>CAJGYO010000006.1:85138300-85738300 GCA_904845875.1 Miscanthus lutarioriparius
AAAGTCTGTGAATAGCGGCATCTCATCGTAGTTATTGTAAGCTTCAACATCGTCCACGCCATCAACTCCAATAATGTGCTCTTTCCCAGAGGCAACCACGTGCATTGTCTTCTTCTTCGAGGAGAGGTTACTTTGTGGGTCAGACATATAGAAAACTTATGCGACACGTGAAGCGAGCACGCAAGGGTCATCTTGGTAGCCTGGATTATCGAGGTCCAGGACTCTCAATCCAATCTCGTTTAGTTGGTATTGTTTGATCCAGCGGCATCGAAACATGGCCACCGTTATATCCCTTCCATAGTCAAGTTCCCATATCTCTTCAATGATGCCAAAGTATTGGATCTTTTGCCCTAATCCATCGATCCATCGAGAGCCTTTATTCGAACGCCGCTGTTTTGGTTCAGATATTTACTATCCTTTGCGTGGGTATAATACGTATACCCATTGATGTCATAAGCATTCCAAGATGTCACTTGTCTCGATGGCCCCTCCGCCAATCTACTGATGGTAATAGAGTCTATGGTTTCTCTAGGCGGTATGTTTTGGTCCTTCAACCATGTAGTTAGTCGTTGCTTGTGTTGTTCATGACCCAATCATCCAAATGGCCATTTCTCTCTGCCATAATGATAGCCAAGTGTTTATCAATGTACGGTTGCATCAGTTGTGTACTCTGCAAGACACTATAATGTGCTCGACTCACCTTTTTGTAATCATGGTTGATGAACACTTTTCTACCACTGGTGCCCTTCCCAGCCAGCCTACCCTTATGATGAGAATCGGGTTTACCAATCCCTTTCTGTACTTTTAGGTACTCTTGACAGCACTCGACTTCTTCAGTACTGTAATCCTCTATCATGGAGCCTATGGGTATGCTCGATTATGCATGTATCGACTTAGAACTGACATGAACCGCTCGTAGGACCATATTTCATGAAAGTAGCAAGGGCCTAGCGCCTGTATTTGATGAACCATGTGAATCATGAGATGTGGTATTATATCAAAAAAAGCAGGAGGTAAACACATCTCCAGTTGGTTTTGTGTCTCCACCACAAATTCATGTAGGTCACTCAGCACTTGCTTGCCAATCGTCTTCTATGAGATCTTCAAAAAGAAGTAGCACATGCGGGTGATGGCCATTTTCAAGAACTCTGGCTTTATAGCCCTGATTGCAATAGGTAGAAACATTGTCAGCATCACATGGCAATCGTGAGCCTTGTAGTGTGTTATTGACAAGTCCTTCATCGACACTAGCTTCTTCACATTTGCTGAAAACCCAGTCGAGACTTTGATCCCCCTCAAAAAAGTGCATATAGCTCTCTTCTCGTCTGGTGTTAGGTTGAAGCACGCCGTAGGCAGAGTGTATTTTCCATTAGCCTCAGGTACCGGGTGAAGCTGTGGCATCATGTTTAGCTGCACCATGTCTTTTTGTGCTTTTAGACCATCCTTTGACTTGCCTGTGTCCATCCAGGTAGCAATGAGACTCTCAAAGACATTCTTCTGCACGTGCATAGCATCAATGGCATGGGGGGCCTCCAAGTCTAGCCAATAAGGCAGATACTGAAAGAAGATCGATTGTTTCTTGAAAGGTACGCCTTCGACAGGAGGTGTGCTTCTATCTCTGTTCGCCCCATCTGGATTCTTCTTTCCATAGATGACGCGTATGTTTTTCACCATTCTATACACGTGTTCTCCGTTATGACGTCCCTCCAGAGGGGGTTCAATCTCTGGGGCATTGTCATAAAATCTAAAGAACAATTTGCTGCGGTACTTGTGACTTGTCTTTAAGAAGCGTCGGTTCCTTAGGTAAACTATCTTCTTGATGCATCCAGGTACACCCATGTAGTACCATCCAAGCAAATCAAGCATCCCATCTTCCCTTTGATCTATCCAGACAAAGCAAACAGCGTGGGGTAATCATTGGTAGTAACAAATATTATTGCTCTACATATGAAGTCCTCCTTTCGGAACACATCATACATCTGCTCCCCATGCCACCATAGCCTCTCCATTTCTTGCATCAAAGGCTCGAGGAACACGTCTATATCAATGCCTGGTTGTTTAGGGCCAGAAATAAGAATAGTGAGGAGAAGGTACTTTCTCTTCTAACACAACCATGTTGGGATGTTGTACATGGTCAAGATCACTGGCCATGTGCTATGGTCGCTCATCCTCTCATTGAAGGGATTCATTCCATCGGTGCTCAAGCCAAACCGTACATTCCTTGGGTCATCGCTGAATTCTTTGTGCTTCTCATCAAACCTTTGCCACTGACTACAATCAGCCAAGTGTGCAATCTTATCATCATCCACCTTGCGCTCATCATCCCACCATGTCATGAGTGCGGCTTCTTTAGGGTTTAGGAAGATACGTCTCAAGCGGTCGGTCACTGGCAGGTACCACATTACTAGGGCAGGAATTCTTCTCTGCTTTGCATCGTTGCCTAATGGAGTGTCCTCTGGGGGCTAAGATTCTTGTACCACCTTTTTTGTACCCTTCTTATTCCTCTTTTTCCCCATGGAGGGTTCGTCCCCATCGTAGAGGTCATTATTCTTATACCAGCTGGCCCCACACCGGGGACATTTATCCAGTGACTTGAACGTTTCACCATGAAAAAGTATACAGTGGTTGGGGCATGCATGGATTTTTTCAACCTCCATTGTCAATGGACTTATGACCTTCTTCGCTTGGTATGTGTTGGCGGAACTGAGTTTGGTTGTGGCAGCACCCATGACAGGAGATGCAATAGATCATTGAAACTACAGTCTGACCAGCCGTACTTAGCCTTCAGGATGAGCAGCTCAAGCACAAAACGTAGCAATGTCCAATGTGTTGGACAGCCCTTTTCAACACCATACACAGTCTCTTTTGATGCTTTTGTCATCCTTTCCAAATTTTCTAGACCTTTCGGGCTATTTAGGAAAATCTCTAGTCCAAGGGCTCAAATCATGTCCTCCAAATCATCTTCATCCCCGACACGTGCTCCACCATCATTATTGGCACCACCTTCGTCGTTACCATCCCAACCACCAGCATCACCACCTTGTTCATTACCAAACTCGAAATCCATTCGTGCATCAAGCTCTGCTGAATATTGGGACAGGGATTCTATGGTTTCGTCGTCATATTCCTCCTCATCCTCATCGTTAACAATAACCATTTCACCATGATGAATCCACCCTGTGTAGTCCTCAACAAATCCTCGCATAATCAAATTTGATCTGATGATAGTCACATCTGTCCATGCCATACGGTTCTTGCAATCTTTACAGGGGCAAATAATTGTATCCTTATTCTCTTTCAATATCGTTGCATGCTTCTTTGCGGCTTCAATAAATTTATCCACCTCTTCACGGAAACCTGCCTTGAACCTTAATGAACCATACATCCAAGAGTTCCTGTACTCCATCTTTTACAACAACAACAAAACAAACATTAAAGGACTACTTATTCATATATATATATAAATGAATCAAAGTAATAATTACTTGAGAATAATTGTATATACTTCAGATATATATGAATATAAATCTAATATAATTACATGAAGCATACAAACACACCATGGTAGAGGAAAATTAATTAATGTCCCATTTATCCATAAATAATTAAAATACATATTTATTGATTACAATAAATAATTTCAAAGACAATAATTAGCAACAATTATACTTTACCCAATATCTTTCATACAAACCCTAGTCCAATTTCATCAAACATAAATTTATAAAAATAAAATTAATAAAAAAACCAAACCCTAGATCTAGATCCACATGCACATGAAACATCCATAAAACTAACTAATTGTTTACTAAAATCAAGAAACATGGACCAAATAAGGATATGATCTTGTTCCCCTCCCTAATTTACCCTAGTACATTTAAAACTTGGGTCTAATTTGCTTCATAAGTAGCTCAAGCACCATAGAAGAGAGAGAAAAACAAAACTCTAATTACTCACTAACCAACCATTAAAACTTAAAAAAGTGTGGAATAGAATTTTCTTACCTTCTACAACCTTCACCAAACGATTTGAGATCAAAACCTTTCCCTCTTAGTAGAACAATTTTTGGGAGGTGCCCAAGGCCTCCCCACCTTTCTTTCACGGGTTAGAGTGAGTGACCTGAGGAGGAAGAAGATTCTACAGCTGTTTTATATGTGGGTCATTTGTAGGGGCGGCTGGTGATTGAGCCGCCCTTACAAATCAGAGCTATGTATACAGGGGCATTTGTAGGGGCGGTTGGTGATTGAGCCGCCCCTACAAATCGGAGCTATGTATATGGGGGCATTTGTAGGGGCGGCTCAATCACCAGCCGCTCCTACAAATAGAAACTCCAGGGGCGGCTGGTGATTGAGCCGCCCCTACAAATCAGACCTCATTTGTAGGGGCGGCTCGTATCACCAGCCGCCCCTGCTGTTCCATTTGTAGGGGCGGCTGGTGTCTGGGCACCCGAGCACGCCACTATAGGGTCGGCTCCATCACTAGCCGCTCCTAAAAAAAAAAAAAACCGTTGCTAAAAATCATTTTTTACGTAGTGAAAGTTCCATAAGTCCATTCCATTTCCATCTTGGCATTGACAAAATACTAGTATGAAGACCATTTCAATCCATGCTAGATATAATATTTTTTAAATTATAGCCTATAGGAACATTTCAATCCATGCTAGATATAGCCTATAGGAACCTTTCGCGGCGCCATTAGTAAACAGTCATATTAGTCAATTACAACACAAATATACTTTGTTTTAAATTATAAGTTGTTTTAACTTTTTTGATACATTTATTTTACTCTGTATCTAGATATAACATATGTTTAGATACATAACAAAATGAATTTATCAAAAAAATTAAAGTAACTTATAATTTAGAACAGAGGAGTACTCGATTTCAAACTGGAAGAGGAGGCCGGACACCAAATATATATACTACTAGCTCCCATAAGTACTGATAATAAGTTTCATACATACGTCATACATGCACATATATCAACAGGTACGTAGTGTGGCACTGTGCACATGGACATATATAGTCACATGGTGATGATACATGGAATTTATTCGACAAATATATGTGCCACTTGTGTAAGGAGGAGCGACTATTAATATATAGTGTGGGCTGGCTAGTTAGGTATGTCCTTGAAGTGAGGCTTAGCCATGGTGGGTGAAGGGTCGTAGCGCCCGTAGTCGTTCATCTTCACCTGCCTGAGAATTCTCTCGTGGACCATCACTGCCATTTCGTCGTCTTCCTGCAGCTGCTGCATGGATTCCGATGTCTCCTGCCATGCATGCATGAACAATTAGACGCTAGCTATACTTGGTATAGGAGAACACAGCGAGATTAGGGTGCAAATATATAATATAGTGCGAAGATCGCGATTAACCGCAACAACTATTGCAGACGTGCAATATTAAATAAATAAACTGATGTCTAAATATTCCTTTCATTCCAAATCATAGTTCATATAACTATCTGTAAGGGAATTAACTGGTACAACTACAGATAATATATTGGGGACACTTTCGGCGTATTTCATATATTTATGTATATTGTATGCTAAATATTTCCTTCATTTCAAATCGTAGTTCATTTAATTTTGGTTTTTTAATTAGTTTGATCTAGTTTTTAGGAAAACGTATTTGTATCTACAAGTTCAAATAAATGCACTATCAAAACATAGTTCGAGAAAAATTAATGAAGCTAATTTGACATCATAAATCTTGTGGCATTTCCTCTAAATAACTTGGTCAAAATTATAAAATTATTGCCATTTGATACGACAAAATCTAACCAGACTATGGGGGTGTTTGGGACTACTCCGCTCCACGTTTTTCAGCTCTGCTCCATGTATTTTTAGCCAAACGGTTTTAGCTCCACGCACTCTGTTCAAGGAAAAAAGGTGGAGTTGTGAGAGCACCTCGTGGAGTTGTGAGAGCACCTAAAGAGGTGCTCCACAAACTCTAATTTTTTGTGGAGCTGCTCCACGATGGAGTTTGGAGAGCAGAGTTTGTGGAGCAGTCCCAAACACCTCTTATAATTTGGAAGGGATTGAGTATTTGACTACCTCCTATAATTTGGAGTTGATTGAGTATTTGACCAAAAAAAGTGCTTTCATATATCCATACTGTAGCTGCTACCCATGAATTGTTTAAAGTTCAGTTCTGGGGATCAAGCATCACTATATCCAATATAGATATATATGGATCTATGTGCGTTCGATAGCTAGTACCTATTTGACAGAGAAACTTATACAATTTTTCCCTAAAAAAAACTTATACAAATTGGCTGCGCTAACTGGTCAAATAGAACTGACTGTCCTAAAGGAATAATGCACGGAATGTATAGAAATAAACCATCTTGGAGTTGGAAAATTGCGTCTGATTATGCCTAGTCAACGTGTTGCATGTTCTATTGCCGTGCTCTTGAGAAGAAGAGGGAGAGGACGAGCCGGCCGGGGGCCAATAGGGAGAAGAAAACTAATAATTAATCCCATATTCGGAAGACTTTCAAGAAATTCTTCCAAGTTTTTTACATTAGCTTTTGTGCAATGCCATGATAATAACATGATTATATATAGTTGATCAATATACAAGAGCAAACAGAATATACATGCATCTCTAGCTAGCTGGATCATACAGTATACATAGTTATTATTCCTCCTTTTTTTAAAGTGTAAAATATATATATATATATATATTGTTATGTACCATTGATTCTGATGCCTCATCTTTGTTCAGAAGCTTCTTCCTATGCCCTCCTGCATCAAGCAAAAGCTCCACAAATCACTACAGAAACTGAAGGACGATAAACTAGTATATATATATATGGGTCACGCACGCGAGATCTTATTCTTACCACACATACAAATCTTGTAGAACTGGATTTCTAATATATATAACAGTTTAAACGAAGAACGTCTTGGAAAAGAGAAGAGCACACACATGACCTGAATTGATCAACAAAACAACCAGCTAGCGCGCTAACCTGCCATGGCGGAGAGCAAGAGCGACGCCAAGACGAGGGCGACAAGATAATTCGACTTCCTGGGCTCCATGGCTAGCTCGCGAGGAGCATGCAGCCAGCTACCTTGAAGAGGGAGAGAAAAGCTTGGGGAGCAGCAGCAGCAGATATGGCCGGAGATGTGAAGAACCTGCCTTTCCTTTCCTTGGTTTGGACACAAAGGAACCTGCAGGTGCGAGCTGTCTGCAAGAACTAAGAGGAGGGCATGCACTGGCTTAGTGGACAAAATAATGGATTGTATATATATTGTCATTTATTTTGTTTCCCTGAGATATGTGAATCTCAGTGGAGTCCCTTTTGCAGGAATGCTGTTTATTAAAAAAACAAAAGGTAGACTAAAGGGGCTGGTCAGAGCTTTCCCTGTGGAATTTTGAGGGTCTTTGTCATCATTAGACTTGCTGGTTCAGCCTGTTTGATTAACAACTAGCTAGCCCCATAAGCTAAAGCTGGCTTAAGCCACTGACTTGTACCAGTACATGCCATGCAAGTAGTCCCCTCTTTATTATTGTATTTGCTGGTGCATACCAACTGCATGCCTTGAGTGTAAGAATGGTATGGTATATACATATATTTTTTTATGATGAGAAGAGAAATTCTCATATGAAGCAATGCATGCCCTTGAGTGGATGCTGGTTGCTCACAACTATGGTGCCTTGTGGGTTCCACAAGAGGTTAGAATAAATCAATTAAGTGAACATGAAGGAATTCTAATTTGTGTATAATATATATGTGCGTGCAGTTGGACAAAGGGTGGTCATTGGTCAGGGATCTGCAGGGTGTCTGATGGCCAGACATGGGACAACCATCAAGGCAACCAACATGCTGAGCACCAGGAGTCCAGTACCTCAGATAGAAACCATACATGATGCCTCTGGCTAATAACTTTTCTGGCATGCAGCCAAAGAATCATGCGGTACCTCTAGTTTAATTTGTCGTTTAACAAAACGTCTCTGTCCTCAATAATACTGAAGTATTTCTACAAATAGCAATCACAAGATCACATGAAATGATTTCATCAGATTTATCATGAAGAATACCTCTAGTGTAGGATTTTCAAGCATTTTAGGTATTGTTAATTATTAAATATATCGAAAAGTCATTATTGCCAAAATTGTATATTATACTGTAAGTATCTGAAATCCTTGTTACCTCTAGTGGGATGAATAACATATATTAATTTGAAAGTGCACGCAATTATATGGAGGACAGCGTTAAAAAGAACTGTGCTACGCAACAGTCAACATTATGGGCTATAACATAAACTATTCGAAACATAAATACTTTAGCTAAAAGAGTCTGATAAAAGTATATGATCGTCTTGTTAGTGGGGAACTGCTTTAGTGCTTCGGAATATTGTGCCGTCTAATCAGATTAGGGGTGGTAGACAACGAGAATCGTAGCTAACTAGTGGAGAATAAAGACACCCAATTGCATGGACCTTTTCTTTTTGAACATGACTAAGATAGAGTCTGGTTCAATTCAAGTATTTCTATATCTATATGAAGGAATGGTTCTTCCGTACGTTGCCTGACACGTTTCTCTGATACGTGGGCTCATCTTGTCATCCACAACCCTTCAGCCAATTGTAGTTTAAATTCATTCAACGAATTGCTTCGCCGTCAGCAGGGACCTGACCGTCAGTGCTCCATCCACACACTTGCCTACCTTTCTCCGATTACTACTAAAAAAAGATTTGTAGCAACGGCTTAATTTTTTTTAGGGGCGGCTGGGGATGGAGCCGCTCCTACAGTGAGCGTGCTTGAGACCCACGAGACCAGCCGCCCTACAAATGATACAGTAGGGGCGGCTGGTGATACGAGCCGCCCCTACAAATGGGTCGATTTGTAGGGGCGGCTCAATAACCAGCCGCCCATACAAATGCTGCACGTAAGCAATCAAATAACCCAAAAAATAAATACTCGGCTTCAGCTTGTCGTTCCATAGGCTTCTTCTCACCCCTCCGTTCTCTTCTTTGCTTTCTCCCTCCCTCGCTCTCCCGATGCCGACAGGCGATGGCCGCTGGCACGCGCGGCACGGCAGCTGCGGCCGCCCCCTCCTCTTCCTCCTCCCCCCTCGCGTCGTCTCGGCCGCCCCCCACCGCTGGCTCCCCATGCGAAGCGTTGGTGGCGCGATGGCGCCCCCCGGCCGCTGCGCTTGGGAGCGCCGACCACCGTCGTCGCCCCCCCCCGGCGAGGTCGCCTCCTCCGAATGCCGCGGCCTTCTCTCCGGCCCCTGAGCTGGCACGTCAACCTGGGCGGATGGCCCCCAGCGCGGCCACGTCGTCCTAGGGTTTGGCCGCCCATCGGCGCGTACGCCACGCCGCCACCACGGTGCCCAGTTCTTTGTCATGCCCTTCACCGGCAATAAGCACCCAGGTATGCCGGCCCCTTTGTTTCCCTTCCTACTGCACCAAACCGAGCACCTAGGATCTGGTTCATCTTCCCTAGATCAGGTCTGCGATTCTTCTGGCATACTCCGCCTTCTACCCCTTGGAGGCGCGTCGGAGTCTCTCCCCTCGCCGATTTGGAGGCTCGTTCACGGCCGCCCCGAGCTCCGTCGTCGGGCTCTAGCGCCGCCGTGGTTGGCTGCGGGGTCTGGTCCCTACATCTGGGGGCGTGGGGGCGGTGGTGAAATAGTTCGCGTCCTCTATGCTCTCCACGTCTGCCCGCTTCGTCGCCGGCGCCATTGTGTTCGTACGCCTCCTCTTCCCCAGCTTTTGCTTGCTAGTAGCTTGCGTGTGTGGTTTGCTCAGCTACTCTGAGGTACTTGTGAGGAGGGGATCGGGCTTGTGGGTTTGGCTTGCTTCTTTGTGGCTCTGTGTTTTAGAGCCCAGATCTACTGCCCAAAATGGATGGAGGTGTTGCTTCACCTATTAACTGGCAACATTTCTACTGTCTGATTTTGCTATGTAGCTGTTTGATTGATTGTTCTAGGATTTGATTTGAGCTCTCCTCTGTGGGCTAACTCTGTTTACTTTGTACTTGCATGAATGAACTTTGCATAAATTGTTGTAATTAAGGTTACATGGTTTGGTTTGTCAACCTCTAATGAGTATTGCAGCTACAGATATGTCACAATAGGGTCTAGGTCTTATAAAAACATCGTCCTATTCATTCATGTATTGTTAGTAGGGTATGTTTGTAAATTCTGTAGTTGGCATTTTGCTTCTGTCTTCCTCCAATCAGGAATCTCCCAATTTGATTGGTGTTCAGTCTTGCAATAGTTGAAGGGAAGATTCTAGGTAGTGTTTCAGCTTTTGCCTGTATATCTCTTTCACTTCATCTAATATCTACTTTGATCAAACAAGCTTTTGCTTGTATATCTCTTTCACTTCCTGCATTAACTCTATCCTCTCAACTACTTCTTAATTGCTGAGACCAGCAGGGTGGGTTGAGTTGAGTGGTCAGCCTTTCATAGAAATAGAACGCTTTGGTGTGGGTGCAGTATGGATTTGGGACAATTAGCATGTTTATGCTTGCGATCTCACCTGTTTCAATTTAACATCTCTTTATAGTTTTTTTTTATTCTTATTTTTCTACTGAAATTATTCCTGGATAGCAAAATAGAGATATCATTAATCTTGTGCTAGTACAACAAGTAGCTGAAACATTAGTTGGAGCAGGTCCATCCATTCAGTGGTTGATGTATTGCATTGTGCCCATTCGAGTTACAGCCTTGCAGGTAAAAAAAACTGCAGTAGTATCTTAAATTCATGCTGGTAAAATAAAACATGAAAGTGATGCAAGCTGTTCTTGACAGTAGCTCAGTTTCTTTATAGAAAATTTTCCATGTTAGCTTTATTTGGTGAGTTTATAGTGCAGTTTTTATGATTCCTTACTTAAAACGACATTTTTTCCATTACTGTAGTTGTTTGATTGATTGATTGTTCTAGATCTTGTTTTGCTTGCCGCTTCATGTTAGTTGGAATTAAGGGTTTCAACATGGCATGCATGCCAAATCTAGTGCATTCAGGTGATTTCCGATCAGATTAATTTTGTCAAATCTTAGTTTTGCCGAACAAGGACATTTTTGATCATGTGCATGTGCGTGTTGACCCCATTGAATGACAATGATTTCTTCATGCCATCCAAAAGAAAACAAATACACTGCCTATGAAATTAGTTTGGCCTTGACGATCTGGTGCATGACATTAAATGAACTTGTGGGCTAGTTGCCTAGTTTTATATATTCATAAGTGCTTTCTGTCGTGCCTACCAAAGATAATTTGGCTCTTACCATGACCAAGAGTGACCTATTTTTAGATAATAGAGGTAATCTCTGACCTCTGTGCCAGCTGAGAATGCACAAAGTCATTAATTGTATTGCTCTCTGTGTGGTTGCTATTGTACAACTCAGTGGTCTGTTTATCATAGGATTTGATGTCTATTGTAATTTCCTGATTCATATTATAAACTTTAGCCAATCAATGTCATAGTTACCAACACCAGCTGTTATCAGCTTGCAAGCGACTTGAGGTCTTGAGGTGTAGCCTTTTGGTCTTTGAAAGATTTTAACTAATTGTTGGCATAATTTTGCACATACAAACATAATGGTTTCTTTGAAACTGTGGTTTCTGATATATATATTCTTTGTGAATTGCGTGAAGTGTTTTATTCATTGTTAAGAGAGACCAAAGTACCAAACTCATATTTAGGGTTCTGCTACAGGTTGGATAGCAATGAAGAAAACAAAAGGTGGACATTTTGGGGTACTCATGGTACTTGATTGATAGCCTTCTTTCAGTAACTATTCAGTACCAAAGGGAGTCCATTGCTTTGTTTGTGTCCAAGTCATTAGCTCTTTTGGTAACACAGTTGACATGCTAATTGCATTTTGGACAGGAAATTTTAAAAAGTCCTGTCACCATTGTACTGAATGAAGAAGCCACAGCAAGGAAGGTTCCCTGCTGGCTTGATCCTCAGAGGCCTGAATCACAGCTTCCCGTTACACTAAAAAATTTAACAAAAGGTGGCCCTGTAAAGTTGATCATAACTAGGCCATTTGTTCTCTCAATTAGCGCTCAGCCCCACATACTTATATGTTTGTATACATACTTGTAACGTTTACTTAGGTAGAAATCATCAGGACCAACACCTTGTGCTCTTGTGCTTGTGGTCAGATTTGAATTATATATATATATATATATATATGTGTGTGTGTGTGTGTGTGTGTGTGTGTGTGTGTCGGTCGAATTTGAATTGTAAATTTGATTTTTTTATGGAAAAATGAACTGTAGGGGCGGTTCTAGACTGAACCCTAGAACCGCCCCTACAAACAGGTATTATAGGGGCGGCTGGTACTACAGCCACCCCTACAAATCAATTTGTAGGGGCGGCTGATAACACCAGCCGCCTCTACAAATCGATTTGTAAGGGCGGTCTGGGAACCGCCCCTACAAATGCATGATTTGTAGAGATGGTATGGTAGGGGCGGCTGGCCAAACCGCCCCTACAAATCATCTAGAGCCGCCCCTATAAAACGTTTATGTAATAGTGGATGAGGGTACATGCCGAGAGAAGCATGTTGTTGGATGGCACATGTATTGTTGTCCCACAACAAGATTTCAGGGCTCGGGTCTCAGTGGAGGTAGACTGTATCATCGCCCAACATGACATCGCTTACAATTTGGAGCCGCAAAACCTTCCACACCACTTATGTCGTGGCCTTGGCCAGCAGAGCCGGAGCGCGCCACAACTTAGCACGGCTCAATGTGCATGGGTGTGTGGCTCATCTTCTACTTTCTCAACCTCTCAGAAAGGTGCACACAACAACCACCCATTTAAGCTGAGTTAATCTCTAGTCAATTTCTAATGCATGATTAATTCTTTATTGCACTTAGCATTTATTATAGTTAAAATAAGGTTTGGCCAAGCACAACTAAATCCAACAAAGATTGCTAGCTGTACGTCATGTTGCAACATGAAGGAACTATGAGCACCTAAGAAGGGGTTGAATTAGGCAACTTAAAACCTATGACCAACTAAAAACACTTATCAAAACCTATGCAAGTCTATTGATATGTGCACCAATGTTTTGTTGAGTGTGCTGCTATGTCTAAGCAAAAAGGGTTTTGCACCCTAGGTTCCTATCAACTACTAGCAAACTAGACTTCACAACCAAGGAAAGCAAAATAAATGCAGAAACATAAATGAGTTAGAGAATGCAAGTCCTGTGTTAACTTTTTCCTAGGGTATCGAGAAGCTTTCGCTCTCCCTAGTCCTCGTTGAAACCCCTCACAAGCCAAGCACCCACTCAGGTAACTCTATGGATTGCCCATGGGATTTCCCCACTTGCAAGTGGGTCTTCATGTGGCCTTCTCCCGGACCGCTCCTCGTCGTCTTCACTATCGAAGCTTTATGCCAAAATGCCAAGGGCCTTGTGTCCCTAAATACAAACTATAACGACTGCTAGGATGGATAGAGGGGGTGAGTAGCCTATACAAACCTTCATGGAACAATTCAAAACTACTAGGAACACCAATTAGTGACAAAGGTGATTCCCAATAAGAACTATGTGTCTAGCTAGATGTAACACCCCAGTGTTAAGCATTTCATTTGACATTTGCATTTCATGAGCACAAGCATCATCCAAGCATTCATGAACATGAGCATATGAAATTTCATCTTATTCTTATACCTTATCACATGAAATGTTGATTTTATATATATGCTTATGCTTGCAATCATGTATGACCAATGTATGAGATGGTTGTGAGGTTATGAAAACACCTTAGACACATCTAGAATGATAAATGGAACAATGTTTATATTCATGACATAGACCAAATTTGCTTCTAAGTGTTGGTTTCATTTGAAATGCCATTTTCATGATACTAGTTTGACTAAAGTTGAACAGTAGCTTAAAGTGTTTGCATAGCTGTGTGACCTGAATAAAAGTTGTAGTTCTTGTCATGGGTAACAAACTTTATTTAAGGGCCATGAGCTAATTTAGTGTCTAACATGGTCAAATAGAGCTCACAATTATCAATAAAATGTTGTTTTGTGACAAGAAATTTTCTAAGAGTTGAAGCTGTTTTCAGTTTCAAAGTACCTTACTTTGGAGCAATGTAATTTGAAAACCAGATCGAATTAGACCATGATCATTAAACCAAAGTTGTAGTACTCACATAGCTCTACAATTTCTATTAAAGAAGTTTTTGCTAACTCGAACTGGATTAGGAGTTATAGAGGCACAAAGTAGCGCTTTCAGTCGGATTCAGCGGTGTCTGAATCAGCGCCGCATGCGCGTTGTGGCTGACCGGCGCAGGCCACACGCGTCGCATGGTGGCAGTACGCTAGCGTCGGCCCCACCGGTCAGGCCGACATGGGCAACAAAGCCACGTGGCGCCGCTGCCCTCCTCACTCGCTCTCACTCGCTTCACTCTGCCTCTCTCTCACCTTCGCCATGCCCGAGCAGAACCGAGCGCCATTGCCATTGCCGCCTCACCCTCGCCGAGCTCGCACACCACCGCCACTACGCCATTGTGTGATTGCTCATGCACACAGCTCCGCCATCATCTCCTCTACCTCGCCGACCTGCCATTGCCCTAGTTAGAGCCCAGGTAATGCGACATTTTACGTCGTCATCGCTGCCATGGTCACGGAGAGCCGCCGAGCTCCGAGCTCGCCGTGGCTAGCCCTATCCACCACTCCTCCCATCTATCTCTCTTGATACATCTTCGTCATAGGTCCTAGAAGCTGTAGCCATAGCTTGTTGAGCCGCTACCGCGTCGCTGGTGCCGGAACATGAGCCGCACCGCCGTGAGCCGAGAGCGCCGCCGCCGTGGCCGTGCATGCCCGATTTTCTTCCTCGCACGCTTCTAGACGTTAGGGTTAGGTTAGAGCTAGGTCTAACTCGAGGCAAGAGCCTAAGGCCAATGCCCGCCTTGTCGAAGTGGAACGCCACCATGCCGATGTTGCGCTCGTGCCGCCGTGCCGCCATGCACGCGGCTAAGCTCTGCTGCCGCTCCACCCTGATCTAATCCACGCCGTAGAGCTTCGCTAGGGTTTGTAGATGCCGTAGCCACGCTCGCCTGGCCATGCCGTCGCCGAGGATGGCTAGAGCACCATCGCGCGCCGCCACCGAGCCACCATGCTCACCGGCGAGGTAGCTCTAGTGACCCTCTGAGCAAACCTAGGGTACCAATAGGTGCGCAAAAGAGTGGGGAACACGACGTCGGTGATGCTACCGCCGGTGACCTCGCCATCGGTGAGCTTTTCACTGGTCAAGCCACGCCCCTGCTCTATGTGTCGCTGACGGGTGGGTCCTATTGACTCATGGGTCCTAGTGTCAGTCAGCATTTAAAATGTTTTTTCTCGATTTATTTTTATAGATTTGAATGCAAACTTCAAAAATTCATATCTAGAGCTAGGAGTATCAAATAGGGTGAACCAAATTTTGTTGGATTCATCTTGAAGTGCACTATTTGATAAAAATATGAAATCTACTGTTTAGGGTATTTTTATGGGAGAATTAAATTGAGCAATATAAGTGCTTTAAAAATAGTTTCTATCTTATAAATTGCATAACTTGAGCTAGAAATGTGATAAAATTATGATTTCAATTTTGCTGGTCTTGTGTGGACATGCTCTAGCTAAGAAAAATATTAAACCTATTGTAAGCATACTTGAAATACGGTCTTCATATTTAATCATAATTAATTACTAGTTTCTAGTAAAATTAATTGGGATAAAAATACATAACATATGATCATACAAATTTTTACACAATATTCTCATGTTAGGAGGAAAGTATGAAAAATATTAAATCTGTTGCTTAACACTTTTAACTGTGATAAACTATTTTTGCTAAAATAAGCATATGTAACTTGTCATTTTTGTAGAGGTAGCTATGCTTATCCAAATGTTATGAAATTTGTATAGTAGACAATTAGGGTCATTTGTGGACTACTATAATTTTCTTAGAATTTATTAAGCACTGGAAATATTTATCCTTTAAATCACCTTATTATCTAAGGAAAATAATAAAAGAATATAAATAAATTGGTTAGGCTTAACCATGATGTTTTCTGTGGTGTGGGTGATGAATATAATCTGTTGATACTGTTAGTAAAGCTTTGAAGTATTTGTTTATAGGCAATTAGTTAATTATTGCTTTATAATTCAACTAGATGGCTGCATGTATAGTTTCTGTTGTGGTGATGATTTCATGATGATAATGATCTTTTCTGTAAAGATAGTTAATAACAAAGTTGTAGATAATTTACTTATCTACCTTGTGTTAGATTTTCATAGTAATGAGACTTGTGGTTTAAAAATTATAGCTGTTAGAAGTCTGCTATCAGAAATGCTTACTCTCTGGATAGATCTGAAAGATTGATTTGTTTGACCTAGATAACTATCGAATCACATTAAAATGATTAAAAGAAAGTTGTAGGCAATGTCATAAGCTTTTCTAGAATGTCTATAACCATATTATTTTGATGTGTATAACTCCAGTTATGATCAAAACAAGTGGCTGATATCTTGTAGTCTAGAAAATGATTTACATAAGTGTTTGTTTAAGTTACTAGAGAAGAGATATGCACCTACTCACTAAAATAAGATGCAACTTGTTATCATCTTAATACAATGCTCTTGAAAACACTTATGAGGATGCATTTCATCACACCATATCATATCATACATATCATTATATATGCATCCATGATATCTTATTTCATGCTCATGCATATAGGATCGTCCGAAGGGATAACTCTTTTAGAGTTCAACGAAGAAGAAGAGGAACAACAGGAAACACCTCAGGCCATAGCTCTAGAAGAAGAGGAGCAAACTCTCGAGGACCTCCTTGAGTGCTTGGATCATAGGCCAACATCTTTCCTCAAAAGCAAGCTCCAGAGCATTTTAAGCCTCCCATGTTTTACAAAATATCACTTGAGTCTTTTATATTTGATGCATTAGGTTATAAGAATTGATTAGAAACACTTGATGTATAGAACTACCTTGTCTAGATACATATACATTTAACTCTGTGTAGGTCCAGGATCGAATATATGCTTAGCCATGCTTAAACCGGTAGAAGTCGGGTGATTTCCTGTCACCTGCGAGATATAGGTGGATACCGAAGCACGGTTGGCTATATTTGCTATCGTGAAAAAGAACCTTGGGGTAATGTAAATGGAGGCCGGGTGGAGTCTATGTGTAGGTTGACTCATGTGATTCCGTCTATGCCAGTTAAGGACTATACCGTTGTTGGCACTTCTGACAAGATTGGACGCATGCCTCTCACTTAGCTGGCCAGATAACTCGTTCTGACCGTGAAGTCGAGTAGCTCAACTCAGGCCAGGCCCCGTTCTATAAAAGTGTGCACTCTGGATGGTAGTAAGGATGTGCGGGGAGCTAGACATGAGTGAAAGGATCAAGATGCCCAAGAGGGGGTGAATTGGGCTAATTCTAAAATTCTTTGCAATAATTAAACCCTACATTTAGCCCACTTCTCCCCTTGTGCCTATAAAGTGTTTCTATTATTCTACTGCACAACAGTTTGCACACTAGATTCCAATCCTACTTTAGCATGGCAATTCTAGGAATATAAAGACAAGAAATGAATTGCTCAAATGTAAATGCTCAAAGTAAAGAGAGGGAAAGGAACGCGGTGATGTTTTCTCGAGGTATCAGAGAGTCGCCACTCCCCACTAGTCCTTATTGGAGCACCTGCGCAAGGGTGTAGCTCCCCCTTGATCCGCGCAAGGATCAAGTGCTCTCTACTAGCTGATTCTTCGACACTCTATCATGGTGAATCGCCCACAACCGCTCACAACTTGAGTTGGGTCATCCACAAGCTCCGCCAGATGATCACCAAACTCCCAATCACCACTGAGCCATCTAGGTGATGTTGATCACCAAGAGTAACAAGCACAAACTCTCACTTGACCACAACAAGCCTAATGAGAAGGGTGAATGCACACTTGCTACTCTCTTTGCACTAATGAGGACCTTAATCTTGGAGTCTCAAATCTCAATCACCACACTAGGCTCTTGCTCTCCCTTGCACTCTCAAGGTGTTTCTCAGCTGAACAAATGGGCAAGAGACCTCCCTTGGATGAGTGGAGTAAGTATTTATACCCCATCATTCAAAACATAATATTTGGAGGCTGAGTTAGCATTCTACGGGGTGACCGGATGCTCCGTCAGGGTGACCGGACGCTTCGGCTAGTTATACCCGCAAAGAGCCATTAAGTTCTGACCGGACTCTAGCCTGCGTTCGGTCAGCATTGACCAGACGCGTCAGGTCAAGAAAAATGCTCTCTGGAACCTTACTCATGTTGACCGGACGCTGGCACGCAGAGTCCGGTCACTTCACTGTTCAGCGTCTGGTTAGTTATCGGATCCTGACCAGCGTCCGGTCAGCACTGACCGGACGTGTCCGGTCAAGAAAATCCTTCTCAACGAGTTGACCGGACATAGGCACCCAGCATCCGGTCACTTTTCAGTCAGCATCCGATCAGTTCTAGATGACTACAGTTGATCAAATGAAATGACCGGACTCACCCTCCAGCGTCTGGTCACAACTAGACGAACGTCCTAGTCAATCATTTTACCCTCCATTCACTTCCAACTCGAAATTCTATGTGAATGAAGTTTGCTCCAATTGATCTTAGGATTACTCCTGAGCTATCCAGTGCTAGGTTTGACAAGTGTGCACCACACCTAACCCACTAGACTCACCAAGGTCAAGCTACTAGTCCATACCCCCTTAATAGTATGGCCAAAGGAAAAACAAAGTCCTAAACTACTCTAAGTGTCTCTTCAACACCAAACGATACTTAGAACTAGTCCGTCCTTAACCTTGTCGTCCATCCTTTGAAAATCAAAACAATTTCCATCGATGGGGGCATGACAACCATGATTGCCCAATCAATTTCTATTACCATGACCTAACTCAAATTGCCTCTACAAAACACATGTTAGTCATACTAATCTCGTGTCGTCATTAATCACCAAAACCCAACTAGGGGCCTAGATGCTTTCACAAGAGAGGGAGTACACGGTGGATTTGATAGTATTGCCCTGATTAGCCATAGATGTGATCTTAGACATGAAATGGATGAGCGATCATGGGGTTCTCATTTACACTAGCACTAGAACAATTATGTTGAGGGAACCAAAGGGAGGTAATGCTTTTTCTAGTACCACTTCCCCAAAGTTTTGATCTCTAAAACTTGTCTTGTGCTATCTAAGCCACTACCCTTTGTGATATTCCAGTGGTTTGTGAGTTTCCTGATGTATCTTCTGATGAATTGCCGGGTTTACCGCCTGATAGGGATGTGGAATTTAAGATTGAGTTAGTACCAGGTATGGCACCTATCTCAAGAAGACCCTATAGGATGCCACCAAATGAGTTAGCTCAACTTAAAATTCAGTTACAAGAACTATTGGACAAAGGTCTCATTCAACCTAGTTCATCTCCATGGGGATGTCCAGCTTTATTTGTAAAGAAGGACAAGTCCTTGAGAATGTGTGTGGATTATAGGACACTTAATGTTGTGACCATTAAGAACAAGTATCCTTGCCCCCTATCGATATCTTGTTCGATCAGTTGGCAAAAGCAAATGTATTCTCTAAGATTGACTTGAGGTCCGGCTATCATCAGATTAAGATCAAGCAAGAAGATATACCTAAAATAGCTTTCTCCACTAGGTACGGCTTGTACGAGTATTTGGTCATGTCTTTTGGACTGACAAATGCTCCTGCCTACTTCATGTACTTGATGAATTCGGTATTCATGCCCGAGCTCGACAAGTTCATGGTTGTGTTTATTGATGATATCTTGATTTACACGGAGAATGAGGTAGACCATGCAGAGCATCTGAGAGTTGTTTTGTCCAGATTGAGGGAACATAAGTTATATGCCAAGTTCAGCAAGTATAAATTCTGGTTGAGCAAAGTACCCTTCTTGGGTCACATCTTATCTAAAGATGAATTTCTATAGACCCATCTAAAGTACAAGAGATCATGGATTGGAAAGCCCTCGACTTTGGTTCATGAAGTTCGGAGTTTTCTAGGGCTAGTAGGCTACTATCGTCATTTCATTCCTGATTTCTCCAAGATAGCTAAGCCCATGACTAGACTACTCCAGAAGGATGAAAAGTTTAGTTGGACACCAGAGTGTGAAGCCACCTTTTACACCCTAAGGACCTTGTTAACTATAGCTCCTATTCTAGCACAACCCGACATTGAGAAGGTTTGGGGTGTGTGCTCATGCAAGAAGGTCGAGTTATTGCCTATGCTTCTCAGCAATTGAGAAAGCATGAAGTCAATTATCCTACACATGATTTAGAGCTCGCAGCAGTTGTTCAAACGTTGAAGATATGGAGACATTACTTGTTGGGAAACGTATGTCACATATATACTGACCACAAAAGTCTCAAATATATCTTCACTCAACCTGAGCTGAACATGAGGCAGCGAAAGATGGTTAGAACTGATCAAGGACTATAATTTGGAAGTGCACTACCATCTTGGAAAAGCTAATGTTGTAGCAGATGCACTTAGTTGAAAATCTCATTGCAACACTTTGGAAGCCTTGTTGGAAGATGGATTTAATTTGTTACATCCTATTGTGCTGCACAATATCACTATCAGTTGTTCACTTGAGAGCAAAATCATAGAACTGTAGAAAACAGATGTAGGTGTATTTCACATTAAGAGAAAGATGAAAGAACAGGAAACCAAGCATTTTAGGTTGGATGAAAGAGGTGTGCTATGGTTTGAGGACCGACTTGTGGTACCGAAAGACCGTAAGCTTAGAAATCAAATTTTAGATGAAGCTCATTCATCCAAGTTCTCTATCCATCTAGGTAGTAACAAAATGTATCAATATTTGAAAACCCATTTTTGGTGGACCAAGATAAAGAAGGAAATTGCCACCTATGTAGCTAGGTGTGATAATTGTAGTAGAGTCAAGGTCATTCATTTGAAATCTGCTGGATTACTTTAGCCGTTGCCTATTCTAGGCTAGAAATGGTAGGAAATAAGTATGGACTTCATTATAGGCATTCCAATGACACAGCAAGGTCATGATTCCATATGTGTCATTGTAGATCGCCTCACCAAGTCAGCACATTTTATACCAGTTAACACAGCATATCACGCGAGGAAGTATGCTGAGCTGTACGTTTCTCAGATCGTGAGGCTACATGGAGTACCAAGGACCATAATCTTAGATCGTGGACCATAGTTTATAGCTCATTTTTGGAAGAACTTGCGCTAGGCCTTGGGAACTAAACTAATCAGAAGTTCATCATACCATCCACAAACATCTAGACAGACTGAGTGAGTGAATCAAATCTTAGAAGACATGTTCAGAGCTTGTATAATATCTTCCAAGGGTTCATGGGAGAAATGGCTACCTTTAGCTGAGTTCTCCTACAACAACAGTTATCAAGCGAGCATCAAGATGGCTCCTTTTGAAGCCTTGTACAGTCGGAAATGTAGAACTCCCTTGAATTGGATTGAGCCCAAAGAAAGAAGATATTTTGGCATTAACTTTGTCACCGAAGCTAAAAAGCAAGTACGCATTATCCAATAGCACATGAAAGCAACTCAGTCAAGACAAAAGAGTTATGCTGATAAAAGGAGAAGACCACTAACTTTTGAAGTGGGAGACTATGTATACTTAAAAGTGTCACCCATGAAAGGAGTGTAGAGATTTGGAGTAAAAAGGAAGCTTGCGCCTAGGTATGTAGGCCCGTACCAGATTATTGAACAGAAAGGAAATGTTGCCTACAAGTCACAACTTCCTCCAGAGATGAGTGCTATATTCGATGTCTTCCATGTTTCTTAGTTGAAAAGATGCCTTCACATACCTGAGGAAGCCATTGCACCCACCAACATTAAGCTCCAATCGGATTTAACTTATGAAGAGAAACCAATCCATGTGCTAGAAGAAATAGAAAGAGTAACTCGGAGCAAGGTCATTAAGTTCTACAAGGTGGTGTGGAATAACCATAGTGAACAAGATACCACATGGGAATGGGAGGATTATTTACGTGAGGTTATCCCGCCTTTTATGAGGAATGGTAGGTCTTTCAAATCTTGGGACGAGATTTCTATAAGGGGGAGGGGCTGTAACACCCTAGTATTAAGCATTTCATTTGACATTTGCATTTCATGAGCACAAGCATCATCCATGCATTCATGAATATGAGCATATGAAATTTCATCTTATTCTTATACCTTATCACATGAAATGTTGATTATATATATATGCTTATGGTTGCAATCATGTATGACCAATGTATGAGATGGTTGTGAGGTCATGAAAACACATTAGACACATCTAGAATGATAAATGGAACAATGTTTATATTCATGACATAGACCAAATTTGCTTCTAAGTGTTGGTTTCATTTGAAATGCCATTTTTATGGTACTAGTTTGACCAAAGTTGAACAGTAGCTTAGAATGTTTTCATGGCTGTGTAACCTGAATAAAAGTTGTAGTTCTTGTCATGGGTAACAAACTTTATTTAAGGGTCATGAGCTAATTCAGTGTCTAACATGGGCAAATAGAGCTCACAAGTATCAACAAAATGCTATTTTGTGACTTAAATTTTTTTCCAATTGTTGAAGCTGTTTTCAGTTTCAAAGTACCTTACTTTGGAGCAATGTAGTTTGAAAACTAGTTCAAATTAGACCATGATCATTAAAGCAAAGTTGTAGTACTCACATAGCTCTACAATTTCTATTAAAGAAGTTTTTGCTAACTCGAACTGGATTAGGAGTTATAGAGGCATGAAGTAGCGCTGTTAGTCGGATTCAGCGGCGTCTGAATCGGTGCCGCGCGCGTGTCGTGGCCGATCGGCGTAGGCCACGCGCACTCGTGTGGTGGCCGTACATCAGCGCTGGCCCCACCAGCCAGGCCAACATGGGCAACAATGCCGCGCGACGCCGCTGCCCTCCTCACTCGCTCTCACTCTCCTCACTCTCTCTCTCTCTCGCCACGCTCGAGCAGAACCGAGCGCCGTCACCATCACCGCCGCACCCTCACCGAGCTCGCACACCACCACCACCACACCATTGTGCGATTGGTCGCGCACACAGCTCCCCCATCATCTCCTCTACCTCGCCGACCCACCATTGCCTTAGTTAGAGCCCAGGTAATGTGACATTTTACATCACCGTCGCCGCCATGGTCACGGAACGCCGCTGAGCTCCGAGCTCGCCGTGGCCAGCCCTATCCACTACTCCTCCCATCTCTCTCTCTCTCTCTTTCTCTCTCTTGATACATCTTCATCATAGGTCCTAGAAGCTATAGCCGTAGCTCGTTGAGCCGCTACCACGTCGCCGGTGTCGGAACGCAAGCCACACTGCCATGAGCCGAGAACACCGCCACCATGCACGCCGCAGTGGCTGTCCATGCCCGCTTTTCTTCCTCCCGCGCTTCTAGACATTAGGGTTAGGTTAGAGCTAGGTATAACTCGAGGCAAGAGCCTAAGTCCAATATCGGCCTCGTCTGAGCGAAACGCCGCCGTGCCGATGTTGCACTTGCGCTGCCGTGCCACCATGCACGCGGCCAAGCTCCGCCGCCGCTCCACCCTGACCTAATCCACGCCGTAGAGCTTCGCTATGGTTTGTAGATGTCGTAGCCACGCTCGCCTAGCCATGCCATCACCGGGGATGGCCAAAGCACCATCGTGCGCCGCCGCCGAGCTACCATGCTCGCCGGTGACGCAGCTTTGGTGACCCTCCGAGCAAACCTTGGGTACCAATAGGTGCGCAAGAGAGTGGGGAACATGACGCCGGTGACGCTACCATCGGTGACCTTGCCGTCGGTGAGATTTTCGCCGGTCAAGCCATGCCCCTGCTCTATGTGTCACTGACGGGTGGGTTTCATTGACGCACGGGTCCCAGTTGTCAGTCAGCATTTGAAATGTTTTTTCTGGATTTATTTTCATAAATTTGAATACAAACTTCAAAAATTCATATCTAGAGCTAGAAGTATCCAAATAAGGTGAACCAAATTTTGTTGGATTCATCTTGAAGTGTACTATTTGATAAAAATATGAAATCTACTGTTTATGGTATTTTTCTAGGAGAATTAAATTGAGCAAAATAAGTGCTTTTAAAATAGTTTCTATCTTGTAAATTGCATAACTTGAGCTAGGAAGGTGATAAAATTGTGATTATAATTTTGCTGGTCTTGTGTGGACATGCTCTAGCTAGGAAAATATTAAACGTACAATTAGTATATTTGAAATATGGTCTTCATATTTAATCCTAATGAATTGCTAGTTTCTAGTTAAATTAATTGGGGTAAAAATACATAACATATGATCATACAATTTTTTACATAGTATTCTCATGCTAGGAGGAAAGTAATAAAAATATTAAATCTATTGCTTGACACTTTTCACTATGCTAAACTATTTTTGCTAAAATAAGCATATGTAACTTGTTATTTTTGTAGAGGTAGCTATACTTATCCCAATGGCATGAAATTTGTATAGTAGACTATTAGGGTCATTTGTAGACTACTGTAATTTCCTTAGAATTTATTGAGCACTAGAAATATTTATCCTTTAAATCACATTTTTATCTAAGCAAATTAATAAATGAATATAAATAAATTAGTTAGGCTTAACCATGATGTTTTCTATGGTGGTGTGGGTGATGCATATAATCTATTGATATTGTTAGTGAAGCTTAAAATTATTTGTTTATAGGCAACTAGTTAATTATTGCTTTATAATTTAACTAGATGGTTGCATGTATAGTTTCTGTTGTGGTGATGATTTCATGATGATAATGATCTTTTCTGTAAAGATGGTTAATAACTAAGTTATAGATAACTTATTTATCTACCTTGTGTTAGATTTGCATAGTCTTGGGCCTTGTGGTTTAAGAATTATAGCTGTTAGAAGTCTGCTATCATAAATGCTTACTCTTTGGACAGATCTAAAAGATTGATTTGTTTGACCTAGATAACTGTTGAATCACATTAAGATGATTAAACGAAAGTTGTAAAAAATTTCATAAGCTTTCTAGAATGTCCATAATCATATTATTTTGATGTGTATAACTCCAGTTATGATCAAAACAAGTGGTTGCTGTCTTGTAGTCCAAAAAATAATTTACATAAGTGTTTGTTTAAGTTACTAGAGAAGAGATATGCACCTACTCAATAAAATAAGATGCAACTTGTTATCACCTTAATACAATGCTATTGAAAACACTTATGAGGATGCACTTCATCACACCATATCATATCATACATATCATTATATATGCATCCATGATATCTTATTTCATGCTCATGCATATAGGATCGTCCGAAGGGATAACTCTTTTAGAGTTCAACGAAGAAGAAGAGGAGGAATAGCAGGAAACACCTCAGGCCATAGCTCCAAAAGAAGAGGATCAAACCTCTTTCCTCAAAGGCAAGCCCCGGAGCATTTTAAGCCTCCCATGTTTTACAAAATATCGCTTGAGTCTTTTATGTTTGATGCATTAGGTTATAAGAGTTGATTGGAAACACTTGATGCATAGAACTACCTTGTCCAGATACATATACCTTTAACCCTGTGTAGGTCCAAGATCGAATATATGCTTAGCCATGCTTAGATCGGTAGAAGTCGGGTGATTTCCTATCACCTTCGAGATATAGGTGGATACCGAAGCACGGTTGGCTATATTTGCTATCGTGGAAAAGAACCATGGGGTAATGTAAATGGAGGCTGGGCGGAGTCTATGTGTAGGTTGACTCATGTGATTTTGTTTGTGCCGGTTAAGGACCATACCGTTGTTGGCACTTCTGATAAGATTGAACACATGCCTCTCACTTAGCTGGCCGGATAACTCATTCCGACCATAAAGCCGAGTAGCTCAACTCAGGTCGGGCCCTATTCTGTAAAAGTGCGCACTCTGGATGGTAGTAAGGATGTGCGGGGAGCCAGACTTGAGCCCAAGGGCAAGGTAGTCCTTATCGTCCTGGCAGCTGGTTGTCCCTAATTGTGCGGCACTGGGCGAACCCACGAAATGTGGACTTGAGTTGTACCAAAGGTGATCTAAGGTGATCGTTGATCTGGTCTGCCTGGGTTTGTGTAAGGAATAAATTCTCAGCTGGTTGAAATCGATTCGAATTGCCGTCTCTCCCGGACCGTGAGAAACTTGGCTAGCTCCAACATCGTAGAAACTGTGTTATAAAATATGATGGTTCAGATGAACATGGAATTGTTATACCGCCTATGGTTACTACTGTATGCTACTAAATGATATACCATATGTTTGGCACAGGTTAGTTGCTAATCTAGAGATGAATATCCATAATTAACTTGATGACCGAATTGTAACTGTATTCTTGAATTGGTAAGCCTTTTATGCAAAATGTTGTGAAGTTAGCTCCACTTATAAAGCCTTGCATAATCCTTGGAGTCACTTTATTTTTGGTTTCTGATGGGTAAGTCTAGCTGAGTACCTTCTCATACTCAGGGTTTTATTCCCATTGTTGCAGATGGTACAGTTTATCATGGCTATTGCAAGAACTGCTTCTATCCCGCCATGGACGAGGAGTAAGCCCTGTGTAGGCATCTCTTATTAATCCCTCCCTTATGCTTTTGTGGAAGTGTGATCGTGAGCTGGCGCTATATTTAAACAATGTTGTAGATGTTGGTTTCAAACTTTTAATTTGCTTCTGCTACTATTTTACTTGAACTTGGTTTGTAATAACCTAAATTCATATTCTGATGGATGAACTGTATTTGTGAACTTTATGTAACGTGTGACATGTATGTTGATGGTTAATCGAGACCCTTCGTGGTACTCGATGGACTACCG
Organism: Miscanthus lutarioriparius; assembly: GCA_904845875.1. Classification (NCBI taxonomy): domain Eukaryota; kingdom Viridiplantae; phylum Streptophyta; class Magnoliopsida; order Poales; family Poaceae; genus Miscanthus; species Miscanthus lutarioriparius. The sequence goes on from CAJGYO010000006.1 coordinate 85,165,109, forward strand.
GGTTTATATGGGCTCAAGTATGACAGTGCGACCGCTTGCGGGCTGCCATTGTACTTGTGCTCTTATAAATTGGTCGGTTCTGCTACACCAGACACTCAAGAGCAAGCCTCCTATACAATTTTATTTAAAGACTAAGATAAAAGAAAACAAATCCTACACAAGCTAGTAAGAACCACAAGGAACCAACTAACTAGCCGAGGTAATCAAGAAGAGCTACTTGAGCACAACTAAGGACTAAGGCTAGCCAGCTACATAAGGCAAATAAACTAGAGGCTAAACTACTACACAAGTAAAGCAAGCACAAATAGAAAGCACAAGTGTAGTAGAGACAAACTAATGAGGGCAAGGGACACAATGATTTACCCCCAAGTTTTGGTTGCTGCCGGCAACCTATGTCCCCATTGAGGTGGGTCCTTGGACTACCACTTCTATACAAGCCTTGCAAGCTCTCAAGCTTGGCCCTGATGTGGTAGCTCGTGTATAAGCTAGCTAGTCAACAAGGCATTCCACAAGCCTCGAGAAATCCGCTAAGGTTTTCTCTTGCAATCACCGTGAGGATGAACACTATTCATGGTTATTTCATCATAGTTTTGCATAGTCAAAACCGTCAATTAAGTGTCACCCTTGGAAGGAATTGAGCATAACATGATCATATTTTATACAAATAACTTGGTTCCACATGTACATGGACTTTTGAGTATGCATGTGAAATACAAGAGAAGGTAGGAACAAGGGGGCAAACCCTAGGGGGTCGCCCGACCCCCCTTTGGACCTCATTGGCCCTCAATCTTTGTGACAATCCTCCAAACACTCTTTGGGACACTCCTAGCCATTGGATGCAACTTGTGCTTTTTCTAGACGGCTCATATGTAAACACATGGATTGATGGACCCACCAACATGAAAATCCAACGTGACAACCATTTCCAAGCATTCAACTACACTCATGACATGGTTTCCAAGAGGAAATCAAAGGAGGATTGATGGTTTCCAATGAATCCTTGGGTGCTCTAGAATTATTCTAGGAGGTCTCAGTCTTCATAAACCAAGTACTCCTAGTTTAATGTTAGATATTGCAATCCTTTAGTGGAACTAGATTTGAATGAGCTAGAGAAAAGGATTAGAGAATGGTCTTTCATTGTTATTTCTTGACTCTAGATCTCAAGTGCACATGGAATCATCCCATTGATCATCCAAGACCATGTCAACAAAGAGTGATAACTCCTAGTTCACAATTTGCAAATTTTTATGAATTTTACCTTTTGGCCTCTTTGCGAGTTGCTTTATGTGAAGAAAGACCTAGGGGTCTAATATGGATCTTGGATGAGCACATAATGTACCTCAAGTCTTCAAGTGAGAACTATGGCCATTCAAATCTTTGAAGTTTCACTTATGATGGTCATATAAATGCAAATTTGTGTGGTGATCTATCTACCTTGGTGGTGGTATGTTTTCTTTGGAATAATTTCAATTATTGAAAATTTATTATGCCTTCACCAAGATATAAGATGAACTCCTCTAGACTCTTAATTGTAATAAGTTCATTTCACAAGTAATTTGAGTACTTGATGCACATATTAAGGGAGCCCATTCTATGTCTTGTGTCTTTGACAACAAAAATCAAGTATGCAATGTTGGGATCTCTTTTGAAGTGTGTTTCGTTGCTAGATCATACCAGGGTGGTAGAGTTGATGCAACTCCCATGTTTTCGGGCATCGTAGGACTATCGTTCTTTTTTATCTTAACCTGGAAAGGTTAGTGACAAAGAATACCTGAAGGAATGCTTTACCTTGAAAACATCTTTGCAAAATTGTGTTATATATTTTTTAGGAATGACTAAACAAAAACTTTAGTGGGAAAGAAGTGATAATCTAGGTCATCTCCTAGTAGTACTTTATTTATGGTCATAAGCTTGACCATGTGGAATCTTCATGTTACGCTATCGTTGGTGAAGTGGATCCCTATTCCATCAGCAATCGTTAGTTTTATCATTGAAGCTTTAGCTGCAATGTTAGTGCCAAAAAATGCAACCATGAAATTTGTAGTATTTATGATAAATGTAAGCATATACAACCATCCTTGCAAAAAGATTAGAAAAGAGGACCAAAAAGTGGTTGTAGTCCTCGTGCACACTTGTGGTGCAACAAACGACTAACTCAGGAGACTTATTGTGCGAGCATCCATCGTGTGGTGTTTCAAGGATGAAGCTCTCATGCTCGTCCATGGAATCCTTTTCTTCAAACTCTAGAGTCGATGTCTCAAAGACGTCCATGGCTCCAAAGTTTTCCTTCTCGCAAAGACTATTGATAAAGATAGTGAGGATTCCTGTTCATTGATTGAGAAGGCAAAGTGAGGGCTAGAGAGAAGAGGCTTATGCTCGAACGAGAGTGATGGTGGTTGCTCGGGTAAATCAAGAGTTTCACCTGAGTTGCCTTCTTTTGGAGTGAAAAGCTTTGTATCATCAAAAGTAGACTCGGTTGAGGCGGATGAAGAGACAAACATCACTCCTTCGAGCGAGCAATGCTTGGAATGTGGCTATGCCATTGGAACTTTTGAGCAAGAGATAGGGTTAGCGAAAGCAGTTTTCCCAAGCTTTTCATTGAGGATCCCTAAAGATGCACCTTCTCAGAGAGGTTTTTCTAGCGGGGAGCCTATGAGGAGATCAAAGTCAAGGATAGAGAAAATGTGGTAGTCTAGATAAACCTCAAGTTTGGACATCTTACGGCCCTTGCAATCTGATGACTTTCAAAGATAAATCCCAAAGGACTTTTGAAGAGTTTGTCAGTCGGGGCTAGAGGCATGTTGCCAAAAATTGTGTCCGCAAGATAATACAACATGATATTAGAATCTACGGTGGGATCATGAAGAGCTTCTAATGCACTCCCTCTTATGAGGCATGGAATGGTTGTGGGAGGTGAAAAGATTTGAAATGCTTCTGAAGGGCAGTTCTTCTCCATCAACCATTGCTTGCTTGGATTAAATCTTGGTTCCTTCGTGGTCATCTTAAGGAATACTTGCTCGAGAGGAACCGGAGGAGAAGGAGGTGCCCTATGTTTGCTTTCCTAGAAGTAATTCAAGGTGTTCCCATAGTCATTGAATCTATATTCCTCGAATTCAACTCCTGCTCCTAGAAGTAGAATTTCTTCCTCCTCTAGTATTCTTGGTTTGGGAGAGGTTTCAACAGCAGAGTTTTAGAACATGGAAGGTAAAGACTTGGATTCAGCTGATGAAGGTTGTTCCTCATGTTCGACTCATCTTCACCTTGAGCGGTTTGATATGAACATAGACATAGGGAGTGCTTTCTAGGATGCGGTCTAGGATTTCTCTCCCTTCTGTCGTGGTTTTGTATGACAAAGAACATTCGGAGATAGGGTCAAGATATAGAGCAAAGTCCTCACTAAGACCCAAGCAAAAGTGTTGCAAAAGCACATGTTCAGGTATAGACAAGTCTAGGCCAGAGCGAATTAACATTGAAAAACTAGCTCATGCTACTCCTATGGATTCCTCATTGTGCTACTGAAAGCCTAGAGCTTCTGTTCAGAGGGAAGCAATTTGGGATAGTGGGAAGAAAGCGAGACAAAACTTGTTCCAAAGCTCTTCCCTGTCACCTTTGGCGCTTCCTACAGTGTGAGTGTATCATTGATTTGCCCTCTCAGAAATAGAGAACGAAAACAACTTCCACTTCAACGTATGCTCCGGACTACGCCAACATATTTGTTTAGTCACGTAAATACATGTGGCATGATTATAATGTCGAGTCACGTCATGGCCTTTGGTATGACTAAAAAGTCTATTCCCAAAAAATACTTTAAGACATGATCTTTTTAAATAGTAGTTTTTTCCTAAAATAAAAAAATCAGAAAAGGCAGCATCAGTTGAAGAGACCACCCTGTAGTGTTGGTGCTGACCTTATATAGTTATTACTAGAAAATGTGTTGAAGAGACCACCCTGCAGTGTTGGTGCTGACCTTATATAGGTATTACTAGAAAATATGCTCGTGCATTCTAAAGGAACCGAATACATATTAAAATTAAACTACATATCATCACTAGACTCAAGCTGTTCTTACTCGTATAAACACGGCTCAGGAGTTCAAGTCACATGTGAGATATGGAGGGCACAACCCAATACGTCTTGAAATCGGAATCCATATCGATCATCCCCAAACGCAAGTTATTCTAACCTGTATAAGTATGAATCATGTAAGTACGGGTCACATACAAGACATGAAGGATGTAAGTGCAGTTTGAGAAGGAAAAAAACATGACGTAAGAAACTCTCTACTGACAATTAGAGAGATGGACCAAATGCGTGAAATTTTGGCTCTTTAATATTAGACTAGCAACGTGCCCATCCCTTGCAACAAACCCAATAATATAGGAATAAGATTCTGTATCATCGCTAGATATGAGTTGTTCTAACTCATATAGGCATGAATCATAAGTATGGGTCACATACGATATATGTAGGGCGTGACCCAATATGTATTGAAATTAGACTCGGTATCTATCATCGCTGTATGTGAATTGTCCGAACTCACATGTGTATGGATCATGAGTCTGGATCATATACAAGAAACGGAGAACGTGAGTATAGTTTGGGACGGAAGAAACTCTCCACTGCCCCGGTAGTTAAGGGGAGGTGGATGAAAAAAATAGGTGGAGAGAAATTTTACCTCTTTAATATTAGGTAAGGTGTAGATATAGATTAGCGGTAGGATTAGTATTTGAAAGTGATCTAAACAAAGTTTAGTCTTCGGTCCAGCATGGACCAATGACCAAGCCTTTTTCAGGGCCGGGTGCAGAAGTTGTAGGCTGCCACATATTTATTTTTTATTAGGCTCAACTTTAACCAGCTCAGATTACTGCATGAAATGGTATGAAGAGTCCGGACTCTCAGTACCCGTAACAAGCAGCAGAAACATAGCGGGGGAATGGACATTCACGAGTCAAAGTGTTGGCAGACCAAAATTATTACCATGGCAGAAAATTTAGCTCTTTAAAATTATATATACTAGCAAATTTACCCTTGCGTTGCAAAGAGTGTCTCATAGTTAACACCTTCTAAAGGATGGTACACGGGATTTCGAGGAGAGGGCCAGTGTCCTTGATCATTACACATGTTTACAGCAACTTGATTGAGTAGGGTTTAATATTCTGGAGTTCATTTCAAATGTGCAGTTGCGGAATACAATAGACAACATGATGAATGTAACATTCCGTGTTTTTTGTAATATAAAAATACCAACATTTTAAAATTTTACCTGTGATGTGTGTTGCATGTAGCTGTTAGGACAAACTTAAGTCAAATTTTTTACCGTTTTGTCCCAAATTCAAAATTCACAACTTCAAAACCTTTCGCAAACGTGTCATGGAGTTGACCAAGTCAACATCATGATAAGAGGTAATTTCACATAAAGTGATTTTTGGGGAAAAATAAAATTTGGTTGAACTGCCTGACATATGTTTTCGAATATAATTTGTAAAATTGAAACCTTAACTCCATCTCACCTCCGTCAAAAGGAATTCTTATTTTAATTGGTGTGCACATGCCGTACTACGACATGCATGTGTTAGCTGGAGTTTCTTTTGTTTGATCCGATTTTTTTGGTGTTTTGAACGCAAGCAAGAATAGGAGCAGTGGGCCGACGACCAGCCCTCTGGTCCATCCCCTTGCGTCTAGCTGCAGGAGCAGGATGTCTCGGCCGTTAGATACTATAACTTGTACACTAAGAGTCCAGGCTCAAAAAAAAATCTCGGCCGTGGCCTATCCCAGGTCGACAGCGCACTGCATACCTTTTCTTGACCCAGGAGGACCAACAGGCTCAGCAAGTCAGCAGTACCGTTTCTCTTTTCCGTTCCACCTCCGTCTCCCATCGCTTTTCCGTGAAGAGGCACTGTCCGCCAAAGGGCCCGCCTGCCAGCCAGAGACAATAGCAAGGAGGTCACCTTTCGTAACCAGGCACCGTTCCTCACTTCCATTGACCATTCAAGGATATCTACCCATAAGGCCATAACCATTACTCCATTAGGCCCTTTTTCTCTCAAGTATATACTAATACAAACGGCAATTGCTCCTACCTGGACACATGTAATGTGGTTGTTGATGTCGGAAGTTATCCGAATCAAACACCAATAGGTCCTTGGACGCCCAGGCCGCTACGGACCGAAGAATGCAGCGAATATGTCACTCTTTCGTGGTGAAGAACAGAGAGGTTTACGAGCAAACCACCAAAGGATAACCAACGTGCTTACGTGACGAAGAACCGGCTAGTTTTCAGGCAAACTAGCAAAGAAACCGTCGAAGCTCTCGCCTAGGAGGGACCCCGTCAGGGCAAGGATGTCGCCGGGTTGCCCTAGGTCGGCCAACAAGCCTAGGGAGCCATCCTTGGTTGTTGGATCAAAGGATGAACAGCATGGGACTTGGAGAAGAGGGTAAAGGGGTTGGAGTAGAGGTAATAGATTGATTTGTTTGTCGATTGGATAGATGGGAACTCAATCGGTCATGATCCTCTTATATATAGAGAGGGGGTGGTCTTATCCCAGTAGAAAATCTCTTCAAGCCTTATTTTCTAAGTTTCCCACGAGTTTGGAACAGTTCGGATCGGAATCCAAAAAGCCAGATCCAAATAAGATTTTCTGTTAGGTATGTCGGAAGTTCTGACAGTCAAAACTCCCGAGAGTCGGAACTTCCGACTTTTGTCGGAACTCCCAACATAGGGATAACCCCAGACACCCCAGCAGATTTCTTCAGGATTCCCGGAAGTCCCGACACCCGTCGGAACTTCCGACAGTCGGAAGTCCCTACTTGGGTCGGAACTCCCGACAACGAGGCATCTTTCCAAAGGCATAACTTCTTCATCCGGACTTTGAATTATATGTTCCATATATGTCTTTTGACCGTCTCGACAAGAGGAACATGATGGTGAAGTCCATTTCACATTTTGACAACTTCACAAAATAGACATTTTTGGTTGTCAACATATGCCCCCTGTTTTCAGGTGAATGATGCATGAACCTAAAAACACTTATTCAAAACCAAACAACGACGATACCCATCTCATTGGCTGCTTAGTGACTAAGGGCGATGTATACATCGGTCATTTTTTCTAAGGACGATACATGTATCGGCCATTGTTTGGAGAGCACTTAGGCTTCTTGCCAAACACTTGGAAAGTACCCTTTCAAGTACCTCCCGTTGAATGCTCTCGTGGGACGTTCACCTTGCAATGTCTCTAGCACATATGAATTTCCGAATATAACTTTGACCACTTTGTAAGGACATTCTCAATTCGGTGACCACTTGCCAAACTGATTGCTCTTCGATGCAATTGGTAGTATGGTTTTCCACACCAATTCTCCCACATGGAAGGATTTGCTCCTAACTTTCTTGTTGTATGCTTTGGCAACTCGAGCTTTATCTTTCTCTATTTCCTTGAGAGCCTTTAATCTCACATCAGTCACCTCATTGATGTTATCCATCATCAAATCATGATACACAACAGCTGATAAATCATTTTGTTTAGCGAGCCTGTATGCATCCAAATTCACTTCGACAGCAACACGGCTTCTTGACCATATACTAACTCAAAAGGAGTAACCTTTGTAGCACCATGCCTTGAAATGCGATGTGCCCATAGAGCCTCAGACAAAACTTTATGCCATCTCCTTGGATCCTCCTCAATTTTCTTTTTGATAAACTTGATCAAAGTCTTATTACTAGACTCAGCTTGGCCATTGGCTTAAGCATAGTATGGAGATAAATTGAGCAACTTGATCTTATATAATTTAGAAAATTCCCTCACCTCTTTTGGACACAAACGATGTCCCTTGATCTGTAGTTAATGTTTGAGGGATGCCAAATCTATGAATAATATGCTCAGTGATGAACTCAATTACTTCCTTATGTGTCATATTCTTTAAAGGAACTCCCTCGGTCCACCTAGTAAAGTAATCCGTAGCAACAAACACAAATCGGTGTCCCTTCGAAGATGGGGGATATATTTAGCCAATGAAGTCTAGCCCTCAAGCACGAAAAGGCCATGGTTTGATGATAGGATGAAGCACAACAGCAGGCACAAGCTGAATATTTTCAAACTTCTGGCACTCTTCACAACCTTTGTAGTAGCAAAAATAATTGGCCATCATAGTAGGCCAAGAGAAACCGGCTCTACGCAATAACCACTTCATCTTCGGGGCCGATTGATGCATACCACAGATGCCTTCATGGACTTCTCCCATAGCCACTCTTGCCTGATCTGATCCCAAGCACTTAAGCAGCAAATCTTCGGCGGTTCTTTGATAGAGCTCATCATTATGCAATACATATTTTAAAACGCTCTGCCGAACGCTTTTATCAATTTTGGCACTTGGATCACGTAGATATCTCAACAAGGAAGTCCTCCAATCTTCTAAATCGGCCCCAACACCACTAGAAATTATATCGGGCCGATTTGATAGCTTCTTGGGCGAATTGATCGGGCTGGTCACAGGGGAGTCGGCTAAGCCAACAGGGCCGGTAGGCTTAGCCGATTTGGAGGTGTCAGATTGGTTGACTAGGGTAGTCGGCCTAGCTGACTTGGCCACAGCAGAAGAGTAGTCGGCTTAGCCGACTGGTCTGTACCTACACAGGAAAAAAATGAAATCTTTATGCATCGGCTGTTCTTGAATATGGAAATTATGTCCATTGACATCATAGCCAGATGCTTGTTGAGCTAACATGTTGGCCTTTTGATTTTCATGCATCGGAATATGCCGAATTCGAAATTCAGCAAAATAGTCAATAATATCAAGGCAAGCATCAAGACAAGTTCTTGGTGACCCTTTTAAACATTAAAATTCACTAGCAACTTGTTGTACCACCAGCAAGGATTCACCATAGGCTTCAACATGTTATACCCCATGGATTGCAAAATGGCCAAGTCGAATAAGAAAACTTCACATTCAGCTCAAATGTTGGTGCAGATATAATTTTAATCGGCTTGATGTCTCTAATAGCACCATTGTGAGAAATAATGATTATGCCAACACCTTGGCATTATTTGCAAGCCGACTAATCATATTGTCACACCCATGAAGTAAATCAAAATGCATATATCATGCCCCCCGGGCCTTAAGGCCATCAAAGTAAATTCCATGGGGGCTTCTAATAGCACGATAGTTGCAAGCATTCATCGACTATATTTTACACTAAGGGCGATATCAAAATATCGGCCATATGAATTCATCTACATAAATATGCATAGCCGAAACAAAATATTTTAGCTCTCGATCATTGGTAAGTAAAATAATTTGGCAACCCTCCATGTCATAAAGATCCACACTAAGGATCAAAATAAGGAGCTGAGGGATAACCATGCATACCAGGGGATGAATTCCACATAGGCATAGGCAGAGAGTATGGATAATGCCATGACCAATGATTTTGATGATTTGGTGCAAACCTCCAACTTGGCAATTGTTTCTTGAATCTCCTCTCCTTTGTTTTTGTTGCACCACTTGCTTGAACATCATCCTTCTAGGCTTGAATACTTCCTTTAGGAACCCATGCCAAGCCTTTTCCTTTTAGCTTCTCTGCACTAAGCTTCTGTAACATCTTCTCTTGCCACTTTGGTAAACCGATTGAGCATATTAGTTTTATTTCTATTTTGGATAGCGGCAAATCTTTTTTGATTTTCGGCACTCTCACCTTCTTTTGTTCAGATTTGGCACCTAGAATATCAATAGATGATTTTTCCACTTCTTTGCCATCAATAGCCGGATTTTTTAGCAATGTAATCGGCTTTTCAATAGTTGAATTCAGATCTGAACTCTTCTTCTTTCAGCCATCATACTTCACGCGGTAAGCTTGCTTTACCACTTTCTTCTTTGGTTGAGCTCCAGACTGATTTTGATCAAAATGGTCTTTACAAGATGATGATCTCTTTGAATGTCTAGGAGCTGCATACTCTACATATTCTGGCCTCAAATATGGTGGAACATGTGCCTCTTCATCAAACTAACCCCAAGATGAATAAGGATAAAAATATGTGGGTTGTGGTCCATACGACATGGGAATTGGCTGCATAAAAGGAGAATATGTTACTGCTGCATGAGGTTTATCTCCTTGCCGATTCCACTCTCGAGACTTACGCTTTGGAGGCAATTTTGATGAATGGACTTTCTTTGGCCGATTTGTGACATTTGCTTCTCCTATCTTCTCATATTTAGCTAGAAGTTCCTCGAAGCTGAATTTTGGCCTTTTACTTCTTTGTTTGTCACAACCTTTACCTCCATTAGCTTTACGAGCATCCTCCTTCTCCCCATCTTGACAAACATGCTCCAAAGGAGGATCCTTAGTCGATTCCCCTTGCTCAATGAGATCAATTGACTTTTGCTTTGGTTGGAGACATTTCAGCGCCCCTAGTGTCTTCTAGAACTATGATAACTTTGCTATCCTCTAGAATATCTTCTATTTGCAATTCATCAACAACAACCTTGCCTTCACTTGAGGGCTCCACATCTCTCTCTTGGGTGTTCAAGCTTGGAGCTTTGAGTGAATCGGCTAATGCAAACCGATTCAAAACCTGTTTGCCATCAAGACCAATTGAATTCAATTGGTCTATGTGTTAAGCTTCAGAAAATCTCAATCATCCTTTATCAATGGCCATTGGATGACTCGACGAAACACATTGCAATCAGAAGTATTATGATTAGATGAATTATGCCATTTGCAATATGTAAGCTCTTCTAAGTTTTGAATAAATGGCAAAGCATTGTGATCATTGATTCTAATAAAATTGTTCTTAAGTAGGATATCAAAGATATGATCACAAAAAGTAAAGTCAAAGGTGTACTTTGATTTCTTGAGCCAATTCTTTTGTGGAGTCGGCTTTAAAGCTAGGTAAACGAATGGATTGGATTTATTATCAATCCATTCAGCCACACCTTTGCAATTGCTTATAGGAAGCTTTAGCTTTGATGAATTACCACTATAAGCTTTGCCATATGGAACAATGTCTTGGCCGATAGAATCTGAATTTATTTTATCATCAACAAATAAATTACTATTCTCAATCGGTCTATTACAATAATTAGCAAGGATATCTCTAATAGATGCAGAAATTGAAATAGTATGACTAGATTGGAATTTGAGCAAAATATTTGTGTTTTCTACCTTGTTTATCATGTTGAAAAAGTGCACGTCCTTGATTTGCATGATGTTGCTCTTCATCTCTAGAGAATGATCAACAATAGGTGCCGAATCATCCGAAGATGCATCAGCAGCTACCGAGACCGAGAAAGTCGGCTTAGCCAACTGGAAGTCGGCTAGGCCGACTTGGGCACTCGAAGGGGCAGTCGGCCTAGCTAACTCAGGGCAGGCAGCAATCGGCTCAGCTGACTTTGAAGTCGGCTCAGCGGATTCTAAGCAGGCAGGCAGCCCTCCTTTGTTGCTTGTAAGGGCTTGATCTCCATCAATGATGCGATAATCACTAGATAAGTGTACAACCCCTTTAGCTCCTAAAAAATCAAGTCTAGCTAGTTTCTAGCGTTTTCCATGCTTTTCTGTAGCAAGACTTGTTTTTTTGAGATGTGATTGATTCGGAAAGGATATTGTATTGTTTGGCTTTTGTAGCCGAACCTTTGCTTACATCCGAATTAATTATTTCTTTCATGCCCACTAGCAATCCTCTTTTAATGGATGACTCAACTATGATCGGCCTTTTCTCATTAGTCTTTCCAAAATATTCATAGAATTGCTCCTCTAATTGAAACCATGAATCAATAGTACATCGCGGCAAAGATGTAAACCATGCAAAGGCAATACCGGTGAGAGATAAAGGAAAATTTCGCACTCTCATATAGTCTTCTTTACCGGTAAAACTCAGCTGTGAGAGATATATACTAATATGTTCCATAGTAGTTTTATCATCTTCACCACTAAATTCATAAAAATTAGGTACCCACCAACCATTAGGAGTTTTCAAGTAATCATAGCATAATGGATACGGTCTATGATAAGTGGGCACCTTCCATTTAGAGGAACCATATGGATTCCTAGCATGGGCTAAATCTTCATCGATTTAGCTTGATTTGAGAGCAACAAATGAAGCCAAATCATGATTGTTTGCAAGTGCACATATTGCTGAATTTTTATTGATTTGGCTATAATTATTAGCAATATGTGGAGCCGAATCACAAGTTTTAGCACTCGAATGCCTTGCTGAAATTTCACTAATTCGGCTATGGTCATGAGCGAAATACAAAGCCGAATTATGAGCATTGATCTTTGCATAAGGTGCTGAATTTTCGTTGATTTGGCTATGATTACTAGTAACACGTGAAGCCAAATCATAAGTATTAGCACTTAAACACCTTGCTGATTTTTCATTAATTCGGCTTGAGTTAAAAGTAACATATGGAGCCAAATTATGAATAGGAGCATTGACATATGGTGCTGAATTTTCAGAGCAATTGGCTAAATAATTAGCATTGTTATAGCCAATTCTCTCATTCATCGGCATGTCTTGTGGTGGAACCACATATTGTGAACTTATAGCCGATGAATAACAATTTACGTGTTGTATGTTGCTAGTAGCATCAAAACTCAAAGAATTTACAACATGCATCGGCTCTTGACCATAATATTCATAATTATGATGTGTATGATGAGGAGCATTAACAAAAGTATTAGCCGATGTAACATATCTAGTATCATTACAGCTAGCAACACCAACATGAGCTCATAGAACTTGCAAAATAACTATTAGGATCATAAGATGTATTTGCAAGTTGTACCTTAGGGTGATTGTAGTAATATTGTGATGCAACACCTTGGTACTTCATGATTTATAACTTGACCGTCTTGCTGAATTTTCCGATAAGCAGCGCAACTTGTTGCAAAATTGCAAACAAGATCACAAGGGGTCAAAACCAGATGCGATCGGCCTTTTGGGCCGGATGCAATGGTGATGGTGAGCTCAAGAAGATAGATCAACGAGGAGTAAGGATAGGTCAGAGAGATCGGATATAAGAGATAGCCGAACTAATCGTCCCCAGCGGAGTCGCCAAAAAGTGTGTTGACGTCGGAAGTTATCCGAATCAAACACCAATAGGGCCTTTGACACCCGGGCCGCTACGGACCGAAGAACGCAGCGAAGATGTCACTCTTTCGTGGTGAAGAACAGAGAGGTTTATAAGCAAACCACCAAAGGATAACCAACGTTCTTACGTGACGAAGAACCAGCTAGTTTTCAGGCAAACTAGCAAAGAAACCGTCGAAGCTCTCGCCCGGGAGGGACCCCGTCAGGGCAAGGACGTCGTCGAGTTGTCCTAGATCGACCGGCAAGCTTCGGGAGCCATCCTTGGTCGTCGGATCAAAGGATGAACATCATGGGGGTTGAAAAAGAGGGTCAAAGGATGAACAGCATGGGAACTCAATCGGCCATGATCCTCTTATATATATAGAGGGGGTGGTCTTATCCTAGTAGAAAACCTCTCCAACCCTTATTTTCTAAGTTTTCCACGAGTTTGGAATAGTTCGGATCGGAATCCAAAAGGCCAGATCCGAACAGGATTTTCTGTTAGTACGTCGGAAGTCCCGACTTGGGTCGGAACTCCCGACAGTCGGAACTTCCGACTTTTGTCGGAACTCCCGACGTAGAGATAACCCCGGACACCCGAGCAAATTACTTCAGGATTCCCGGAAGTCCCGACACCCGTCGAACTTCCGATAGTCGGAAGTCCCGACTTGGGTCGGAACTCCCGATAACGAGGCATCTTTCCGATGGCATAATTTCTTCATCCGGACTTCGAATTAGACGTTCCATATATGTTTTTTGACCGTCTCGACGAGAGGAACGCAATGGTGAAGTCCATTTCATATTTTGACAACTTCACAAAATGGACATTTTTGGTTGTCAACCGAGGTATAAAAAAAGTAAAAATCATGAACTTTGCCGGAAGAAGGGTGATTGCTTGATACCCATCTAGACCTTTGAGTCCACTGTCTGGAGAAGAGCGTTTTGTTCTTCTTCTTCTTTTTCATGAAACAGCTGACCGTTGCTCGCTACCACGGCACTACCTTCATGCTTGAGCGATGGCACGAAACGGAGCAGTGACTGCGATGTACATAAAGGGTTCTTCTTTTTCATGAAACAGCTGACCGTTGCTCGCTACCACGGCACTACCTTCATGCTTGAGCGATGGCACGAAACGGAGCAGTGACTGCGATGTACATAAAGGGTTGCAGGAAATATAACGAGACAAAACTCCTCAACTGACTGATAGGTGGGTCACACGGTCTTCTATTCCAACGAAAAAAAAACCACCCACACGACCCTCCCGTCTCCCTCCTTCTACCTGCCTCCCTTTGCTTTTCGTCTTTATTGCCTCTGCTTTGTGTTGGCAGCCGCTGAAGCCTCTAGGAAGCCAAGCTGTCCTCTCGTCGAGCCTGTCTGCGCCGCCGCAGTGGCGTCTCCTTGATGCCACCTCTTCATCCAGGAACCGGTGCTTCTTGTCTTCACGAGGCGCCACACATTGCCGCCGTCCACCCTGCTGGGGCAGCGCCTCCGAGCCAACCAGCGACCCAGCACGGCATTGCCTCGCCAGGATGCCACCGGGTGCAGGTGGAGGCGGCCTGCGCCACGTGCGCCTAGAACGGCCTCCGGCAAGGGCGAGGGGTTCGGCGGCTAGATCCACGACGGGCACGGACAGATCGACGGTCCTTGCAGGCGGACGGATGCCGAAGCTGAAGGTCCTGTAGGCCGGATTGACGGTCCCTGCAGGCCATGTGCTTCAAGTCGGGCGAGTTTTTCTTGGCGAGTTGTTCTTGCATAGGTCCCTGCAGACGGATCCACGACGGGCACGGCCGGATCGACGGTCTCTGGAAGCTGGATGGACGGCCCCTGCAGGCGGGCACAGAAACTTCACGACACCATGTCCTTCCTGTCCGACTTCTTTTGGGAGTTTTTCTTTTATATTATTTGAGCTATTATTTATGTTCTTGTCTTGCGTATCTTCTTAGAGTTCTTTTTAATCTTGTCTAGGTGGTTTACCGATTGAACTCTCCTCGTCTTTGCTGTCTTCCGAGTCGTGTTCTTGCTCTTATGGGGAATACTCTACGATTCCGTAGATGTTTTGGAAGGCAGGAGCAATGACTCTAGTTGTTGCACATTGCGATTCACGGTGAATTAAGGGCAGACCAAACAAATGGCAAAAAAAAAAAAAGTGGCGAAAATTTTGCCTCTAAAAATAGCAAAAAAAAAAAACAAAAATTTTACTCCTCCATCCCAAATTGTAAGTCATTCCAAGAATCTTGGAGAGTCAAATTTTTTCAAGTTTGACTAAAATTATAGAGAGATACTAAAATAGGTAAAAAATGTGACATATATTTTAAGAATTTAATGATAATATGTATAGATATAGATATAGATTTTGAGTATGATATAAATTGGGAAATGTTTAAGGCTCCGTCTAGATCAAAGAAATTTTATAGAAAATTTATAGGAATCCATTGCTGTGGAAAGGTTTCTCAAAATTGGGTTTGGAATAAAGGAAGCTTCAACGGTAAAACGTAAGAAATGTTCGAGTAGGAACAAAGTTTCGCGGAAGACCGAGACAGGGAGGGAAAAGAAGGCCAGCTACTCACGAACAGTGGATAGGGCCTATGGTTGGTATGACATGTTTCTTGGGCCCATTTCCCATAAAAGATGGCATATGAAAAAATGACGTGTACACTCTTGACGTCAGCACCGCTAGAATTCCTGTGTTCTAATTCCTGCTTTCCAAACATCTATTCCTGTGTTTTCTTTATTTTTTTCATTCCTCTATTTTGCTAATACATCCACACCCTATTTTTTTTTCATTCATCTGCTTTCAAATTCTCCGTTCCGGAACAGTCCCTAAACAAGTTGCCCCAACTAACCATTGTAGTTCATGAATCGTGATGCACCGAGTAAGCAGAACATACAAAAGAAAACACCTAAAAATTAGTGAAAATACTGAACATATATTGTTGGAAAACAATAACCCTAAGATAATTATGGGCTCATACCAAATATACCCCTGAAAGGTTAAGACTATATAAAGGAGCATGTATCCATCTATAATGATGAAGAGATAAGAGTTCAACGATATTTGCTCTCATGTGTGTCATCTGGTGTGCTGTTGAGAAGGAAACCGGATCAGGGATCCACAACACCGCTGTTACTTAACACGTTATCAGCATGCTCTACGGCTACTCATCAACGACGGTATGCTGTTCTTGATCCTATTGGATCCATCCGCTCACAGATTCATTCCTGCTTTCAATCTAGATCGGTTTCATGTATACAACTAGCATGCTAGATACGTAGCAGATCGTTTTTCTTTGGCTAGTTTACTTGTTCTAGATTCATCTTTACCGTTTATCTCATGTAATTCCCCTTGCTGCTACTTTGATGGCAGCCGTCACCACGTGAGCACTAGTATGCTAGATTAATAGATTTGTTTTTACCACCTACTAGATTATTTGATTATGACATCTCGAAAAACACAATCTTGTAGATTTGTTTGGCTAGCAGCCTAGACGCGTTCTAAATTTTTTAGTATAACAAATCCAATCTTTGGATACTAGTTTTTTTAAGAACCCCAGTAGATTGGTTTTATTTATTGCTAGTTTGTGTAATAGATTGATCCTGTTTTTACCGATGATATCTTTTTATCTTCGGTCTGCCACCTGACATTGGCCACCCCATCATGCTATGCATGTACACCGGTGTGTGCTACTACGCCATCCATGGACATTGGCCATGCCATGCATGCAGGCTAGTTTATTTCAATTGTTTTCATGTTGCACCGCCGGCCAACCCAAAGTGTTCGACGCGTAAGCCAGCAAACTTCCACACGTTGTGCTGCCTGAAGTTGCACATTACTTATGCATGCATCGTGGCCCCGCTGGCTACTGAAACTTGCGACACCACCATGGCCCTAATGGCTATCTTGCGATGTCGGCGGCTACAGACCACCGTTGTATGCCTAGTGTGTATATTTTTTTATGTCACTTTTCTTTTGCGTTGATAATAATTCATTCATGGCTATACATACTACTTCATGCTTATTTACCAGAAGTTAATTTGCATGAATTAATAGGCAATGGCTTCGATCAACAAGACAGAGTTCAAGGTTCTTGAGCTAAACGGCAAGAACTATCAAACCTGGGCACTCGACTGTGAGTTTCATCTGCAGATGATGCAGCTGACTCCCACGATCGCTAGGCCTACAGCCAGTGTTCCTGCTCCGCCACCCATGAGAAGGCAAAAGCTTGCATCTTCCTGAGGCATCATATTCATCCTGACCTGAAGATGGAGTACCTAGAGGTGAAAGACCCTCTGGTATTGTGGGTGAAGCTTTAGGAACACTTTGGCAAGTAGAAGGCAGTGCTTCTCCCACAGGCCAGGCGTGATTGGGCACAACTCCGCTTCCTCGACTTCAAGATAGTTGAGGCATATAATACTACGATTCACCGTATCGTGGCTCAGCTTCGCTTTTGTGACAAGGTCATCACTGAACTCGAGATGATTGAGAAAACTCTCGAGACTTTCCACCCCACCAACATGGTACTCTAGCAGCAGTACCGTAACAACAAGTACATGAAGTATTGTGATCTCATCAATGTGATGCTTGCCGCTGAGGCTTAGAATGAACTCTTGATGAAGAACTTCCACATGCGCCCTGCTGGGACACATGCACATCCTGAAGCACATGCCAATTTCTATAACAGCAATGGTAAAGGTTCTTTCAGAAACAAGGGCCAAAAGTTTCATGGTCACCAGGGGCAAAAAGGGAGAAAGTTTAAGAACAGAGGCCAGAAGTCCAATGCCAATGGCAAAGGCCAAAAGTTCAATGGCAATGGCAAATGCAAGTCCCTAAAGGGCTCAAAGGATGAGGCAAGTGGAGGGAAACACTCAAATGAGGGTTGTTTCTACTGTGGATCCCACCAGCATTGGTCCCGTACTTGCACTACCGACCCACACTTGATTGAGCTATATCAAGAGTGGAAGAAGCGCCCAAACTCGGAGGTACACCTCATCTAGGCATCTGTCGATGCCATGACTGGACTACATCTCTCGGAGCCATCAGAACCTACAGAGAAGCTTGAATCAGCAACTATGGATGTTGATCATAATGCCACCAGCGATCATACTGTTGAAAAGGGAGATGCCTATACTGGTGATGATGATTTTGACCTTGACAATGAGGATCTCCTTGACGAGGAGTAGACCAAGTTATCAGCCATTTGTTTATTTGTTAGCCAGTGTGATTTATTTTCAGCAAAACAATTAAAGTCCCGTGTGATGTAATAATGTTCCCATTGAGCAACTTCATTATTCTATTAGGATAAACTCTCGGCATGAATGGTTTGGTTCATAGCATTATTTTAATCAATTTATAGTGCTCCCGTTGAGTAACTTTATTATTTTGTTAGCATTAACTCTCGACATGAATGTCTTGGTGCATAGCATTATTTTAATCAGTTTATCCCTTGTTCGATTACGTGCTATCTTTTAATCGGCTTGCTATATTGATTATACATGACGGATTAAATTAGTACTATATTTAATAGAACAAGAGTCATACTTGCCATGGAGGCTGACGAAGAATTTTGCTTGGTGTTTACACCAAAATTTGGGAAGAAGAACGCGGGAACTCGAAGCTTCTAGGATTGAGTCATCAAAGAATCGATTGTATAAGGATCGATATCAGCTGATTTAGATGCAACACTAGGATCGGCTCTCTTCCGATGACATCAGCAGATAATGCCAATGAGCTACGATTGACATTGGGAAAGACATGTCGGACTCTACAAAAAGGGAAAGATTAGGGTCCAAGTTATCTTAATTTAGGAATGTTTTCTCTTAATACCAAAAGTTGTAATGCATCGTACTTGAGTAGGATTCATGCTTAGGTTCCAGGTATAAGTATTGGACCCCGGCTATTATAAAAACACATCCAATCAATCAATACCAATTACTTTTTTGGTTTTACGCCAACCTTTAGGAGTAGGAATAGTATAGATCTCGGTGAGTTCTTCAACAAGTAGGGCTGCATCGGTCTGGTCGACCTTCGGCTTGTCTGCAAGTACCGTTATGGCTTATACTTCCGTTGTAAGGCTGCATCGATTAAGTTCGACCTCCACTGCGAGCTTTAGTATAAGCTAGTTATCGATTCTTATCTAGTTCAAGTACGGCTGCATCGGTTTAGTTCAACCTCCACTGCTCGAATTAGATTAAGGTCAAGTTATCGGCTCTGCCTAAGGGTGGCATCCTTCGGGTAGATTCATTAAGTTACCGATCTTATTGATGTTCTTATTGTCATTAGTTTTCAGCAATATCAACCTACCCGATCGAGATCGATCTAGATCGGCCTTATATCCTTTTAGTCCATCGTTTATTTTGTTACATTGCGACGGCTCTTACTTTAAAACGATGGATTATGTTTTATTGGTTGTTCTACTTCAATCTTGATCATGCGTAGTACGCGGTCAAGGCGTGTCTGATCTTGAGAAGGTTTACTAGCTAGTTGAATTTGGTCTATAGCTCGCTATTATGGATGTATCGATCCGGTCGACCCCCACTGTTAGTACTTTAGATCGGAGGATGCTAGCTAGTAGATTTGCTTTCGACCGGGCATGACCCTGGCTGTTTGCTATGCCTCCATAGGCTAAATAGCCGATCGCCTGTTCTTTAACGCCTACAATGTGTCTCCATGATTCTATTGAATGTGAATAGATCTATTTATTTTAAAGGGTTGATTTATTGTCTTTATCATGGCTGCCATCAATCCGGTCGAACCCCACTGTTAAAGATAGCAGGTTAGGTCTGATGAGTTCATAGATCTATCCATGTTAAATAGTCGATTGTTCACATGTTGTAGTCCTTTTTCTACCTGAATCGGCTATTTCAGCTGATTCGTTTGTGCTTTCACGCATATAGCATGTCTTTCAAAAAAATTGTCAATGTATAAACGATTTTATGGATTCTTTGGTTTTAGTTTGTTATTATCATCATAGCTGCCATCAATCCGGTCGAACCTCATTGTTGATGGTAACAGATTAGATTCAGAGTGTTTGTAGATCTATTTGTACTAGACAGTCGATTTGTTCGTATGTTATATCCTTTCTCGTTAGATTCATCGACTCAATGCTTTACACTGGTAATTTCCACCTAGCTGATGATTTTACTTACATCTGCGTGCATTGTACTTGTGATCACAAAATCAATCGCAACCCATGAGCTTTTATAGTCCTTAACATTCGATTTCTTCGTGTATCGGCTATTTAGTTGATTTTTCCCATCTGGCTGCTCCCGAAGCGGCACACTTGGAACTTTCTGGGCAAGACCGACATGTTCCACCATAAATTACTGATAAACTTTCTCTCCGTGTCAATTGCAGGTCAAATTAACTAGCATGCCTTCGAGAATTCGTAGGGTCGACTAGTCCTGCGTTGAAGCCAAGCGGATCTCCGGGCTTATCCTAAGCAGATCCTTCCGGCATCCTTATGGTGCCTTATGAAGACCTACCTGATGAAGATAAAGATGTCATCAGCAAAGCTATAGAAGAATTTTAGAACAAGTGTTTGTTGTCCTACAACAAGACATGTGACAATAAAGTTGCTCAGAAATATCCACTACCAAAAGTTTTGTTGCATGGGCAGTCAGATACAGATGAAGATGAGGATAGGCGTTTCTTCATAGAGGCTGTAAACAAATCTGTTCATGATGCCATATTGAACCATAATATAGTTTCTTGAACACATTCCACAACACCATGAAAGAGGTGTTTTATGGATATCCAATTGATCAGGTTGGACTGGTTTACTATAATATTCCACATCCGTCGACTCAGGGGACTAATCAAGTCGGTACAAGCCATTAAGAAGCAGCACCAGCTGGTAATGATGATGTCTAGGTAGTTCAGAGCTCATCTAAGCAAGTTTAGGGTGCTACTACTAATCAGATGCAGTATAATTCTGGATCATCAGTGTAGCATGTGCAACAGCAGACGGGGCAAGCTCAGAATCAAATGGTTAACCTTGGCATATCAGGCCAAATACCATCGTCGGCTCAAAAAATAGCATCATCAGTTCAAAGGATTCGTAGAGATATAAATCCTAGCATCTACAACCAGAGACTTTAAGTAGCAAACCAGTAAAGGACCCAGTAGATAGAGATTCTACAAGGATATCATTATGGAGCATATTACAATACCCTTCATATGATCCCAAATCTAAGGTATCAAGGTACCCAAAATTTTAATCCATAGATGGGTCAGCAATTGTAAAGAAATCCAGATTTAAATGCTAATGAGTTGTTGCTCAGAGTAACCAAGATGATGAAGAATCAGTTCGGTTTAAAACCAAAAGGGCAAACCTTTTTGTACAAACGTCCATATCCAGAGTAGTATGATTTGGTCGCTCTTCCTATAAATTACAGGCTCCTGGAGTTTGCTAAATTCACTAGCCAAGATAACACAAGCACAATAGAACATCCATTGAAGAGGCCCATCGAGTTCGTTTCTTCTCCTTGTCCCTGTCAGGACCAACCTTCACTTGGTTTTCATCATTACCAGTTAATTCCATTGCCAATTGGGCTGACTTAGAGAAGAAGTTTCATACATATTTTTATACTGGGATAGGAGAAAAGAAAATTACCGATTTGATGACCATAAGGCAGAGAACTAATGAATCGGGCACCGAGTTTCTTCAGAGGTTCCGAGAGACCAGAAATTTGTGCTTCTCATTGAACTTGACTAATGATCAGGTAGCTACTTTGGCCGTTCAAGGAATGTTGCCAACATGGAGAGAGGAGCTGCTGGGGCAAGAGTTTGACAATTTAGGTCAGTTGGCTCAACGAGTAGCAGCGCTCAATAGCCAATTCCAGAATATGCAAAGAGATACCCGATTCTAGAAGAGTGCCACAATTGTCGAAACCTATAATCCATATTTAGTTGATGATGGCTATGAGGACAACGAAGAAGAAGAGATTGTTGTGGCTGAATGGAATTGGGGTAAGAAGACAGTAATGGTGCCAAGTCCTTGGGGGAAGGGAACTGAAGAGAGCTATGATTTTGACGTCACAAAAATGGACAAGCTCTTCGATTTCTTGCTTGAGAAGGGACATATCAAGTTGTCTGCTAATCATGTTATGTTGCCTCCTAATCTATTGAAGAATAAGAAGTTCTACAAGTTTCATAACGCTACTTCTCATTCTACTAATGAATGCAGAATTTTCCGACAACAAATACAGAGGCCTATTCAGCAAGGGAAGCTCAAATTTGATGCACCTCGGAAGATGAAAGTCAATGATAATCCTTTCCCAAGAGATCAGAACATGGTTGATGCTAGGTTGCTCAAAGGGAAGACCAAAGTCCTAACATCAACTAGGGCCAAAGAAGCCAGAACCATCGACCCGAAGATGCAAATATCGGATGATGAATATAGAGAGATTAAAAGATGTTGTGACCAACAGAAGAGCCGATATGAGCAGGGAGAGACATCAAGGGATGGGGCAATAAATCCACGTGTCACATCTCGGATTTTATTGAATAAATGGCAGCAGCAGAAGGAAAAGGATTATCAACGTTGGCTAGAAGAGAAAGAATACCAGCGTCAACAGGAGAAAGAGAGGTATGAAAGAAAGCAAGCTGAATCACATTGGAATTGTCCTTTCTTCAGACATTACTAGAACAAAGGTTTGAAATTGCCTACTAGAAATAATTGCCCAGAGTGCAGTGAGCAATATTAGGAGTTTAGGCAATCTCAGACCAACCGTCGGTCTATCCATGTTCGAGATGAGTATCATCATAATATGGATCTGCGCTTAAAAAATATAAGTATTCATGATTGGCTTGGGAAGCGAGTTGTTGATCAAAACTAGGCTGATTATGGAAAAGAAAATAATGAGGAAGAATATGTTTGGTAGGAAGGACAATGGTGTCCAGGAGGTTTAACAAGAAGCCAGAAAAGAAGGGTACAACGCCTAAGTAACAGAGAGCTAGAACAGGCTCTGGCATCTGCTAGACCTCAAGTGTGCCGTGCTAAACAAACTGCTGATAGGGGTCAACCATCGGCTAACATTCAAATGGCTTTTCTATTGCCGTCAGAATTCAGAGCTCCGGCAGACCATGAACTTTATTCAAATTTTAATGAATCAGAGTATGAGGAGATAGTTGCCAAGTTGCTAGTGATACAACAAGCTATATTCGATAAGCCAGTCAAGCATCGGCACTTAAAGGCTTTATATGTAAAAGGTTTTGTCGATGGGAAGCTGATGAGCAAAATGTTGGTGGATGGAGGTGCTTCTGTCAATCTTATGCCTTATACAACTTTTCGTAAACTTGGCAAGGGACCAGGAGATTTGATTGAGACCGACATGATGCTTAAGGATTTTGGGGATAATACATTCAAGACCAGGGGGCCAATGAACGTCGAATTGACAATCGGAAGTAAGACTTTGCTTACCACATTCTTCGTCATTGATGGAAAAGGTTCATACAATTTACTCCTTGGTCATGACTGGATTCATGCAAATTGTTGTGTACCATCAACCATGCATCAATGTTTGATTCAGTGGCATGGAGATGATGTTGAGCTGGTTCACGCTGATGAATCTATGAGTATCGCAACAGCTGATCCAATGTATTAGGATTTAGAAGGCTTTGAATGTTTTTCTAGCAAGTTATGGGAAGAAGGCTTCATTAAAGTCAATAATGAAAGCCAACAGCCGATCCAAGCAGTCGGCTCTAAGAGTTTGTTTTAATGGATAATCCAATAGATGGTATGGATGGTAAACTAGGACATGGCTTCACGTTGGTCGATGAATTAGAAGAAATAGATATTGGTTCTGGAGATAGGCCTAGGCCGATGTATGTAAGTGCTAAGTTGAATCCTAAGTATAAGCAAGAGTTTGTAGATTTATTAAAGGAATTTAAAGATTGTTTTGCTTGGGAATAATATTATGAGATGCCTGGTCTAGACCAATCAATTGTTGAACATCGATTGCCAATCAAACCTGGATATCGGCCGTTTAAACATGCTCCGAGGAGATTCAACCCAAACACCCTTGATAATATCAAAAAGGAGACTAAAAGATTGCTAGAAGAAAAATTTATCCAACCGTGCCTATATGCAGAGTGGATATTGAATGTTGTTCCTGTGTATAAGAAGAATGGAAAGTTAAGAGTTTGCATTGATTTCAGAGATCTGAACAAGGCTACACCCATGGATGGTTATCCGATGCCGATAGCCGATATGTTGATAGATGCAATAGCCAGGCACAAGGTTATTAGTTTCATGGACGGCAAATGTAGGATATAATCAAATTTTTATGGCTGAGGATGACGTAGCAAAAACAACTTTTAGATGCCCTGGCGCAATCGGTTTATTTGAATGGGTTGTGATGACCTTTGGTTTGAAGAATGCCGGTGCAACTTACAAAGGGCGATGAATTATATTTTTCATAAGTTAGTCGGTAGGATTGTTGAAATCTATATTGACGATGTGATGGTAAAATCTAAGGGGTACAAGGAACATCTAGCTGATTTGCGAGAGACTTTGGAGTGCACAAGAAAACATGGTCTAAAGATGAATCCCAATAAGTGTGCCTTTGGAGTGTCAGATGAACAATTTTTGGGTTTTATGGTCCACGAGCGAGGAATCAAAATTGGTCAAAAAAGTATGAAAACAATTGATGAAGCAGTGCCTCGACTACTAAAATAGAGTTACAATGTTTGCTCGGCAAGATTAATTTTATCAGGAGGTTTATTTCAAATTTGTCGGAAAAGGTTCTGCCGTTTTCTCCCTTGTTGAAGTTGAAAAATGATCAAGAATTTAAGTGGGGTGACGTACAACAAAAGGCATTTGAGGAGATAAAAGAATACGTGAAATGTCCACCCGTGCTGGTCCCTCCTCAGCAAGGTAAACCTTTTAAGTTGTACGTATCGGCCGATGACCAAACGATTGGATCGGCCTTAATGCAAGAGTTTGAAGGAAAAGAACGAGTTGTTTTCTATCTAAGTAGAAGACTTTTGGATCCAGAAACAAGATATTCTCCTATTGAAAAGTTATGCTTGTGCTTATATTTCTCTTGCACTAAGTTGTGAAATTACTTGCTATCGGCTGAGTGTACAGTTGTTTCCAAGGCTGATGTGATCAAGCACATGCTATCGATGCTGATATTAAATGGGAGAATGGGGAAGTGGATTCTTGCGTTGTCGGAATTTGACTTGAGGTATGAATCAGCTAAAGCAGTCAAAGGGCAAGTAATAGCCGATTTTGTCACCCAGCATCATAAGCCAAGTATTGGCTATGTAGAGCCGGTACCTTGGACGTTATTCTTTGATGGATCATCATGCAAGCAAGGTGGTGGCAATGGTATTGTTATTATTTCACCTCGAGGGGCAAGTTTTGAGTTTGCTTTTCTGACTGAACCAATGATTACCAACAACCAAGCAGAATATGAAGCTATTCTGAAGGGGCTTCAACTTCTTCGTGAAGTAAAGGCCGAGGCAATTGAAGTATTTGGAGATTCATAGTTAATTATTAATCAGTTGATCAGCCTATATGAATGTAAAGAAGATACTCTGAGGGGATACTATGATGAGTGCCAAAGGTTACTCAAAGAATTTCCTCATGTTTCTCTTTAGCATATTCCGAGAGCACATAATCAAGAGGCTAATCGTTTAGCTCAAAGTGCGTCAGGTTATCGAGTGTTTCAAGAGGTCTTAAGTAGCGAGACCTCGAATAATGATTAGAGAGTTGAAATAGCCGATTACCTTAAGAATCCATTACAAAAGGTTACCAAGAAACTAAGGTATATATTGACTATGTTTTGCTAGATGATCAGCTATATTACAAGACAGTCGATGGGGTGTTGCTCAAATGCTTAAATCAAGAAGAGGCTAAAGTGTTGATGGGTGAAGTGCATGAAGGGATATGTGGAGCTCATCAATCGGCTTATAGGATGAAATAGATTATTCGCATGACTGGATATTTCTAGCTAACAATACTGGAAGATTATTTTGAATATTATAAGGGGTGCCAGGATTGTCAACATTTTGGTAATATTCAGAAATCACCCGCATCGGCTATGAATCCAATAATCAAACCATGGCTATTTCGAGGTTGGGGAATTGATCTAATTGGCTAGATTTTTTAGCCTCCAAATAAAGGACATAAGTTTATATTGGTAGCAACAGATTATTTCACTAAGTGGGTTGAGGCAATCCTTTGAAGATGGTAACCTCAAAGAGCATGGTAGATTTTGTCAAGGAGCATATTGTGTATCGTTTTGGGATTCCTCAAACTATCACTACTGATCAGGGGACAATGTTTACATCAGAAGAATTCAGAGATTTTGTTGCTAGTTTGAGAATTATGTTATTAAATTCTTCTCCTTACTATGCTCAGGCTAATGGACAAGCAGAGGCGTCCAATCAAATTATGATTAAGCTAATCAAGAAAAAGATCGAAGAGCAGCCAAGGAGGTGGCATTCAACACTTAATGAGGCATTATGGGCATATAAGATGTCTTGTCATGGATCGATTAAAGCGTCACCTTATGAACTTGTGTATGGTCATAATGCAGTCCTTCCCTGGGAGATTCAAACTGGGTCGAGGCATGTCATGCTGCAAAATGATTTGTCAGCCAAAGTTTACAAGAATCTTATGATGGATGACCTAGAAGCCTTAAGTTGCCATCAACTGCGTGCTCTTGAGAATATCGAAGCCAATAAGCTAAGGATTGCGAAGTATTACAATAAGAAGGTCAAGAGCAAACAATTTTCGACGGGACTTGGTCTAGAAGGTAAAATTACCGATCGGGTCAAGAGATAGCAAGTTTGGCAAATTGTCACCTAATTGGGAAGGGCCTTATCGGATTAAACGTTGTGCGCCTAGCAATGCTTATATTTTGGAAACGCTAGGGGAAGAAGAGGAGTTTGACAGAGCAATCAATGAAAAATATCTAAAGAAATATTATCCTAGCGTTTGGATTAATACTTGATAGCCGATTTGTTCAGTCATCGGCTCTAATAGCTAGTACCAGAAAGGTATCGCCTCTAGTCCAAAAATAGACCCGAAGGGGAAAAAGCTAATACGATATGTATCGCCTATAGAGCAAAAAAAAAGCACAGACAAATTGATACATGGAACATGAGCACAGGGCAAAAGAGAAGTCACTTAAAATGAAGAGATTGTTTGCTAGCTTCTCATATTACAAACTAAAGGTCAGGGAACACTTTATTCACTATGTCTTCGGCCTGGGAAGCGAGGGCTACAAAATTGGCGGTGTTGAAGAAGTCCTTGACCAGGCGCTCATGGTCCTCAGGGTGTTCGTTGGCTAGGAAACCATGGGGAAGAAGTCAAAGCTCGTGGCCAGAGTGAGCTTGCGCAACAGCCAATGCCACGGTAGCACCATGATGAACACCGTGAAGGGCAACCTCTCTGATGTGGTTTAGGCCGTCATACAGGCAAACCACCGGCACGGCACCCCTAGCGTTGACAAATCCTGCCGCATACTTTGTAGCTGATTGAAGGATTTCCAACTGAGCCAATAGGTCTAAAAGGATTCAAAGGAGGGATAATCAAGATCTTGAGGACAAAACTAAGAAAACAGAAAATTGTGGTGGATGTAACACCTCTGGTGTTTTGACCTAGAACTAAAACTTGACATGTCATCATATGCATTGCAAAACATTCATAGAGTAGAAAATTTTGAATGCATTCACTAAATAAGGTTTATTTCATAATGTTGTTATTTCATGTGATGTGATTCAAAATCCTAAATAAAGATCATGACCACAAGGGTCAAATTTCATGTGATCATGTGAGACCATATGTCATTTGACTCAAATAACCCTAATGGGCCATGTTACTGGTCAAAATTCAAATTTAAGAAAAAAGGAAAACAAATCAAATTTGAATTCAACTTTAAATTATAAAAGTCCTTTTTACCCCTTTTGGATATTTCAAAATCCATTTGGAATTTGGGGTTGTGACAAAAAGCAAAGTTGGAGCTTATTTTATGTGGATCAACTTTGGTATTCAAAGTTTTTCAAGTTTACATATAAAATTTGGAGTAATTTTGAAATGATTCAAATACTCAAATGCACCCCAAATTCAAATTTCAAAATGGAGGTAGAATTTGAAAATGTTCCTTGAAGGAAAGTTGTAGAGCTTGAAAAGTTGAGCAACTTTCATTTTTGGAGATTTTCAACTTCTTTAGAATATTTGTGAGTAATTTGCAAATTGAACTCAGTGTCAATTCTGTAATTCTCATGAACAGTGTCACGATCACCGCCCCACCGCCGACGTACCTTCTCCGGCCTTCCAGGCTCACCCTCGGCCGCCCTTGGCTTCGTGCTGGCACTGCATGCACGCTGCGTGTCGATTCCGCACGCTCCTGGACGC
Organism: Miscanthus lutarioriparius; assembly: GCA_904845875.1. Lineage (NCBI taxonomy): Eukaryota > Viridiplantae > Streptophyta > Magnoliopsida > Poales > Poaceae > Miscanthus > Miscanthus lutarioriparius. The sequence goes on from CAJGYO010000006.1 coordinate 85,193,534, forward strand.
GCTATAAAGCCTGGAACGCCGTCGTCGCCCTTTCTTTCCCTGCTCTATTTCCCGACGTCGATGCCTCAACTCCGGCGAGTTCCCCTCGCTTCCTCAGCCCAAACCAGCCTCGGAAAAGCGGTGTTACAACTCCGTCTCGTCCTTCTGAACCCATCCCAACCACTGTGGTTGTCTAGGATCACCGAGAACCTCCGCTTGCGACTCTTCTTCCTCACGGCCGACGATCTCGACCGAAGCTCCGGTTCACCGCGGCCAGCATCATCTAGTGAGCCGTGGTCCTTGTTTGTAGGTTCTATAGCTTCGTCTTGATGCTGTGGTCCTTATTTCGCTCTTGCTTGGTCATTTTGCCCACTGCAGTCGCTAGAACTACGTCGTCGACGAAGTCTTCTCCGCCGTGAGCACTGTCACCGTCGACCCGCGTCACCGTAGTGCCTCCAGTCTCGTTCTTTGCTTCGTCACGTCCGGGGTGAGCTGCTGATCCTTTCTGAGCCTTTTGTTTGATCTCAACCGGCCTTGTTTTGCTGGCGTAACGCTGTCGTGGCACCACATCCGCCATGGACGGCGTGAGCCTGGTTCCGTGTCGTAATCCACCTCTGAAATCCCATAGATCGACGCGGCTAGTCTTTGTGATTGTTTAGGTACCATGGTCGTCGCAGTTGAGCTCACCATCAGTGAGCTAGCGTCAGTCAGCACCGTCGAGGCCACGGTCAAAGCCCGAGGTTAGGGATGACATGTGGGGGCCGGCTGTCAGTGAGAGCAAGAGAGAGAATAGTGACTTTTGTTATTTTCTGATTTTGAATAGTGCTGAATCTTTGAAAATTTGTAGGAAAATAATCATAGCTCCAAAAATTCTGAAAAATTTTGTGTAGCTTCTTTACATGCTCTAGTATGGTTTAAAAATTGGAAACTTGAAATTTGAATAAATTTTTAATGTTCAAATATTCAGTCCATTAATTAATAAATGCAATTTCCATGATTTTTGTAGGCCACTGTATAGCTCGAAAAATTATGAAATTTATTTTGGTACACTAATTTATTTTGAGGAAGCTTACATAAAATTTTAAGGTCATTTGGGACAAGTTTATTTTTGGGCTTATTTTAAATTAATTAAAAATTTAATAAAAGCAACCCTAATTGTTAGGGTTAGGGTTTAATTTTTTTGTTTGGGTCAGGTTGTGTGACCAGTAGGGTTTCAAGATCAGTTTGGTCAAGTCACATGTGTGGTTCTTGCCGGTAGAATTGCAAGTTGGTTTTGTTGGCTTGCAAATGTACCGTGAAGGAAAATCGTATTCGGGGTGTTGTTACATTTCATGTACCGTGAAAGCATCATGTTTACATTATCATCATGTTAAAGCATATGTTATCATTTTGTGTAGAACCCGAGAGTGAAACGATTCTAGTTGAGCAAGTACTAGAAGAATCCCCGGTTGTCGCGGGATTTGGTAATTGTGGTACTGATCCAGAACCTGAGATCGTCAACGAAGGCAAGCCCCGGTTTATGCATTAAACCATTACCTTGTTTACTTTGGAAAGTTTATCACCTATGTTACCTATTGCATTAAGTTGATTAATTCAAATGTTACCTACTTGATGCATTGCCTACCTTGTTAATTGTTTACCATCCTTGAAGATGATTTCATTTACAAAGGCGTAGAATGCTTAGTATGCTTTATGGTAGGCTTTCAAAGTAAAAGTTTCAATACAATCAAAGATGGCATTCTGGCCAAAGAAAGAAAGAAGATAGAATGAACTAGAGACTAGCCGGGTGACTTATCTTGAATGTTGGGTAATGTTGCCGACTATGTCGCTTAAAGGCCACTCATTGTGGATCTTCTGAACGAGACACTTTGTAGTACTGGTCACATACTCTGGTAAGCCTACTTCGGCTAATCCGATACTAAGATGAATGCCCACGCACTGGGAGTGGAGAGATGGCGGGAGTAGTGTGTACCCTCGTGGCTGGAATGTGGCCGGATTTGAGGTGTGCTGTGCTCTCGGGAGGCGTGGAGATGGCTAAGTATGGGTGGATCCGGTAGCGAGGTTGATATATGCAAGATTAAGTTCTACATATGTCGTGTGATAAGGAATCCCCAGCTGGGACTTGAATCAATTCGTATTGCCGGTGCTCCACGGATATGGAGACTCGATTCATTACAGAAGCAATGCAGGACTGGTGAATTACTAAAACATGAGAAAAGAATGGAATGAGAAGGATTGGAACATGGGATATGAACACTTGGTTGGAGGTATTGAACTAAAGTACTTAGGGGTAAAACTTGAAACTAGGATCAAGAATAGTAAGCTTTTGGCAAAGAACTTTTGAATTTTTCTACATCCTTACCTTGCCCCAACACCTGTATCCCTAAGACCTTCGCCCTTTTTCGTCGGGTCAGTCTTGTTGAGTACTTTTGTACTCAGGGTTTGTTAACCCTTGTTGCAGGTGAGTTGCATGTGCAGGCTTGTTTTGGTCCCTGCTGCATGTCAGTGTTTGAAGTCGATGACGATGAGGAATGATGAATGGCCTTTGGACAAGGCACTAGTTTGTGTGAAATAAATAATGTTAATGTAATATTATCCCGCTACTATGGTTGTATGACACTTATGGTTATGTAAGTTTGAAACAACTGGTTTGTAATATTAAAACTTAAGTCTTCCGCTTTATAATCTCTGATATGTATATTGAAAACTGTTGTAATCTGCAATGACTGTGATTGGGATCCTGTTTGGAAAAGATTCGTGGATGATTCGGGTTTCCCGAGGACACCCGACAGACCTGTTAAGTTGTCGGGAACTTGTGTACTCTATCTGAGGTCTGTTGAGACATCAATAGGTGCACGTGGGCCCAATTTCTTAGGAGGTTCTGCCACAGCTGGTATCAGAGCAGGTCCTATCTAAGATCATTGTAGGTTGCTTTTGAAAACCTTCAAACTGATTTGGATCAAAGAAATTAAACTGGATATTTGGAGTTCAAATTTCTTTCTTCTTCCCTCTAATCTAGCCTCAATCTCATCTTATTTGAAAGTTTGTGGCGGATAATATGATTAGGTTTGTCCAATGTATTAAAAATCTAGTACTTTTGATTGTATAAATCTTTTGTACTAGGATTCGTAAGATCGATTCATGCATCATGCTTAAACACCTTGCATAATAATTCCCCTTAAAAGTGGTTGGGTAAGAAATGTCAATCCCATTCTTGCTAACCTCCATTATCCTCAAGCTATCCTTATAGTCTCCTCCTAAATTCTACAGGCTATGGCAAAGACCAAGATAGCCGCACGCAAGTCCACTAGACCTCACGGAGTCCCTCATCACCAGTTGGCACCGCGTAACCGTGAGCTTGGTGAAGGAAGTTCCAAGACCCTAGGAGATGAAGGATCTTCAAGCAATCCCACCAACATTGAGAACCTTACCAAGGAGCTCAACACTCTTCGTCGAGCTCATGCCAAAGATCAAGAGAAGCTGGCGGAAATGGAAAGGGACATCACCCAGAATACCAAGTTGAGGAATGAAGCCTGGACACGAGAGGATGCGGCCATTGAACGCATCCATGAGTTGGAGTTCTACGTAGAAGACCTGGAGATGGACAATGCCATTCTTCACGAGAATTTCCACATGATGTATGCTCAACTTCATCCTCCTCATGGGGATGGTGAAGTTACATATGAAGAAATGATTGTAGATCCAGGTGAAGTCGAGAATGAAGAAGAGGAGGATCCCGAGGAGTTAGTGTACTTCTCCGATGAAGATGAGGTTTCGTCTGATATGGGCACGGATGCCGATGACTGAAAGCTCAGAGTAGTAATAGTTCCTTTACTGCTTTCTTAGTAAACCATGGTTGTCTTGTGGGATACAAGACATGTAACATAAAGAAGAAACCCTTTGTAGCATGAAACCTTTTAACTGCTTTCAATAAAATAATAATGTAAATAAACATGTCTCTCGACAGATGCCTCGCATTAACACTGAATCTGGTGCCGGTACTTCATAAGACAATGATGAAGTCCCAAATCCTCCACCAATGCCTCCGAGTATGGCGGATGCCATAATCAAGCACTCGCCTATGCAACGGCCGAGAATGCTAGGTTGTTAAGGGAAATGGCTCGAGAACCAACAAGCACCACACCCCCTATCATGGCCATAGTAATAATGGAAATGATGAGACAACCTATATTGATTTTATCGACACACGTTACTTTGTGTTCTCTAAGGCGTAAGAGCCTTTAGAAGTCGACGATTGGCTCCTCCAACAATGGAGCAAAAGTTTGAGCTGATTCATTGTCATCCGAGATTCGAAACCAAGGTTTATGCACAAGAACTCCGAGGAGCCGCTTTGGTGCCCGTGGGCAAATTTGGTAGTCAGATGCAGACCCATTGGTCACCAAATCACCGGATGGAGTTTAAGGATGCCTTCAGGGCACACTATATTCCAGATGGTGTGATGACCATGAAGTTAGAAGAGTTCCTGGCTCTTAAGCAAGGGGAGCACCCGGTGATGCACTATGTTGGGCGTTTCAATCACCGTCGCGATGCTATAGAGTATGTGAATACCGACAGAAAAAGAAGAATCATTTCATGAGAGGTCCGAACACCAAACTTTAGACCATGATGGCAACTTGTGGCAACGCAACTTATCATGAGATCACAACATTGCTATCGCCGCAGAGGAGAATTACCACCGCCGACACAAGGAGGCGAAGAAAAGAGGTCATTTGCTTCCGGATCGTCGAGTGAAAAGCGTCAAAAGGTGGTCTACCATCCTCGTAATCATGGCCGTGCACCATTCCGCCCACAACAAACCCAAAGCGGTGAAGAAATCTTTATTCGCCACGCAACTAATACGCCTTTATACTCATCAAGCGCCACAAAGAAAGAAAACAATACAAATAATGCAAACCGCAATGCTACTCCCCGAATCATAATTATCCATGCTATAATTGTGGTAAAACCGGACACTTTTCCCGAGAATGTCCATATCCTAGGAAGAACAATCTGATGCACCCAAAGCCCTGTTACTCAAGCTCGTAATCGGACAAGGGCAATGCTCGTAATAGTCGAGAAAAGGTCGACCGAGAAGAAATCTAGAAGGGTCTTCTATACTCAGGTGGAATCTATTACAGAAGGAGAACCAGTAATGATTGGTATGTTTCCCGTTGCTAAGCACCCTGCAATTACCTTATTTGATTCCGGTGCATCCCATACTTTCATCAATCGTACATTTGTTGTGAAGCATGAGATAACTATTGAGGAAACAAAAGAACCATATCATATACAGTCGCCAGGGGGACGACTCTGTACAAGGGAGATAGTTTAGCATGTACCTATTGATTTGGGAGGACATGAGTTCCCTACCAGCATGCTGATATTAAAGGATTAAGATATAGATGTGATCCTTGGTATGAACTGGTTAACTCAACACGGGGCTGTCATAGAAGTCCTGCGTAGATCCATAAGAGTAAATGTACCTGGCAGCAAAACCCAACTTATCCAACTTCCCTTTTCTAAGAGTACAGTGGAAACAGTCTGTGCAACTATTGTTGAAGGAACCGAGAAAATTTCAGTGGTATGTGAGTTTACGGATGTCTTTCCCGAGGATCTGCCTGGTCTGCCACCAGACCGAGATGTAGAGTTTAGAATTGATCTAAAACCAGGGACAACACCAGTGTCCAGAAGAGCATATAGGATGCCACCCAAGGAACTGGCAGAATTAAAAATGCAACTACAAGAGTTGTTAGCCAAGGGTTTCATTCAACCCAGTTTATCACCTTGGGGATGCCCTGCTATCTTCGTGAAGAAGAAGGACCAAACCTTAAGGTTATGTGTTGACTATCGGCCGTTAAATGAAGTCACCATCAAGAACAAATACCCCTTACCCCGAATTGATTTGCTTTTTGATCAACTTGCGGGAGCTAAGGTATTCTCGAAGATAGACTTGAGATCGGGCTATCACCAGATTAAGATCAGGCGTGAAGATGTGCCGAAGACAGTATTTACTACCCGATATGGTCTATATGAGTATTTAGTCATGTCTTTTGGGCTGACCAATGCCCCGGCTCATTTCATGTACCTGATGAACTCAGTTTTCATGCCTGAGTTGGATAAGTTTGTCGTAGTGTTTATTGATGACATTCTTATCTACTCTAAGAGCAAAAAGGAACATGCGGAACATCTCCGTATTGTTCTACAAAGATTAAGAGATCACCAATTATATGCCAAATTCAGCAAATGTGCATTTTGGTTAGAGGAAGTACAATTTATGGGTCATGTACTATCTGCTGAAGGTATAGCTGTTGATCCGAGCAAGGTAGAAGAAGTCCTTAATTGGAAAGCACCTACAACTGTACATCAAGTTAGTAGTTTCCTGGGGTTGGCAGGGTATTACCATCGGTTCATCTCTGACTTCTCCAATTGCGAAGCCAATTCTTGGATCACTGAAAAAATCAAACTAAGTTTGTATGGTCAATCGGATGTGAGGAGGCCTTTCGGACATTGAAGAAGTTCTTGACAATCGCACCAAAGATAGCACAACCTTGATATCGAGAGGCCATTTGATATCTATTGTGATGCATCTGGAATTGGTATTGGCTGTGTTCTTATGCAAGAAGGCGTAGTCTTAGCATATGCTTCCGCATAACTCAAGAAGCATGAAGAACATTATCCCACCCATGATCTTGAATTAGCCGCTGTTGTTCATGCACTCAAGATTTGGCGACATTATTTATTGGGCAATATATGTCATATCTATACGGATCACAAAAGTTTGAAATATATCTTTACTCAGTCATAGTTGAATATGAGGCAAAGAAGATGGTTAGAACTTATCAAAGATTATGACTTAGAAGTGCATTATCATCCGGGCAAGGCTAATGTGGTTGCCGATGCCCTGAGTCGCAAGAGTCATTGCCATTGTCTGACTATGAAACCTATGCAACGAACATTGTGTCAAGAGATGGAGCATCTGAATTTACAAATCATAGAACAAGGTTCCCTGTCCAATATTGCAGTTGAGTCCACTATCAAAGATCAGATCATTGCTGCTCAACAGAAAAGTAAGGGCATAGCCCATATCAAGGATAAAGTCAGATCTAGAAGATCAACATGTTTCAAGATTGATGAATCAGATGTCGTATGGTTCAAAGATAGATTGGTAGTACCCAAACATCTGGAGCTGCGAAAATAGATTCTTGATGAAGCTCATTCTACAAGATACTCCATTCATCCAGGTAGCAACAAAATGTATCATGATCTGAGAATGAGATATTGGTGGACCAAAATGAAAATAGAAATAGCTCAATATGTGGCCAAATGTGATACTTGTCAGAGAGTCCAAGCGATTCATATGAAGACTGCAGGTCCATTACATTCCTTGCCAGTTCCATCTTGGAAGTGGGAAGATATCTGTATGGACTTCATAGTAGGGTTGCCTAGAACATCTGTAGGCTACAATTCAATATGGGTTATTGTTGATCGCCTAACCAAGATAGCTCATTTCTTACCAGTCAGAGATAAATATCGAGCGGAGCAGTATGCAAAGCTTTATCTGGATAGAATCTTTAGTCTGCATGGGGCACCCAAGACCATTATCTCCGACAGAGGGTCATTGTTCATATCCAAGTTTTGGAAAAGTCTACATGAGTCTTTGGGAACTAAACTTATCCGTAGTTCTGCTTATCATCCGCAAACAGATGGACAGACGGAAAGGGTAAATCAAATTCTTGAAGATATGTTAAGGGTATGTGTTCTCTCCTATGGTGCTATGTGGGATGAATGCCTTCCCTTAGCTGAATTCTCATATAACAATAGCTATCAAGAGAGTATTAAAATGGCACCATTTGAAGCATTGTATGGTCGTAGATGCCAGACACCTTTACATTGGTCAGATGTTGGAAAACGTTGGTTCTTTGGACCGGATGTGGTCAAGGAAGCAGAAGAGAAGGTTAAACTCATACAAGCTAATATGAAGGTAGCTCAATCCTGACAGAAAAGCTATGCTGATAAGAGGAGGCGACCTCTAGAATTCATAGTGGGAGATCATGTCTACCTCAAGGTATCGCCAATGAAAGGAGTTCATCATTTTGGGATTCGGGGAAAGTTGGCGCCCCGTTATGTTGGTCCGTTTCAAATCCAACAAAGATGTGGACCAGTCGCCTATCGCGTTAAGCTACCAGATCACATGTCAGCTGTGCATGATATCTTCCATGTATCCCAGTTGAAGAAGTGTCTTCAAGTACCTGACCAAGTGATTGACTTTGGTGATGTAGAACTAGCACCTGATTTTACTTATGCTGAGTACCCCATTAGAGTCTTAGATCAGAAGGATCGAGTCACTCGAAGGCGTACAATCAAGTTCTACAAAGTACAATGGAACCAGCACACTGAAGAAGAAGCTACTTGGGAGTCTGAGGATTACTTAGAAGAAAACTTTCCTAACTTCTTTGCTTCTCTCTAGTTGCAATACCTCGTCTATATTGTAACTTGTTTCTTTTGTCAAAAGAATGGAAAACCCCCTCACTAGTCTTTTGAATAAAGTTATGATGTGTTAGCTTGACACATTTCCTTTTCCATTACTTAGCCTTAAGCTTTAAATCTCGGGACGAGATTTCTTTAAGGGGGAAGGGTTGTAACACCTCTGGTGTTTTGACCTAGAACTAAAACTTGACATGTCATCATATGCATTGCAAAGCATTCATAGAGTAGAAAATTTTGAATGCATTCACTAAATAAGGTTTATTTCATAATGTTGTTATTTCATGTGATGTGATTCAAAATCCTAAATAAAGATCATGACCACAAGGGTCAAATTTCAAGTGATCATGTGAGACCATGTGTCATTTGACTCAAATAACCCTAATGGGCCATGTTACTGGTCAAAATTCAAATTTAAGAAAAAAGGAAAACAAATCAAATTTGAATTCAACTTTAAATTATAAAAATCCTTTTTGCCCCTTCTGGATATTTCAAAATCCATTTGGAATTTGGGGTTGTGACAAAAAGCAAAGTTGGAGCTTATTTTATGTGGATCAACTTTGGTATTCAAAGTTTTTCAAGTTTACATATAAAATTTGGAGTAATTTTGAAATGATTCAAATACTCAAATGCACCCCAAATTCAAATTTCAAAATGGATGTAGAATTTGAAAATGTTCCTTGAAGCAAAGTTGTAGAGCTTGAAAAGTTGAGCAACTTTCATTTTTGGAGATTTTCAACTGTGGTTGTCTAGGATCGCCGAGAACCTCCGCTTGCGACTCTTCTTCCTCGCGGCCGGCGATCTCGACCGAAGCTCCGGTTCACCGCGGCCAGCATCATCTGGTGAGCCGTGGTCCTTGTTTGTAGGTTCTATAGCTTCGTCTTGACGCTGTGGTCCTTATTTCACTCTTGCTTGGTCATTTTGCCCACTGCAGTCGCCGGAACTACGTCGCCGACGAAGTCTTCTCCGCCGTGAGCACTGTCACCGTCGACTCACGTCACCGTAGTGCCTCCGGTCTCGTTCTTTGCTTCATCACGTCCGGGGTGAGCTGCTGATCCTTTCTGAGCCTTTTGTTTGATCTCAACCAGCCTTGTTTCGCCGACGTAATGCTGTCGTGGCACCACGTCCGCCATGGACGGCGTGAGCCTGGTTCAGTGTCGTAATCCACCTCTGAAATCCCATAGATCGACGCGGCTAGTCTTTGTGAGTGTTTAGGTACCATGGTCATCGCAGTTGAGCTCACCGTCAGTGAGCTAGCGTCGGTCAGCGCCGTCGAGGCCACGGTCAAAGCCCGAGGTTAGGGATGACATGTGGGGGCCGGCTGTCAGTGAGAGCAAGAGAGAGAATAGTGACTTTTGTTATTTTCTGATTTTGAATAGTGCTGAATCTTTGGAAATTTGTAGGAAAATAATCATAGCTCCAAAAATTCTGAAATTTTTTGTGTAGCTTCTTTACATGCTCTAGTATGGTTTAAAAATTGGAAACTTGAAATTTGAATAAATTTTTAATGTTCAAATATTCAGTCCATTAATTAATAAATGTAATTTCCATGATTTTTGTAGGCCACTGTATAGCTCGAAAAATTATGAAATTTATTTTGGTACACTAATTTATTATGAGGAAGCTTACATAAAATTTTGAGGTCATTTGGGACAAGTTTATTTTTGGGCTTATTTTAAATTAATTAAAAATTTAATAAAAGCAACCCTAATTGTTAGGGTTAGGGTTTAATTTTTTTGTTTGGTCAGGTTGTGTGACCAGTAGGGTTTCAAGATCAGTTTGGTCAAGTCACATGTGTGGTTCTTGCCCGTAGAATTGCAAGTTGGTTTTGTTGGCTTGCAAATGTACCGTGAAGGAAAATCGTATTCGGGGTGTTGTTACATTTCATGTACCGTGAAAGCATCATGTTTACATTATCATCATGTTAAAGCATATGTTATCATTTCGTGTAGAACTCGAGAGTGAAACGATTCTAGTTGAGCAAGTACTGGAAGAATCCTCGGTTGTCGCGGGATTTGGTAATTGTGGTACTGATCCGGAACCTGAGATCGTCAACGAAGGCAAGCCCTGGTTTATGCATTAAACCATTACCTTGTTTACTTTGAAAAGTTTATCACCTATGTTACCTATTGCATTAAGTTGATTAATTCAAATGTTACCTACTTGATGCATTGCCTACCTTGTTAATTGTTTACCATCCTTGAAGATGATTTCATTTACAAAGGCGTAGAATGCTTAGTATGCTTTATGGTAGGCTTTCAAAGTAAAAGTTTCGATACAATCAAAGATGGCATTCTGGCCAAAGAAAGAAAGAAGATAGAATGAACTAGAGACTAGCCGGGTGACTTATCTTGAATGTTGGGTAATGTTGCCGACTATGTCGCTTAAAGGCCACTCATTGTGGATCTTCTGAACGAGACACTTTGTAGTACTGGTCACATACTCCGGTAAGCCTACTTTGGCTAATCCGATACTAAGACGAATGCCCACGCACTGGGAGTGGAGAGATGGCGGGAGTAGTGTGTACCCTCGTGGCTGGAATGTGGCCGGATTTGAGGTGTGCTGTGCTCTCGGGTGGCGTGGAGACGGCTTAGTATGGGAGGATCCGGTAGCGAGGTTGATATATGCAAGATTAAGTTCTACATATGTCGTGTGATAAGGAATCCCCAGCTAGGACTTGAATCAATTCGAATTGCCGGTGCTCCACGGATATGGAGACTCGATTCATTACAGAAGCAATGCAGGACTGGTGAATTTCTAAAACATGAGAAAAGAATGGAATGAGAAGGATTGGAACATGGGATATGAACACTTGGTTGGAGATATTGAACTAAAGTACTTAGGGGTAAAACTTGAAACTAGGATCAAGAATAGTAAGCTTTTGGCAAAGAACTTTTGAATTTTTCTACATCCTTAGCTTGCCCCAACACTTGCATCCCTAAGACCTTCGCCCTTTTTCGTCGGGTCAGTCTTGTTGAGTACTTTTGTACTCAGGGTTTATTAACCCTTGTTGCAGGTGAGTCGCATGCGCAGGCTTGTTTTGGTCCCTACTGCATGTCAGTGTTTGAAGTCGATGACGATGAGGAATGATGAATGGCCTTTGGACAAGGCACTAGTTTGTGTGAAATAAATAATGTTAATGTAATATTATCCCGCTACTATGGTTGTATGACACTTATGGTTATGTAAGTTTGAAACAACTGGTTTGTAATATTAAAACTTAAGTCTTCCGCTTTATAATCTCTGATATGTATATTGAAAACTGTTGTAATCTGCAATGACTGTGATTGGGATCCTGTTTGGAAAAGATTCGTGGATGATTCGGGTTTCCCGAGGACACCCGACAGACCTGTTAAGTTGTCGGGAACTTGTGTACTCTATCTGAGGTCTGTTGAGACATCAATAGGTGCACGTGGGCCCGATTTCTTAGGAGGTTCTGCCATAGTGGACATCTCACCTATGATCCTAGCCTTGGCCTCAGCCAGTCTCGCTTGAATGGGGTCGGCCCTATGTTCTGAGATGATGAGAGCATCCTACAGCGCTTTCAGATGAAGGTCCATCCACCCAAGACGAAGACACTGGCGTGGTGGCACAGGCTCGTCAAGGGCCTCTTCAGCAAACCTCTTGCCGTTTTCCATGTCTTCGAACCTATTAAAAAGAGAAATCGCACCAAAGACACAGAGGGTTTGGGACGAAGCAGGTTGTTTTTCGATCCACAGCCATGGCCCGTATATATAGCCCGAGAGGTGAGAAGATAGGCTTCATCGGGGTTATGAAATTAAAGTCAGTAATGGAAACGGATCAACACTCCGAAAATTCAGGAGACGGATCATGAAGAAACAACAGATTTGGACTTATTGCTTTCCATAATTACAAGATACCATGGGATTGATACAAAAGGTTTACATTAACTCAACCCACTAAGACTTATTTGGATTGAAGTAAGTCTAGATCCCCACAAGGGCGAAGGTCATCATGGACCGAGTCATATCGGTCTACTAATAGAAGGGCGTTAGGGGAGAAGAAAGGTCGCCTGCTAAAAAATTGCCCATATATCCAACCGATTTCTTGGTGGCTGGGAAACCATGGGAAAGAAGGCCACCTGCTAAAAGGTGCCCATATATCTAACCGACTTCTCGGCGGCTGGGGAACCATGGGAAAGAAGTCTGTGGTTTCCCCAATGAGCATTTGATAGAGTGAACAATGGAAAGGTGTCCACACATTTTAGCCCTTGCAAACACTAGAACAGCTCTGTGATCATGGTGAGAAAACTCAGGTGATGTCACAAGAATTCTTCTAACCGCAGTAGCTGATCCTCTTGCTCGACAAGGCACTGAAATGAGCGACACAATCACCCTATGCACAAGAATTCTTCTAACCACTCAAGACCCTCATAGCAAGGGATTAGTCCATGGAGGGTCTAACAGAGCCAAGGGCACTCGAGGAGGCAAGCAAAAGAGAAACATAACTGAGTTGTTGCGTTGCTCTCGCCAGAATTGGATAGACGTTTATAGTCAGTCTGGAAGGATGGATCCAAGCGCCCGTGAAGCAATAAGTGCTCTCGTGAAGCTTTGAAGTATGGGCTCATAAGCAGGCAAGGACGTTGGTGAAGGTGATGAATAGTAGGCCCCAAATCAAGATTCTCTACCCGTGACTGCGGACAAATCGGGGGTACAGATGTGGTAATTTTGGAATAAAATTACTTTTATCCCAAAATTGGGGGGGCATGTGTTTACACCAAAATTTGGGAAGAAGAACGCGGAAACTTGAAGCTTCTAGGATTGAGTCATCAAAGAATCAAATGCATAAGGATTGATATTAGCTGATTCAGATGCAGCACTAGGATCGGCTCTCTTCAGATGACATCAGCAGATAATGCCAATGAGCTTCGGTTGGCGTCGGGAAAGACATGTCGGACTCTACAAAAAGGGAAAGATTATGGTCCAAGTTATCTTAAATTAGGAATGTTTTCTCTTAATACCAAAAGTTGTAATGAGTTGTACTTGAGTAGGATTCATGCTTAGGTTCCGGGTATAAATATTGGACCCCAGCTATTGTAAAATGACATTCAATCAATCATACCAATTACTTTTTCGGCTTTACGCCAACCCTTAGGAGTAGGAGTAGTGTAGATCTCGGTGAGTTCTTCAACAAGCAGGGCTGCATCGGTCTAGCCGACCTCTGGCTTGTCTGTAAGTACCATCATGGCTTATACTTCCATTTATAAGGTTGCATCGGTTAAGTTTGACCTCCACTGTGAGCTCTAGTAAAAGCTAGTTATCGATCCTTATCTAGTTCAAGTACGGCTGCATCAGTTTAGTTCGACCTACACTGCTCGAATTAGATTAAGGTCAAGTTATCGACTCTACCTAAGGGTGGCATCCTTTGGGTAGATTCATGAAGTTACCAATCTTGCTGATGTTCTTATTGTCATTAGTTTTCAGTAATATCAACCTGCCTGATCGAGATCGATCTAGATCGGCCTCACATCCTTTTAGTCCATCGTTTATTTCGTTACATTGCGATGGCTCTTACTTTAAAATGACGAATTATGTTTTACTGGTTGTTCTACTTCGATCTTGATCGTGCGTAGTACGCGGTCAAGGCGTATCTGATCTTGAGAAGATTTACTAGCTAGTTGAATCTGGTCTATAGCAAGCTATTATGGATGTATCGATCCGGTCGACCCCCACTGTTAGTACTTTAGATCGGAGGATGCTAGCTGGTAGATTTGCTTTCGACCGGGCATGACCCTGGCTGTTTGCCATGCCTGGATCGGCTAAATAGCCAATCACCTGTGCTTTAACGCCTATAGTGTGTCTCCATGATTCTATTAAATGTGAATAGATCTGTTTATTTTAAAGGGTTGATTTGTTCTTTATCATGGCTGTCATCAATCTGGTCGAACCCCACTATTAAAGATAGCAGGTTAGGTCTGATGAGTTCATAGATTTGTCCATGTTAAGTAGTCTATTGTTCACATGTTGTAGTCCTTTTTTTGCCTGAATTCGCTATTTCAGCCGATTTGTTTGTGCTTTCATGCATATAGCATGTCTTTTAGAAAAACTATCAATGTATAGATAGTTTTATGGATTCTTCGATTTTAGTTTGTTATTATCATCATAGCTGCCATCGATCCAGTCGAACCTCACTGTTGATGGTAACAGATTAGATTCAGAGCATTTGTAGATCCATTTGTACTAGACAGTTGATTTGTTCGCATGTTATATCCTTTCTCGTTAGATTCATCGGCTCAATGCTTTACACTGGTAATTTCCACCTAGCTGATGATTTTACTTACATCTGCGTGCATTGTACTTGTCATCATAAAATCAATCACAACCCATGAGCTTGTACAGTCCTTAACAGTCGATTTCTTCACGTATCGGCTATTTAGTCGATTTTTTCCGTCTGGCTACTCCCAAAGCGGCACACTTGGAACAGTCTGGGCAAGACTGGCATGTTTCACCTTAAATTACTAATAAACTTTCTCTTCTTGATAATTGTAGGTCAAATTGACTAGCACGGCTTCGAGAATTCGCAGGGTCGACTAATCCTACGTTGAAGCCAAGCGGATCTCTGGGCTCATCCTAAACAGATCCTTCCGACATGCTGTGTGCCAGGCGCCTTGACAAGTTTTTGCGTCAACAGACTAAAGCTCTAGTTTGATTTTGGTTAATTGATGAAACCCTAAGTGCTAACCTAGTTTATCAAAGTGATTACGAGATAGGTAGCACTACTCCAAGTGATGAAGCAATGGTGAAGATCATGATGATGGTGATGGCATGGTGATGATCAAATGCTTGAACTTGGAAAACAAGAAAGATAAAAACAAAAGGCTCAAGGCAAAGGTATAAATAGTAGGAGCCATTTTGTTTTAGTGATCGAGACACTTAGTGAGTGTGATCACATTTAGGATCGATAGTCGTACTATTAAGAGGGGTAAAACTCGTATCGAAATGCGGTTATCAAAGTGCCACTAGATGTTCTAACACATTGCACATGCATTTAAGATCTAGTGGAGTGCTAACACCCTTGAAAACATTTGTGAAAATATGCTAACACATGTGCACATGGTGATACACTTGGTGGTTGGCACTTTTGAGCAAGGGTTAGAAACTTCACCGGCGCACTATACAGAAAAGACAGGGTTTCACAAAGTGCATCGAAAGCGTCCGGTAGCTAAACCTAGGTGAACGGAGGTCACTGTGAGTGACTGGACGTTGGTCTCCGTAGGATCGGAGCGTTCGGTCAGTAGAAGCAGCGAAGACGCTGGCGTCGGTCTCTGACCGAACGCTGGGTCACTTAGTGACCGGACGCTGGAGGGGTACGTCTGTTCCTGCTGACATGGCAGCGCACAGAGGAGACGTCGAGTGACTGGACGCGTCTGGTCGGGCATGACCGGACGCATCTGGTCATGATTTTTCGCTTCTGGATGCTTACTGGAAACGACCGGACGCTGAGGTCCTGCGTCCGGTCACTTTCAAGCAGCGCGTCCGGTCACAACTTAAATGTACTGATGACCGTTGAGATCGGGCGATCAGCATTTGAAGCAGGGGCCACGTGGCACACATCGCGTGACCGGACGTTGGGATCCAGTGTCCGGTCGATCTGATCGGCGCGTTCGGTCGTCCCATTTTTCAGTGGACTAAGGAGCCAACGGCTCTATTTCATGGGGGCTTCTATTTAAGCCCCACGGTCGGCTCAAGCTCACTCTCTTGGCCATTTGCATTGACATAGCAACCTTGTAAGCTTAGCCAAAGCCCTCCCACTCATCTCCATCATTGATTCATCATCTTTGTGAGATTGGGAGAGAATCCAAGTGCATTGCTTGAGTGATTGCATCTAGAGGCACTTGGGGTTCATGCTTCATTGTGGGATTCACTTCTTACTCTTGGTGGTTGCCACCACCTAGATGGCTTGGAGCAACAAGGATCATTGAGCGGAGGTTGGTAATTGCCTCTGGCTCCGATCGTGGTGATTGTGAGGGGTCTTGTGCCTTCCCCGGCAGAGCGCCGAAAGGTAACTCTAGTGGATTGCTCCTGTCATTGAGTTACCTCACTTGTGGGTAGGTTCTTGTGGTGTCCAATTGTGTGGATGAGGTTCGTGCAACACCTCTTAGCCGCCGAACCACCCAGTGTTGGTCGACACAACGAGGACATAGCGTGTTGGCAAGCACGTGAACCTCAAGAGAAAATTGATTGTCTCTTGTCCTTTGGTATTCTCTCGGTGATTGATTAAGTATTCATCTTGTGATTGGTTCACTCCTCTATGCGGCGGTATAATCACTTCACTTACTCATTTACATTCCCGCAAACTAGCTATAGCAAGCTCTTTAGTGTAGCTAGAATTGAGAGCTTGCTTTGTAGATTAAGTTCATCTAGTGAAGCTCTTTAGTGTAGCAATTGTGAGAGCTCTTAGTGAGTAGTGACCTAGTGGATTGTGTGCCTAGTGATCATAAAAACTAGAATTGTTGGATAGGTGGCTTGCAACCCTTGTAGAGCTAGAGCAAGTTTGCCTTTCGCCATTTGTCATACTAATCAAATTTCTCTAGTTGGTTTATAGATTTTTAAATAGGCTATTCATCCCCCCCTCTAGCCATATTAGGACCTTTCACACACCTGGTTGATAGCGCTGCCACAAATATAATACTTCAAGAGGCAAAATATTTTTAGACACTACAGAAAAAGACTGAAAATATTACCACGATTGTTGGTCGCAACGGCCATATTGTAGGCTCCGGTCGAGCCATGGTCGTACTCCCTAATAATACCAGCATCTTCATAGAAGATGCATTTTTGTACCCGGGAGCTATACGTACTCTCCTCACGTTCAAAGATATACGCCGTAGTGGCTACCCCATTACAACTGCTTGTGAAAATGGTGCTGAATACCTCTATATCACGATAGAAGACGAATGTGGGACAAAAGTGGTAGAAAAAGCACCGGCCACCTCCTCTGGAATTTACTACACAAAAATTAAGCCACCTCAAGAATACGTTGCGATGTCTACTATATTTAAAAATCCAAAGTCTTTTACGATCTGGCATGAAAGACTCGGACACCCTGGATTAAGGATGATGCGGAACATCATAAAAGGATTTGCTGGTCATGGCATTAAAACCACACAGATTCCTAAAGACTTTCTATGTGTGTCTTGTGCTAAAGAAATTAATAACTAAACCCTCTTACCTGAAGTTAAATGTCGAGTCCCCAGGTTTTCGGGAGAGAATCCAAGGTGACATTTGTTGTCCTATTCACCCCCTGTCGGGGCCTTTTAGATACTTTATGGTGCTTATAGATGCTTCTACTCGGTGGAGCCACGTATGCCTGTTGTCTACACGGAACCATGTTTTTGCAAAACTTATTGCCCAAATCATTTGATTGCGTGCTAGCTTCCCGGAGAACCGCATGAAAGCAATCAGGATTGAGGGCATTCACAATGAATTTGAAACAACCATCAAGAAAGTGAGAAGTGACAATGGAAGTGAGTTCAAGAACACTTGAATTGATGAGTTGTGTGATGGATTTGGAATTAGACATCAATTCTCGGCCAAGTACACTCCACAATCAAATGGTCTTGTTGAGAGGAAGAATAGAACACTTATTGACATGGCAAGATCAATGTTGAGTGAGTACAATGTGAGTCATTCTTTTTGGGCCGAAGCAATCAACATGGCTTGCTATTATAGCAACCGACTCTATTGTCACCCCATGATGGAGAAGACACCCTATGAGCTATTGAATGGAAGAAAGCCCAACATAGCATACTTTCGGGTCTTTGGTTGTAAATGCTACATATTGAAGAAAGGCACTAGATTGAGCAAGTTTAAAAAGAACTATGATGAAGGTTTCTTGCTTGGTTACTCCACTACTAGCAAGGCATATATAGTTTGGAATTTGGCTAGTGGTACTCTTGAGGAGGTTCATGATGTGGAATTTGATGAAACAAATGGTTCCCAAGAGGAAGATGAGAATCTAGATGATATAAGAGGCACTCAATTGGTCAATGCCATGAAGAACATGGACATTGGTGATATAAGGCCTAGAGAAGTGATTGATGTTGAAGATGACAAGAATCAAGTGCTCTCTAACTCAAATGTGCAAGCTAGTAGTTCTCATGATCAAGTTCAAGCAAGTACTAGTGATGACAAAGTGCAAGATCAACAACAAGTGACTAGTTCATCATCTCAACCAAGCGATCAATCAAATGCAAACAATCAAGTGCAAGTGCTTCAACCAACCAATGTTGCAAGAGATCATCCATTGGACACTATCATTGGTGATATTTCAAGAGGTGTGCAAACTAGATCAAGATTGGCTTCATTTTGTGAGCATTTCTCATTTGTGTCATCCATTGAACCTAAGAAGATAGATGAAGCTTTGAAGGATGTTGATTGGGTTAATTCTATGCATGAAGAGCTAAACAACTTCACAAGAAACCAAGTATGGGAGTTAGTTGAGAGGCCTATGGATCATAATGTAATTGGAACCAAGTGGGTCTTTCAGAACAAGCAAGATCAAAATGGGATAGTAATAAGGAACAAAGCAAGATTAGTGGCTCAAGGTTACACTCAAGTTGAAGGTCTTGACTTTGGAGAAACATATGCCCCGGTTGCAAGATTGGAAACAATTAGGGTCTTGTTAGCCTATGCTTGTGCCCACAACATCAAGTTGTATCAAATGGATGTGAAAAGTTCTTTTCTCAATGGGTACATCAATGAGCTTGTATATGTTGAGCAACCTCCTGGTTTTGAAGATGAAAAGAAACCCAACCATGTTTACAAGTTGAGAAAGGATTTGTATGGATTGAAATAAGCACCTAGAGCATGGTATGAGAGATTGAGGGATTTCCTACTCTCTAAGGGATTCAAAATGGGAAAGGTTGACACCACTCTCTTCACCAAGAAGCTTGAAAATGACTTGTTTGTAATGCAAATCTATGTTGATGATATCATATTTGGGTCAACAAATCAAGATTTTTGTGAAGAGTTTGGCAAGATGATGGCAAGTGAGTTTGAGATGTCCATGATTGGAGAGCTTAGTTATTTCCTTGGTCTTCAAATCAAGCAAATGAAGAATGGCACATTTGTGAGTCAAGGCAAGTATATCAAGGACATGCTCAAGAAGTTTGGAATGGATGATGCTAAAGCTATTAGTACACCAATGGGGACAAGTGGAAGCTTGGATAGTGATGCTAGTGGCAACATGGTGGATCAAAAGATGTATCGGTCTATGATTGGAAGCCTACTCTATGTGACCGCATCAAGGCTAGATGTGATGTTTAGTGTATGTATGTGTGCTAGATTTCAAGCCTCACCAAGGGAATCATTTGAAGGCAATAAAGAGAATATTGAGGTACTTGAAGCATACACAAAATGTTAGATTGTGGTATCCTAAAGGAGCAAGATTTGAGTTGATTGGATACTCGGACTCCGATTATGCAGGATGCAAAGTTGAGAGAGAGCACATCGGGCACATGTCAACTATTGGGAAGATCACTTGTGTCTTGGTCATCCAAGAAGCAAAATAGTGTAGCACTTTCAACCGCTGAAGCGGAGTACATTTCAGCCGGTAGTTGTTGTGCTCAATTACTTTGGATGAAGGCTACTTTGAGTGACTTTGGAATCAAATTCAAGCAAGTGCCATTGCTATGTGACAATGAGAGTGTCGTAAAGCTCACAAACAACCTGGTTCAAAGAACAAAGCATATAGATGTCCGCCATCATTTCATAAGAGATCACCAACAAAAAGGGGACATTTGCATTGAGAGTGTGGGCACCGAAGATCAACTTGTCGATATCTTCACCAAGCCACTTGATGAGAAGATGTTTTTCAAGCTAAGGAATGAATTGAACATACTTGACTTCTCAAATATGTGTTGATGCACCCCCCATTATATGACACGCCTCTCCTTCGAGCAAAGCAAAGTAAAGTTGATTAACATGTCATCCATCCATTGCTAAGGACTTGTTTAGTGCATCTAGTCATTCCTATCATGTCCTAGGCTCATTCATAAAAATCAAATGAATTTGATGCTTGTATGGTACCACTATTGCTTGTATGTTTGAAATGATCTAGTGGTAGCAATTGACATGTTTATGGCTTGTAAACCTAGTGTTTGATCTAGAAAATAAGCTATAAGTGTTTAACTCAACATGGTACAAGATAACCCTTATTTGGAGGTGTGAAGAAGCTTGTCCTTGGATCAAACCAAGTTAAATATCTTTTGCAAGTGATCTAGATTGAACAAAATTAGGAAAATGATCCTCACTTCACATGGTTTCACCCCAACCTATCTAAAATTTGAGCCCTCATTTTATGCTAATTGTTGACAAAGGGGGAGAGAAACCCACAAACATAATAAGATAGGAGGAGCAAAGCAAACGAATGAAATGAAATGACATTGTAAGGGGATCAATAAAAAATGCACACAAGTAGGGGGAGCAAGCTCATAAACTTGTATGTTGCATTTGAATGTGTATTTCATATATTTGCTTGCATGGCACAAGTTTTAAATTTCAATATCCATGCTTGTGTGGTGTATGCTAGTTATATGCTTGAATGGTGAAATGAAAAACTAGCATGCATAGGCTAAAGTAACTAGACTTATGTTCATTTTATGGAAACTAGACCCTTGCTTGTAATGTTGATCTCATGAGGTATTCTAGTTTTTGTGTATGTCTAGTTACTAATGGTGCTAAGGATGGTATATTGGTACACTCCGATTGGTATCACGCTTAAAAGGTCCATCTCTTATACCTTAGCATCATTTGGTAGACATTGTCTCCTATATTTCCTATCTAAGCATATGTGCAAAGCTTCAATCCAAACTCTTAGCACATATATAGGGGGAGCAATTGCTACCAAATGGGATTCATGAAACTTGTCCATATCCTTTTACACATGGTAAATATGCTTGGGCAAGCAACGTGGATTCAATTAAATCTCAATTCATATCTTTGTGTAAGGGTTGTCATCAATTACCAAAAAGGGGGAGATTGAAAGCTCTAGTTTCATTTTGGTTAATTGATGAAACCCTAAGTGCTAACCTAGTTTATCAAAGTGATTACGAGATAGGTAGCACTACTCCAAGTGATGAAGCAATGGTGAAGATCATGATGATGGTGATGGCATGGTGATGATCAAATGCTTGAACTTGGAAAAGAAGAAAGAGAAAAAAAAAAGGCTCAAGGCAAAGGTATAAATAGTAGGAGCCATTTTGTTTTAGTGATCGAGACACTTAGTGAGTGTGATCACATTTAGGATCGATAGCCGTACTATTAAGAGGGGTAAAACTCGTATCGAAATGCGGTTATCAAAGTGCCACTAGATGTTCTAACTCATTGCATATGCATTTAGGATCTAGTGGAGTGCTAACACCCATGAAAACATTTGTGAAAATATGCTAACACATGTGCACATGGTGATACACTTGGTGGTTGGCATATTTGAGCAAGGGTTAGAAACTTCACCGGCGCACTATACAGAAAAGACAGGGTTTCACAGAGTGCATCGGAAGCGTCCGGTGGCTAAACCTAGGTGAACGAGGTCACTGTGAGTGACCGGACGCTGGTCTCCGTAGGATCGGCGCGTCCGGTCAGTAGAAGTAGCGAAGACGCTGAGCGTCGGTCTCTGACTGAATGTTGGGTCACTTAGTGACCGGACGCTGGAGGGGTGCGTCTGTTCCTGACTGACGTGGCAACGCATAGAGGAGATGTCAAGTGACTGGACGCATCCGGTCGGGCTCATGATTTTTTCGCTTCTGGATGCTTACTGGAAACGACCGGACGCTGAGGTCCTGCGTCCGGTCACTTTCAAGCAGCGCGTCCGGTCACAACTTAAATGTACTGATGACCGTTGAGATCGGGCGATCAGCGTTTGAAGCAGGGGCCACGTGGCACACATCGCGCGACCAAACGATGGGGTCCAGTGTCCGGTCGATCTGATCGGCGCGTCCGGTCGTCCCATTTTTCAGTGGACTAAAGAGCCAACGACTCTATTTTGTGGGGGCTTCTATTTAAGCCCCATGGCCAGCTCAAGCTCACTCTCTTGGCCATTTGCATTGACATAGCAACCTTGTGAGCTTAGCCAAAGCCCTCCCACTCATCTCCATCATTGATTCATCATCTTTATGAGATTGGGAGAGAATCCAAGTGCATTGCTTGAGTGATTGCATCAAGAGGCACTTGGGGTTCATGTTTTGTTGTGGGATTCACTTCTTACTCTTGGTGGTTGCCGCCACCTAGATGGCTTAGAGCAGCAAGGATCGTTGAGCGGAGGTTGGTGATTGTCTCCGGCTCTGATCGTGGTGATTGTGAGGGGTCTTATGCCTTCCCCGGTGGAGCACCGAAAGGTAACTCTAGTGGATTGCTTGTGTCATTGAGTTACCTCACTTGTGGGTAGGTTCTTGCGATGTCCAATTGTGTGGACAAGGTTCGTGCAACACCTCTTAGCCGCCGAACCACCAAGTGTTGGTCGACACAACGAGGACGTAGCGTGTTGGCAAGCACGTGAACCTCGGGAGAAAATTGATTGTCTCTTGTCCTTTGGTATTCTCCCAGTGATTGATTAAGTATTCATCTTGTGATTGGTTCACTCCTCTACATGGCGGTATAATCACCTCACTTACTCATTTATATTCCCTCAAACTAGCTATAGCAAGCTCTTTAGTGTAGCTAGAATTGAGAACTTGCTTTGTAGATTAAGTTCATCTAGTGAAGCTCTTTAGTGTAGCAATTGTGAGAGCTCTTATGAGTAGTGACCTAGTGGATTGTGTGCCTAGTGATCATAACAACTAGAATTGTTGGATAGGTGGCTTGCAACCCTTGTAGAGCTAGAGCAAGTTTGTCTTTCGCCATTTGTCATACTAATCAAATTGCTCTAGTTGGTTTATAGATTTTTAAATAGGCTATTCACCCCCCTCTAGCCATATTAGGACCTTTCACACACCTGGTTGACAGCGCTGCCACAAATATAATACTTCAAGAGACAAAATATTTTCAGACACTGCAGAAAAAGACTGAAAATATTTCCACGATTGTTGGTCGCAACGGCCATATTGTAGGCTCCGGTCGAGCCGTGGTCGTACTCCCTAATAATACCAGCATCTTCATAGAAGAAGCATTTTTGTACCCGGGAGCTATACTCTCCTCACGTTCAAAGATATACACCGTAGTGGCTACCACGTTACAACTGCTTGTGAAAATGGTGCTGAATACCTCTATATCACGATAGAAGACGAATGTGGGACAAAAGTGGTAGAAAAAGCACCGAGCACCTCCTCTGGAATTTACTACACAAAAATTAAGCCACCTCAAGAATACGTTGCAATGTCTACTATATTTAAAAATCCTGAGTCTTTTACGATCTGGCATGAAAGACTCGGACACCCTGGATTAAGGATGATGCGAACATCATAAAAGGATCTGCTAGTCATGGCATTAAAACCACACAGATTCCTAAAGACTTTCTATGTGTGTCTTGTGCTAAAGAAATTAATAACTAAACCCTCTTACCTGAAGTTAAATGTCGAGTCCCTAGGTTTTTGGAAGAGAATACAAGGTGACATTTATGGTCCTATTCACCCCCTGTCGGGGCCTTTTAGATACTTTATGGTGCTTATAGATGCTTCTACTCGGTGGAGCCACGTATGCCTGTTGTCTACACAGAACCATGCTTTTGCAAAACTTATTGCCCAAATCATTCGATTGCGTGCTAGCTTCCCGGAGAACCGCATAAAAGCAATCAGGATGGATAATGCTGAAGAGTTCACCTCAAAAGCATTTAATGATTATTGTCTTGCTTTGAGCATAAATGTAGAGCATTCTATGCCCCATGTGCACACACAAAACGGGCTTGCTAAATCTTTAATAAAAAGAATAAATTAATTGCCAGACCGCTCTACAAGATAGCAGACTTCCAACCAGTTGTTGGGGACAAGCATAGTGCTGCACGCTACTGCCTTAATCCAGTATAGGCCATCTGCATCTCACTCTGCTTCCCCCCACCAGTTAGCACGTGGACAACAACCAATGATTTCCCATCTGCGAAAATTCGGCTGTGCTGTATTTGTGCTGATATCACCACCCCACCGTACAACTATGGGACCTCACCAGAAGTTGGGATATATATAGGTTATGACTCTCCATCCATAATCAAATATTTGGAGCCTAAAATCGGAGATCTGTTTATGGCTCGGTACGCTGATAGCATCTTCGATGAAGAGCATTTCCCGGCATTAAGGGAAGGATTGTAGCTTTAATAATAAAGAATGTCGAGAAATAGATTGGACTGCCAGCAACATTCAATTGCTTGATCCACGCACTAAAGATACTGAACTTGAAGTTCAAAGAATAATAAACCTGCAACAATTAGCGAATAATCTATCAGACGCGTTTACTGATATAAGAGGAGTGTCAAAATCATATATTCCTGTGGCTAATGCACCGGAGAGAGTGGAGATACCCCTGGAGGGCATGAACTCTACCCAAATCCCCAATCCTAGGAAAAGGGGGAGAGATCCGGATGACTCGGCACAAGCCAAGTGGGGACGCCCGCAAAGGCAAATTGTAAGAGAGAACGCATTATGCTCCCATTCAATCGTTCCAGCAGTGACACTTCCTGAAGATGAAAGTCCTAGTGCAAATGTGCGCACAAATACAAATAATAGCACAAGGACAATAGAAAAAACATGCTCGAGTAATTTGGGAAATCACGACTAGCTGGATGATTCAATTGAAGAAATTGCCATAAATTATGCTGAATCTGGAGAACTATATAACACAAAGAATACAGATGTCGACATTAATTTTGTCTCTAAGATCACGGAAGCGATTAATGAGGATCCTGAACCAAAGTCCATGGCAGAGTGTCGGAAGCGCTCAGATTGAGTCAAATGGAAAGAAGCAATAGAGACGGAATTGCGCTCACTTTCTAAGAGGCAAATATTTGGGCCTATCGCCCGCATGCCCCCCAAAGTATTCCCTGTAGGATACAAATGGGTGTTTGTTCGAAAAAGAGATAAGAACAATGTGGTGGTGAGATACAAAGCGAGGCTCATAACACAAGGGTTTACGCAGAGACCCGGCATAGATTATGATGAAACAATGCAGATGATGGACGTAGTGACCGCATATCTATATGGGTCGCTATATATATATATATATATATATATATATGAAAGTCACAGATGGACTGAAAATTCCGGATTCTAAAACAAATCGCAACATGTACAATGTTAAGTTGCAGAGGGCAGTGTACGGGATTAAACAGTCTGGCCGGATGTGGTACAATCGGCTAGGTGACTTCCTCCTAAAGAAGGGATATGTTAATGATACTATTCTCCATGTGTATTTATTAGAAAATCCCAGAAGGGTTTTTGTATTATTTCAGTCTATGTTGATGACTTAAATATCATAAGGCTGTAAAGAAGACATTGAGGAAGCAAGCGTCTACCTCAAAGCGGAGTTTGAAATGAAAGACTTGGGTAGAACCAAGTTTTGCTTGGGCTTATAGATCGAGCATCTCCCTAGAGGAATTTTTGTACACCAATCTACCTACACGAAAAAGGTTTTAGAAAGATTTAATATGTCCAAGGCTCATCCCATGAAAACCCTGATGGTTGTCAGATCACTTGAGGAGGACAAAAACCCATTTAGACCGAGAAGTGATGATGAGAAGCCTTTAGGACCCGAAGTTCCTATTTGAGCGCTATTGGAGCACTGATGTACGTTGCGAACTGCACTAGGCCTGATATTGCATTCGTAGTGAATTTGCTAGCTCGTCACAGTGCGAACCCAACCAGAAGACATTGGGTAGGCGTTAAAACAATACTTAGATACCTGAATGGCACCCAAGATCTTGGCTTGTATTTCCCGAAGAATCAGGATCTAAGATTGGTTGGCTATGCAGATGTTGGATATCTATCTAATCCGCACAATGCAAGATCTCAACTGGTTTCTTATTTCTCTGTGGTGGTACTGATATATCTTGGACATCTTGCAAACAAACCTTGGTAGCAACATCAACAAACCACTTAGAGATTATTGCGCTATATGAAGCCGCATGTGAATGTGCTTGGCTACGACGGATGACTAACCTTATCCAGAAGTCATGTGGTCTTAGTATCGTGGATACCCCCACTATTATCTATGAGGATAATGCAACATGTGTTGCACAAATGCAAACGGGCTATATTAAGAATAATATGACTAAGCATATATCTCCTAAATTTTCTATACTCACGAACTCCATAAGCAGGGTGAGATAAACATCTTAAAGTCCAGTCATGTAACAATGTAGCAGATTTGTTCACTTAGTCTTTACCAGCTACTACATTCAAAAAATATATCCATAATATTGGTATAAGATGGCTGAGAGACCTACAAAGTTCACGGGGAGATCGCCTCGAATTGCCTTTATTACTGGGTCCAAAAGATCCTGGAATTTATAGTCCTAAAAATTATAAAATGTCCTGAAGACAACCGTTGTGCTCTTTCTTTTCCCATAAATGAGTTTTCCAAAAGTTTCTTATAATGGTTTTTAATGAGGCAACAAGTGTATTACATCTAGCGGCACTATGTACTCTTTCTCCATATTTTCCCACTGGGTTTTTAGGAGTTTTAATGAGGCATGAGTTGATCGCGGTATTCGCGCAAGGGGGAGTGTTGGGAAACAATAACCCTAAGATAATTATGGGCTCATACCAAATATACCTCCGAAGGGTTGACTATATAAAGAAACTTGTACCCATCTATAATGATAAAGAGATAAAAGTTCAACGATATTTACTCATGTGTGTTCATCTGGTGTGCTATTGAGAAGGGAACTGGATCAGGGATCCACAACGCCGCTATTACTTAACATATATAACATAGTGTAACGGTTGTGGGCTTGTGGCACTCTTAGAGCAACTCCAACTAGACTCCTAAATGAGCCCCTATCCTATTTTGAGGGATCAAAACTCAAAATCTGCTCTCCAACCGAACTCCTATTCAGCTCCCGACAGATAAGGGGCACTCATTTCTCTCTCCAGAACCCCCAGATGTAGGATCTCCTCATCCTTCCCTACTACTCCTTTCTCTCTTTCAATAAAACTGACAAGTAGGGCCGATGAGTAGAGTCCATGACAATATAGTGTAAAGTAGAAAAAATTAGAAGATCGGTTGGAGTGCTATGAAAAGTAAGGGCTGAAATATGGATGATGAGCTCTCATTTAAGAGAATAGGGGGTAAAATTTGAGAGCTTAGTTGGAGTTGCCCTTAACAGACCAATATTACTGAACTATATCAGATTACTGCAGCAAGCGTCGAACGCAGGTCTATCCACATCACTATAACATATAACATATGTAGGAAGAACTCAATGCAGAGGCCAACTACAGACAACACAATGACAGAAACATAGCACACTTTTTTTTACCTAAACAAGAACGGCGAAGCATGAAAACAGGGCTAACACTGCAGCAACCACAATTATACCACCCCACGAACAATACACTGCTTATTATTCCACCGACTGAAAGGAAAAAGTCCCAAACAAATCAATCCTCACCACTGAATTCAAAAAATAAAGAGAAAGGAGACATTATTATCCCCACCAGATGAATTAATACTGCGTGATCTACATTACCACACACCACATGGCAAACCTACAGGAGGCATAACAGCAGTCTTGCCAACGCCACAGTCAAGGGTAATCATCTCTGGCTGGGTTCGACAGTGCGCAAATTAGCTCCTGTCATTCCTTCAAGCCTGTCCTTCATTATATCTACAAAGTGACCAACCATTTCATGGAACTGCTTCAAACCCGAGAGCGGCAAGATTATAGATGAACGATCAGCTCCAGCCACCTGTAAGTACAATCAGAAACAGTAAGAGCAATGGATCACTCTCGTGCGTGGAAAATGGGGGCTTGTGTTTGCAAATAATGGGCAACAACAGGTTACCTCAGAAATCCTCAAATAATGGCCCCTGTTGTTGCTGCCCAGGTCGAAGAAGAACCTCTTCTGATCTGCCCTAATCACCTTAGACATACCCATGCCACTAATTTCTTCTTGAGGCAGATCAACCAAGCGGTCGACATCTACCTCTGGCCCAGAAGCAGACTGGCTACCATGTCCAGCTATAAATCCGGCACCCACATCATCGGAAAGGCCAGGAAGACGCTCTGGCGGCTCCATGTGTTGCTGGACAATCCAATATCAAAAGAATACAGTGTCATAGAGGGTAGACTTCACAAATATGCAACAAACATTTCTTTTTGTTAGCTCTACCTGATTTGGATGATTTGGTAGGACAAACAATCTGGAAGCCTCGTTATTTATTTCCAACAGTACATTCCTGAATGCTTCCCAGCCCTCTTCACCAGAGCTGCCAGCTGGAACAATTATGGTACTCCGATTCCTGTTGACAGAGGCCTCGGAAACCTAAATACAAAATGTTGTGTAAGCAGCTAACTATTGCTTATGTCACGCATATAAAGCTGCACAGTTACTTTAGAAGCAAAAAAAAAAGGTGTGATATAGCTCAAAAGTATCATTCGTTGCAAACACGCAACAAAGATAGATAATACTTCTCCCCAGCTATATACAAGACCATAACCTTTTACGGTTTATATCTAGGGAAAATATTCAGTGCAAACCCCTTCTCAGTGGATGTTGAAAACAAACTAACACAAATTATGTATAGTTGGTAGCATTAAAACATATAATATTTCGATTCCAAATTTAGTTTGAGTCATCAAATTGATGCCAGAAGAATATGCTAGGATCACTACGTGTAGTGTGCTAGCCAATAAGATTAAACTACACATTAAGTCTTTTCAAGAATGCAACAGACACAAAGACTGCTCAAGATCATTATGTCCCTCAAAAAAATTCAAGGAAATAAAAAAAACTTAGGAAATTAAGCAAGCAAGGTGACATGTTCAGCAACATGATAACCCACCAGCTAAAAAGGTAAAATGCAACATTCTATCAGAGAATACCATCTGTCACTATTTGGACCCACAATCTGAAAATCTAAGACTATTTAAGTTAAGAGCATGTATTTATGTTAAGAGCATGCATCAAGGAATGTCTTGAGATTTTCAATAATCCAAACAAATCCAAGTGGAGAGCCCAGATCTGTGGTCCATAATGCATATACATGCAGCATGCATCAAGTCTTTGCTAAAAGTACACCAATATACCACTTTCTGTTGGTTTCAGTTGTTGGTGTCTTCAATGCTCGATTTTCAATGTATGAAACTATGAACAGATAGCTCTATTTTCTGAAATATATTGTTCCAATGAAATTAAGACACAAGCATTCAGTGTCTAACTAAATCTTTTTTATAAAAATCAAGAGAATAATCTGAAAAGTTTTATAGCAGGACTGAGAAATAAATTGATTTCTCGATCTATCAGTATGTGAACATTAAATTGGATATTGCCACAAAAAACACGACTATTGACCAATCAAGATTTATTTTCCCTTTTTCTTTGGTTTTGGAACCACAAGTGCTGCACCAGACTAAAATAAAAAACAAATCTGAACATAAATTCACAACTCCAGAAAGAATAATATCACTGATTACCCAAAAAAAAACTGTTGTAAATAAAAGATAGCAAAATCAATGTAACAGCAACACATAAGCAAGGAACATCATCCATACAATTCAAATTTAGGAAAACCATCAAGTAGTCAGGTGTGTATCTTTGATCAGCAGTTAAATGGCCTAAATGAAAACCCCAATCAATCCTTATTCTCTTTCCATTCCACAACAACAACAAAAAAAATCAATTAAGATCTGTTGGACACAATAATTGGTGGTGAACCTAGAGCACCACATCATCAATTTCTACTCCCTCTGGTATTCTTTACTTTTATAATGTTCTGCAAGGTGTGACTTTGATCACTATTTTTTATACTAAATTTATGAGATTATAAAAGTGATTTTTCAGGACAAATCATATATGATTTTTATGTGCCCAAAATAAATAATTTTAAGTTATTGAAGTCAATGTTTTAAAAGCTGGATCAGATCTTGTCCAAAACATAAATATTTTTTCACTAGAGGGGAAGTTCAGAAGTTAATACTTGGTAATTTTGCACGAGCAGAATGGCCTACACAACAGAATATGCCACTAAAGGCAAACACAAGATACTACTTTGCTTGGTTGCCACTAGGTTAATAAATAACTGATAGTTACAAGCAGTAAAAGTGAAATTGCCAGAATAGGAGAAACCAAAACCTGCGAAGGGCACAGCTACTAAAGAGGAAAGTCCCATTTTGGTCATCCATCTTTGGGTTGTGCCCAGTAGGACCTAAACCTTTTCAAAGCTTGAAGTAACCCTCAAGCACACCTTTTTAGGACATTCAGCCTATTGATGAACTCGAGCCTTGGTCAAAGAAGACCGTGCCACTAACAGATGGGTCCATGCTCCACATAGCAATGGAAAACTAGTCAGCATACTCATTTAGGACCTAGATGTCTTGAATCAACGAAAATCTGAAGAGAATAATAGGACCTTTTTCACTTACTAAATCCACACAAGCAAATCCCGTTCTAGTGCGACAGATTACCCCTTATTCTAGCTAAACAGTTTGGCTTCCAAATATGAAGTTCCCCAATTTGGCAATTTTCTCGTACCAACACACAAAAAGATGACAAAATTTGAAACTGCACGCGTTCATACAGAGAAAGTTACGTCACCTTGAGGAATCGGCCCCTCTTGTTCTCCCCGATATCGAAATAGAACACCTGCACCGCGCAATGAGCATAATTAAGCCACGCCAAAATTAGCATCAACGGCACGAGAATCAGCGGCAGAAGCGGGCCAATCACGAAGGAAGCGGGCCAATACCTTGGTCTGGAGTCGCAGCTCCTTGCTGAAGGCGTCGCGCTCGTCGGTGCGGATGTAGTAGTCGAAGAGGTCGAGGAACCAGGCGACGCCGTCGACGGGGACGATGATGGTGGAGCGCGTGGCCGAGGTCTTCTCGGAGATCTTGAGGTACCTCCCCCGCGGGTTCTCCTTCAGATCGAAGTAGAACAGCTTGTGCTCGAACTGCAGCGTCTTGCTGACGAGCTCCACGTCGCCGCCCCCGCCAACGCCGCTGACTCCGCCTCCGCCGCCTCCGCCGTCCATGGCCGCCGTAAGGGTAGGGTTTTGGGGAACGGAGGTCGCGATTAGGGTTTGGGTTTAACGAAGGAGCTCGAGTGGAAGAGGGGATGTGAGGTTGGAAACGGGGATAGATCTCGAGGGGGGTTTACTCCGGAAACGGTGGGCGACCCGGTCTGAGTCTCGTGGAGGAGACTGACGTGTGGGCTATTGTTTCCGTGGAGCCCATGAACCGGCGGGTCGGGTGGATTCGTGGTGGGCGGCGGGATGGGCTGGGAGTGCCCGTGTGTGCGTACTGTACCTGCGGCGGATGCTGACCGCGCGCTCGTGGCATGCCGACCCGGTACTGACGGGCTCGCCCTCACTGACATGATTGGACTGGGTAAGGTTTGGACACTTTTGGGCTGGTTCTCTCGTCTCGGGGTGTGTTTAGTTCCTCTCAAATCCCTAACTTTTAACACTATATAAAGATTAAATATAAATAAAAAATAAAATTAATTACACAATTTAGACGAAATACACGAGACAAATCTTTTAAGCCTAATTAGATTATGATTGGACATTAATTGCTAAATAACAACGAAAATACTACAGTGCTCATTTTACAAAAAATTTTGCATCTAAACTGGGCCTTGGACACTTTTGGGCTGGTTCTCTCGTCTCGGCTTGATTCCTAAAATTTATATCACATTGAATATTTGAACACATATATGGAGTATTAAATATAGATTAATTACAAAACTAATTACATAACTTGCGACTAATTTGCGAGACGAATCTTTTAAACCTAATTAGTTCATGATTTGACAATGTGGTGCTATAGTAAACATGTGCTAATGACAGATTAATTAGGCTAAAAAATCGTCTCGCAAATTAGTCTTCTTCTATGTAATTGGTTTTATAATTAATCTATATTTAATACTCTTTATTAATATCTAAATATTCGATATAACATGAATTTTAGGAGCGACTAAAGAAAAAACACCCCTGACAAACATAGTAAAGATCAGCTCGTCTGAACTCTGAAGCCAACATGGCAACATAGCTCTGTTTGGCTCATCAATGAAACTGGAGTAAGTGCATACTGTAGGAAACTCAATGTTCATAGCTACCACAAAGGTGTAGTATTTTGTTGTACGCATATGGTCAGCCTATTACTTGGAATGTAGGGCCAAGTGTTTTTGTGTTTGGTTAGTTTTCCTTAATGTATTTCTTTTGTCCTTTGTAATTTTTTTTTCAAAATGTGTTGGGTTAGTTTTATATGAAACTAGCAGGTAACCCCGCGCTTCGCGCGGGCAACAGTAGACCCATTGAGGGGAAAAAATGGTACTGTTCCTTATCGGGTCGGATACTGTTCATCACGATCTGCAGTGATCTGAGTCTTCGTACGCGCTGGATAAACAGTGATGCGATGTGATAGGCCTCAAACTTATAGTCTTTTATAGATAGATACTAGAAGGATATTTTTGCACGTGCTATGGGACTTTTTAAAAACAAGGCCATTACATGTATGAGTTAATCCTTCAACATTTCATTTTATCAACACTACAGGACAATGCAATGAAATAATTCAATAGAAAAAAAAAAAAAGAATTAGATCGAATTATAAGATGATGGAACAGCAAAACAAATAGCAACATATAGATGCCTTCTATATCTATATGGATATTTATATCTCTTGTAATCCTAAACCCAACTAAAGGTTGCATCTCGACATGCAAGTTGTCCACCTCAACAATCCACTGATAGATACAATTACAACTCACTAGCATATGTAATTATGATATACAAGTCAATGAGGCACATCATCCACAAATATGTATTTAGTTGTCCACACCAATGTGTCACGCCATCCAACATTAATTTATAATAGTATACCTCTTGGTATAAGTAATTATATAGTCTAATTTTCCAAAATTCTCATGTGTATGCAGGGTATGCTTCTAGTTTCTTATATATTGAAAGTAGTAATTATGCTTAGTGATGATGATGTGGATAGCTTGCATTATGATGTTGGAAGTTAGTGGAATGATATGGCTCTTGATGAGAGATGTTGTGGATAATTAGTTTGAGATGATGTGGATGTCTTGTAGTGTGAATTACGGGATTAGCTTTATAAGAGTTATAGATTAGGTCTAGTATCTAAGAGCCTGATGTCAAACATCTTGGTAAAATTTAAGGTTCATAGAGAAAAAACACCCTCTAATTTTACAAACTCATGGAGATGTTGCAAGCAAGATTCACAAGAAACTTGAAAATTTTCCAACTTAGGCCATGTTAAGAAGTCATGTGATTCTTTTTGCATGTAATTATATTACACCTATATTTCCTTGTGTACAAGAAAACCTCTGAAATATAGGGTATTATTTTTCCTTAGAAAGTTGTTGTTTCGGTAAGCAAAGAATAGGTATATGGGCTATTTGCTTTGAGCTAACTAATTGATTACCATTTGTGTCGGGGTTGTAACCCTAGGGTGTCTCATGGCACCGACTAGTTAGCAGGCCGTGCGGCCCGCAACACAATGGCTAACGAAGGCCCAAATGACCGAGGCCCAGTGAAAGCCGAGCAGAGCTAGGCAAGCGCCAAGGCCAGGGTCATCCCTGACCTTTTCCACCCGCCTTAGCACACAACGCTCACAAGCGCCAAGGCCAGGGATGGGGGAAGGTCGAGCGTAGCTAGGCGCGTCTGCTCTAACCCCACAAGGACCGAGGAGACAGCATTCACCTCGGTCCAGTCAGACACCATGTTTGTGCCATGCCACACCGACAAGACAACACCGCACCACGGTGGCACCGAAAGTACGATACCCGTCGTCTAAATACGGACCGACTAGACGCTTGTACAATCCCACCCACTACGGGATGGGATCCACGACAAGGGACTAGATGAAAAGGCCATCCAGACCGGTAGAGAGTCCCGACCCCGACGATCGAGGTCATGGCCCTCACCCACAAGCGACCAAGCGAACGATGACCTAGGGCAGCTACCTACTTCTGGTACGATGCCCCTAGGAACCAGGAGACAATGACGAAGGCCACGATGGACACTGCATTGCATAGGATGGCTAACGAACCACAATCGAGGCTACAGTGTCGCCACGCCCGACACAGTAGCGCCACGTCACATCCTACCGTAACGTGGCGAGAAGACCATGACGATAGCCACGACTGGACGTGCACCAAAAGATGGCGTAGCTTGCAAGCCAAGTTAGCTAGGACCTTCCTCAAGCTCTTGACCCTTTGGTCAGGAGAGCCTCCTCATTGTACAAGCCCTGGCCCCAAACTCTATATAAGGGCAGTCGGGGCACCCATCTCGGGGACAATTTCACATCCTCTACCATTCCATTCATCCACCATTTGTAGTAAGACTCCTGGAGCTTTCTCTTTGGGCAGCTGTTCACCAAGCATAGGTCCTTCCATCTCTACCATCTTTCTTGCACCCCCCATTGTAAGAACTTCAGAGCATTCAAGTGAGAAACATGCACTCGATCATCTCTAAAACTAGACATAGGGCTTCGGCCTTAACCAGTATAAATCATCGCGTCTATTGGATGCTACCATTGTTTTCCTAGACAAGCGCAGCAATCATATAAGTTTACTAGTCCAGTTTACAAAACACCGATAGTTGGCACACCAGGTAGGGGACAGTCACGCACTCTTGTTTGTTGAGAAGGAAGCGATGGCTCCTCGCACTACCGGTGAACTCGCTGGTGGAATGGCCCATGGTGGCCACATCCGCCACAAAAACTATGAGTTCATCAGCATCAAAGGGCCAGCACCCGCGACCACCCGCGCTACGACCCAAACCTCTACCATAGAGATCCGGGAGATGTAGCACGCAGCGAACACACTCTCGAAACTGCCTCTAGTGGCAGCATCCTAGAGTTCACCTACTCAGAGGGGCCAGTACCCTCGCTCACCGCTGGCTGTGGCCAGGCCTCCCGCTTGGAAAGCCAAAGGTCCACGGCTCGCAATGAACTCGCCCAAGGAATGGCCTCAACCGGCCACATCCTTTTGGGGAACTATGTGGTTAACCGCACCAAAGGGCCAACGCTCATGTCCGCCCTCAGTTGCCACCTAGGCCTCCATCTCAGAGGTCTGAATCCCGCGGACCACGACAGACACACTCTCAGAATTACCCTCGGGGGCTGCATCCCGAAGTGCACCTACGTAGGGGATCTAGTGCCCTCTCTTATCACCGGCTAGGGCCAAAACTAACACCCAGGAAGCCAGCTAGCCATGGCTCATGGCGACCTCACCCAAGGAACGGCACGCGGTGGTCGCTTCCTTCTAGGGGACCATGAGATCACTTGAACAAACGGGTCGATGCCCATCACCGGCTCCTACCCAGACTAGAATCGCTATGTGGGAAAGCTAGATCCCGTGGTAGAATCATGCCCCAGACCGCGTCTCCACCATCATTGGAACGCAACCCACCACACTATGCTCTTCCATCTCTACCATCGATGCTCCATCTAGTGGTCGGCTAGAGCCACGCCGCATGGGTCAAACTTAGAACCATTCCCCGCGTGACAAACCAGGCATATGACAAGTATTCGCGAACTATCAGCTGTTATCAAGAGGCACGTGCACTCAAAGAAGCGTATCCTCCGAGCGCACCACGCGCCACACCGAGCGGATCAAACCGCGTTGCGCTGGGAAACAGCTTTCACCATGGCAAATCATGCCAACGCTCCATTGAGGGTGACGGCCACAACCGGAGGAGGGAATACGGCAACCACATCATCATCACAGCGGGAAGAACCAAGCATCAAAGCGCATGAGTCTTCCCATCCGAGAACCACAATAGGATAGACGTGAAGGGATCATCCCTAGGGGCTCACGATCCCGCCGAGGACGTCGAGCCGACAAGACCAAGTTTGAGACAGCTCGAGAGGATGACCTCGCCAACTATGACCGCCCCAAATAACCAAGAAGCGCCCTCGCTAGCCCGAAGCATGGGAGCAACAACAGCTCCCCCACAAGTGAGCATTCGGGGGCTCACCTCAATGCGAGCAACAACGACGGAGCAGACGTCCGCCCCCCAAACAAACACCGGTGATGTCAATCCTATCCCTCTCTTCGTTATTCAACCGCATTTGCATACACGCGTAGACATAACCACGGGCCTGATTGGCTAAAACGTAGCACATAATGGGGCTAAGAGCGTAAAACCCACACGTTTCGTCTCGGAGACACTTCGCCTCCTAGACGTCCTGACCCGCTCCTCATGAGTAGTCGAAGCAGCACGACCCATGGGAGGAGTTTGCGAAAGTCTCCTCGCCGATGCTCACTCTCTACACCCACAACGCTACAGGGATATAGCTTCACACGTAGCCTTAACCCCGTGCCCACACGCCGCAGATAACTAATCCACTAATCGAGAAGGCAATCCCGCTAATGCTAGGCAAAGACAAAAGCCATGTAAAAATGACGTAAGATAATTAAAAATGTTACAACCGTGCCCACCGGCGAGGCACATGGGTAGGCAGGCTAGGAAAATTTGGTGCTACTTAGGAACCCTAGCTACATCCGTGAAGATTGCCCTTATGTTCACGATCACCACCGCAGCCTTCGTAGCGGCGGTCGAATCACCCGTCGAAGCCAGACCCCCGCCGGGTTCTAGGGGCCATGCCATGGTGGTGGTTCCTACCAGGGGAGCTGTCGATAGAATATCATCGGCAGTCCTCTGATGGGTATCCCACAAAGGTAGATTGATTGGCAGAGATGTGCGTAATCGAGAACAAGAAGGCAACAGAGACACAAGAGTTAGACAGGTTTGGGCCGTGAGCACGACGTAATACCCTACTCCTATGATCTGTTGGATTGTATTGGCTATCATATGATATTGCGCGTGTTTTGACGGGGTCCCTGCCCACCTTATATAGTCTAGAGGGTAGGGTTACAAGTTGGTTAGATCTAGGAGATAACTAGAAAGTAATAATAGATTACAGAAATCATGGGATCAAGCATATCCTAACAGATCTCGTAGTATCTTCAGGATATCTTCCCAGTGTCTTGCGGGGCACGCCGAGCAGCGCCGTGCTCTGCAAGGCTTTGTCTTATGGGCTGGACCGCCCCTAGGAGCGTAGCCCATGTAGTTTGCCGTGGGTATCTAGGGTCATACCCCCCATAGCTAGTCCTCGAGCGCCTTGTATTCACTGTGCAACGCCGTCTTGAGCTTGTCCGAGTAGGTGTGAACAATGCCAAGCAGTCAAACTCATGGTCCGACCACCGTGATGAGTCGCCGAGCAGTTGTGAACCATCGCCGAGTAGTGCAACCCAAGTAAGGCTTGCCATAAGGATGTAAGGAGCTCAAGTTCAAAATTGAAAATTTCCTCGCAGTGGACCAAGTGTGCCCACTTAGAGTCCGACCACGAGAAAGGGAGATAGTCTTCTTTAACTTCAGAAGGTGTGGAGTCTTCTAGATTAAAGCAAACACACTCACCACAAGGTGAAGTGTGCCCACTTAGTCCTTGAGCCTGACAGTAGGTGACATAGTCATGTGGTGATAGGGTTCAAAGTAGAAGAAAAACAGAAGACTAGCTGAGTAGGCAGCCAGTCCTCAGGTAGAGCCCTAAAATGAGAAAAGCATATTCACCGCAAGGTGAAGTGTGCCCACTTAGTCCCCGAGCTTGACAGTAGGTGACGTGGTCACGTGGTGCCAGGGTCAGAAACAACAGTAACTAGGAGAAAAGTCCCTAGTATGGCGAGATACCGAATCATAATGATGACATAGTCCCTGAGCCACAAGTGGAAATCTTAGAGAAATCAAATCGTGGAGAAAAAACCAGAATAATGGTTGTACAATAGGAGTTACTGAGCCTTAATGGATTACGGAGAAGTTGGCGAATATTCGGTGGGCAGTAACAAATTTTGGCAAAAAATGGGCAATATGGGCTACAGTTGCGCGAAAGCCCAGGTAACGGCCCATCATGCCACTTTGGAGAATTCGGAGAGGCGCAAATCGTGGAGCGGTTTCCCAAAAACCCTTGAATGTGAAAAGTGGGGAGAGTGCTTTATAACTGCGCCGCCACACTCTGTGCTCCCACATTTGCCACTTCACCACTTTGTCTTTCTCCTCAGCCCTAGCGCTTCCCAATTCACATCTACACACGCTTCCGTTGCCAGTCCCAATCCAAATCTGAGAGATGGTGACGAAGAGGGGAGCTGGTAACCCAAAGAAGGCGACCGTCGGAGCAAGTCGTGACAATGAGTGGGTGTCATCGCTCATGGGAGAGGTGATTAATGGGATGGTGGAGGTGGGCGTTCTTTCGGACCATGTCACCACCGGATGGCGGCCGACCAACGGTGAGCCTTACCCGATGCCGCATATCGACGAAGCCATAGTATTTGAAGATTATTTCTGGCGTGGATTAGGATTTCCCGTACATCCTTTCTTGAGGGATCTGTTGAAGTTCTAGGGAGTTAGTCTGTGCAATCTCCACCCAAACACCATCTTGCACATCTCGATTTTTATCCATTTCTACGAGGCGTATCTCAAAATTCTTCCCCACTTCAACCTCTTCTGACACCTGTTCTGGCTGAAGAAGAAGAGCGGCGGTAGTTCTAGAGTGATCAGTGGCGTGTATCTGCAACTCCGCAACAGGATGGCGGGCGAGTACATCACTGTACCGCTGAACACCTCGCTGAAGGGATGGAACGCCAGGTGGTTCTACACGAAGCAGAGCCATCCTGCCATCCGCTACGATGTCGACCACATTCCAGAGAACCAGAGGAGCTGGTTAGAGAAGCCGAGCAGTG
This sequence comes from Miscanthus lutarioriparius, assembly GCA_904845875.1. NCBI lineage: Eukaryota > Viridiplantae > Streptophyta > Magnoliopsida > Poales > Poaceae > Miscanthus > Miscanthus lutarioriparius. The sequence goes on from CAJGYO010000006.1 coordinate 85,232,865, forward strand.
CTGATATAGAGCAGGTGAGGGAGCTCCTCAACCTGATAAAGGGCATAAAGATGAACGGCGCACTGGTGGCGCTGAGCTTCATAGTGCGCCGCGTCCAGCCCTGCAAGGAGAGGGCCCACGCGGGCTTTGACTTAAAGGGGGACACTGACGGCACCCAAGAGAGGATGGAGAGGCTGTCGAGAGAGGTTGCAGTACGCCGAGCAGCCGAACTATTCGCTCCAAACGTGCTGTTCAGCGTGCCTAAGCAAACGAGAGCCTTCAACTACATGAACCCACCTCCTCGGGTAAAAATCTCAACTGTTGTTCGTGATGGTTTTTATCCTGTATTGGTGCCGAGCAGTGAACTGATTCACTTGTGGAAAGATCCATTCGCAGGAATGAGCGGCGTACTTCTTGGGCATGCCGAGGAGCGATTGGCCGAAGGTAGTGGACGCTCGGCCAACCCCTCAGCCAGAGGAAGGTGCCGTCAGCGCCTCGTCGGAGTCTAGAGGCACAGGCGCTGGTCGAACGGAGAGTCCTCCCCGATGTTGGAGAAAGTCTGGGGGAAAAGGGAGGTGACAGATGAGCTAGCCCACAAGAAGAGAAAGACGACGGGTGTAGCTCCCGGCAAACCGGGCAGCATCTCGCTTGGCGGCGACCAGACGACTCAGACGCAAAGTGCAGTAATGTCCAAGTGGTCGGACGATGATGGGGCTCCAGTAGCTCCTCCTCTGAGCACTGAGGCGTCGCTGTGCAACACACGCATGGAGGTGCAGTCGAAAGGAGGGGAGAGAGTCCCCGAGCAACGGGCGAAGGGAGTCCCCGAGTAGCAGGTGAAGGGAGTCCCCGAGCGATAGGCGAAGGAGAGGTCGGCGGCGGGGGCAGTGAGACCTTTAGCCCAGGGCATGCAGGTTGATCCTAGAGTCGTGCCTAGGGGCTCAGGGAGGCAGCGCTAGTTCAGAACCATGTACCAGGAGGCCAACGTGTAAGTTTCCTTGCCTTGGATTTAGTTTGCTATCGGATCCTTATAGTTGCGGTGATTAACGAGCTAATCTGATGTAGAGCGAGGCGTACGATGGATCTGAATTCGTCCGTCTAGATTGGCGAGCAGCCGGGGGCTGGTCCCGGCGCAGAGGCAATGCTGACAGACCCTGTCCTAGAGTCCTCGGGCGCTCAGTGACCTACAGAGGAGTCGACCACCGCTGTTGATGGACTTGGCGGTGGAGAACGGTTGACGATGATGGTGGCTGATGCGATGGAGATGCCAGGAGCGACGGCGAGAGCCATTGAATCTTCGGAGGCAGGAGCTGGAGTCTAGGGCGGGGAGGTCGGTAGTGCCGGAAGAGCAGGCGACACTCCCTGATATGTCAAAGGGTGTGGTCGGACATGCTGTGTAGCCACTGAGCCCCCAGGTGGTGTCACCAGCTACGAAGGAAGAGGACGAGGTGGAGGAGATTGAGCATGAGGAATCATGACCTCAAGCCATCCGGATCCTCCGCAAGCAGGGGGATGAAGTGGTGGTCATTGAAGAGGAGGACACCACCAGGGAGGTCAGGAGGCTAGAGTCCACCCTTTCCACAATAATGAAGCAGATCAAGGCTAGTATTGCATCGACAATGTCCGTCTTTGATGTTGGATATTGGTGTTCTTCATGGTCTTGTTTTTTTTTGCAGGGCATAGCGCGAACTGCCGTACACTGGCAACAGCTGATCAAGAGGATGGAGCACCTTGCCAAGGAGAACACGAAGCTGAAGGAGGCGGTGAAGCTGATGGAGAAGAATGTCTAGAGGGCCCAGCGTGAGCGGGATCTTGCTGAGTCCAATGCCAAGGACCTAGAGTACCAGAAGGGCATCCTATCCGAGTAGCTGGCCACCATCTCTGAGTAGCTAGTGAGTCTTTCCATGCAGCTAGAGTGCAAATCTGAGTAGCCGAGAAACGTCTCCGAGCAGAGAAAAGGTATGGCAGATCAGCGAATTTGCTTTGCATTGCCGAACAGTCTTATTGTTGCTGACGACCATTATGCTTGTAGGGCAAGATGTGGAGCTCTATCAGTTATGTCAAGTCATCGGTCGACTCCAAGAGGAGGAGAAGAAGGCATTTGGGTGAGCGGAGAAGCTGGCCAAGGAGCTAAAAGGTGAGTAGTTCGTGGCCGGAGTTGTTGCTTAAGTGACTTCTTCACTTGACGGATCTTTTTGGTGCTTGCAGAATACCATCAGAGGACCAAGGCGCAGTTCGACGTGCTGGAGCTAGAGGCTAGAACCTAGAGGGGGAAACTTGAGGCTATGGTTGCCGGGATCAAGCCTATGCTTGACTGCGTCGACATGGAGGTAGCTCCTCAGCCCAATGTCAGGCCACCACATGCGGACACCATCATCGACAAATGCAAGGCGACGTGGGAGAACTTCAAGAGTTTCAACAGAGACACAACTATCTCTGCCGTGACACATGCCCTAGCGGTGGTCTGGTCCCACTACCATGCCATCGATCTTCAAGCAATAGGGGCCGGATTCGCCAGAGGGACGGGTGCGACGAAGTAGCAGCAGCTGGAAGATGAGGTGGAGGACGCGGCGAAGAAGCTGGCCAGTGACGTCGATCTATTCGGCGAGGTGGACGGAGAGGGCCAAACACAATGACCTGCTTGGAGAGTAACCTGTATGTAGCAGCTAGAGAAAATAGTTAAATGTGTGAGGGCGTAGACATACATTTATGTATGTGTATAAATGTTGTAAAGTGACATGTGCATGTTTATGCAGTTTACCAATATTTCGGTGAAAAATCATTATAGTGTTAACCCTAACACGATTATATGTGGTATAAGTAGTGTCTGAGCAGTTAGTTCATTACTGAGCTCTTGGCCTTGGTTAGTTTGTATTCCATAAGATCGAGCGCAGAGCCCGTGCACGTGTAGGAGGAATAGACGTGACCAAGGAACCATAGCCGACCACCCATAACGCAGAGCGCGGAGCCCGTAGCACGTGTAGGGAGAGATTGGAGACTAGGGTTTCTTCAAAGAACACAGAGCGAAACATGTGCTGCTCGATGGTTGGTGAAATATCTTAGAGATATTTTAGTATGGAGAACCATGGCGGAGCGTTTATGGAGATCACGTATTGGAGTTTGTTAAGGCGTAGCTTAGAGATGGCGACCACAAATGGAGATTAAACCATAGTGGAGAAATAATGGAGACAAATTATGGCAACAAAAGCTTCATTCATTATGGAGTGGAGAGTACATATCTGGAGCGTTTTAAGGATAGAAACGTGTAAGGTGCTCGATGTGCCATGAATTAGGGATATCGATTCCGTCCAAGTCATATAGCCAGTAAGACCCTGGTCGGGTAACCTCTTTTACCATATAAGGCCCTTCCTAGGGGGAGGAGAGCTTGTGCATCCCTTCGGTTTTCTATGTTTCTACGGAGAACGAGGTCGCCGACAGCAAATGAACGACCTTTGATGTTGCAATTGTAGTATCTTTGCAAGCCTTCTAGGTATTTGGGCAAGTGGATGCAAGCGATTAGGCATTCTTCTTTGGCCCTGTCGATGTCCTCTATCCGAACAGCTATGGCTTGCTCTTCATTATAATGTTCCACCCTAGGTGCTCGAAAAGGCAATGTCCGCTGAAAGTATGGCTTCTGAGCCGTAGACCAAAAAGTACGAAGACACACCGGTGCTACAACAAGCTTGAGTGCGCAGTCCCCAGACCACAGCTAGGAGCTCTTTGAGCCATCTACCCGGATGCTTTTCCTCTTTCTGATATAGCCTCTTTTTTAAGGCATCAAGGATCATGCCGTTCGCCTGTTTGACCTAGCCATTGGCTCTAGGATGGGCAACAGAGATGTATTTGATGGAGATGCATCAATCTTCGTAGAAGTCCCAAAAATGATGACCAGTGAATGTAGTTCCGAGGTCGGTGATAATGCTGTTCGGGAGACCGAATCTGTGGATGATATCTTCGAAGAGCTTGACTGCCTTCTTAGCAGTAGCTGAAACAAGTGGTTTGTATTCGATCCACTTGGAGAACTTGTCAATGGCGACGTACACATACCGGAAACCACCAGGCGCTGGCTTGAAAGGCCCGATCATGTCTAGTCCCCAGCATGCAAAAGGCCAAGAAGCTGGGATGGTTTGCAATTCCTGCGTCGGCACGTGTATTTGCTTGGCGAAAAATTGACATCCTTCACAACGTCAGACGAGGTATTCTGCATCGGCGATGGCCGTGGGCCAATAAAAACCAGCTCAGAAAGCTTTCCCAACCAGGTTTCTCAAGGCCGTGTGATTGCCACAGGAACCAGAGTGAATTTCAAAAAGTAGTTTCACTCCCTCTTCTTAGATGATTCATTTCTTCAGTATCCCTTCCTTGGCACTTTTCCTCATCAAGTTCCCATCTACCAGCACGTAATGCTTGCTGCGATGGATTAGGCATTCAGTTTTGGTCTTGTCAGTGGGTACATCGGCGCTAGTGAGGTACTTGATGAACTATTCTCTCCAATCAGCGGTCGGCGAAGGTACTGCAAGTACCAGCTGCTCGGTGGGGGGGATTTCTTGAACTTCCTTCTCCTCCTTAATGGACGATGTAAAGAGGTCTTGAATGAAAACCCTAGGTGAAATCATCGCGCGAGAAGAGCCTATCTTGGATAGGTGGTCGGCGAGGTGATTTTGATCTCGTACCACATGGTGGTACTCGATACCGTAGAACTTCCCTTCGAGTTTCCTGATTTCGGTGCAATATGCATCCATCTTCTCACTGGAACAGGACCAGTCTTTGTTGAGCTGCTTGATGACCAACGTGGAGTCTCCGTATACCATGAGGCATTTGACGCTAAGCTCGACGGCTATACAGAGTCTGTGGAGACATGCTTCATATTCGGCGGCGTTGTTGGAGGCTGGAAAATGAATTCGGAGAACGTATCAGAGCTTGTCCTTGGTCGGTGTAATGAATAAAATGCTAGCACCAGCACCGTTGATGTTGAGGGCGCCGTCAAAGTACATCACCCAGTGCTCGAGGAATGTAGCAGGGATGGGCTCTTGGATCTCAGTCCACTCAGCAATGAAGTCAGCGAGCGCCTGTGACTTGATGGTAGGCCTGCTTCTGAATTCGATGGAGTAAGTGTCGAGCTCAATAACCCACTTGATGATGTGACCATTGGCCTCTTTGTTATGAAGGATGTCCCCTAGAGGGAACTCGGTGACCATGATGATCTTGTCATACTCGAAGTAATGACGGAGCTTGCGTGACATGACCAGAATGGCGTATAGCAGTTTCGGAACTTGAGGATAATGAGTTTTGGACTCATTAAGGACCTCGCTGATGAAGTAGACTGGACGTTGTACCTTATAGGCGTGTTCGGCTTCCTCACGCTCAATGATGATAGCTATGCTAACGACGTGAGAAGTGGCGGCGATGTAGATCAGTAGGGTTTCGTCTGGTCGAGGCGCCATCATGATCAGAGGCTTCGTTAGAAACAACTTGAGCTACTCGAAAGCTGTATCTGCCTCCTCCGACCAAGAGAAGTGCTCAGAGGCCTTGAGGAGTTTGAAGAACGGTAGTCCCTTTTTGCCAAGGCACAATATAAAGCAGTTGAGAGCAGCCATACAGCCTATAAGCTTCTGTATGTCCTTTATGTAGGTTGGTCATTTCATGTTGGTGATGGCGGTGACCTTGTTAGGGTTGGGCTCGATGCCACGGGCGATGACGATGTAGCCTAGGAGTATGCCGGATAGAACTTCAAAGATGCACTTTGAAGGGTTCAACTTCCATCTGTATCTTTTTAGGTTGGCGAACGTTTCTTTGAGGTCGGCGATAAGATTGTTGGTAGTTTTGGATTTGACGACCACATCGTCAATGTAAGCTTCGATGTTGCAGCCTATCTGTTGGTCAAGGCACATCTGGATGGCCCTTTGGTAGGTCGCCCTGGCGTTCTTGAGTCCGAAGGACATGGTGGTATAGCAATATGCACCAAAAGGCATGATGAACGACGTCTTGATTTGGTCGTCCTCCTTGAGGGATATCTGGTGATAGCCAGAGTAACAGTCAAGAAAGAAGAGCAGTTCGTAGCCGGTGGTGGAGTCTACAACCTCATCTATCTGAGGCATACTGAAGGGGTCTTTAGGGTAGTGTTTGTTGAGATCAGTGTAATCAACGTACATTCTCTATTCTTTATTCTTTTTTTGAACAAGAACAGGGTTTGCTAACCACTCAGGATGATACACTTCTTTAATAAATCTGGCAGCTAGGAGCCATTTTATTTCTACCCAAATAACCTCCTTCTTGTCTGTCATGAATCGCCAGAGTTTCTGCTTGATCAGTTTAGTGGTCGGCAAGACATTCAAGGAGTGCTCGATCTTCTCCCGTGGTACCCCCGGCATGTCTGCAGGTTTCCAAGCACACATGTCGGCGTTGGCATGTAGGAAGGAGATGAGTGTGCTTTCCTATTTGGGGTCGAGGTGGGCCCCAATCTTGATGGTCTTGGAGGGGTCGTCGAGGCCGAGGCTAACCTCCTTTATTTCCTTGGACTTGGTAGAGGCACGTGGAGGCTCCAGCGCTAGGATCTCTAGGTCATCGGTGGGCACCATCTTGGTGTCAGTGACCATGCTAGCCATCTGGATGGAGAGGTCGTGGCATCGGTGAGGGCGAGGCTCCCTGTCTTGTAGGCATAGGTGATGGAGAGGTTGGCCCATTGGGCCAGAACTCCTACAGGCGAAGGCATCTTCAGCACCAGATAGGCGTAGTGCAGTATGGCCATGAACTTGGCCAGAGCTGGTCGACCAAGTATGGCGTGGTAGGCGGTGTTGAAGTCAGCAACATAGAAATTGATGTGCTCAACACGGTAGTTGCTAGCCGTGCCGAATTGTACTAGGAGGGTGATCTCTCCAAGCGGTTTGGATGCCCTACCAGGTACCACACCCTAGAAGGAGTTAGAGGGTGTGAGGTCTTCTATCCCAAGGCCCAACTCCTTTAGGGCTCTGGCGAAGAGGAGGTTCAGAGCGTTTCCGTCGTCGATGAGTACTTTCTTAAAAAGCACTTTCCTGATGGTTGCATCAAGAACGAGGGGGAAATGCCCTATGTAAGGGATGTCTGCCCACTGGTCGGCCCTGTTGATGGTGATGGTGACCTCGGACCAGGGGCAATAACTGGGGATGGTGATGGTGTCTTCTACGTTAACGGCGAGCACCCGGCAGGCGGTGAGCTTCCTATCTCTTCTGCTCTCGGTGGCGGCGAGACCCCCAAAGATAGTGGTGACCACTTTGTTGTGATCCTAGAAGGCATTGTTGTTGTCCTCAGGTGGTCGGTGGCCTCTGGCTCCATCGTTGTTGTCGTCGTCTAGCTTTTTAGCCTAGAACTCCTTAGCCAAGCCGAGGCAATCCTTCATCTTATGCTTGTTGTTCTTGTGAAGGGGGCATGGGCCTTCGAGGATCTTCTTGTACTACTCGTCGTAGTTGCGCTTGGTGCGAGGTTCGTCAATGGCGGCGACGATGTGGTCTGGTTGGCGGTGGTGATATTGACCAGATTTGGACCCTTCTAGCTGATCACGGCCACTGTCCTGATGGTGACTGCGATTGTCATAGCGGCAGTCGCTATGGTGTCGGTCGTTCAGTCACTCGTCACTGCAATGAGTTGGGCGATGAGTGCTCATGTCCTCGTTGAAGCGTACTTTGGCCTCTTCGGCGTCGGCGTACTAATCGGTGGTCATAATCATCTCGCCAATCGCCTTAGGTGGCTTGCGATTGAACTTGGAGCGGAGGTTGCGGTGATGGAGTCCTCGGACGAAGGCGGTGATGACCTCTCCTTCCATGATGTTAGGAAGAGAATTCCTCATCTCGGAAAAATGCCTTATTTAGCTACGGAGGAGCTCGGCCGGTTTCTGGTAGATGCGATTTAGATCATGTTTGGTGCCCGGCCAAGTACACGTAGCCATGTAGTTATTGGTGAAGACCTTCTTTAGCTCTTCCTAGGATCCGATGGAGTCTGGGGCGAGGCTTGTGAACTAGTTCATCACAGTTGGCGTGAGCATGACGGGAAGATAGTTCGCCATGATGCTAGTATCTCCCCCAGCGGCCCGCACAGCAGTGGCATAAGCTTGTAGCCACTGTGTGGGGTTCATCTGTCCCTCATAGGGCTCGACCCCAGTGATTTTGAAACCATGGGGCCACTAGAGTGTTCGGAGTGCCCTCATGAATGCTTGGGGCCCTTCAGGATCATCGCCGTCGTGATCTGTGGTGTTGCCGATGTTGAGTGGCTGGAGGGCTGAGTTCGGATTAGCGAACTCTTGCTCGTATTCTTGACGATTGTGTACTTCTTCTTCATGGCGAGAAGAACGGCGCCCATTGATATGCCATCGCGCATCTTGGAGATTGTTGATGTGTGCTTGGACGTCTTGATCGACTTCCTGGTCGTGTTGGCGAGGGTGGTCAATGCGGTTGCCCCTAGCTCCCCCTAGAGAGGTTGTCCATTGTCGTGGTGCTGGTCGATGAAACGACTTCGGCTAAGGCGGCGATTAGATCTTGGTGCGGTGGATCAGCGAATCGAGCTCGTCGAGTAGGAAGGTCTCTGATCCTGGCGGATCTCATTGACCTGGCAGTGCGCCGCTTTAAGCATGGCGGCGACCTTGGCGACTTCTGGTGTTTGCGGGAGCTAGGCAAGCTCATTGGCGGCCATGACCATGTTGGCGCTTGGGGTCTTGTAGACGTCATGGCTATCAACACGGACAAATTTGTCGTCGAGGTTGCATTGGAGTGGGCATGGCCTCCCTTGTGAGTTGAGTTGTTCATTGCGAGCAGCTTTAGCTAGCACAATGGCGACCTCATTTGCTCGGTGCTGCACATGGTTGGTGTTCCTGTTGACATGCGCGATGCGGTCCTCGTTGATTTCTCCATCCCGTGGAGGGCTGCCGACGCTGATATTGAAAATCCCTCCTTCTCGAAAGGGTGGAAGAGGATGTTGTACAGCAGTGGTTTTAGCGACAGTCTCCGTAGAGCCCTAGGACTCGGAGTCTAGATTTTCCTCTAGGATGGTTTGGAGGGATGCTTCGAGGCATCGACTGATGTGTAGCATGTTGACAGTCGGCGGGAGCTGGTCAGCGATCTGGTCGGCGAGGGGATAGATATCTCCTGCCTGGTTGGTGAATTTGCCCCTTAGGGCACCTTGATAGGTGTCGACGATGCTGGTGAGCCCAAAGGGTAGGGCCGTAGCCCTTGGAATTTCCTAATCAGCCTCCGACAGATCTGAATCGGAGGGTGGTCGACGCTGAACTAGAGTGGTCAGAGCTGATTCTGCGATTGAGAGGCAATCGGCAAGCTTCTGGCCAACCTGATCGATGGATGCGATCAGATCATCATTGTTGATCTTCCTCCTCAGGTAGCCAGGGAGCGGGTGGTGAATTGATGGTGAAGATGACCTCGGAGGCAGTTCTGAGATTGGATCTATAGTCACAGGTGTTGGGGTGATCGGTGTAGAATCGATTTGCACCAGCTCGATGAGCTCTCCATCTCCGTCAACGTTGATGACCCAGGAGATCGATCCGATCGTGGAGATCTGGCTAGGCTATGGGATGTAACACCCTAAAATTTACCTCTTTTAAAATAGAGCTAAAATGATTTATTTATGATTTTTTGTGCACATGAAATATAGGAAAATAATTTTTTTTCATTAAATTAAAATTCATCATAAGGTAGAAACATGTGTGAGCATACATGCTATTGCATTTTATTTTTTGTGATGTGTGGTTTTGATCAAAATTCAAATGCTTTTGAATTCAGTTTGAAAAGTGCTTTGAAATAAAAGAAAACAAAATAAAAGGAAAAAAACTCCTCTCTCTCATTTGGCCTGAAGGGCCACCCTTCTTTTCCCCCGGCCCGCTCTTTTCCTTCTCTCCGCTGGCCCAGCGCGCGCCTCCCCTCCCTTCCCTTCTCCACCGCACCGGCCCAATTGGCGGCCCGTTGCTCGCGCCTACCTCCGCTTTGCGTCACTCGCGCGGCCCAGCTCCCCCACGGCCCGCCTCGGCTTCACCTCAGCGTGCACCCGCACACGCTAGCTGCTCTCTCCCTTCCCTCACTATGCCACTGGCCCCACCCGTCAGTCGGCCACATTCTTTCCTTCTTCTTCCTTTCCTTTCTTCCCCGCTCCTTTCCTTCTTCACCAGACGTTGGCGCGAGCCATGCACGGCAAGCCGCCGGTAAACCGCACCAGCATGGAAGGCGACCGAATCCACCCGCCTCCCACTCCCCTTCCTGCTACGCAGCACCTGCCGCCTATAAAGCACGGAACCGAGCGTCTTCTTCTTCCTTTTTCCCCTCCAAGCTTGAGCTCGCCACCGCCACCGGTGATTCACCGTACCAGCGCCCCAATTCCCGTCGCCTACGTGTCCCGGAGCTCCGCAGCGACCCACCGGTATCGTAGGTACCCTCAATTCCTCAATTTGGCCTTCAATTGCTCAGATTTTTCCTCACCCGCGCCACTTTCTCTCTCTCTAGCCACCGTCGTCGACGACCCGCCTCCTCGGAGACCTCCCGGACGCCGCGTCCACCTTAATACGACTCGCGGTGAGCTCCTTATTCTCCCCGTGCCTCCATCTCAGTAGCTGATGCATTGGAGCACCGTAACGGTGAGCTCCCGAGCCACCAGTCATGGCGCCGCCATGGGGAAACACCGCCCTGACGTGCTCCCCGCCCCCGGTTTGCACCCCATGGTTTCGCTAGAGCCTGTAGTTCACGTACGCGTAGTTGAATTTGTTTAGGATGGCCGGAATCGCTCTCCCATCGTCTGCTGCCGTGCTGCCTCACTGCCGGCCATGGCGGGCTCACCGTAGCCACTGTGAAGCCACCAGAGTTCGTCCCGAGCGTCCCATGCCGTCGGATTCACGTGAACGGCCAAGATTAGATCATACCGGTTGGTTAAGTAACTGGTCCACTGTGGACCCACGGACTTGGTCCACGGTGCCATGTCAGCGCGTCCACCGTATGCATGGCACACCACGCCAACCAGTGGCTGCCACGTGGCTGCCCAATCAGCAGCCGAGTCAACCTTTGGTCAGCCGCCAAACATTTTGCGTAATAGCCCCTCTGTTTTCAGTAAATTAACCACAATCCAAATCAGTTCAAAATAATAGTTTTTCAGTCCTATTTTCTTTAGTTTTAGTCCCTGTAGTTTCCATAAATAGTACACGCAGTCCAATAAATGTGTAAACCCATATTTTTATTGTTTTAATTCAAAAATAAGTACAATTTATTTATAGAAATGCCATTGCACCTTATTTCATGAGTAACTTTTGCGTTTTAAGTCCGATTTGACCCGTTCGAATTGCGTTAGGACCGTATTTATGTTTGCTACGTGTTTACACTACTATTAGACATGTTTCCAATATTTCAAATTCACGGGTAGATTTAATTTATTATTTAACTAAAGGAAAACTTGTTTAAATCATAACTTATTCATTTTAACTCCGAAATAGTCCGTTCAAGTTGCGTTAGATTCATAACGATGAGATCTATGCAATAGTAATAGTGTTTACTATATTACTATTTCAAAAAAATCATGGTTTAAATCATATCTTGATTAATGATTATGCACCTGGATTTCATAAATAAAATATAATTTGTTTTACTCTAAGTTTATAATTCAAATCTAAAATTGACTTAATTCAATCTATATTATTTATAAAATATCTTATATGGATATAAATGAAGCCTATAGTTTTCTTTTCCACGTATTAAGCAAATCTCTCGGTAGTTGTAACTTTTCAACCGTAGCTCCGATTAGCGTGCCTCTCACGACTGTGTGTTCGTAGCGATGCATAGAATCATATTTTAAACTCTTTTACTTATTTTTCTATGATTGGTGTACTGTTCTGATATAGATGCAATTGTATGCTATGCATGTATGTGTATGGATGTTTGTGTGGTGTTGTACGAATACGTCCAGTCGGTGAGATATATGTGGTGATCTAGAAGAAGGGCGTTGAAGATTAAAGCTTACCGAAGGATCGATGTGTAAGGCAAGTATAGCATGGGACCATCCTTGTTACCTATTCACCTTTAATCTCTTAATTCATATTGCATGTGTCTACCTTGTTGCCGATAAGGATATCCTAGATATTTGATATCTTGTACCTTGGTACCTTTGGGATATTGCATTGGGTAGTGTTTGCTAGTGCTTAACCAAAACCATGATCTTGTAACTTGACTAATGGTATATGCAATAAACATTAAAACATGACTTTTTAGTAACAAGGAAATAGGGGGCTGGAGTGTTTAGCTACTTTCTGAATGCTTTAGATTCCTCTCCCTAAGGACTTATCTGTAAGCGATCATCCGGGACTTATAGTACAACTGTGAGGGCTATATGGCTCTGGCTTTAGCTCAGTATGAGGACCTTTTCTAGCTCATTAGTGGTTACCTTTATGGTGCAAGAGGGGCTCCGACGGGTATGATCTCGGCCTGCCAAGTGGGTGCACTTGTTAGTCACTCCTTAGAGGGGAGTTTATGCTTATTGATGGGGAAACCTAGCGGCCCTAACTTGTTATACGAACCTTTGAAAGGCTTCATAGTGAACCCTGCCAACCTTCCTTGGAAGTGGGTCAAGAGATTAGCTACTTTGGGCGAAAGGGTAAATCACGACTCACAGTGAAAGTGTACAACCTCTGTAGAGTGTAAAACTATTATAACAGCTGTGCTCATGGTCACGAGCGGCCTTCGACCCTTATTGTAACACCCTAGGTGTTTGGCTTCCACGAAATTGCATGTCATTTCATAAACATATGCATCATCTATCTCATCATGCCATTGTCCCTGAAACATGCATATGCAACATTTGCAATTATGTTTGTTTCATACTTGATTTCTTGTGAATGGTAGTAGTGCAACATGTGAATGCAACATGAGTTTCTTATACCTTGAAACATGGCAACATGGTAGTAATGTGACAAGTATAAAATAACAACAAAGTCATGAAACATGTGAAACATGAAATTGCAACATTTGAGTGAATTGCTTGTTTTGTTGCTTCATCACATGTGATCATTTGAAATGGGTATAGCATTTGTGTAAAGTGGTTGATTATGGTCTAATACACCTTAACTACACTTAGGGTAATTGTTTGGACACTGTTCATGTGGACCAAAATGACTAAATTGCCCTCAAGAGGAGGTTTGACTTGAATTGACCCTTAGAGTGCCACTGTTTGATTGAGTCAAAAGACCAACTTAGAGACTTTGCATGGCTGTGCACTCTTTACCAAAGTTGTAGCTAATTTATCAAGGAACAAAAGTTGTTTTATGATCAACTCATGAAAATGGGTAGAACATGCTCAAACATGGCCCACAAGTTAGAATTCCATGCTGATTTCACACTGAAAAATTTGTCTAAGTCATTGATGCCATTTCAGTTTGATTGAGCCACCTTTGGCTTGATACAACTCAGGATATAGGGTGAATTAGCTGTAGAGTTCTAAAACAAAGTTGTATCCCTACTATAGCTCTACAACTTTTGTATACATTATTTTCACTAAATCATCACGGTTTAAGAGATCCATCACGGTTAAGTTCGCCTGTCATTCATCATCGTTGATCTCTGAATCTAAAATTTCAGAAAACGGTCTGAGCTCGCCGTGGCAGACCGACGCAGGGGCTGCTCGCCGCATGGCGCTCATGCTCTGCCGACGCCACCACGTCGCGCGTCCGCGCTCCAGAAGAAGGCCAGCGCCTGCCCGACGCACTCGCCAGCTCCATTTGCTTCCCTCTCGTCTTCACCGTGCGCAGCGCCGAGCCACAGCCGTCCGCCATTGCCGGTCGAGCCTTCGCCCTCGCCTAGCTCCCGCGTCTTTGCAAAAATGCGTTGCCCAGTTCGCCCAGAGCCTCGCCGTGATCCCCTCTACCACCTCCACCGTTCAATCGAGTCAGTTGAGTCGTGGTAAGCGTGTATTCGTCGTTTCTTCCACCGCTGCCTTGGCTGACCTCGCCAGAGCTGGCGCTCCACGCGGCCAACCGCCACCGTAGCCTTACCGTCCCTTCTATCTCTTGCACTAGCTACTGTGAGCGCTGCGGAAGCTCGTAGGGTCACCATTTAGGGCTGCGACGTCGTAGCCTCACCGGAGCTGGCCGAGCCGTGGCCGAGCACCGCCGTGGCCGTCACCACCCCCTCTTGCCACGGTGATATCCAAAATTGATGGCACCGCTAGATGCTCATTGATGAGACGAGCACTGATGCACCGCTAACCTCACCGGAGGAGCCACCGGCGACGAGCTATGCCGTCGTCTTCCTCCGTTCCCCTGTCTGTCTCGCTATCGCGCGAGTCCCGTTTATCAGCCGCTGAGGCCAAGGCGGGAGCCAGCGTGGGCTACGCCGCGTTTTGGGCCACGCCAGCGCGCGCTTCGCGGGCCGCCGTGTCCTTCGGGCCGGCCCAGCAGTAGAGTAGGGTTTCAAATTTATTTTTGGTTTATTCTTTTTATAGATTTGTGTATAGATTCAAAAATATGTATCTCCTAGTTGGTAGCTTCAAATGATGTGGTTTCAATTTTGCTAAGTTCATGATAATGTCTAGTTTATATTAAAAATATGATTTATGCCATGTTCTGTTATGAAAATGAGAGTTTCTATTTATCTCTTTTAATCATGGAGGAATTAGGAATAATTATATCTTTTTCTAAATGGCATGAAATTTTTATGGTGTACTGCTCATATCATGAATAGCTTGTAGTTAAATTTTCATATATTTTGGACACTGTATGTAGGAGATATAAAATTCTCTTGTTTGCATGGATGGATCTTGTGTGAATTTTCATAATTTTTCTATAGATCCAGTAAAGGTAAAATTTGGTGAGTGCTATTCTTATGCTAGAATGATGCTAGGAAAAATGTGAAATCTGTTGCTTGACACTTTTCATTAGGGTTTCCTAATTATGCTAAAAATAGACATGCCACCTGTTATTTTGGATACAGCAAGTTCTGCTTGCCCAATGGCTTTGAAATTTTTATGGTAGTCTATGTGAAGCATGAGATAGCTACTGTAATTTTTGTAGATTTTTCTGAATAGTTTTACTATATATTGCTTTAATCACCTAATTAACTAAAGAAATTAGAAAAGGGCATTAAATAAATTGTTTAGGTGTTGGCACTATACTTTCTGATGTTTCTTTGGTATGCAAAACATGCTGGTAAACTTGGTTTGGTCCAATTATGCTTTTGCATCATCATTAAATAATTAATTTAGTAACCCTGTCATTTCTGGACAGATTCTAGGTTTACTGGAATTCGATTTGGTTAACGTAAGAATCATACTTTGATGTTTACAAATGATTTGTAGAGAATTTCATAAGCTTTCCAGAATGTCCGCATGCAAGTCATTTGGATTTGTAGAACTCTTGTTGTGATTGAATTAAGGAACTACCCGTGTGCATATGAAACTTTAACTGTGGTTTAAAGTATGCCTTTACTATTTCTAAGTTGTGGTAATGTTCCTAGGTGTTAGGCCTTTAACTGAAGATGAGCATCTTTATCTTAGGTTATGCAAGTTAGGTAAGTTGATCTTGTTCTTCAAGTTAAGTTAGATACCTGTTTTAAAGTGATTTGAATAGAGCTATTCTTAATCGGTAAAGGAGTGTCCAGTGATGTTTTCGTTAAACACTTATTGTGATTCATTCATCATGAGCATCATGCCATTCCTTATGCATCCATGATATTTATCTTGTGCATCGGCATGCAATAGGTGTACCGGAAGGAGTGACCCTGCTAGAATTCGAGAAACCGAGCGAGCAGCAGCAGCCGACACTGGAGGTTCGGGAGGTGTAGCCTTCAGGAGAAGTGCCAGACGAGGTCGCCGTTGAGTGCCCAGATCACCGTCCATGCAACTTTGTGAAAGGCAAGCCCCGGAGCATATTAAGCCTCCTAATTTTCGAAATGCAGTTACAGTATTATTGTTACATATATGTATTGTTGCATTAAGTTTAGGTGTTAGATGCAAACACTTGCTGCATTGGTTATCCAATCCTTGTCCAGATATTGATACCCTGAATCCTATGTAGCTCAGGCTCATGTAGTGCTTAGCCCTGCTTAAATACGGTAGAAGTCAGGTGATTTCCTATCACCTGTGAGATATAGGAAGATACATATGGCACGGTTGGCTATATTTGCTATCGTGGAAAAGAACCAGTCTTAATGTGAAATGAAGACCGGACGGAGGCTTGCCGGTTTGCAGTGACTCCGTCTGTGTCGATTAAGGACTGAATCTTGGAGCCTTTCCTGTTCATGTTGAACGCATGCCTCTCTCTTAGTTGGCTGGGTCTGGAGACCGACCACGAAGCCGAGTAGCTCACCTCAGGCCGGGAGTCGATAAGTATAAAGTGCGCCTCGGAAGGGAGCCATAGGCGTGAGTCCAAGGGCAGGTGATTTAAAAGTCCTGATCGTCCTGGCAGAAGGGTAATCCCTGAGAGTGCTAGTGCTGATCGAACCCGCGAATTTGGTTCCTGAGTTGTTCCAAAGGTGACCCACGGCTACCCTTGCTAAGTATGTCAAGGTGAGAGTTAGGAATACCCCCCTCAGCTGAGTTGTAATTCGATTCGAATCGCTGTCTCTCCCGGTTAGTGATAACTTGACAGGCTTATCTCCAATGTAGATACACTAAATAACATAATGGTTCAAAAATGATGATATGATGATGACAACCTTATTATACCTGCTATGGTTAATATTGTTTGCTCCTAATAAGTGAGTGCTCTAGTATAGGTGCTAATCTAGTGGACAGGTAAATGATGATAAGCTTGATGCTAAGTTTAAATTGGTCACTATATTCATAAGCTCTTTTATGCAACTGTGTCAAGCTAGCCCACCTCATAAGCCTTGGATGATCCTTGGTGTCTTTTATTTCTAGTTTTGACGGGTAAGTCTAGCTGAGTACCTTCTCGTACTCAGGGTTTATCTCCCACCTATTGCAGATGACCAGTTCTACTTTGGTTGCTGCAAGTATTGCCTTCTCCCGGCTAGGGATGAAGACTAGACCGTTGGGCGCGGTCTCTACTAGTTCTCGTACCTGATGATGCTTTTGTGGGACATGACTCAGACTTGGCAATATATTTGAAACTATGAAGTTATGTACTAAACTATGTTGCTTCCGCAAATTTGAACTTGGTTTGTAATATTTTATTTTGAACTCTGATGGATGTAATCCAAATGCTACTTGTGAAATGTTGTAACAAATGATGTGTTGTGTTGAATCACTACGGTCTTGGTTTGTATGTCGAGAGTTGGTTGAAATCCTTCATGATTTCCGGACTACCGGGATTATGGGAGCTTAAGTACAGAAATTTGATCGCTTCGGTGATTGTTTTTGTACTTACGTTCTTATGATTTGGTCGGTTCTGTTATACTTATGGAATAGATGATCATTAATGGCTAATGATGATGCTAATAATCAATTATTTATGCTATTCATTAATCATGTTTACTTGATCATGTGTTTATGGGCTTATGGATAAACTTGTTGCCAACCAATTGCTAAAATTGTGCTAAACAAAGGCTAATTGCAGTTAAACCAGTGTCAGCCTTTTGAGCCTCATGAACCCCATGTTATGTTGCTGAGTACAACATGTACTTACGCTTGCTTTACTTTTCTATACTTTGGATAAAAATCCTAGATGGGTACCAGATTGCTAGTCTGGAGGAGTTAGGCTTGTGGTTAACCAGTCAGTCATCCCTGTGGATTTGGAGTCTTCGCCTAAAGATCGGAGTCGACTTTCCACTGTCTATACTCTGAGGTTATTTTCCTTTTACTAATACGTTATGTAATAAGTATTGTCTCTTGATATTACCCTTATTTGTGGCTCTATGTGATATTTGACTTCCTGGGCTCACATATAGTGTGTATCAAGTTTTGTCTTTAAAACCGGGTGCTACAAAGTAGTATCAGAGCAATGTTGACTGTAGGACGCAAGCCTAGTTAGAACGGGACGTCTTAGCATGCTTTCATCTTTGCTTAATTCTTGCTTTCTCTCTAACCTTGTTATCTGCGAAAAGTTATGCTCACTTTAGCTTCTGTTCTTTTATGAAAACCTTGTCCCTATTCTGAATCTTCTCTCTTGGTCTATTAGATGGAACGTAACGAGATAACTGCCAACATCAGAGAACAGGAAGACCAAGCTATGCCACCTTTGATTGCATTTGATAAGGAAAAGCTATTCGCTATGCAAAAGCAAATACTAGAAGGAATGAGTCAGTCCAGAAGTTCTTAGCAGTGCTTGTCACAAGATCAGAGCAACATACCAAAGGGGCCAGTAAAGAGACAAGTCGTAGAAGCTTGGAAGAAGATGAAGTCCAATGAGGGAGTTCATAGCAAGACTCTTGGAAGTCAGGATCCATGTCAGTGCTATAAACATTATGGTTTTCCCTATTTTCAGGATAAGTCTAATAAGAGGGAAGTTAAGGTGAACCTAAGTTGTGAAGCTAACGTGGATAAGAAGAGAAAGGAGGTCTCAACAGAGCAAGTATTGGGAAGCAATCAACACTTGGATTTGTCACATCTAGCTTTGATCCCTAGTCAGATGAATCTAAACTGTAAAGAGTTAGATCGAAGCTTCTCAAGCTAAAACTACTTCACATGAGGTATGCATAGATGGGTGGACTATCACCTACAAGGAGTTTCAACCTCGAAAGACCAAGCAAGCTAGAAAACAGAATAGTCAAACCAAGATGAATCTTCAGAGTCAGAAAACTAACAAAACACCAAGTAACAATTCCGTAGAGTATGACATCACAAAAGACCCAGCTAAGAGAAGGTGTCATCATTGCCAACAGGAAGGACATTATGTTAAATCTTGCTCATAGAAGAATCAACAAGTACACCATGAAAGTAGCCAGAGTCAGATCACTACCGGACTACCACTAGAAAGTGTCAGTGATACCCAACCCAAAAGAACATTTGGTGAAATTGATGAATGAAGAAGTCATGCTAGACTACCCAAGAACCTTAGTTAACGAATAGGAGTTGTGCCCTTTATGTAATAAAAATGATAGTAGCGCAAGTTGAGTCAATGATTGAGTTGTGCATCTTTAAGTGCTTTGTTGATTTGGCATTATGTTTATGCTTGTTTTGCATCTTTGTAATGATTGCAATGATCTTGTTGGGTGTTCCCACAATTTCATTTTGTTTATAGGCCTAAGGTATAAGGATTAATGAAATAAATAATTGGGTTATCGTTTTCTTCTATTTTTCCTATCCTATCTTTAGAGTAGCCTGTCTTTATCGGTTCATATCTTTGATTTTGGACGATCACAAATCATGAGGAAATTTTGGACAATAGTAGACTTCAATACCCTTCTATGACCGTAAGAAATGTTCTCATATCTATTTTGGTTATAAAGTTACAAAAAAAATCATAAGACGATGCAAGCTATACTTTGGTGTCCCCTACTTTACCTTATCTTAAGGGGGGTAGCCAAGTTGAAGGGTTTGTAAGATGAGGTTTTCTTGCATTCTAGTGATTCATGTGGAAGAATTGGATATCTCGATGGTTGGGGTTTTCTCTAGTCTTTCATACTATCAATCCTATCTTGTCATCTCTTGAAACTACAGTAAAGAATGCTATGAATGACTGAATCCTAATGCATATATGTTGGAAACAGATGGCCTCTACCAGGAGAAGTGCTTCACAAGATGTTGGAAGGAATATTCCCACTTCTAATCCATCGCTATCAAGTCCCCCAACTAAAGAGCAAGCTTTGATGACATAGACTCAGCTGATGGGAGAGAAGAAGAGAAAACATGATCTTCAATGCCAACTAAGGAACACTCATCCTTGGTTTGCTACGCAACCAGAATATCAGTCACATCCTATGAATCTACTTGTGAGTACAGATCATAATCAGTATCAGCAACCTAATGATGAAGTGCAACAGGTCAGCTCTCAAGAGCCAGAACAGAATGTCCATGGGAAGCAGGTGCATGGAAATAAGTTAAAACAAAATTACATCCTTGGAAGATTGAACAGTGTGGATATGATTACCACTCATGGATCTAAGGAGGTTGTTTATGGATTGATTGCAGTAGGCCCAGCCACTGCTATGGTGATGTTTGACCCCAGTGCGTCACATTCGTTTATCTCTAGTGCATACGTAAAAGATTATAAGATAACTATGCTTCTAATGAGGAAACCAGTGATAGTTAAGTCCCCAGGAGGTGAAATGAAGGCAAACCACATATGCCCAAGAGTTAGTCTTGACATAAAGGGGGTAAAATTTGAAGCAAACCTTATTGTGTTAGAGTTAGTGAACATTGATGTTATTCTTGGAATGGGATGGATGTCTGCATGTAAAGGAGTGATCAAGTATGCCCAACGTTCGATGCTTCTAACCACACCATCAGGAGAAAGGATTGAGTATAAGGGTATTCAACTTGCACCTGAGGAATATGACAATGCGAATGATCTAATAGAAGGTGTGAACACTGAGGATAGTAAAGTGGACTGTGAGTTTCTAGATGATGGTGTAGAGGAACAAACACCCTTGGAGGAGCTCTGTCCGACAGATGATGATTATCCAGTTAGGATCTTAGAAAAAGAGCCCAGGGAACTCTTAAGGGAAGAGTGCTTAATGTGTGTAAAGTTCAATGGAGTAACCAATTAGAGGAAGATGCAACTTGGGAAAATGAGAATCAAATGAAGATGAATTTTCCTCATCTCTTTGAGGTGTAACATAATCACGTTAGAAGTCAAGATGGGGGTGTCATATGAAGTTGGTTATGCCCTTGAGTCTAAGTTTTTTTGTATTCAAGACAGTTGTATCCCTCAACTTAAGGGGAATAATATGTGCAGCCAAATCTTTTGATTCTTGAGCTTTGGAGATGAGACATGTGTAACTTGTTAAGCTGGTTTACAACGCAAGTTGAGATGTTGGAATGTTTATCTGAGTTCTGTTCCTAGTTCTGTCTCCCTTCCTTGTCCCTAGTTTTTCTCGAATCTCAGGACAAGATTCATCTTAAGGGGGGTAGAATTGTAACACCCTAAAATTTGCCTCTTTTAAAATAGAGCTAAAATGATTTATTTATGAATTTTTGTGCACATGAAATATGGGAAAATAAAAAATTTTCATTAAATTAAAATTCATCATAAGGTAGAAACATGTGTGAGCATACATGCTGTTGCATTTTATTTTTTTGTGATGTGTGGTTTTGATCAAAATTAAAAACAAATTCAAATGCTTTTGAATTGAGTTTGAAAAGTGCTTTAAAATAAAAGAAAACAAAATAAAAGGAAAAAACTCCTCTCTCTCATTTGGCTCGAAGGCCCACCCTTCTTTTCCCCTGGCCCGCACTTTTCCTTCCCTCCGCTGGCCCAGCGCGCGCCTCCCCTCCCTTCCCTTCTCACCCGCACCGGCCCAATCGGCGGCCCGTTGCTCGCGTCGCCCGCGCGGCCCAGCTCCCCCACGGCCCGCCTCAGCTTCACCTCAGCGCGCACCCACACGTGCCCGCCACTCTCTCCCTTCCCTCACTATGCTGCTAGCCCCACCCGTCAGCCGGCCACGTTCTTTCCTTCTTCTTCCTTTCCTTTCTTCCCCGCTCCTTTCCTTCTTCGCCTGGCGATGGTGTGAGCCATGCACGGCAAGCCGCCGGTCCACCGCACCCGCATGGAAGGCGATCGAATCCGCCCGCCTCCCGCTCCCCTTCCTTCTACGTAGCACCTACCACCTATAAAGAACAGAACTGAGCATCTTCTTCTTCCTTTTTCCCCTCCGCGCTTGAGCTCACCACCGGTGTCGGCGATTCACCGTACCAGTGCCCCAATTCCTGTCGCCTACGTGTCCTGGAGCTCCGCAGCGACCCACCGGTTCTGTAGGTACCCTCAATTCCTCGATTTGGCCTTCAATTGATCGGATTTTTCCTCGCCCACGCCACTTTCTCTCTCTCCAACCATGGCCGTCGACAACCCGCCTCCTCGGAGACCACCCGGACACCGTGTCCACCTTAATACGACTCGCGGTGAGCTCCTTGTTCTCCCCGTGCCTCCATCTCGGTAGCTGATGCATTGGAGCGCCGTAATGGCGAGCTCCTGAGCCGCCGGTCATGGTGTCGCCGTGGGGAAATGCTGCCCCGACGTGCTCCCCGCCCCCGGTTTACACCCCATGGTGTTCGCTAGAGCCTGTAGTTCACGTACATGTAGTTGAATCGGTTTAGGATGGCCGGAATCGCTCTCCCGTCATCCCCCGCCGTGCTGCCTCGCCGCCGGCCATGGCGAGCTCACCGTAGCCACTGTGCAGCCACCAAAGTTCGTCCCGAGCGTCCCACGCCGTCGGATTCACGTGAACGGCCAAGATTAGATCATACCGGTTGGTTAAGTAACTGGTCCACTGCGGACCCACGGACTCGGTCCACGGCGCCATGTCAGCGCGTCCACCATACGTGTGGCACACCGCGCCAACTAGCGGTTGCCACGTGGCTGCCCAATCAGCAGCCGAGTCAACCTTTGGTCAGCCGCCAAACATTTTGCGTAATAGCCCCTCTATTTTTGGTAAATTAACTCACAATCCAAATCAGTTCAAACTAATTGTTTTTCAGTCCTGTTTTCTTCAGTTTTAGTCCCTGTAGTTTCCATAAATAGTACGCGCAGTCCAATAAACGTGTAAACCCATATTTTTATTGTTTTAATTCAAAAATAAGTTTAGTTTATTTACACAAATGCCATTGCACCTTATTTCATGTGTAACTTTTGCGTTTTAAGTCCGATTTGACCTGTTCGAATTGCATTAGGACCGTATTTACATTTTCTACGTGTTTACACTACTATTAGACATGTTTCCAATATTTCAAATTCATGGATAGATTTAATTTATTATTTAACTAAAGGAAAACTTGTTTAAATCATAACTTATTCATTTTAACTCCGAAATAGTCTGTTCAAGTTGTGTTAGATTCATAACGACGAGATCTATGCAATAGTAATAGTGTTTACTATATTACTATTTCAGAAAAATTATGGTTTAAATCATATCTTGATTAATGATTATGCAACTGGATTTCATAAATAAAATATGATTTGTTTTACTTTAAGTTTATAATTCAAATCTAAAATTGACTTAATTCAATCTATATTATTTATAAAATATCTTATATGGATATAAATAAAGCCTATAGTTTTCTTTTCCATGTATTAAGCAAATCTCTCGGTAGTTGTAACTTTTCAACCGTAGCTCTGATTAGCGTGCCTCTCACGACTGTGTGTTCATAGCGATGCATAGAATCATATTTCAAACTCTTTTACTTATTTTTCTATGATTGGTGTACTGTTTTGATATAGATGCAATTGTATGCTATGCATGTATATGTATGGATGTTTGTGTGGTGTTCTACGAATACGTCTAGTCGGTGAGATATACGTGGTGATCCAGAAGAAGAAGAAGGACATTGAAGATTAAAGCTTACCGAAGGATTGATGTGTAAGGCAAGTATAGCATGGGACCATCCTTGTTACCTATTCACCTTTAATCACTTAATTCATATTGCATGTGTGTACCTTGTTGCCAATAAGGATATCCTAGATATTTGATATCTTGTACCTTGGTACCTTTGGGATATTGCATTGGGTAGTGTTTGCTAGTGCTTAACCAAAACCATGATCTTGTAACTTGACTAATGGTATATGCAATAAACATTAAAACATGACTTTTTAGTAACATGAAAACATGGGACTGGAGTGTTTAGCTACTTTCTAAATGCTTTAGATTTCTCTCCCTAAGGACTTATCTGTAAGCGATCATCCGGGACTTACAGTACAACTATGAGGGCTATATGGCTCTGGCTTTAGCTCAGTATGAGGACCTTTTCTAGCTTGTTAGTGGTCACCTTTATGGCGCAAGAGGGGCTCTGACGGGTATGATCTCGGCCTGCCAAGTGGGTGCACTTGTTAGTCACTCCTTGGAGGGGAGTTTACGCTTATTCATGGGGAAACCTAGCGGCCCTAACTTGTTAGACGAAGCTTTGAAAGGCTTCATAGTGAACCCTGCTGACCTTCCTTGGAAGTGGGTCAAGAGATTAGCTACCTCGGGAGAAATGGTAAATCAGGACTCACAGTAAAAGTGTACAACCTCTACAGAGTGTAAAACTGTTATAACAGCCGTGCTCATGGTCACGAGCGGCCTTAGACCCTTGTGGAATAGATGATCATTAATGGCTAATGATGATGCTAATAATCAATTATTTATGCTATTCATTAATCATGTTTACCTAATCATGTGTTTATGGGCTTATGGATAAACTTGTTGCCAACTAATTGCTAAAATTGTGCTAAACAAAGGCTAATCGTAGTTAAACCAGTGTCAGCCTTTTGAGCCTCATGAACCCCATGTTATGTTGCTGAGTATGACATATACTTACGCTTGCTTTACTTTTCTATACTTTGGATAAAAATCCCGGATGGGTACCAGATTGCTAGTCTAGAGGAGTTAGGCTTGTGGTCAACCAGTCAGTCGTCCCTGTGGATTTGGAGTCTTCGCCTGAAGATCAGAGTCGACTTTCTGCTGTCTATACTCTAAGGTTATTTTCCTTTTACTAATACGTTATGTAATAAGTCTTGTCTCTTGATATTACCCTTATTTGTGGCTATATGTGAGATTTGACTTCCTAGGCTCACATATTGTATGTATCTGGTTTTGTCTTTAAAACCGGGTGCTACATGGGAGGGACGAAGAGCCTACAAAATGTACCATCTTGTTTGACATGGAAACAGCACGCACACCCCTACCTGGTGCGCCAAATGTTGATAGAATATCTTCGGCAGTCCTCTGAGGGGTATCCCATAAAGGTAGATTGATCGGTAGAGATGCGTGTAATCGGAAACAAGAAGGCAATAGAGACACAAGAGTTTGACAGGTTTGGGCCATTAGCATGACGTAATACCTTACTCCTGTGATCTATTGGGTTGTATTGGCTATCATATGATATTGCGTGTGTTTTGAGGGGGTCCCTGCCCGCCTTATATAGTCTGGGGGCAGGGTTACAAGTTAGTTAGATCTAGGAGATAACTGGAAAGTAATAATAGATTACAGGAATCATGGGATCGAGTATATCCTAACAGATCTCATAGTATCTTCAGGATATCTTCCGGGTGTCTTGCGGGGCATGCCGAGCAGTGCCGTGCTCTATAAGGCTTCGTCTTGTGGGCTAGACCGCCCCTAGGAGCGTAGCCCATGTAGTCTGCCATGGGTATCCTGGGTCATACCCCCCATAGGAGTCCTCCCAGAGGTGGGCCTCCCCTACCTCACAGCGGGACATCGAAAGTTGCTCCTCCAATACTTCAATCCATAGAGCATTGTCAAAACCCAAGAACAAAAACCTAGCGACTGAGAATTAGTGGTAGTAAGAAGCTCACCATATGCTGACACCCTCGCTGCGGTAGCTACCGACCATGCCTCGGCAACCTCTTCCTCCACCACTTGGAGGGCCACCTAGAGATAATCCACATGGGCCTTCAGTTGGGCCACCTCGTGGACAAAGCTTGATTGTAACCAGTGAGCCTCATCCCTTTCAAGCACGAAGCTCCATATCCCTTGCAACCTGATTGCAAGGGATAGGGGATGAGGACTCACCGGCCCTGATGCCGGAGCAGGTCGAGGACGGATGATGCCAAAAGGGCCTTCGGTGTCTGACTCCATTGCCAGAGGAACGACCCTAAACACACTTGCGGTTAACGCAAACACGATCAAGCCAAAGTAACGACGCGAAATCACTTACCCTTGTTCTCACAGAGAAGATAAGAGGAGTGATGGTGGTCTATCAACCTCAGGAGACTCTCCATGAAGGTTCTTCCCATGATCCATCACTAGGAGAAATAGCTACCGGCGCATGAACAGAAAGGTGAAGAAGGCAACGCAAGAGATGGGAGAGCAGTGCCTGCACAATGCACTTTATAGCTGCAAGGATAACCTCGGCAATCAAACTAGGCCCACGACCACTACTAACCACTTTGATCATCATGCAGGATAGGGGAGGCGACTGGATAGAAGGCGGAGTGGTGGCTTCCCATGAGAAAGCCCAAGCCAGGTAGGTCGTGCTCGCTTTCACATTTCACGTCACTTCGGTTTACGCGCCTTCATTTAAAAGGCACCTTGTTGTCCGTGGGTGGACGTTCGTGATGCTATAGGATCAAAGGGGTCATGCATCCCTAAAACCTGTACATGAAAGTGACTCGTCATGAACATCACCCCATGTTGTGCTTAGGAAAACTTCTCTTGGGCCTGCCCTTAGAAGGGTCGAGGCCACAAAAGGGATAGGGGCAGGGAGGAGATGGGCCCCTGCGGCTCTAATTGGTGGTGCAGAGCCATAGGACCATCTCTCTCTATGTTTGAGTTATCCGCTTCAAAGTCTCCTGGGTTGACCCCCTCTGGAGGGGAGGCATGTTGCCCTCTGGCCACTACGAAGGCGGTTGGGGTCCAACGGGATTGAAGGCCGATGATTAATGGGATGTCTCACGTGAGGCACAGCCAAACTCCACATCAATTGGGGAGGATATCAGGTCCCACTTGAATTATCCATCGACCCCGATGAGGCACACCGCTCTGACTACGTGGTTATGGTGGACAAGCCTCTCCCCGCATGGGGCGAAAATTGAAACCTTCCTGTAACAAGGTAGAATGACCCTTCGGAGTCAGGAAAGGGCAACGTGATGAAGACAGAGCCAGGCACAAGCGGTCTTGATAGTCGAGGTAGGACCATGGTCAGTGCCTACCTATGACCTGAGACCACAACCCAAAGCAAGGTCTCAAAGCCACATGCACCCCCGGGAACCGATGACCCTTTCTGAAGGGGTCGTTGCTACAGGTGGCTAAAAACCGTGTAACGTCTTCCTCGTGAAGTAATGTTGGAACTCATAGACACTTAGGAGGAGAGGTCCAAGGTTGCTCGATGACCTCGTCGCCCTACTTGATGAGAGGCCAATGACTCACCCATATCCTACGTCCTCCAACTCACAGACACTCGGGAGGAAAGGTCCAAGGTCACTCAAGGACCTCGTCACCCTACACGATGATAGGTCAATGACTCACCCGAAGCCTGCATCCTCCAACTCATAGACACTCAGGAGGAGAGGTCCAAGGTCACTCTACAACCTCATCGCCCTACGTGACGAGAGGACAATGACTCACCCA
The DNA here is from genome assembly GCA_904845875.1 of Miscanthus lutarioriparius. Taxonomy (NCBI): domain Eukaryota; kingdom Viridiplantae; phylum Streptophyta; class Magnoliopsida; order Poales; family Poaceae; genus Miscanthus; species Miscanthus lutarioriparius. Next base: position 85,259,957 of record CAJGYO010000006.1, read on the forward strand.
AAGCCTACGTCCTCTAACTCACAGACACTCAGGAGGAGAGGTCCAAGGTCGCTCGACGACCTCGTCACCCTGCACGACAAGAGGCCAATGACTCACCCCAAGCCTGCATCCTCCAGCTCGCAAACACTCGGGAGGATAGGTCTAAGGTCGCTCAATGACCTTGTCGCCCTACGCGATGAGAGGCCAATGACTCACCCGAAGCCTACGTCCTCCAACTCGCAGACACTCGGGAAGAGAGGTCCAAGGTTGCTCGATGACCTCATCACCCTGTGTGACGAGAGGCCAATGACTCACCCGAAGGCTGCGTCCTCTAACTCGTAGACACTTAGGAGGAGAGGTCCAAGGTCGCTTGATGACCTCGTCGCCCTACGCGATGAGAGGCCAATGACTCACCCGAAGCCTATGTCCTCCAACTCGTAGACACTCGAAAGGAGAGGTCCAAGGTCGCTCGACGACCTCGTCGCTCTACATGATGAGAGACCAATGACTCACCTGAAGCCTGCATCCTCCTACTCGTAGACACTCAAGACAAAGAGGTCCAAGGCCGCTCAATGACCTCATTGCCCTACACAATGAGAGATTAATAACTCACCTAAAGTCCACATTTCTAGACTCACGGATTTAGACCCAGCCGAACAGGATGAAGACCGACGAGGTCAAACCCAAACAATACAACCTCAAAGCGCATGCAGTCAAATCACATGTAATGGACAAACACAAGCCTCCCAAGGTGCCCCCATGGAAGGGCCTGAAGTTTACCTATGACCTCACCTCTCGATGTATCGGAAGGTCGATAATCCACTCAGAGAAACTTGGTTCGGCACCCACGAGCCCAAATCCAGCCAGACGGCCCGGGAGGCTCACCTTGGACTCGTAAGAGACCCACAATAACTCTAGAGGGAGGATTCCTTGAGCTTTTATTCATATTGAATATGATTACAAAGAATGTGCGGACGATCCGCACACAAGGAATACAAAAACTGATACCACCACACCCTAGTGGTAGTATCGCTGAAAGGCCCTTGGGCGATGATACTATAGGGGAGGTGAGATGAAGCAAAAAATGAACTCGCAAGCCCTGTAGTGTCATAGCCCTAGGGATTAGAGCACAAGGAAGAAGAGAGCGGTAGGCTGCCTAGCTCCAACAAGCACCTTAGCAACCACTCTGGTGCCAAGATAGAGCAAAAGGGAGGCCAAAGTGCAGCTGTGTCACAAAGGTTGCACTGCCCCCTACACAGCAGTCATGCCATCCTCTCCTCCTCTGCTCGCAAGATCCCTTCTGGCACCAGCCATTAAAAAGGTCAACCGCCTCCCTCTCTCATCCCCACGCTCTCTTCATGGGAAGGTGGGAGAAATTTGCAACTACAGCCGTGGATGATGCGAATAGAAGAAAAACCCCAATTTATAGGTCTAAAGGTGGATCAAACAGCCAGGGCCCCCCACGCCACATGGTGCACCACAGAAGGTCATGGCCAAAGCTAGATGCCCACATAAGGGCAAAGAAGTCTGGGCTTCCCAAAAGAGGAGCTATAACAGGGGTCGACGAGACCACACGGCTCTGCCCAGGTCACGAACCCCAAAACATGGCACACTGACATGGCAGGGCTCATCGATCGAGACTCACATCATCGAGAAGCCCTAACGGGACAGGGCACAACATCCACCTGCCGCATTGAATACAGCAGCCCATAAGGGGTCGAGCAACAAAGCTCGGAAAAGCCACGACTATGAACCCACGCTCCAGCACACACACACACGTCAGTGCTTTCACGATCACTTCATGGTCGTAAAAATGCTCTGGGGATACTATCAGGGTTGTATCCTCGGGGTGTCTTAAGGCACCAACTAGTTAGCAGGCCACGTGGCCCACAACACAATGGCTAACAAAGGCTAAAATGACTGAGGCCCAGTGAAAGTCGAGCCAAGCAGGCTAGGCGCCAAGGCCGGGGTCATCCCCGACCTTTTCCACCCGCCTTAGCACTCAATGCTCGCAAGACACACATCCTCTCCCTGTCACAACCCTCGGTGGGATAGGGGAAGGTCAAGCGTAGCTAGGCGCGCATGCTCTAACAAGAGCAAGCATGCCGCACTAACCCTGCAAGGACCGAGGGGATAGCTATCACCTTGGCCTAGTTAGACACCATCCTTGTGCCATGTTGCACCAACGGGATAATATTGCACCACGGTGGCAACGGGTATGATACCCGATGTCTAAATATGGACCGACTAGACGCTTGTATGATCCCACCAACTATAGGATGGGATCCACGACAAGGGACTCTACAAAAAGGCCATCCAGACCAGTAGAGAGTACCGACCCTGATGATCGGGGTTGTGGCCCTCGGCCCAGCAAAGCGACCAAGCAAACGACAACCTAGGGCAGCTACCTACTTCGGGTATGATGCCCTTGGGAACCAAGAGATGATGACGAAGGACACGATAGATACTGCATTACATAGGATAGCTGACGAACCACCATCGAGGCTATAGTGCCGCCACGGCTAGCACAGTAGTGCCATGTCACATCCTGCCACAATGTGGCCAGAAGACCATGACAATAGCCACAACCGGACGTGCACCAGAAGATGACGTAGCTTGCAAGCCAAGTTAGCTAGGCCCTCCCTTAGTCTCTCGACCCTTCGGTCGAGAGAACCTCTTCATTGTACAAGCCCTGGCCCAAACTCTATACAAGGGCAGCTAGGGCACCCATCTTGGGGACAATTTCACATCCTCTATAATTCCATTCATCCACCATTGTAGTAGGGCTCCTGGAGCTTCTCTTTGCATAGCTCTTCGCCTAGCATAGGTCCTTCCATCTCTTCCATCTTTCTTGAACCCCCATTGTAAGAACTTCAAAGCATTCAAACGAGGAACGCGACTTGATCATCTCTGAGACTGGACGTAGGGCTCCAGCCTGAACCAGTATAAATGCTCATGTCTATTGGATGCTACCATCATCTTTCTAGAGTAGTGAAGCAATCGTATAAGTTTACAAGTCCAATTTACAAAACACCGACAATTTGTGTCACAATAAGAATGAGCATTGCATAAATTATGAAATTTGAAAAGAAAGCACTGAATTGGAGCAAACCTGAACAAAGTTCAAATCAACACTCAAATTTGAGGCCAAAAAATTAGATCAAAGCATCAATAGGTTCCTTGGGTACCAAATGGCAAACATTGTGCACAGGTAACCACCAATTTGTATTCCAAAATAATTACAACTAAAACAAAATCATCACATATAGGAACTAATGGGACCGATCATCCAACCAAATTAAATGAAGCAATTAGATCTGAAGATGGAGCACAAGGCAACATATGCATCTCTAGCACTACTGACTTGATATGTTCCTGTGCCATTGACGAAACTTGCGGAGCAGAAATAATGATTCTTCTTCTTCTAGCTCCTTACGGCCCTTCAACTACTTGTTTCTTCTCCAATTAGAACATGTTGCATGTTCATTCTTGAATCCACCATCCCTGGGCATGGGAGGATGAGGTAGGGAGAGGGCAAAGGACTAGGGTTGCATGAGAGGGCTTTTGGCGGGTCTAATTGTTTACACCAAAATTTGGGAGAAAGAACGCGGGAACTCGCAGGCTTCCAAGATTGTGCCAATCAAAGAGGATCGATGTCAGCCACGACTCTAGAATTAGGTCTCTTGGGATGACGTCAGTGGATAGCGATGATGAACTACGGTGGGCGCAAGGAAACTACATATCGGACTCTACAAAAAGGGAAAGATTGGAGTCCAAGTTATTTTAAATTAGGAATATTTTTGTTTATGCCAAGGATTGTAACGAATCGTGCTCGAGTAGGATTCAGGTTTAGACTACGGGTATAAATATCAGACCCCGACTATTGTAAAAGGAGAATCAATCAATGCAATACACAAGTTATTTACATTTTTGGCTCCGGCCACCCTTAGGAGTAGGAGTAGAGTAGATCTTGGCAAGTTCTCCAGCAAGTACAGCTGCATCGATCCGGTCGACCTCCACTGCTTGTTGTAAGTACCGTCATGGCTTATACCTCTGTTCATACGGCTGCTTCGATTCGGTCGACCTCCACTACGACTCTGGTATAAGTTAGTTATCGACTCTTGCCTAGTTCAAGTATGGCTGCATCGATCTGGTCGACCCCCACTGCATGAACTAGATCAAGGTCAAGTTATCGGCTCTACCTTAGGATGGCAGCCTTTGGTAGATTCATTAAGTTACCGATATTGCTTATTGCTTTCATTATTTATCTAATTATAGCAATATCATTCTGCCCGATTGGGATTGATCTAGATCGACCTTATATCTTGTTTAGCCCATCGTTTGTTAATCTAAATTGATCTAATCTACACGTTAAACGATGAGTTATGTTTTATCGGCTGTTTTATGTCAATCCTGATCGTGCATAGCGTGCAGTTAAGGCGTGTTGCGTCTTGAGTAGATTTATTGGCTAGCAAGAACCGTTCCATGGCCCGTTATCATGACCTATGTGATTCCGCCTCACACCCCACTGTTAGCACCGTGGAGTGGGGACTGTTATCTGGTAGATCTATTCCTGATAAGGCATGACTTTAATTATGCGCTATGCCTAAATCGGTTGTTTTAGCCGATATCAAGCGCTTTCATGAACAGTTCGCATCACGAGACCATTAAAGTAAAGATAGGTTGAAAGATATGTTAGCCCCATGATCTTATTATTGTATTACGGCCTGCATGATTCTGCCCCATGCCCCACTGATATTAGTAATGAGTTAGGGTCATCGAGTCTATTGTTATTTCTATGGCCTGCATGATTCTGCCTCATGCCCCACTGGTCATAGCGATAGATGAGATCTAACATGTTCATTAGATTTATTTTTATTAAACGGTTAAGGGATGTTGAATTGTTTCTTTATATAAAAAGTGGTTCAATTACTTATAATCATTGGTTCAGCACAAACCGATCATTATTGACATCTTATTGCCATTGATTAATATCTGTTCGATCAATGGTATTTGCCCTGAATGATAACTGATTCTTCTTATACAACCCAATGAGCTTTAATCGATTTATTCTCATGAATATGCTAGAATCGACTATTTAGTCGATCTCCTTTTATATCGGCTCTCATAGCCCCACATTCGGGACTGTCTGGCAACACCGGCAAGTTCTGCCCTTAATTACTGATGAACTTTCTCTTCTTGTCAATTACAGGGTCAAATTGACTGGCACGTCTCGGGCGGAGTGCGCAGGATCGACCACCCTTGTGCTGAAGCTATGCGGATCTGCTCCATCGAGCGGACCCTTCTGGCTTGCTGCGTGTGTCCTTGGCGCGAGACAAAAATTCTATGTCGACACACGTTTCTGGCACGCCCGGTGGGACCTCACAATCATCATGACGATTCACAACAACAATGACATCCTTATGCTGCATTATAAAGATCTACCTGATGGGGATAAGGGTGTCATCAGCAAAGCTACAGAAGAGTTTCAGAACAAATGTTTGTTGTCCTACACCAAAACACATGACAACACAATTATTCAGAAATTTCCACTATCAAGAGTTCTGTTACACGGGCAGATGGACACAACTAAAGCTAAAGATAGGCATTTCTTTAAAGAAGTTGTGGACAAATCTATTCATAATACCATATCAAGCCATAACGAAGCTTTCGTGGACGTATTCCATAACGCCTTGAAAGAGGCGATTCATAGATTTCTAGTTGGTCAAGGCGGACCAGCTTATTACAACATTCTAAATCCGTCGACCCAAGGAACCAGTCAAGTTGGTACCGGCCATCAAGAAGCAGGACCAGCTGGTAGTGGTGATGTCCAGACAGTTCAGGGTTCATCTAAGCACACTCAAGGAACTACTACAAATCAAACACAGTACCATCCTGGACCACCTGTACAGCATGTGCAACAGTTGGCGGGGCAAAATCAGAACCAGGTGATCCATTTTGGCACATCAAGCCACATACCGTCGTCGGCTCAAAAAATTGCACCATTAGTTCAAAGGATCCGTAGAGATATAGATCCTTATATCTATAATCAGAGACTTCAAGCAGCAAGCCAACAAAGGACCCAACAGATTAAGATTCCACAAGGGTATCACTATGGCATAGATTATAACACATTCCACATGATGCCAAACCCAGGATATCAAGGCATGCGGGATTTCAATCCACAGATGGGTCAGTAGGTGCAGAGGAATCCAAATCCGCAAGCTGATGAGTTATTGCTAAGGGTGACTGAGATGATGAAGAATTAGTTCGGTCTGAAGCCAAAAGGGCTGACCTTTTCATACAAATGCCCATATCTAGAATGGTATGATTTGATCACTCTTCCAACAAATTACATGTAACACCCTAGGTGTTTGGCTCCCACAAAATTGCATTTCATTCATAAACATGTGCGTCATCTACCTCATCATGCCATTATCCTGAAACATGTATATGCAACATTCTCAATTATGTTCGTTTCATACTTGATTGCTTGTGAATGGTAGTAGTGCAACATGTGAATGCAACATGAGTTTCTCATACCTTGAAACATGGCAACATGGTAGTAATATGACAAGTTTAAAATTACAACCAAGTCATGAAACATGTGAAACATGGAATTGCAACATTAGAGTAAAATTGAGTGTTTTGTTGCTTCATCACATGTGATACTTAGAAGTTGGTGTAGCACTTGTGTAGAGTGGTTAATTATGGTCTAATACACCTTAACTACACTTAGGGTAATTGATGGGACATTGTTCATGTGGACCAAAATGACTAAATTGCCCTCTAGGTGGAGGTTTGACTTAGGATGACCTATAGAGTGCCACTGTTTGACTAATTCAAAAGTCCAACCTAGAGACCTTGCATGGATGTGCACCCTTTACCAAAGTTGTAGCCAATTTATCAAGGAACAAAAGTCTCAATATGACCATCTCATGAAAAGGGCTAGAACATGTTCAAACAAGGCCCACAAGTCAGGTTTCCCTGCTGATTTCATACATAGAAAATTTTCTAAGTCATAAATACCATTCCAGTTGGATCGAGCCAACTTTGGCTTGATGTAACTTCTGATTCGTGGTGAATTATACTATGATCCTTGAATAGAAGTTGAAGATGGAAGGTAGGGCTACAATTTTCATGTACACAATTTTCGCTATTGATCAACGGTTTAGTCATGTTCATGCATTGAAGTTGCACTGTTAGGCTTGTTTGGGTCACTGAATGGCGAGCTACAGTGCTCGATAGGTTCAGAGTCCGATGGCCACGTGTGCGCCGCGCGTCGCTGGTCGCCTGATCGTGCTGCCACGCGCCGTGGATGCCCTGGCACGGCTGGCCATGACATGAGCACCCCCCCACGCGCCTGTCAACCAACTCGCCAGTTTAATTTCTATTTCCTCGGCTTCCTCCGTTCGCCCGTAGCTCCACAGCATCAGCCGTAGCAACTCCGACGAGCTCGAGCTCGCTCGCCACCGCAAAAATGTGTCGGCCAGCTCATCCATAGTTTTGCCGTGTTCTCCTCTATCTCCTCCACCTCTTAGCCATGTCGTTTGGGTCTTGTTTAGGGCCCATTCGCCGTTTCCACCACCGCCACCATGGCGGGACCTTGCCGGAGTTGGCGCTCCACGCGGCCAACTACCACTGAGGCCTTCCCATCCCCTCCTTTTTGCTTGGTTAGCATGGTAGCGACCTCCGGAAGCTCGTACCGAGCTTAGCCACGCCCTATGTGGTCGGACCTCGCCGGAGCTGGCCAACCCGTGGCCGTGCGCCGCCATGGTTGTCGCCATTTCCCCTAGCCACCATAACAGCCGCGATTGATGGTACCCCTAGGTGCGCATGGGTGGGTTGAACACGCTGGTACTGATGGCCTCGCCGGAGCTGCCACTGGTGACGAGCTACGCCGTCGTTCTTCTTCCCTCCCCTGTCTGTTTCTCTGACCGACGGGCCCCGCTCGTTAGCCACCGCACGCAGGCGGGAGCCGGCCGTGGGCCGCGACGTTTCTAGGCCGCGCTGAGCGCTGACGCGCGTGCTTCGCGGGCCGCCGTGTTCTTCTAGGCCGGCCCACCAGTAGCTGGTTAGGGTTCCATTTTGTTTTGTTTTATTCTTTTTCACAGATTTGGGTACAGATTCAAAAATGTATATCTCTTGGTAGGTAGATTCAAATGATGTGGTTCCAATTTTGTTGAGTTCCTGGTAATGTCTAGTTTATATTAAAAATATAATTTATGCCATATTTTGTTATGAAAAATGGAGTTGCTAATTATCTCTTTTAATCATGTGGGAAATAGGGGTAATTATATCTTTTTCTGTGTAGCTCCAAATGGCATGAAATTTTTATGGTGTACTGTTCATATCATGAATAGCTTGTAGTTAAATTTTCATACACTTTGGACACTGTATGTAGGAGTTAGGTAATTCTCTTGTTTGCATGGATGGATCGTGTGTGAATTTTCATAATTTTTCTATAGATCCAGTAAAGGTAAAAATTGGTGAATGCTATTCTTATGCTAGAATGATACTAGAAAAAATGAGAAATCTGTTGCTTGACACTTTTCAATAGGGTTTCCTAATTATGCTAGAAATAGACCTGCCATCTGTTATTTTTGATACAGCAAGTTCTGCTTGCCCAATTGCTTTGAAATTTTTATGGTAGTCTATGTGAAGCATGAGGTAGCTACTATAATGTTTGTAGATTTTTCTGTACAGTTTTACTATATGTTGCTTTAAGCACCTAATTAACTAAATAAATTAGAAATGGACATTAAATAATTTATTTAGAGGTTGGCACTATACTTTTTGATGTTCCTCTAGTATGTACAACAAGTTGGTAAACTTGGTTTGGTCCAATTATGCTTTTGCATCATCACTAAATAATTAATTTAGTAAACCTGTCATTTTTGGACAGATTCTATGTTTACTTTAATTCGATTTGGTTAACATAAGAATCATGCTTTGATGTTTACAAATGATTTGTATAGAATTTCATAAGCTTTCCAGAATGAAGTCATTTGAAATTATAGAACTCTTGTTGTGATTGAATTAAGAAACTGCTCGTTTGCATGTGAAACCTTAACTTTTGAATTAAGTATACCTTTACTATTCCTAAGCTTGTGGTAATGTTCCTAGGTGTTAGGCCTTTAACTGAAGATGAGCATCTTTATCTTAGGTTATGCAAGTTAGGTAAGTTGATGTCGTTCTTCAAGTTAAGTTAGATACCTGTTTTAAAGTGATTTGAATAGAGCTATTCTTTATCGGTAAACGAGTGTCCAGTGATGTTTTCGTTAAACACTTACTGTGATCCATTCATCATGAGCATCATGTCATTTCTTATGCATCCATGATATTTATCTTGTGCATCGGCATGCAATAGGTGTACCGGAAGGAGTGACACTGCTGGAATTCGAGGAACCGAGCAGGGAGCAGCAGCAGCCAACACCGGAGGTTCAGGAGGTGCAGCCCTCAGGAGAAGTGCCTTGTTCAGATATTGATACCCTAAATCCTATGTAGCTCAGATATTGATACCCTGAATCCTATGTAGCTCAAGCTCATGTAGTGCTTAGCCCTGCTTAAACGCGGTAGAAGTCAGGTGATTTCCTGTCACCTACGAGATATAGGAATATACATATGGCACGGTTGGCTATATTTGCTATCGTGGAAAAGAACCTGTCTTAATTTGAAATGAAGACCGGGCAGAGGCTTGTCAGTTTGTAGTGACTCCGTCTGTGTCGCTTAAGGACTGAATCTTGGAGCCTTTCCTGTTCATGTTGAACGCATGCCTCTCTCTTAGTTGGCCGTGTCTGAAGACCGACCACGAAGCCGAGTAGCTCACCTCAGGCTGGGAGTCGATAAGTATAAAGTGCGCCTCGAAAGGGAGCCGTAGGCGTGAGTCCAAGGGCAGGTGATTTAAAAGTCCTGATCGTCCTGGCAGAAGGGTAATCCCTGAGAGTGCTGGCGCTGATCAAACCCGCGAATTTGGTTCCTGAGTTGTCCCAAAGGTGACCCACGGCTACCCTTGCAAAGTATGCCAGGGTGAGAGTTAGGAATACCCCCTCAGCTGAGTTGTAATTCGATTTGAGTCGCCGTCTTTCCCGGTTAGTGAGAACTTGACGGGCTTATCTCCAAAGTAGATACACTAAATAACATAATGGTTTAGAAATGATGATATGATGATGACAACCTTATTATACCTGCTATGGTTAATATTGATTGCTCCTAATAAGTGAGTGCTCTAGTATAGGTGCTAATCTATGGACAGGTAAATGATGATAAGCTTGATGCTAAGTTTAAATTGGTCACTATATTCATAAGCTCTTTTATGCAACTGTGTCAAGCTAGCCCACCTCATAAGCCTTGCATGACCCTTGGTGTCTTTTATTTCTGGTTTTGACGGGTAAGTCTAGCTGAGTACCTTCTCGTACTCAGGGTTTATCTCCTACCTGTTGCAGATGACCAGTTCTACTTCGGTTGCTGCAAGTATTGCCTTCTCCCGGCTGGGGATGAAGACTAGACCATTGGGCGCAGTCTCTCCTAGTTCTTGTACCTAATAATGCTTTTGTAGGACATGACTAAGATCTGGCAATGTATTTGAAACTATGAAGTTATGTACTAAACTATGTTGCTTCCGCAAATTTGAACTTGGTTTGTAATATTTTATTCGCACTCTGATGGATGTAATCTGGATGCCACTTGTGAAATGTTGTAACGAATGATGTGTTGTGTTGAATCACTACGGTCTTGGTTTGTATGTCGAGAGTTGTTTGAAATCCTTCGTGATTTCCGGACTACCGGGATTATGGGAGCTTAAGTACAGGAATTTGATCACTTCGGTGATTGTTTTTGTACTTACGTTCTTATAATTTGGTCGGTTCTGTTACAGCTAGCATCAGAGCAAGATTCGACACTAAACATGTCATTTGTGTATTTAAAACAAAAGTATTTGTGAAAATCCTAAATTAATTACTAAGTGTTGCCAGTGGTCATATCCTTTATGCCCAAATAAGGACTCTTAGGTGGCTTATTAAAGTACTAACTTGGGGGTTCCTACTTGTTTCCGTTTCATTGTCCATACGGTGTGCTATTGTATGGATGCCATCCACTTGGGTGGTAATGTATGGCTCAAAATACCTCTATGCTCTGGTAAGTGGGAGTTGTGAGAGCATGACCGTCCAACCGTCGGTCTAGGGGAGAGTAGTTGTGGTTGCTCGCATACTTACATGTTCGATCATGTATCTATGAGAGTACTTAACTGTGGGTACCTCTATCTGGTAGCTGTGATACTAGAGTATATACATCGGGGGATGTATGTACAAAAGTATTTAGTTTACTGCTTACTTTACATGCCTTTTTGGGAAATTATTGGGCTGAAATGAAATTTGCTGCAGGTACACTAACAATGTATCGTTGTAGATCGACTAGCTACCATATATGAGAGAACGTATGTATGCCACCATATATTTCGCTAGCCTTTAAATTTTTCTAGGTTTGTGAGGACGTACAGATCGTGCATGCATCATGTTCAAGCATACATGGCATTTCTTGCATTACTCCCTCCTTTAAAAATTTGATGGTCTCGACTAATTAAATTTTGTATCCCTTAAATGATTCTCCCCTTACGTTGCAACTTTTTGCTACAGATGGCGCGCACGAAACGCACCGCTCGCAAGTCCGCCGGAGGCAGGGCGCCTCGTCACCAGTTAGCTCCTCATGAGCCCCGTCCGGAGCCTATTGAGGAGGAAAGGCTGAGGGCAGAGCTAGCCCAGGTGACTGCTGAGAGGAGTGCGGCTCAGCAGCATTTGGAGCAAGTAACATAGGAACGGGATCAAGAGACCCTGGAGGTTCAGAGGTTTACGGTTGCTCACCGCAACTCTGAGCGCATGTTGATTCACGTGCTGAACCAGCGGAATGAAGCCTAGAATGAAGAGAATGCGTTGAGAGCACGACAGGTTGAGCTGGAGCAGCAATTGGCAGCTGCAGAAGAGTACAATGACCATCTCCATGAGGAGGTTCACCTGTTACACAATCAGCTTCACCCTCTCCTGCCCCCTGACGATGAGGATGAGATGGGCCCTAGTGTCATCATGGCTGAAGATGATGATGACATTGAGATTAATGGACCTGAGGACGTTCCACCTAGAGAGGAGGAAGATGAGGAGCTAGAACCTGCTAGTGATGAAGATGGAGGAGAGATCTTCAACACTGACTCCGAGGATGATGCGTAGTTAGCTTACTACTTAGCTAATGCGCTAGAGCTAGTCTTTTGTTGATCCTCATGCATGAATGAGTAGCTTGTAATAAGTTAATCGTTGGGATGTAATATTGAACCCTATGTGATCTATGTTGTCAGTTTGGAACCCCTATGGCTTGGATGTAACCTATCAAACATGTTATGCTCCACGTATGTGAGCTTTGATAAATTCTGTCTATGCGGTCTATAGATCCTGTTATTGGTTAAGTTCATCGCATTAATGTGTCAATCGATGCGCTTGATGAGTTGTGTGATTGTGATGGATGATTGTGCCTCTATTGATAGTATAAATTTATTTTCTCCATTGGAGTCAGTTTGGCATAATTATATAATTCATCTACAAAATTTCCACATTGTTTGTGCTCATTGGCTATACATTTTGCAGATGGCTTATAATCTTCGTCGTGGTCGTGGCTTTGGAGATGAGGAACAACCACCTCCTCCATCACCTCCCACACCAGCTGAGCTAATGCAGACAGTCGTCAAAAGTCAATGCATGCTAGCTGAGGCTATGCGCCAACTGGCTAACCATGATGATCGACATGTCCACCAGGGACCAGAGCCAAACCAGTATAGCAGCTTTAAGGACTTCATAGACACAAAGCCTCCTATCTTTAGAGAGGTAGAAGAACCATTACAAGCTAATGAATGGTTGAGTATGATAGAGCAAAGGTTTGGATTGCTCCGATTGATAGAAGGTATGAAGGCCTCGTATGCAGGACACCAGCTCCAAGGCCCTGTAGGCATCTGGTGGATGCATCACAGGACCACCTTCCCTGCAAACATTGAGGTGGTTTGGGACCAGTTCCAGGCAGCTTTCAGGGGACATTTTATCCCTCCTGGTCTCATGACAATTAAGCATACCGAGTTCATGAAGCTAACTCAAGGCAACAAGAGTTTTAATGAATACCTCCAGGCATTTAACAACCTGGCGAGGTATGCTCCCGAGTTCGTTGATACTGATGCCAAAAAGATAGCTAGTTTCAAGAGGGGACTTTCCCCTAAACTGATGAAGTCTATGGGCAACTGTAAGTGTGTCACCTTCAATGAGTTTATCAGTGACACCCTGACTCTAGAGAATAATGATAAGGTATATGCTGCTTCCAAGACCCATAAAAGAAACTTTGAGGCAGGTGCTTCTTAGTCTAAGGCACCAGTGGTATCCAAAACCCAATATCATCCACCCAATGCTAATGTCCGGTACCTCCTGCCTCAGAAGAAGAATCAAGCTAAAACTGGTTTCCGCAAGGGGTACACAATTTCCTTGCCAAAGAATACCTCTGGGCAGGGCAGCTCCAATGTTCCACCAGCTAACAGGCCGTGCTGGAACTGTAACAAGCCTGGTCACTGGGCTAGTACTTGTCCCTATCCTCCCAAGCAGAATGCTCAGAGAAACGTCTGTTAGGGGCGTGTTCACTATACTACTGTGGAGGAAATTCCTGCTGGTGAAGTGGTCACCGCTGGTAAGTTTCCTGTTAATGATCACCCTACAGTTGTGCTGTTTGATTTGAGTGCTTCACATTCCTTTGTGAGTTCTACTTTTGCGTCTAAGCATAAGATGAATGTGATTACAATTGTCAAGGGTGGTTATTGTATTAGTGTTGCTGGGAATAATATCATGACTAACCAAGTAGTTAGAGATGTAAAGATTGAGATTGGGGATCGAGAGTTCCTTGCAGATCTTGTAGTTCTGCCGGGGGTAGGAATCGATGTAACCCTAGGGATGAAGTGGATGAGCAGGAATGGAGTGTTGATTGATGTGGCAGAACCTCCTAAATTATAGGGCCCACATGCACCTGTCACTATCCAACAACTTTTGACATCTATGCATATGTTCCCGATAACTTAAGAAGACTGTCGAGTGTCCTCGGGGAACCCCGAATCATCCACGATTTCCGAGTATGATCACATTACAGAGTCATTGCAGTATTACAACAGTTTATTCAAATAGATACATCAGAGTAAAAATAGCGGAAGACTTACAATAACATAGTTAACAAACCATTTGTTTCAAACCATACAACTAAGTTCGATATTAATACAAACCAAAGTAGTGGAGTGGCATTATAATATATTACAAAACACACAACATAAGCTGCCCTGCCCAAGGGCCACACATTTAATTATCATCATCGCACTGAACAACAGTCATGCAGCACGATCCAAAATAGATCTGCTCATGAGCCTCACCTGCAACAAGGGTCAACGAACCCTGAGTACAAAAGTACTCAACAAGACTTAACCAAAATAAGAATTTAAAAGAACGTAGGAATGTAGGCTCATGGGATTCAAGGTATGGCTTTAGCAATAATCAAGGTTCTTTTACGTAAAAGCATTTTAACAAAATTCTTTATATCAACGTTTAAAACTTCATAAAGATTATATACAAAGCTGACACGATCCGTATTGAGATCATGAAACTTCGTATCCAACACTTTCTCATACCATCCTCGGTTTCAGCTTATTAATTACTACGATGATGAACAAAGGAGTTGAGTCTCCATAACCGAGGAGCAACGACGATTCGAACCGATTATAACCCGGTGGGAATTCCGGACCACACGACATATGTAGGTCCTCGACCTACATATACCAACCTACCCTCGGATCCTCTAAAACAAGAATGGGTCCGCACCACCGAGAATACAAGACTCCACCAATCCAAATTTCCATTGCCACGTGGGTACACGCTATTCCCGCCATCTCCACTCCCAAAGGTCGCGAGTAGCCATTCTCGTAATAAAATAGCCAAGTTAAGGCTTACAAGTATGTGGTTAGTACTACAAAGTCTCACCTCATGCAATTCAACAACGGATGGACCTTAATCGACACAAAGTGAAAGAACTCCGCTCACAAGACCTCCATGTCTTATGGCTCACACACACCGAGTCCGCTTTGGTCTAGATTTATTACTCCACATTCCCATATCACATGTTAACATAATTAACCAAAGCTCCATTTAAAACTTGCGGATGATGGTAATCAACCGACTTTCACCGTTCTAAGCATAGCTAAGCAAAACCGGCATATACGAATTTAAAAGCGGTAATATGGTAAATATGGAATAACAAGGTTGGTAAGGTACCAATTTGGTTTTCACTTGACTCCTAATCACTTAATGCAAAAAAAAAAGCAAAAGCGAAATCAATTTGTAAAATACAAGGTAGGGTTGTATGCATCCGGGCTTGTCTTCGTTGACGGAAAAGTCCGGGTCCGAAGTCGTTCCACCAATATCAACACCAACTTCCACAGATGGATCAACCTCCTCAACTACTTGATTAACTACCACATGTTCACCTTCGTTCACTACACGTAGTAACAATGCCATGCTTAACATGATGCGGAATACTGAAACATGATGCTCAATGATGGATGCAAAATTAACAACTTGAATACAACTTTCCTTCGCATGTGCGATTTACAAGTTAAACCAACTAAACCATTTTCGCAACACTCACAACAATTGCCAAGGATCATTACCAACTAATGACCCAAGGACATCACTTAATCAAAAACTCAAACAAAACCTAAATCACTAAAGGTTACTATTTGCTTTTATGAATTAATTAATTAATTAATAATTATGAAATAAATCAACTTGTTCCAATTGACCTAAAATTTTTTGTATATGTTCATCACATGATAACTAAGTGACAAAACAATTTTCATAATTTTTGGATACATAAATAAGCCTAGAAAATCCTAAAAACTCATTTATTAATCAATTGAGCAATTTTTATCACAATCAAAAAGTACTGAAAATCAACATTTCATATTTTTCCTAAATAATACACATCATAGAGAAGTCACACAAAAATTTTCATAATTTTTGGAGCTCTAAATAAATCTACACAAAAATAACAAAAACAGACACTATTCACTTATTTCAGAAAAATAGAAAATCCATTTTGAACGCTGAGTCAGTGACAACCGGGTCTCACTTATCATCTTTTACCTCGCGCTTTGACCACGGCGACACACGCGCTGACCGGCGAAAACTCGCCGACGGCAAGCTCAACGGTGACGACCAAGGTACTAAAATAACCCCTACACCCCTACGGATCGATTGGTGGCACAATCTGGATCAATTACAGCGACGCATGAGCATGACGACGGCCATGGCGGACACGGCAGCGCGGTTGCGCTACGTCGGCGATAGGAGCTCGGTAACAATGAAACAAACAACTCGGGTAGAACCGGGAGCTCACCCCGAACACACTGGAGTCGCTGGCCGAGCCTGAGAATTAACGGAGACACGGTTCGACGGTCACAACGATCACGGTGGAGCAAATTTTGACAACGGCGATGCTCCGGCGACTACGGTGGAGGAAATGGTCAATCAACCGGGCACAAAGCACCACGGCATTGAGGCGAAGCTGAAGCAAGAGTCAGAAATAGCAGAGGCTCACCGTAACACGCTGGCCACGGCGACGCGCACACCACGGTGGTGCTGCCGGCCACGAGGAAGAAAACGATGAACGTCGAGTTCACGGCGAAATCAAGCGACTAGAGCTAGCAGGCTGGGTGCGCAAGGAACTAGCAGAGCTAGGACACGCATCGCTGCGACGGCGCAGACGCTGGTTCGACGGCGAGGGCTCAACGGAGAATGGCGGTGGCGGTGGAAAAACAGAGCAAGAGAGCGGGGACGAACGGCGATGGCCAAGGCTAAATAGAGTGGCTCAGAAGCTCAAGGAAGCTGCGCTGTGGCCTTCACTGTGCCAGCGTGACGCCAAAAACAGCCACGACCGTGCCTGGAAGCAAACCGAAGATTGCCGGCCATGTAGCTTCGGCGGTGGACACTGTTCATCCAAATTATAGAATTGCCATCCGCCAAAATTCCCAAATTACTCCCAAATTTTCATAACAACTCAAAAATCTCCAAAAACAAAAGTTGTTCAAAATCAAAAGTTCTACAACTTTGTTTTTGAAACCATACCCAAATTCGGCCTACATTTTGAAATAAACTTTTGAATTTAAAACGGAGATATTTAAGGAATTTCGCCTTTTTAAATAACTTTAAATTTTACTAAACAACTTGAAAAACTCCAAAAATAAACTTTGTACAACTCGACAAGCTCTACAACTTTTCTTTAAGACTCAACCCCAAAATGTGCTTTGATTTTGAAATAGATTTTCAGGGTCGGATTTAAATATTGAAAATCAGGGTTTTCGGAATTTCAAATCAATACAAAGATTTCAAACTTGATTCAAACAATACCAAGCAATACTTATAACATAAATATAAACTTGTTTTAGTGAATGCATAACAAAATTTGCAACATGACCAATGCCTTGGAATGCATATGATGATATGTCCGGTTTTTAATATTTAAACACCCGAGGTGTTACAATCCTTCCCCCTAAAAGAAATCTCGCCCCGAGATTCAAAGCCATAGGGTAAGTAATGGAAAAGGAAATGTGTCAATCCAAAAACATCCAATTCTCATCCATAAAACAACTGAGGTTCCTTTACAAAACACAATTTGTAACAACCGAGCTTAACTAACAGTACTCTATTCTATAATGACGCAAGAAACTCTAGAAACTTTTCTAACAAGTAATCTTCTGATTCCCAAGTAGCTTCCTCTTCTAAATGTTGATTCCATTGTATCTTGTAGAACTTTATTGTTCTCCTCCGAGTAACATGATCTTTCTGATCCAACACTCGGATAGGATATTCTGAATAAGTCAGATCTGGTTCAAGTTCCACTCCTTCAACTTCAACATTCTGCTCAGGCACTCGGATACACTTCTTCAACTGAGACACATGGAACACATCATGTACAGCTGATAAATGTTCTGGTAATTTCAAGCGATAGGCCACTTTTCCATATCTCTCCAAAATTTGAAATGGTCCAATATATCGATGTGCCAACTTGCCTTTAACACCAAAACGGTTAACTCCCTTCATTGGTGATACTTTCAGATATACAAATTCTCCTTTGTTAAACACCAATGGTCTCCGTCGTCTATCCGCATAACTCTTTTGGCGGGACTGAGCTATCTTCAAATTACTCTGTATTTGCCTAACCTTGTCTTCCATTTCTTTCACAAGGTCAACTCTAAAGAATCTTCTTTCTCCGGGCTCCGACCAACTTAGTGATGTTCTGCATCTACGGCCATAGAGTGCTTCAAATGGAGCCATTCTAATGCTTTCCTGATAACTATTGTTATATGAGAATTTGGCCAAAGGTAAGCATTCGTCCCACTTGTTGGAATAATTAAGGACACAACACCTTAACATATCTTCAAGCACTTGATTGACTCTTTCAGTCTGTCCCTCAGTCTACGGATGATAAGCTGTACTATACAGGAGCTTGGTATCCAATGAAGAATGCAATTGTTTCCAAAAACTGGAGACAAACTGTGTACCCCGATCGGACACTATGGTCTTTGGTATTCCATGAAGACTCATAATTCTTGCTAAATATATCTTGGCGTATTGGACAGTGGGATATATAGTCTTGACAGGAAGAAAATGTGCTGACTTAGTGAGTCGATCTACAATAACCCATATTGAGTCAAATCCCTTTGATGTCTTGGGTAGATCAACAATAAAGTCCATACTTATGTCCTCCCACTTCCAAGCTGGAATAGGTAATGGTTGTAGTTCTCCAGCAGACCTCAAATGTATAGCTTTCACCTTCTGACAAGTATCACACTTTGCTATATATCTCGCAATTTCTATCTTCATTTTTGTCCACCAAAACCTTTGTTTTAAGTCATGGTACATCTTGTTGCTTCCTGGATGGATAGATAACCTAGTAGCATGTGCTTCTTGAAGAATTGAATGCCGCAACTCAGGAACTTTTGGTACTACCAAACGATCCTTGAACCATAGCGCACCTTCATTATATATACTGAAACATTCCGCCTTTCCATTCCTGACTCTTTCCTTGATATGGGCTACACCCTTGTTTTCCTTCTGAGCAGCAATAACTTGATCTCGAATAGTGGCTTCAACAATTATGTTGGTCAAACTACCTTGTTGAATTACTTCTACATTCAACTTCTCCATCTCTTGACATAAAGTCAAACCCATTGTTCTTCTTGTCAGTAATCGCAATAACTTTTTATGCGGTCGAGGGCATCTCGCCACCACATTTGCTTTACCGGGTAATAATGTACTTCCAAGTCATAATCTTTAATCAGCTCTAACCATCTTCTTTGTCGCATATTCAACTCTCTGATGAGTAAAGATATATTTTAAGCTCTTGTGGTGCAGTATAAATATGGCACATATTACCAAGTAGGTAATGCCGCCAAATCTTCGAGCATGGACCACAAACCTAACTCGAGATCATGAGTCGGATAGTGTTCTTCATGTTGCTTAAGTTGACCGGATGCATAAGCAATGACTCAACCTTCTTGCATCAACACACATCCAATACCAATACCGAAGCATCACAATAAACATCAAACGACTTCTCGATATCAAGTTGGGCTAATCTTGTGCAAAGGGTGGTCAACAGCCTCTTCAAAGTCTAGAAAGCCTCTTCACAATCGGATGACCGAGCAAACTTGACTTGGTTCTTCAAGAACTCGATTATGGACTTTGATACTTTAGAGAAATCTGAATAAACCGACGGTAATACCCCGCCAATCCCAAAAACTCCAAACTTGATGAACTGTGGTTGGTGGTTTCCAATCAAGCACATCCTTCACTTTGCTTGGATCAACAAAGAACTCCTTCCACCGACAAGAGATGTGTCCAAGAAATTGTACTTCCTTAAGCCAAAAATCACACTTGCTTTGAACTTGATATATAGTTGATGTTCCCTCAAGTGAGTCGAACAATTCGAGGTGTTTCAGCATGTTCTTCCTTATTCTTGGAATATACTAGAATATCATCAATAAACACCACTACAAAAATTTGTCTAGCTCGGGCATGAATACCGAATTCATCAAATACATGAAATGAGCTGGAGCATTGGTCAAACAAAAAGACATTACCAAATATTCATATAGTCCATATCTTGTGGTAAATGCCATTTTGGGAATATCTTCAGCTTTATCTTGATTTGATGATATCCCCGACCTTAAATCTATCTTGGAAAAAAACCTTGGCTCCAAATGATTGATCAAAAAGCAAATCTATCCGAGGTAATGGATATTTATTCTTGATGGTCACTTCATTCAATGGACGATAATCAACACATAACCTCGTAGTCTCATCTTTGTTTTTCACAAAAATTGCGGACACCCCAAAAGGCGATGAACTAGGTTGTATAAACCCTTCTCAATCAATTCTTGCAACCGAAGTTTTCAACTCGACTAACTCCTTAGGTGGCATCCTATAAGCTCTCCGAGAAATCGGAGCTGTTCCAGTTGCAATTCTATGTTAAATGGACATCCCTATCGTGGTAGACCGGGTAAATCTTCGTGAAACATATCGGAAATTCACATACTACCGGGATATCTCTAATCTCTTTGATGGTAGTTGCACAAACTCTTGCTTCGATCTTCTTAAGGTTGGAAGTTGGATGAGAAGTTGAGAAGTTCTATCCGCAAACTCACCCTTATAGTTCTATTCAAAGCATCTATAACAGCCTTATGCTGATACATCCAATTCATTCCTAAGATTACATCTATATCCTGATCCTTAAGGATAATCATGGTAGTAGGAAAAATATGCCCACCCAGGTTTATGGGCACCTGGTATACCATTTTCTTAGTACACAGACGTCCCCCGGGCGACTGTACAAAGAAATTTTCTTTTGTTGTCCCAATTAAAATTTCATACTTCACCACAAATGTTCTATTGATGAATGAATGCGATGCGCCAGAATCAAAAAGTATAACTGCAGGATGATTGGCAACAGAAAACATACCCATCATCACTGGCTCTCCTTCAGGAATGTCCCCAGCTTGAATATAGAACACCCGTCCTATCTTCCTTTCATCTTTGCCTTTCTGAGCATTCTGATTGTTATTCTTGTTTTGTGCCTGAGCCTGTTGTTGATTTGCAGGGGCCTTCTGATAATTGGAATTAGACTGCCTTGGATACGAACATTCTCTCGAGAAATGACTAGGCTTGCCACAATTGAAACAGGGATACTTGTGACCCTGGGGTGTTGAAGCAGAAACCCCAGAAGCATTTGTCGGTTGTGGATTCTGATAAGTTGTAGCAGGACAGACATTTCATTGCTGACCGGCTTGAAACTGCGGCGGACGATAAGGAGGACGATTATGATTAACTAGATGATAAATCACCCTCTGCCTCTTTGGATTTCCCCCATAAGATCCAGACGGCATACTCTTTTTCTTTTTGAGCTCCTTATGCTGCCAATACTTTGCCTCTGAAGCAATAGCAATATTCACCGCCTCATGATAAGTGACATTGGTACATGTTGTCATCATAGTCTATAATTTGGTATTCAGACCTCTCATGAACCATTTCTTTTTCTTGGCATCCGTATTGACATGTTCAGGTGCATATTGTGATAGGTGATTGAATCTTTCCACATACTGCATCACGGTTTGGTCCCCTTGCCTCAAAGCAAGAAATTCATCCAGCTTCATAGCCATAACTCCCTCCGGGATATAATGGGCTCTGAAAGTAGTACAAAACTCCATCCAAGTTAACGGAATACCTACGGGTTGCATGGCCGTAAGATTTGCATACCAAGCACCGGTTGCACCTCTAAGTTGTTGAGCAGCAAAGACTGGTTTCTGAAACTCTGTGCATGGTATAAGATCAAACTTCTGCTCCATGGTCCTAAGCCAATCGTCAGCCTCCAATGGTTCATCTGCCTTAGTGAACACTGGGGGTTTTGTATCTGTGAAGTCCACATATGTAGCCTCCTACCTATTATGATGGCGACCACGGTTTCCATGCATCTGATTCTGATTACTTTGAGCCATCTCATGAAGCAAACGCGAATTTTCAACCGTCACATTGACAAGTGCGGCTATAGTATCCGCTAGATTTGTTAGAACTGGTGGCGGATCTGGACTATCATTTTCATTTTGTGAAGTACCAGGAATATATGAACCCCGCGTACGACGCATCTGTTCACAACAAACCAAACTTTACTTCACAAGCCTTTATTGATTGATAAAAGAGCGGACTGCAACTCATTACACTAGTTTCACTTATTTAAACACAAAACCGCATTTAAACAAGACTACTTAACTTAAACTAGAACTAACTATTTCACAACTCTACTCCTTTTTGCGATTACATCAAACTTCAGGCTCGGTATCCATTTTGGAAATATTACCGCCTTCATTGTCACTTTCATCGATCATTACTAATTCTTCAGGATCTTCTTCTTCTTCTTCTTCCGATTCACTACCATCGGCAAGGATAACACCGGGATCCATTTCATCAGCTTGGGGTTCATGATTTGGATCTAGGAGATTGCTTAGCCTATGAACTTCCTCATGCAGATAGGTATTATGCTCCTCTAAGTCTTCTACATAAAATTCTAACTCATGAGTTCTAGCTCTAGCTACATTTTCCCTATGCCAAGCCTCATTCCTTCCTTCTACCGTATGAACTAACATACATTCGTAGTTCCTGTGAGCGGTGGTGAGACGTCTTAATTGCTCCTGTAATCTGCCCACCTGAATGGCGTCCATAGCCCTATCTCTAGTAGCTTGGGCTAACTCTGTAGAAATCCTCTGTATCTCCACCTGAGGATCAGGCCTAGAGCTGCTACTGCTAGCACCATCATTCCTAGGGGCTAGTTGGTGCCGAGGAACTCCTTTGGGCCTAGTGGACTTATGGGGTGTCTTCTTGGTACGAGCCATACTGTACAAGCAGTATTAATCCAAGTAAAACAATCTGACAATAGTCTCAAGAGCAGTAAGGATGGACTACACACTCAACCCATACACACTACTCACCCTAGACTTAGAGACAAAGGAAGTAACAAGTAACTTAATTATGATGAATGAATCATTCTGACGAACAAAACCACCAAAGCTTAAAACGAGAATAAACAACATTTGTTTTTATATAGGGCATAATAAGATTACTACTCCACCACACAAAACCTTTTTAATCAAATAAGGAATGGTGAGAAAGAAATAAGACAAGTCAGAAGCAATTTGGACCAAATTAATCAAGTTAAATTTAGTCATCCCAAATCATTTTGAAGTTTTCGTAAACCAATACCACAAAAACTTTGTAACGATCGCTCTGATACCATTTTGTGGCAGAACCTCCTAAATTATAGGGCCCACATGCACCTGTCACTGTCCAACGACTTTTGACATCTATGCATACGTTCCCGGTAACTTAAGAAGACTGTCGGGTGTCCTCGGGGAACCCCGAATCATCCACGATTTCCGAGCACGATCACATTATAGAGTCATTGCAGTATCACAACAGTTTATTCAAATAGATACATCAAAGTAAAAATAGCGGAAGACTTACAATAACATAGTTTACAAACTATTTGTTTCAAACCATACAACTAAGTTCGATATTAATACAAACCAAAGTAGTGGAGTGGCATTATAATATATTACAAAACACACAACATAAGCTGCCCTGCCCAAGGGCCACACATTTAATTATCGTCATCACACTGAACAACAGTCATGCAGCACGATCCAAAATAGATCTGCTCATGAGCCTCACCTGCAATAAGGGTCAACGAACCCTGAGTACAAAAGTACTCAACAAGACTTAACCGAAATAAGAATTTAAAAGAACGCAGGAATGTAGGCTCATGGGATTCAAGGTATGGCTTTAGCAATAATCAAGGTTCTTTTGCGTAAAAGCATTTTAACAAAATTCTTTATATCAACGTTTAAAACTTCATAAAGATTATATACAAAGCTGACACGATCCGTATTGAGATCATGAAACTTCGTATCCAACATTTTCTCATACCATCCTCAGTTTCCAGTTATTAATTACTACGATGATGAACAGTGAGTTGAGTCTCCATAACCGAGGAGCAACGATGATTCGAACCGATTATAACCCAGCTGGGAATTCCAGACCACACGACATATGTAGGTCCCCGACCTACATATACCAACCTACCCTCGGATCCTCTAAAACAAGAACGGGTCCGCGCCACCCGAGAATACAGTACTCCACCAATCCAGCCTATTGCCATGTGGGTACACGCTATTCCCGCCATCTCTCCACTCCCAGTGCGCGAGTAGCCATTCTCGTAATAAAATAGCCAAGTTAAGGCTTACCGAAGTATGTGGTTAGTACTACAAAGTCTCACCTCATGCAATTCAACAACGGACGGACCTTAATCGACACAGGCGGAAAGAACCTGCTCACAAGACCTGCATGTCTTGTGGCTCACACACACCGAGTCCGCCCGGTCTAGATTTATTACTCCACATTCTCATATCACATGTTAACATAATTAACCAAAGCTCCATTTAAAACTTGCACATGACAGGTAATCAGCCGACTTTCACCGTTCTAAGCATAGCTAAGCAAAACTGGCATATACAAATTTAAAACTGGTAATATGGTAAATATGGAATAACAAGGTTGGTAAGGTACCAATTTGGTTTTCACTTGACTCCTAATCACTTAATGCAGTAAAAAGAAGCAAAAGCGAAATCAATTTGTAAAATACAAGGTAGGGTTGTATGCATCCGGGCTTGTCTTCGTTGACAGAAAAGTCTGGGTCCGGAGTCGTTCCACCAATATCAACACCAACTTCCACAGATGGATCAACCTCCTCAACTACTTGATTAACTACCACATGTTCACCTTCGTTCACTACACGTAGTAACAATGCCATGCTTAACATGATGCGGAATACGAAACATGATGCTCAATGATGGATGCAAAATTAACAACTTGAATACAACTTTCCTTCGCGGTACAGTTACAAGTTAAACCAACTAAACCATTTTCGCAACACTCACAACAATTGCCAAGGATCATTACCAACTAATGACCCAAGGACATCACTTAATCAAAAACTCAAACAAAACCTAAATCACTAAAGGTTACTATTTGCTTTTATGAATTAATTAATTAATTAATAATTATGAAATAAATCAACTTGTTCCAATTGACCTAAAATTTTTTGTATATGTTCATCACATGATAACTAAGTGACAAAACAATTTTCATAATTTTTGGATACATAAATAAGCCTAGAAAATCCTAAAAACTCATTTATTAATTAATTGAGCAATTTTTATCACAATCAAAAAGTATTGAAAATCAACATTTCATATTTTTCCTAAATAATACACATCACAGAGAAGTCACACAAAAATTTTCATAATTTTTGGAGCTCTAAATAAATCTACACAAAAATAACAAAAATAGACACTATTCACTTATTTCAGAAAAATAGAAAATCCATTTTGAACACTGAGTCACTGACAACCGGGTCCCACTTGTCATCTTCTACCTCGCGCTTTGACCACGGCGACACGCGCGCTGACCAGCGAAAACTCGCCGACGGCGAGCTCAACGGCGACGACCAAGGTACTAAAATAACCCCTACACCCCTACGCATCGATTGGTGGCACAATCTGGATTCGGTATTCATGCCAGAATTGGACAAGTTCGTCGTCGTGTTCATTGATGATATCCTTGTATATTCTTAGAATGAAGAAGAGCATGTTGAACATCTGAGAATTGTTTTAACTCGATTACGTGACAACCAGCTTTATGCCAAGTTCAGCAAGTGCGAATTCTGGTTGAA
This sequence comes from Miscanthus lutarioriparius, assembly GCA_904845875.1. Taxonomy (NCBI): domain Eukaryota; kingdom Viridiplantae; phylum Streptophyta; class Magnoliopsida; order Poales; family Poaceae; genus Miscanthus; species Miscanthus lutarioriparius. The sequence goes on from CAJGYO010000006.1 coordinate 85,285,829, forward strand.
CAAGGTACCTTTTCTAGGTCATGTGTTATCTGGAGATGGAATTTCAGTTGACCCTACTAAGGTGCAAGAAGTCCTAGATTGGAAGGCACCTACTACGGTCACAGAAGTCCGAAGTTTCCTAGGTTTGGCTGGCTATTATCGTCGCTTTATCCCGGATTTCTCTAAAATCGCTAAGCCCATGACTCGACTACTTCAAAAGGATGAGAAGTTTGTGTGGACGCCAAAGTGTGAAGAGGCTTTCCACACTTTGTGGACCTTACTAACTTCTGCTCCTGTATTGGCACAACCTGATATCGAGAAGTCTTTTGATGTCTACTGTGATGCATGTGGCACCGGTTTGGGGTGTGTTCTTATGCAGGAGGGCCAAGTCATTGCTTATGCTTCGTGCCAGCTTCGAAAACATGAAGTCAATTATCCTACCCATGACTTAGAGCTAGCCGCGGTTGTTCATGCCCTGAAGATTTGGAGACATTACTTGCTAGGTAATGTGTGCAACATCTATACCGACCATAAAAGTCTCAAGTACATCTTTACTCAACCCGAGTTGAACATGCGTCAACGACGATGGTTAGAATTGATCAAATGTGGTTGCTGATGCCTTAAGCAGAAAGGCCCATTGCAATTCCTTAGTTAGTGAAGACTTTCATCTGGCACACCTCCTTCATCCTATAGTACTCTACAATATCACTGTGGATTGCTCTCTTAGAAGTTGAATTATCGAACTCCAGAAGATTGATGTGGGTGTGTTTCACATCAAGCGGAAGATGAAAGAGCAGGAGACCAAGCACTTTAGGGTCGATGACAAAGGAATTCTCTGGTTTAATGATAGGCTTGTAGTACCCAAAGACAAAGAACTTAGAAATCAAATTATAGCTGAAGCCCATTCTTCTAGATTGTCCATCCATCCTGGTAGCAGTAAAATGTATTAAGATCTCAAGCTATATTATTGGTGGACCAAGATGAAGAAAGAAATCGCAGCCTACGTGGCAAGGTGTGATAACTATTGCAAAGTTAAGGCTATTCACATGAGGCCAGGGTTATTGCAGCCACTCTCTATTCTTGGCTGGAAGTGGGAAGAAATTGTTATGGATTTCATTGTTTGGTTACCCACTACCAAAAAGGGTTGTGATTCCATCTGGGTCATCGTAGATCGTCTAACCAAATCCGCTCAGTTTCTTCCAGTCAAGTCTACCTATCACCCTCACAACTATGCTGATATTTATTTTCAACAAGTGGTACGTCTCCATGGTGTACCCAAATCCATTGTTTCAGATAGAGGACCGCAATTCACGGCTCGCTTTTGGGAATGCTTACATCAGAATCTTGGCACTCATCTAATCCGTAGTTCTGCCTATCATCCTCAAACATCAGGACAGACTGAGCGTGTTAATCAAATTCTTGAAGACATGCTTAGAGCTTGTCTTATCTCTTGCAAAGGCTCTTGGGAGGAATGGTTGCCTCTCGCTGAATTCTCTTATAACAACAGTTATCAAGAGAGTATCAAGATGGCTCCTTTTGAAGCGCTATATGGCCGCAAGTGTAGGACTCCTTTAAACTGGGTGGAACCTGGAGAAAGAAGATTCTATGGTATTGATTTTGTAAAAGAAGCCGAAGAGCAAGTCCGAACTATACAGAAGAATATGACTGTCGCTCAGGCTAGACAAAAGAGCTATGCTGATAAGAAAAGAAAACCTAATGAGTTTGAAGTAGGTGACCATGTTTATCTGAAGGTATCCCCTATGAAAGGAGTAAAACGTTTTGGAATTAAAAGGAAGCTTGAGCCTCGATATGTTGGACCTTACCAAATTATTGAGAAAAGTGGAAGAGTAGCCTATAAACTCGATCTTCCATGTGAAATGGGAGCTATATTCCTAGTATTCCATGTGTCTCAGCTGAAGAAGTGTCTCCGTATTCCTGAGGAAAGAGTAGCAATGAGGAGAATCAACTTGAAATCTGATCTTTCTTATGAGGAGAAGCCCGTGCGAGTTCTGGATACTCAAGAAAGGGTGACTCATAGGTGAGTAGTTAAGTTATACAAGGTAGTTTGGAGTAATCATAGTGATCGGGATGCAACATGGGAGCGGGACGGGAAGATTATCTAAAGGAAAATTACCCGGCTTTCTATATTAAATGGTACGCTTTCCAAATCTCGGGACGAGATTTTTCTAAGGGGGGAGGGCTGTAACATCCTAGGTGTTTGGCTCCCACAAAATTGCATTTCATTCATAAACATGTGCATCATCTACCTCATCATGCCATTGTACTGAAACATGTATATGCAACATTCTCAATTATGTTCGTTTCATACTTGATTGCTTGTGAATGGTAGTAGTGCAACATGTGAATGCAACATGAGTTTCTCATACCTTGAAACATGGCAACATGGTAGTAATATGACAAGTTTAAAATTACAACCAAGTCATGAAACATGTGAAACATGGAATTGCAACATTAGAGTAAAATTGAGTGTTTTGTTGCTTCATCACATGTGATACTTAGAAGTTGGTGTAGCACTTGTGTAGAGTGGTTAATTATGGTCTAATACACCTTAACTACACTTAGGGTAATTGATGGGACATTGTTCATGTGGACCAAAATGAATAAATTGCCCTCTAGGTGGAGGTTTGACTTAGGATGACCTATAGAGTGCCACTGTTTGACTAATTCAAAAGTCCAACCTAGAGACGTTGCATGGATGTGCACCCTTTACCAAAGTTGTAGCCAATTTATCAAGGAACAAAAGTCTCAATATGACCATCTCATGAAAAGGGCTAGAACATGTTCAAACAAGGCCCACAAGTCAGGTTTCCCTGCTGATTTCATACTTAGAAAATTTTCTAAGTCATAAATACCATTCCAGTTGGATCGAGCCAACTTTGGCTTGATGTAACTTCTAATTCGTGGTGAATTAGACTATGATCCTTGAATAGAAGTTGAAGATGGAAGGTAGGGCTACAATTTTCATGTACATAGTTTTTGCTATTGATCAACGGTTTAGTCGTGTTAATGCGTTGAAGTTGCACTGTCAGGCTTGTTTGGGTCACTGAATGGCGAGCTATAGTGCTCGACAGGTTCAGAGTCCGACGGCCGCATGTGCGTCGTGCGTCGTTGGTCGCCTGATCGCGCTGCCACGCGCCGCGGATACCCTGGCATGGCTGGCCACGACATGAGCACCCCCCCACGCGCCTGTCAACCAGCTCGCCAGTTCAATTTCTATTTCCTTGGCTTCCTCCATTCGCCCGTAGCTTCGCGGCATCAGCCGCAGCAACTCCGATGAGCTCGAGCTCGCTCGCCACTGCAAAAACGTGTCGGTCAGCACATCCATAGCTTCACTGTGTTCTCCTCTATCTCCTCCACCTCTCAGCCATGTCGTTTGGGTCTTGGTAAGGGCGCATTCGCTGTTTCCACCACCGCCGCCATGGCGGGACCTCGCCGGAGTTGGCGCAACACGTGGCCAACTACCACCGAGGCCTTCCCATCCCCTCCTTTTTGCTTGGTTAGCATGGTAGCGACCTCCAGAAGCTCATACCGAGCTTAGCCGCGCCCTACGGGGTCGGACCTCACCGGAGCTGGCCAACCCACGGCCGTGCGCCGCCATGGCCATAGCCATTTCCCCTAGCCACCATAATAGCCACGATTGATGGTACCCCTAGGTGCGCACGGGTGGGTTGAACACACTGGTACTGATGGCCTCGCCGGAGCTGCCACCGGCGATGAGCTACGTCGTCGTTCTTCTTCCCTCCCCTGTCTGTTTCTCTGACCGATGGGCCCCACTTGTCAGCCGCCGCACGCAGGGGGGAGCCGGCCGTGGGCCACGCCATTTCTAGGCCGCGTTGAGCGCTGACGCGCGTGCTTCGCGGGCTGCCGTGTTCTTCCGGGCCGGCCCACCAGTAGCTGGTTAGGGTTCCATTTTGTTTTGTTTTATTCTTTTTCACAGATTTGGGTACAGATTCAAAAATGTATATCTCTTGGTTGGTAGATCCAAATGATGTGGTTCCATTTTTGTTGAGTTCCTGGTAATGTCTAGTTTATATTAAAAATATAATTTATGCCATGTTTTGTTATGAAAAATGGAGTTGCTAATTATCTCTTTTAATCATGTGGGAAATAGGGGTAATTATATCTTTTTCTGTGTAGCTCCAAATGGCATGAAATTTTTATGGTGTACTGCTCATATCATGAATAGCTTGTAGTTAAATTTTCATACACTTTGGACACTGTATGTAGGAGTTAGGTAATTCTCTTGTTTGCATGGATGGATCGTGTGTGAATTTTCATAATTTTTCTATAGATCCAGTAAAGGTAAAAATTGGTGACTGCTATTCTTATGCTAGAATGATACTAGGAAAAATGAGAAATCTGTTGCTTGATGTGGCAGAACCTCCTAAGGAATCGGGCCCACGTGCACCTATCGTCGTCTTAACAGACCTCGAATAGCGTACACGAGTTCCCAACAACTCAACAGGTCTGTCGGGTGTCCTCGGAAAACCCGAATCATCCACGATTCTCTTTTCAAACAGGATCCCAATCACAGTCATTGTAGATTACAACAGTTTATTCAAATATATACCAGAGTAAATGATAGCGGAAGTCTTAAGATAACATAATTACAAACCAGTTGTTTTCAAACTTACAATACCATAAGTGTTATACAACCATAGTAGCTGGATAATATTACATTAACTTTATTTATCATACAAACTAGTGCCTTATCCAAAGGCCATTCATCACTCCTCATCGTCATTGACTTCAAACACAGACATGCAGCAGGGACCAAAACAAGCCTGCGCATGCGTCTCACCTGCAACAAGGGTTAACAAACCCTGAGTACAAAAGTACTCAACAAGACTGACCCGACCAAAAAGGGCGAAGGTCTTAGGGATGGAGGTGTTGGGTCAAGGTAAGGATGTAGAAAGATTCAAAAATTCTTTGCTAAAAGCTTACTATTCTTGATCCTAGTTTCAAGTTTTACCTCTAAGTATTTTAGTCCAATATCTCCAACTAAGTGTTCATATCCCATGTTCCAATCCTGCTCATTCCATTCTTTTTCTCATGTTTTAGTAATTCACCAGGTCCCTACATTGCTTCAGAATGAATCGAGTCTCCATGTCCATGAGCACCGGCAATTCAATTGATTCAAGTCCCAAATGAGGATTCCTTATCACCACGACATATGTAGAACTTAATCTTGCATATATCAACCTCGCTCTCTGGATCCTCCCGTACTAAGCCGTCTCCACGCCACCCGAGAGCACAACACACCTCAAATCCGCCACATTCTAGCCATGAGGGTACACGCTATTCTTTCATCTCACCACTCCCAAAGTCGTGGGCATTCGCCTTAGTATCGGATTAGCCAAGTAGGCTTACCGGAGTATGTGACTAGTACTACAAAGTGTCTCGCTCGGAAGATCCACAATGAGTGGCCTTTAAGCGACATAGTCGGCAACATTACCCAACATTCAAGATAAGCCACCCAACTAGTCTCTAGTTCATTCTACCTTCCTTCTTTCTTTCTTTGGACAAGATGCCATCTTTGATTATATCGAAACTTTTACTTTGAAAAGCCTACCATAAAGCATACTAAGCAATTCTACGCCATTGTAAATGAAATCATCTTCAAGGATGGTAAACAATTAACAAGGTAGGCAATGCATCAAGTAGGTAACATTTGAATAAACAACTTAATGCGATAAGTAACATAAGTGATAAACTTTTCAAAGTAAACAAGGTAATGGTGTAATGCATAAACCGGGGCTTGCCTTCGATGACGATTTCCGGTTCCGGATTAGTACCACAATTATCAAATCCCGCGACAACCGGGGATTCTTCCAGAACTTGCTCAACTAGAATCGTTTCGTTCTTGGGTTCTACACGAAATGATAACATATGCTTTAACATGATGATAATGTAAACATGATGCTTTCACGGTACATGAAATGTAAAAACACCCGCAAATGATTTTATTTCATGGTACAGTTGCAAGCCAACAAAACCAACTTGCAATCCTACCATTAAGAACCATACATGTGACTTGACCAAATGGATCTTGGGACCCTACTAGTCACACTACACGACCCAAATCAAGATCAAACCCTAAACCTACACTTCGGGTTTACCTTTATTTATTTTTGAATTAATTTATAATTAAGCTCAAAATGAACTTGCTCCAAATGATCTCAAAAATTTACACAAGCATCCTCATGATAAATTAGTGTACCAAAATAAATTTCATAATTTTTGGAGTTATACAGTGGCCTACAAAATCATGGAAATTGCATTTATTAATTAATTGACTAAATTTTTAAACATTAAAAATTTATCCAAATTTCAAATTTCAAATTTTTAAATCATACTAGAACATGTACAGAAGCTACACAAAATTTTCAGAATTTTTTGAGCTATGATTATTTTTCTACAAATTTCCAAAGATTCAAGACTATTCACAAATTCGTAAAATAAAATTTTCACTTTTCTTCTTCCTCACTCATACCCGACAACTCCGGGCCCATTGTCAATGACACAGAGACAGGGCACGACGGCGCTTGTTGCCAGCCAGCTCGGCCAGCAAAACGCAACGTCGGCGGTGCTTCTCCGGTGAGACGGACTGTACCACCATGCTCTACACCACATCGCGAATCTAACCCAATCCTCAGAACGACAGAAGACTCACGGGAGCGAGCTCCACGCCGGCCATGGCGGCTCGGGCATGGCGGCGCACGACGTAACCACGGCGACGATGCGATGAGAAATAAAGCGAAGTGATAAACACGTTCAGAGCTCACGATGATCACGATGGTGGACTCGGTGAAGACGGAGATGGTCTGGAGCAGCCTGGCCACGGGAGGCGGTCGTGGCGAAGTCCGGCCGGTCTCGGGAAGACGGGTTGCGCCGGGCGATTCCGGCCAACACCAGCGATGAGAGCAAATCGAGGAGGAGCGCAAGACCGAGGCGATCACGTTGACGTAGCTGGGAACGACTGACGCGACTCGACGATGCCTACGGCGAACGGCGGAGCTACGCGGTGGCGGAGCAGCGAGAGGAAGAAGAATGGGAATGACGCGCGGCTCAGTAGCTATTTATAGCCCGGAAGAAGGCGTCCGGCGCGCCGCCAACAAGACGGGCGGGTTCGCCACGGTGACATCGGCGTGTCACCGCGCTAGCAAGCGGTGAAAAAAGCGATCGTGGCGGCAGCTCGGTGTGAAAGCAGGGAGGTGATGACCTGTTCCGGTTGATTTTTGAATAAATTACAGAACTACCACTGAGACTATTTTTCGAATTACTCACAAATTTTCTAAAGAAGTTGAAAATCTCCAAAAATGAAAGTTGTTCAATTTTTCAAACTCTACAACTTTGCTTCTAGAAACATTTTCAAATTCTACCTCCATTTTGAAATTTGAATTTGGGGTGCATTAGAGCATTTGAATCATTTCAAAATTACTCCAAATTTTATATGTAAACTTGAAAAACTTTGAATACCAAAGTTGATCCTTATAAAATAAGCTCCAACTTTGCTTTTTGTAAAAACTCCAAATTCCAAATGGATTTTGAATTAGTAAAAAGGGGCAAAAATGACTTATGTAATTTGAATATGAATTCAAATTTGATTTGTCTTCCTTTCACTTAGATTTTGATTTTTGACCAGTAACATGGCCCATTAGGATTATTTGAGTCAAAGGACATATGACCTCACATGATCACATGAAATTTAACCCTTGTGGTCATGATCTGTATTTAGAGTTTTTGAAACACATCACATGAAATAACAACTTATGAAACAAATCTTATTTAGTGAATGCATTCCAAATTTTCTTCTTTATGAATGCTTTGCAATGCATATGATGACATGTCAAATTTTAGTATTAGGTCAAAACACCAGAGGTGTTACACTTGACACTTTTCAATAGGGTTTCCTAATTATGCTAGAAATAGACCTGCCATCTGTTATTTTTGATACAGCAAGTTCTGCTTGGCCAATTGCTTTGAAATTTTTATGGTAGTCTATGTGAAGCATGAGGTAGCTACTGTAATTTTTGTAGATTTTTCTGTATAGTTTTACTATATGTTGCTTTAAGCAACTAATTAACTAAATAAATTAGAAAAGGACATTAAATAATTTATTTAGAGGTTGGCACTATACTTTCTGATGTTCCTCTGGTATGTACAACAAGTTGGTAAACTTGGTTTGGTCCAATTATGCTTTTGCATCATCACTAAATAATTAATTTAGTAAACCTATCATTTCTGTACAGATTCTATGTTTACTTTAATTCGATTTGGTTAACGTAAGAATCATGCTTTGATGTTTACAAATGATTTGTATAGCATTTCATAAGCTTTCTAGAATGTCCTCTTGCAAGAATTTGAAATTATAGAACTCTTGTTGTGATTGAATTAAGAAACTGCTCGTTTGCATGTGAAACCTTAACTTTTGAATTAAGTATACCTTTACTATTCCTAAACTTGTGGTAATGTTCCTAGGTGTTAGGCCTTTAACTGAAGATGAGCATCTTTATCTTAGGTTATGCAAGTTAGGTAAGTTGATCTCGTTCTTCAAGTTAAGTTAGATACATGTTTTAAAGTGATTTGAATAGAGCTATTCTTAATCGGTAAACAAGTGTCCAGTGATGTTTTCGTTAAACACTTACTGTGATCCATTCATCATGAGCATCATGTCATTTCTTATGCATACATGATATTTATCTTGTGCATCGGCATGCAATAGGTGTACCAGAAAGAGTGACACTGCTGGAATTTGAGGAACCGAGCGGGGAGCAGCAGCAGCCAACACCGGAGGTTCAGGAGGTGCAGCCCTCAGGAGAAGTGCCAGACGAGGTCGCCGTTGAGTGCCCAGATCACTGTCTGTGCAACTTTGTGAAAGGCAAGCCCCAGAGCATATTAAGCCTCCTAATTTCCGAAATGCAGTTAAAGTATTATTGTTACATATATATATTGTTGCATTAAGTTTAGGTGTTGGATGCAAACACTTGCTGCATTGGTTATCCAATCCTTGTCCAGATATTGATACCCTGAATCCTATGTAGCTCAGGCTCATGTAGTGCTTAGCCCTGCTTAAACGCGGTAGAAGTCAGGTGATTTCCTGTCACCTGCGAGATATAGGAATATACATATGGCACGGTTGGCTATATTTGCTATCGTGGAAAAGAACCTGTCTTAATTTGAAATGAAGACCGGGCGGAGGCTTGCCGGTTTGTAGTGACTCCGTCTGTGTCGCTTAAGGACTGAATCTTGGAGCCTTTCCTATTCATGTTGAATGCATGCCTCTCTCTTAGTTGGTCGTGTCTAAAGACCGACCACGAAGCCGAGTAGCTCACCTCAGGCAGGGAGTCGATAAGTATAAAGTGTGCCTCGGAAGGGAGCCGTAGGCGTGAGTCCTAGGGCAGGTGATTTAAAAGTCCTGATCGTCCTAGCAGAAGGGTAATCCCTGAGAGTGCTGGCGCTGATCGAACCCGCGAATTTGGTTCCTGAGTTGACCCAAAGGTGACCCACGGCTACCCTTGCAAAGTATGTTAGGGTGAGAGTTAGGAATACCCCCTCAGCTGAGTTGTAATTCGATTCGAGTCGCTGTCTCTCCCGGTTAGTGAGAACTTGACGGGCTTATCTCCAAAGTAGATACACTAAATAACATAATGGTTCAGAAATGATGATATGATGATGACAGCCTTATTATACCTGCTATGGTTAATATTGATTGCTCCTAATAAGTGAGTGCTCTAGTACAGGTGCTAATCTAGTGGACAGGTAAATGATGATAAGCTTGATGCTAAGTTTAAATTGGTCACTATATTCATAAGCTCTTTTATGCAACTGTGTCAAGCTAGCCCACCTCATAAGCCTTGCATGACCCTTGGTGTCTTTTATTTCTGGTTTTGACGGGTAAGTCTAGCTGAGTACCTTCTCGTACTCAGGGTTTATCTCCCACCTGTTGCAGATGACCAGTTCTACTTCGGTTGCTGCAAGTATTGCCTTCTCCCGGCTGGGGATGAAGACTAGACCGTTGGGCGCGGTCTCTCCTAGTTCTCGTACCTGATAATGCTTTTGTAGGACATGACTAAGATCTGGCAATATATTTGAAACTATAAAGTTATGTACTAAACTATGTTGCTTCCGCAAATTTGAACTTGGTTTGTAATATTTTATTCGCACTCTGATGGATGTAATCCGGATGCCACTTGTGAAATGTTGTAACGAATGATGTGTTGTGTTGAATCACTACGGTCTTGGTTTGTATGTCGAGAGTTGTTTGAAATCCTTCGTGATTTCTGGACTACCGGGATTATGGGAGCTTAAGTACAGGAATTTGATCACTTCGGTGATTGTTTTTGTACTTACGTTCTTATAATTTGGTCGGTTCTGTTACAGCTGGCATCAGAGCAAGATTCGACACTAAACATGTCATTTGTGTATTTAAAACAAAAGTATTTGTGAAAATCCTAAATTAATTACTAAGTGTTGCCAGTGGTCATATCCTTTATGCCCAAATAAGGACTCTTAGGTGGCTTATTAAAGTACTAACTTGGGGGTTCCTACTTGTTTCCGTTTCGTTGTCCATACAGCGTGCTATTGTATGGATGCCTTCCGCTTGGGTGGTAATGTATGGCTCAAAATACCTCTACGCTCTGGTAAGTGGGAGTTGTGAGAGCATGACCGTCCAACCGTCGGTCTAGGGGAGAGTAGTTGTGGTTGCTCGCATACTTACATGTTCGATTATGTATCTATGAGAGTACTTAAGTGTGGGTACCTCTATCGGGTAGCTGTGATACTAGAGTATATACATCGGGGGATGTATGTACAAAAGTATTTAATTTACTGCTTACTTTACATGCCTTTTTGGGAAATTATTGGGCTGAAATGAAATTTGCTGTAGGTACACTAACAACGTATCGTTGTAGATCGACTAGCTACCGTATATGAGAGAACGTATGTATGCCACCGTATATTTCGCTAGCCTTTAAATTTTTCTAGGTTTGTGAGGACGTACAGATCGTGCATGCATCATGTTCAAGCATACATGGCATTTCTTGCATTACTCCCTCCTTTAAAAATTTGATGGTCTCGACTAATTAAATTTCGTATCCCTTAAATGATTCTCCCCTTATGTTGCAACTTTTTGCTACAGATGGCACGCACGAAACGCACCGCTCACAAGTCCGCTGGAGGTAGGGCGCCTCGTCACCAGTTAGCTCCTCGTGAGCCCCGTCTGGAGCCTACTGAGTAGGAAAGGCTGAGGGCAGAGCTAGCCCGGGTGACTGCTGAGAGGAGTGCGGCTCAGCAGCGTTTGGAGCAAGTAACGCAGGAACGGGATCAAGAGACCCTGGAGGTTCAGAGGTTGACAGTTGCTCACCGCAACTCTGAGCGCATGTTGATTCATGTGCTGAACCAGCGGAATGAAGCCTAGAACAAAGAGAATGCGTTGAGAGCGCGACAAGTTGAGCTGGAGCAGCAATTGGCAGCTGCAGAAGAGTACAATGACCATCTCCATGAGGAGGTTCACTTGTCGATGGGAAGCTGATGAACAAGATGTTGGTGGACGGAGGTGCTTCTGTCAATCTTATGCCTTACACTACTTTTTGTAAATTTGGCAAAGGACCAAAAGATCTGATGGAGACTGACATGATGCTCAAGGATTTTGGAGGTAATATGTTTAAGATTCGGGGGGCAATAAACGTAGAACTAACCATTGGAAGCAAGACTTTGCTCACTACATTCTTCGTCATCGATGGGAAAGGGTCGTACAGTTTGCTCCTCGGTCGAGATTGGATTCATGCGAATTGCTGCATACCATCAACCATGCATCAGTGTTTGATCCAATGGCATGGAGATGACGTTGAACTAGTTTGCGCTGATGAGTCCATGAGCATCGCAACAGTCGATCCGGTCTTTTGGGAACTAGGAGATTTCGAATGTTTTTCTGGCAAGTCATGGGAAGGAGGCTTCATTAAGATCAGCAATGAAAGCCAACAGCCGATGCAAGCAATCGGCTCTAAGAGTTTATTTTAGTAGAAAAGTCACGGCTTCACGTCGGCCATTGGATTAAAGGAAAAATAAGCATTGAGTCTTGAAGATGAGTTTAGGCCGACGTATGTGAATGCTGAGTCAAAGTGTAAATGCGATTAAGAGTTAATGGATTTCTTAAAGAAGATCTGTTTCGCTTAATAGGATGCTCGACCTGGGTTGATTAATCGTTCAACTTTTGATATGAAAAGTTCTATGGTACGTTATCCTGACACCCGATCAGCATTTGATAGCCGATTCGTTCTCGGCTCTAATAACCAGTACTATGAGGGTATCGCCTCTAGTTCAAAAAATGAAAATCTTCAATGACAATAAAAGCCAATACGATATGTATCGCCTATAGAGCAAAAACAAAAAGCAAAAGCAATCATACGCAAGAGCATTGTACTGAGGTACATTCACGGAAAGAACAGGAATCTTTGTTCATTGGATGACCCTAGATACAATCTAATCAAAGATCTTGTTCACCACATCCTGGGCGGATGTGATGTCTACTATGGCCTCCGCTGCCATGACAAATTCTTTGAGCAGGTCCTCATGCTCCTCACTGCCATCGCCCATTGGGAAACCAGTCTCCATGGCGTGGAGCTCGTACCCAGTCTGGACTTGTGCCGCGGTTAGTGCCACCACCGCACCATAACGAACACCATGGAGGGCGATCTCCTGAACGTGGACTGGGATGTCTTGGAGACGAGCGTCAGTAGAGGGACCCCAGGCATTGACGGCGTCTACGGCCGCATTCGTCGCTAGTTGGAGAATTCCAACTGCGCTGTCAGGGCTGACAATCACAAAAACAAGAAGACTATCAGGATGAAGATAATGGAAGTCAGAGTAAAAAGTCTTCATGGAATTTATCTTACCCGCCACCGTGGCATCGGATTCAGCTAGCCACGTCCGGACGGCGCTGGCCTCCTCCTCGGCTGCATGAAGAGCGGCCTAGGAAACCCCGAGGTGGATATCGAGTTGGCCATTCTCTCGAGTCACCTCGGAGTAGCGGTTTTGAGTCACCCTCCACTCCCGAAGGAAGCGCCGGGCGTCGTCGTTGTTGTACGAGTCGGAGGAGTCCGACAACGAAGCCGGGCCAGAAGATACAACGTTATAGGGCTCACCGGCCCTAGGAAGAGGACGAAGGCTATCATTCATGACGAACCTAGAAACAAAGTAGAAGAGTTCATCGCTGCGAACAGAAGATTTGCAGATTATCGCCATGAACAAAAGCCATTAATCTCACCTCATACGTCAGAGGCGCTGACTCACTGGGATGTTCTCCTCTGGGATCTCCTCCGCCACTTGCTTGCTGCTGTTATCCTCACCGGCCATGGATTCGATTGGATCTACAAGAAGGGAAGGGAACCGCTACAGGGTTTTGGAAGGTGGAGAAGTGCAAAGGAACAGTTGCTAGTGAAGATACGTTCGAGGCTGAAACCACCAACTTGTATTTGAAGACCTGAAGTGAAGAGGCGGACGCCTCGGGACATGTAAAAGGCAGCCGAAATTAATGGAAGGTGAAACGCCATTTCACTAATACTGATGGGAGTACAACATCGAGCAACTAAAGGCAGAAAATCGAAGGGTTCTCTTAATAAAAGCTGTGTTTCTAGGCTCAAATGGATTGAGATCAAAAGTCTACGATCGGTTGTTTTAAATCGGCTCTTTAGTCGAAATGAGAGATACAACGAGACAGCAAAAAAGTATGTCAGTTTTATGCAAGATACATGTGTTATCCTATGGATTACAAGTTCAAAACATCCTGTATAATTTTCAGTATTTCTAGCTAGACGACATCAGCTTCTGCAATCTTTTGCTCATATTCTTCGGCTGTTCCAGGAGTGTTCTCAAGACTACTACAAATGGCTCTGCTTCTTTTCACTTTGGCCAACAATTCCTATTTCTTCTGTTTGACGGCATCGGGTATTTGGGCCAAAGTAAACTTGCGACGGTCAATAGCAGCCTTCACATTTTCCAGTTCCTTCTCAAGTTCAGCACATCTGATTTCCAGCTGGGAAAGCTCTGGATCGGTCCTGGGGGAAGAATTTTTTAGATCATCAATCAACCGCATCAACTCTTTTGCCTCTTGCTTGTTAGAGTTATCCTGGGCCATCAAAGCTTCACGATTGGACAAGCTCCTCTGAATCTTTTTCACCTTTAGAGCTTGATCTTCAAAGGCAGACAAATATGACAAGACTCTAGAAAGGGCTAGAGATGGATCGCCTTTTATAGCCAAGAAGACTCTCTGCATTGAGTCAGTGTCTCGAACCAAATCGACTATGTTCTTCTCAAGTATTGGCAATATATGTCTTAGCCGATTTCTGGTCTCTTTAGGCAGGGCTTCGCTAGAAGAAGTAACTGATGATCTGATCTCATCCTCATCAAGATGTTCCTCAAAATTGAGAGAGTAGCTCTGGGCTGGAAGACTGAGTGCCTGTGTACAAGGGAAAACATGATTAGGAGGTTTGAATCGGTTTATCAAAAAGCGGATGGCAAAGAAGGTATAGTACCTTTTTTGCAATAGCCTCTATTGGAAGAGGGGGAACAGCTGATGATGCATCGACGACATCTAGTTGAATCGGCTCCGAGCTTCCAACATTGGTGTCTGTAATAACAAGGAAAGATTTTTAATTCATGTTTGTTGCAAAGGAACAAATGGAGCAAGTGAATCCCTCACCGTCAGTTATTTGTCGGGCTAGGGAATCAATAGCTTGAGTATGGACGGCAACAAGATCATCTTTAGTGCCAGCAGGATCGCTAAGTGGACTGTCAAGTGTTTCCTTGAGAAGTATCTGGCACAAGTAAAAGTCAGGTGGAGGGTAAAAGACTAAGTAAATCAAAGAGTTAAAGAAAATGCTTTGACATGCGTCAAGGAAAAATTCACATTTTCTGCCATTATGGAAGCATCGGTTACTTCCACCGAAATCAGCTCCTATTGAGGATCGGCTGACAAAGGTTTGGTTGGTGATGAATCAAGTGCCTGAGATAGTAGTCCCACACCCGAAGCAGACTGGGATGCAATGCTCGATAACTGTGAGAAAATGGGATCAGAAAGTTGAACATCAGTTTGAGGAAAGTATGAATCGTTCACCTGAGCAGCTGATGGCCTTGTTCTATGGAGTCTTTTTCCAGTAGTAGCCTTCTGAGTTACCCCTAGAACCGCCTTGCACTTTGGGGATTGCCGTGTCACGATCATGGGAGCGGCAGGGGTTCTCATCAACTTCTTCAAGGAAGGTGCGGTTGATCCCATCCTTGAAACTGGGCATGACAGTTGGTAATTTATAGGATGCCCTCTCCTGTCCAGGCTTGGAGGATTGAATTCAATGTCCTAAAAAGATCGGTTAGAACGGTTGGCAAGAAAATTCGCCAAGTAATCTCTCTGAAAAGAGGATGAAAGATTACCTCACTATCAGAAGCAAATTCCCCGTCCAGAGCTATACACAGAGGATAGACTGGCCTATAGAAGAGATGGGAACACCATTCTTGCCACCAGGAGTCAAAGAGGTTGGAAGAAAAACTGGCTCCCCAGTCATGCAAGGAAAAGGAAGGAAGGTCTGATCCCAATTGAAAAGCTCTGGAAGCTTCTAGCACATCACTAATATCCTCTCTCGGCTTTAGGATGTTCTTGAAGAACAGGCGAGGGGGAAGTTGACCGAGGCCAAACTGACGGGCCACAAAAGAAGGGTTGTAAAACTCATAGGTTGGAGGATTGCCTAGAATGGAGGAACCTTTAACCATTTTGCCACGACCATGACGAAATTCGGCTGGGAGAATGCAGGGTTTAATAAAGGAATTGAAGATCACGGCTGCTATCTCATCCGAACAGCCAGATTCAAATTGGAATTTGAATGGAAAAGTCAGTTCATCATCCTCATTATAAGGTAGCCAAGTTAGGACGGCTATGTCAAACCCTCTGTAAAACTTTTTGAAGAAGTGGCCAACGTCGAAGTCAATTATTATGGCCAATGCAGCCTCACCATAACTCGTACATTGTCGAGCTCTTCCTTCTTCACCTCTATATTCCTCATCAAAATTAGAGGAAGGAAAACTTAGGTCTCTAAGGTCAGGTCTCACCATCTTGTGCATGTACAAATTGAGCCACAATTGTATCAGCCACCAGGGGCAACTAATAGTCTGTATTGGTTCATTCTTCAGTAATTGGGCAGCCACCTAGTATATCAGATGATAAGCAGCTCCTAGCAGATATTTTCCAAGAGGGATATCCTTGCCTAATGCTAGGTGCTCCGCCATGAGTTTGTGGTTATAAGTCGGACCACAAGATGTCCCACAAAAGATGAATCTCTCCAACCACATATTTAGAAAAGCCACATATTCTCGATTGCTGACAGAAGATTCGTCTTCGACGTGATTTAAAATGTAACTTGCCCATCTGGTGCAGTCTGCTATCTTGGTCAATCTTTTGGAGCCGACACTCAAGTACTCATAGGGTTGCACTGATCCAGTAATTCGAAGGCCGGTCAACATATATACATCGGCCAGGGCCGTGACCAAAAATAAAAGCATTCAGAGCATTAGACCAGAAATAAGAAGCAGAGATCAAGAGTGAATCATTCCTCTCCATTTTGGACAACAAAAGTGTTAGACACTGGTTCAGATCATAAAGTTCCCAGTCTCCGCCCTTTTTCACGGATACCCTACGGCACCAATCTCTCCATCCCTTAGGCGCTTTAGGCCAGTTCCTAAAGGAAGTTTTGTTCTAAAAAGATGAATCCACTACAGACTGTTTAAAGGGGATCTGGTTGGTTTCTTGGCGGATGAAATTGGATGGATCAAGATCACCCATAGGCCTGAGAAAATAAACATTAGGAACGACAACTGATGGAATCAAGATCTCGTTCCTCATTTCTTAGAAATCGGATAAAATAAATTCAAGAAGAGAAGAAATACAAGGTAACGGCCGACACTTGGAGAATGAAAACATGAAAACATACCTTAGGAATGTAGTCATTGGTCGCCATCATGGCCGGAGCAGGTTTAGATCTGATGAAGATAGCTTGAATGACGGTTCGATGGAACGGCGGATCTGCTAGGGTTTGAGGCCTTGGTGACGATGGCGTCAGCTGTTGGAGTTGGCTCAAGAAAAAGGGGAGGAAGCAAAAAAAGGCAGAGTGCGTCGAAGGGATACTATTGAGACATTATATGAGACCCAGGCCGAGAAGTCAGGAGTTATGCGAATATCTCGGGATAAAGCGGTTACGGCGTGGTAAACCAATAAGCTGGAATTTTGGAATAAAACAATTTTATCCCAAAATCGGGGGGCATGTGTTTACACCAAAATTTGAGAGAAAGAACGCGGGAACTCGCAAGCTTCCAAGATTGTGCCAATCAAAGAGGATCGATGTCAGCCATGACTCTAGAATCGGGTCTCTTGGGATGACGTTAGCGGATAGTGATGATGAACTACGGTTGGCGCAAGGAAACTAAATATCAGACTCTACAAAAAGGGAAAGATTGGAGTCCAAGTTATCTTAAATTAGGAATATTTTCCATTATGCCAAGGATTGTAACGAATCGTGCTCGAGTAGGATTCAGGTTTAGACTCTGGGTATAAATATCAGACCCCGGCTATTGTAAAAGGAGAATCAATCAATCCAATACACAAGTTATTTACTTTTTCGGCTCCGGCCACCCTTAGGAGTAGGAGTAGAGTAGATCTCAGCGAGTTCTTCAGCAAGTATGGCTGCATCGATCTGGTCGACCTGCACTACTTGTTGTAAGTACCATCATGGCTTATACCTCTGTTCGTATGGCTGCATCGATCCGATCGACCTCCACTGTGACTCTGGTATAAGTTAGTTATCGACTCTTGCCTAGTTCAAGTATCGCTGCATCGATTCGGTCGACCCCCACTGCATGAACTAGATCAAGGTCAAGTTATCGGCTCTACCTTAGGATGGCAGCCTTTGGTAGATTCATTAAGTTACCGATATTGCTTATTGCTTTCATTGTTTATCTAATTATAGCAATATCATTCTGCCTGATTGGGATTGATCTAGATCGGCCTTATATCTTGTTTAGCCCATCGTTTGTTAATCTGAATTGATCTAATCTACAACTTAAACGATGAGTTATGTTTTATCGGTTGTTTTATGTCAATCCTGATCTTGCATAGCGTGCGGTTAAGGCGTGTTGCATCTTGAGTAGATTTATTGGCTAACGAGAACCATTCCATGGCTCGTTATCATGGCCTGTGTGATTCTGCCTCACACCCCACTGTAAACACCGTAGAGTGGGGAGCGTTATCTGGTAGATCTATTCTTGATAAGGCATGACTTTAACTGTGCGCTATGCCTGAATCGGCTGTTTTAGCCGATATCGAGCGCTTTCATGAACAGTTCGCATCACGAGACCATTGAAGTAAAGATAGGTTGAAAGATATGTTAGCCCCATGATCTTATTGTTGTATTACGGCCTGCATGATTCTGCCTCATGCCCCACTAATATTAGTAATGAGTTAGGGTCGTCGAGTCTATTGTTATTTCTACGGCCTACATGATTCTGCCTCATGCCCCACTAGTCATAGCGATAGATGAGATCTAACATGTTCATTAGATTTATCTTTATTAAACGGTTAAGGGATGTTGAATTGTTTCTTTATATAAAAAGGGGTTCGGTTACTTATAATCATTGGCTCAGCACAAACCGATCATTGTTGACATCTTATTGCCATTGATTAATATATGTTTGATCAATGGTATTTGCCCTGAATGATAACCGATTCTTCTTATACAACCCAATGAGCTTTAATCGATTTATTCTCATGAATATGCTGGAATCGACTATTTAGTCGATCTCCTTTCATATCGGCTCTCATAGCCGTACATTCGGGACTGTCTGGCAACACCAGCAAGTTCCGCCCTTAATTACTGATGAACTTTCTCTCATTATCAATTACAGGGTCAAATTGACTGGCATGTCTCGGGAGGAGTGCGCAGGATCGACCACCCTTGCGCTGAAGCTAGGCGGATCTGCTCCATCGAGCGGACCCTTCTGTCTTGCTGCGTGTGTCCTCGACATGGGATGAAAATTCTGTGTCGACACTAATCCATCTCCATCTCTCTAGATTTAATGGTCAAGATGAGGAATTGAGGGAGGCAAAGAGAGAGTAGGAGGAGATGCCACCATCACTGAGGGGCAGTTAAGCAACGAACTGATGGGCAACGGTTGTGAGTCAAGACCATCATCCGTTATTTTGTTTTCATTGCCTCCATAGTGGATTTTATTTTTCTAGTTGGTTGACACAAAAGAAGGATAAATTTGGTACCTTCTCTAGTCATTCAAACAACTTTTTTGAGAGTAGGGTGAAAACTTTCCAACCTTGTATTTTGCAAGTGTTTTGACATGAAAACATTTCTTCCAAACATGCTCTTAGTGCTAATGATGTTATTAATGTGGATCAAGCAATATGGTGTATTATTTGAAAAAGGTAGGATAATAAATATAGTAAAGGGGTATTGGAGTATAAGAATTATGAAAAGTAAACATCGTTGTGGCACTAATTTTTCAACTTTTTTTATCTCATGCAACATGTTGTGCGTGGATAATGAAGCATCATCTCTTTATTGGCCAGCTTATATAGATACATCAACAAAACTGTAACATTCCACAAACATACATGCATGTCTCAATGGGTATGGCTATGATAGAGGTGTGTGAGAAACTAGTTAACTAAACAAATCGACTCTAAGTGTCAGAAAAGTTATTTCCTAAGATCTATTATGAAAACTCCCAAAAGGAATTTATATTGTGGATGCTAATGATCAAAATCTGGTCAAACTTGTGAATGGTCAAGATGGCCAACTAGGAGGAGGTGAATAGTCATTTCTAAAACTTAAGTGCTACGGCTAGCTAATAAAAATAGCAGAATAAAACAAATTGTCTAGCCATGACTTTACCTCTATATCTGATTTCACAAGCACCTTTAAAATATCCTACACAAGATATCAAAACTAAGGTGCCGAGCTAGTGGGAGCTCACCAACACAAGCCTAGTGTGCAAGGTCACACAAACCAAAGCAACTAGAACTCTTGCAAGCACATGTGAGCTCCTACACATACTAGTGAGCAAAGGTAAAAACCTACAACTAGCTACGCTAGTAAGCACTATAGTAATACAACTACTAGAGCTACACAAGCACAAGAGAGCAACAACACTAGCACAAGATATACATTTGAAGAGGTAGTGCTAGGGGAGTGCAAACCAAACAAGAGACAATAGAGGACATGGTGATTTCTCTTCCAAAGTTTGGTGGCTTACCAACCACCTACTCTTCCTCACTAGACACCTAGCCCACAAGCTCAGTTCATCCCTCAAGGTGAGCTCCAACGTGAGCCCTAGCTTCTTGAGACGAATGATCACTTGGTACTCTTCATACCTCCTCCTACTAGATTCTCTCTTCATGGTCTTCCTATGGGGATGAGCACAAGAGCCCCATACAATTGCTCCTCTAGAGCCACACACAATCTCCTTGTGAGCTTCAATGGAGTTTCTTGCCACCAAGCCATCTAGGAGGTGGCAACCTCCAAGAGTAACAAGCACCACCGGCTTATAACACAATCACCTAGTGCCACACCTTGCAATCTCTCAAATGAACCACAGTAGAACCACTCAACCACTCTCCAAATATTTTCCCACAAGCTAAAGTATGGGAGGGGAGCTATTAGAAATGTTGATCACTACAAGGGAATGAAACACATATATTCCCATGGAACCAACAACCCTTCCTTAATCAGACACCCCTCTATTTATAGAGGAGGGGACAAAACTAGCAATTGTACCTACTAATGCTTGTTCTAGAGGCTAGTGTGAGCATCCAATACTGTGTCATGGCGACATAGCCAATTTGATGGTTGAGGTCAACATTCCTAATGTTGCCAAAGTGCATGATCCCCTTGACATCAAAGAGCATAAGGGATAGTGTGTGGTCACCATGTCATTGAGCTTTGAAGTGAGTGAGTGTGTCTTTGTGAGTGAGTGAGTATGTGTGATCACAAAATGAAGTAAATATACCAGGATACACATGGTCGAGAATATACATTTTGCTTTGGTCATCATGTGAGATTGAATATTTCAATCCGTCGATAAAACATAAACTTACATGACAATGACAACCATTGACTCCCCGATTTATGTCAGAGTGAAATCCCCTTCCTTGAGACAAAGACATGTGTACTTTGTTATGTGGTCATCAATTGATTTGAGTATCCATGAATAGAATAACATGGTTAATAGAGCAACAGAGACGATGATGGATGTAGTCGATGATCGAGTTGAATGAAGACATGTGAATACATGTTGGGGTTTGGTCTCTTAGAGACCATGCATTGATAGAAATGTGTAAACAAGGATGCTAATAACCAAAGGATAGAGGGTCGAGCAATTTAACTAATCATAGCCCTTTATTTAAGATTTAAGATGTAATGGCTATGGTTGTTCTCTAATATCTAATGCAGGTATGTTAAGTCAATTCATGTGTCATGGCATTGCTATGGTTGTAGTGGCAGCGTTCCGCTAGAGGTAAACCATAACACGGTTCAGTTCACAGTTCATTTCAAGAAAAGGTACACCTAAAAGGGGATGTATCAACAAATTAAGCACTTGATGATAATAAAACATAATGGCTTCAACTGATGCTCAACAAGGATAAATTGTGTCGACGGTAGAAAGTGACAGGGAGCCACCGACATGAGCAAGCCGAGAGAAACCGCGTGGAGCATATCCCGAGCTCTCTACGGGCTTAAGGCGGACACTGGACCAGATGGTCGTGCCAGTCAATTTGACCCAGCAATTGACAAGGAGGAAATTGATCAGTAATTTAAGGTGGAACATGTTGGTGTTTGTCTAGATAGTTCCAAATATGCAGCTAAGTAGCCGATGAAATAAGGCTATCGACTAGAGAGTCGAATGTTCATGATGTAATGTAAATAAAATTAGCATATCGGCAATTATTATTTACTCAGTTACATAGATCTAACTTAGCCAGTGATCATGAAAACATACAAAAGATGTAAGAATAGGCATGTAAGCATTCATGTGTGAAACATACTAGCTTTTAACTAAGATGAAGACAAATAAAAGCATGTAAATAGCTAGTACATCCTAAACAAAACCGGCTATCGGCTAAAACAACCGATTCTAGTGATCTTGTCGTATAGCATACGATTGCTCACCCGTTGGATATAAATAAGTCTATAAATAGCTAGACTCAATCTATTGTACCATCAATAGGTCAAGTCATCTAATACAGCATTGATAGTAGGACCCTAGATCAGAGACCAGTAGTTGATAGATCTACTTATATCGCAAAGAAATCGCGAAGGCATATTATACGCGTGGGAGCTCATGCCATCGGCTAAATAGACGATGGAGACATAGCGGGTGGTTGATGCCATGCTCTTCTTAATAGATAGATCTATTAACCGACAATGTCCAATGTGACACGCTATCAACAGGTCAAGTCGGCTAATGCAGCATTGATAGCGGAGTCATACCGGATGCTGGCAATCAATGAATCTATCTCTTAATAGAACACGACTTCAAACACCTGCCATTTATGATCAAGATTGAGATAGATTAGTCATCAAACAGGATCTAACATCAAAGATCGAACCCAATCGTAAAAGATGTCTTGCAGACAATAGATCAGAATAATAAGACCAATGAATCTCAATCTAGATCGAGCAATTGGTGATATTATATAAAACAGTAAACTATATAACACAATATCGATAACTTTGATTAATACCTACATTTATAAGAGATCAATCGTCAGTTGTAGCCTTGTAAAGGTTGATACGAATCGATAACTAATCTATACCACAATTTGTAAGAGATCAGTCATTTGTTATAGCCTTGTAAAGGTTGATACGAATCGATAACTAATCTATACCGTGATTTGTAAGAGATCAGTCATCATTTACAGCCGTACAAATAACAATATAGATCGATAACTAACTTATACCACGACTTGCAAGAGATCAGTCATCTGTTGTAGCCTCACAAGTAACAATATAAGTCGTGATGGATACTCACAAACAAGCCGAAGGTTAGGTCGTCCGATGCAGCCCTGCTTGCCTAAAGAACTCATCGAAATCTACTCTACTCCTACTCCTAAGGGGTGACGTAAGCCAAAAAGTAAAGGTACTTGTTTGGTTGATCGCTGAGAGATGTCCATTACAATAGCTAGGGTTCAATATTTATACCCAAGGCTTGACTATGAGTCCTGGTTAGAGAAGACCAATCACAAAATTTGGAAAAGTAAACGAAACATCCTAATCTAAGTTAACTTGGACTCCAATCTTCCCCTTCTATGGTGTCTGACATGTTTTCCTTCTTCCGATCAATGCCATTTTTACTGTCGGGGTCTTCTTGAGATGACGATGCTATTGAAATCCACCTGACTTCGATCAGTGTCTTGACCACCCATCTATGTACTTATAATGGCTTTTCTCAATATATGATGAATCATGGGGGTCTTATGCAACAAACCAAATTCTGGTGTCAACACATGCCCCCAATTTTAGAATGAAATGATTTTATTCCAAAATTTTCCTTTGTAATATTTCAGAAGTACACCTTTACTAAGACTGAGAGAATTGCCCTGGGCCTGCTAGTTCTGTTCCATCACTTCATGCTTTCCATTGTTCATAAGCTTCACGGGCATGCCATCCCTTTGTTGTTGTCCTACATTACAAGCTTCACGGGTGCATTGTCGGTTCACAGGCGTTTGGATTCAACTTCCTAATGAACATAAATATTGGTCCATCTTCTCTAGAAAATCTCAAGCATCGACCATGCTCCCTTCATCTCCATCCTTTCAAGCGCTTCCAGCTCTGTTGGATCCCCCATGGACCATTGCTATGTCATGAAAGTCCTTCGTGGTCAGAAGAATTCTAGCGTTTAGGGCGATTATGTCTCCTATTTTAGTGCCTTGTCAAGCAAGGGAATTAGTCGCAGCGGCTACAAGAATTCTTGTGATATCACCTGAGTCTTCTAACCATCGGTATGAGGCTGTTCCAGTGTTTGCAAGGGCTCGAATGTGTGGATACCTTCCCCTTGTTCGCTCTACCTATGCCAAGAAGCCTGTGAAATAGACTAGTGCGCTCTTGATAGGCTTATTTCCTTTTCCCCCTAATGCTACTCCCACCTTTTAGTCGATGTGGTCTTTGTCTATGTTCTTCAGCTTTGTGGGGTTTAGACTCCCTTCAATCCAACAAAGTCTTCTTGAGCCAGTAAGTCAGTTTTAGGTGTAATCCTTTTTTTGTAACAAATCTCTAGGATCTGAGGTGTCCATGATTATGGAAAGCAATAAATTTTGAATCTATTGTGTTTCCTAACTCTTTATGAATCGTCCCCTCAATTTCTGGAGCGATGATTCGTTTCCCAAGGAGGTCTTTCATCTCATCTTCTGGGCTATAAATATGGGCCATAGTTGTGGACGAGAAACCAATCTATTCTATTTCAATCTTCCTATGCCTCCAGTGCGAACTGCTCCTTTTGTCTTTAGATCCAAAATCATCATCTCTTCTTATAGAGATGGAGAATGGCAAGTGACCCATCGATGAGATTCCTGAAGAGCTTGTGCCGCCACACCAGTGTTCTCATTTCTAAGAGTAAGGACAAACATGATCTCATGGCCCTTGAGTGGACTATTTTAACTTTTCATATCTACAGAGCCAACTCGAATGGCAGTTTTCTTCCTTGCATGATCATCAACCCCCTAGTTCCTTCCTTGGGGATGACGTGAGTTGTCTTCTTCAGGAGAGGGATGAGGCTCGGGCATAGTACTCTAGCATTGTTCATGATCTTGGGCGAATGGAATCTCTTCTGAACACGGTGCAAGATGCCCTTACCATCTCAGAGAATAGGGCCAACATTGTCCAGACGAGGCTAGCTGAAGCTGAGGCTAGGATCATAGGTGAGATCTTTCTTGGCAAACCCTATTCTTCTTGATCCTGACCTTACATAATTCTAACTGCTCCTCCCCTGAATCCAATTAGATTTGTTGGTGCAGCTGGAAAGTCTCCAATTGGCCATGGACTATGCGATAGGATTTGTCAATGCCAGGGCACTGTACCGGCGGTTCGCTTGCACGATATCTGTTGATGGTAACTAATATAAATTATAAACCATCAACATAACCAGCATATATACTTAATTCAATCACCAAACATAGGTATAGGGATTTAAACTAATAAATTCCATGAGTTTTAGTGAATCTATGTTTTCAGCATGGTTTATTTAGAAAACCGACAATGGGGACCTATTCGTCAAAGGGAATTACGGAATTCCACCGCATAAACAGCATGGGAAGATTCTAGAAGACTCTAGGAGGCTCTCCACCAAAGCAGACCCTGAGGGGCGGCCATGTGGGGTCGGCTGGCCCACCTGTCAGCATCTGTGTCACAATGTTGGTTCTCCATCACCTCCTAGGTTGCATCTACGCCGTCCTTTAAGTCGGTTTGATCAAGGGATCACGTTGGACGTTCTGGCCTATATATACCAGCCCCTTCCACCCTCCCTAGGTCCATCCTAAAACCCTAATTCATATCATGAGGATGAGAGCCAGCTATCAAGAGAAGATTAGTCCTCCTTAGGATCTAGTCTTGTAAATAATAGTGAGATAGAGAGTGAGGAAAGAGTTTGGAGGAGGTGCCGGCCTATTGATGCTCTCTCTATGGCTTGTACCTTGGTGGATCCAAGTTCTACTTGAGCTTACCTTTGAGATTTCTCTAGTAATCAACTTCTGATTCAAGTAAGTAATTGTTTATATTGTTCATCATGATCACGACTCTCTTTTGAGTGCTTTAATCTATAGATGCTCTAGGTTAAACTACTAATCATAAGTGTAAGCATGGTGCTTAGATTTAGGTTAATCGTGGATGCACCCTACATTCCGGATAGTGGTAGATCACGTGTGTGACATCAGTTCTATATAGCCTGTACTATATGGCTTTGTTGATCCTTTGTAGTCCAACTCCTGTCTGTAGGCGCAAGTAGGACGCGGTTATGAAGGAAAGCATCCTCTGCTGGTGTCTTTCCCTAGTAATGTCCTAGTTGAATAGTAGAAGACATAGCTTACCCATGTCAGAACTAGAGAACCTTAGTTTTCCTCTCTATGCTCCTATTTATCTTGACCTTGTTGCTACCCCTAGTTAAGTTAGATCACAGTTAGTTTCACACGTTTCCCTATGGATACGATACTTGAAATACTTTCAGGTGAAAGCTACAGCGGTATTCTTGGGAGAAGGCAATGAAAACCTATACTCACACCTACAAGAGTTTGAGCAGACCTGTGCATGCTTGCGTATCGCTGGCATGTCTGACAAACTATAAGATGGAAGTTGTTTTCGTTCTCTTTGATGGGAAGAGCTAAGCATTGATACAGTCAAACCATAGGTAGTATGCAAGGAGATTGGAAAACATTATGTTCTAAATTTTGTTTACGTTTTTTTCTCATCCCTAAAGTGGTTAGCCTTCGGAAAGATGTTCTAAATTTTAGACAACTAGAAGAAGAATCTCTTGGTATATCGTGGGATCATTTTAATGAACTCATCATCACTGGCCCAGACCTTGCCATTCAAGACCTTGTACTTCTTCAACATTTTTACATGGGTCTTAGCAAGGATTCCATGGAATCCCTTGATGCAGCCTTTAGAGGAGCTTTCCTTCATTTGTCTACTAGTGAAGCAAGGGTTATGCTTGATAGAATTAGTGGAAAGACTCCTTGCACTAGCATTCATAATGAACTCCCCGAGAAATAGAAGAAATCATCTCCTGATCAAGAAGAGGAAGTTCTGATAGCCAAATCACAACCACTTCAATCCCAAGATTTAACTATCAATTCCGAACCACCAATACCCCAAAATCCTCCAAGAGAAGAAGGAATTCCACCTATAGAAATCCGTGTTGAAATCAAGGATGACCTCTTTGGTGCTGATTTTGGGAGAACATTAAATTCTCATCTTCATAGGAGACCTTCGAGTGAATATAATTCAAATCCTCTCAAGAAGGGATCTCTTAGAAAGCGTCCTTATTCTCATGTAGGACATTGGGAAGAATTCAAGGATGACATGACTAGTAATGCCATAGAAGGAGAGCCAAGCCATTTAGATGTCACTCCTATCCTCTCCCCTTCTATACCCACATTAGATGTCTTATCTGAACCCATCTCTCAACATATCATTGACCCCAATGATCCCTCTTATGCTCTTTCACCTAAGTCTCATGATGACCCTAGAAATCCACTAAGACGACCAAAGTATAGGAGTCATGAAGACCACAAGGATGACCAAGAAGAACAAAGATAATGGCTAGAATGTATGAAGAACTCATATGCCATTGCTAAAGAATGGATGGAAAAGGACAAAGCCTTATGGGTAGAATCCAAACTTGGCCTAGATTCAAACAGTAAGCTTAAATCAATCTCTTTAATAAACACGACTCATCCAAGTTTGGAGGAAGCCTTAGACAAGATCAACCCAAGAGTCACCAATCCAAGATAAATCTTGGACAATAAAATGACCAATGAATGTCATAGGCATGGAATGATGGAGACAATGCTGTTACCTATAGACATTCATAAAGAATCAATCCTAGAGCTTGAAAAGGAAGATTACATCAGCGATCATGGAAGCTACTTCATTAACACCTTATCAAATCCATGCTTGCATGAGAAATCTCCTGAATCAATTGGTCTCTCTAACATTGCCACACACGAGATCTTCCACCCCCTCATGCTTCCTGTTCATAAAGACTTTGAAAGGATGGTTGTAGATACATATGTTTATCATAAATATTGCAAATCTCATTGGCATAAATCTTGAGATAGTCACCCAAAGGTTGGTATTGGAGGGGAAACCACCTCACCAACCTAAAGCGCGATTCGAAGGTTTCTCAAGGACGAGCTTCTGTCCTAAAATAAGCACTTTCGGGGACACAACATGAGCTTTCACCTTTTGTTATAATGCCCTTGTGAAGTGAGCATAGAAATATAGTTGTGAAAATATTCCTTCTAGTATTTTTGTCACTAACCATTCTAGGTTTGAAGCAAAAAGGATGAACGATGATGATTCAAGGTATGTCCAACCAATCATCATGCAACATTGAATCACAACCATCCAAACTTGACTTTGCCTTGCAAAATTCAAGTGTGGGGGATAAACTTCTCTGAAAAATCTTATGCCATGTTGCTAATTTTGGTTGTCTCTACTTTCAAGCCATGCTCAATTTGCTAAACAACAATCATGCTCTTTCATCTCTATTTGAATAAATCTCTATAATGCTTTCATGCCACCTTTGTTTATTATAGTATGTTCATACATCTCATAAATTAAGCATGGTGCTTAGTTTAGGAGTGTGATCTTACTTTTAAAGGCTTTTTAAATTAAGCATGGTGCTTAGGTTAAAATTCTTTCCTAGATTAAATTAGACAAGGTGTCTAGTTTGATTTTTGAACCAAGAATATGCTATAGTAGATGCTGGTCATTTTGTTGGACTAACCCTATGCAGGAAACTCTTAATTCAATATTAGAAATGAAGCAAGGCACATGATAAACCTCAATAACTTACACAAGAAGACACAGCTCATTCATCATAGATGTAAGAACTACACCTCATTCAACATGGATGAAAGAACTATAAGTATCAAAGTTCATTCACTTTGTCTTTTGCTGTAAGTTACCTTTGTGTTGAGCCTTGCTTGTATAAAACATGATCTCTATACTAAAGTAATTCCAAAACTATCTTTTCATTTGCATAGAAAGAAATTACAAAATTCTGGACAAACAACCCATGTTTCAAAAATGTATATTTCTTTAGGTATGTGTTGTCCACTAATCCTTTGCAGGCATAAAATAATGAGTGAGGCAGAAGGTCTAACAAGATGTCAAAAGATCAAAGAGCAGAAAGATGGTATGACAAAAGGATGAGAAAGAAAGGGTGCAATTTAAGAGACAAGAAGCTCATGAACAACCCATACTTCGAAACTAGCCAAACAAGAAAAACTTCAAGCAAAATGGGAAGG
The DNA here is from genome assembly GCA_904845875.1 of Miscanthus lutarioriparius. Taxonomy (NCBI): domain Eukaryota; kingdom Viridiplantae; phylum Streptophyta; class Magnoliopsida; order Poales; family Poaceae; genus Miscanthus; species Miscanthus lutarioriparius. The sequence goes on from CAJGYO010000006.1 coordinate 85,314,897, forward strand.
ACCACTACTAGAGAATAGACTTTAGAACGATGTCCTAATATGGCATTAGCCTCGGCATTTTTTGTCGCCGGGACTAAAGGACCCTTTAGTCCCGGTTCGTAATACCAACCAGGACTAAAGGTCCCTGCCCAACGGTCGTCCGCGTGGCAGGGATCTTTAGTCCCGGCTGGTATTACCAACCGGGACTAAAGGTTTTAGTCCCGGTTTGGGTGATACCCCGGGAATAAATATTAATCTTTAGAACCGGTTTGGCCATCTAACCGGGACTAATTATGCCGGCCTATACACCGGCTCATTTCTTCCTCCCCGAGCCCGAGCCATTCCATTCAAACTCACTGCCTCTGTTCTTTAGCTTGCTGTTGTTCTTGCTCTCTCCCCCTCCATTGGTGTTGCTCTTCGATTTTGGAGGTAACAAACTTAATCCTCTTATGTTTTATCAGTAGCTTATCTCATTTTGCGATGTAGATGCATGTGTAACTTTATATGTTGGACTTTATTATGATTTTATATGTCATTTTTAGCTCAAAACCACATGATGATTTGCATATATGTTTGGATAAACAAAAGTTAAATTAGTTCATCAAAATCACGCCTCGCTCGTCCTCGCTGGAGCACGCGCCATCCTCGTCCCTGGCGGCTTACGTGATCTTAGAATTAATTTTTCTATGAAATGAAAAACTTAGAAAATTGTTAGAAAATTGTAGAAAATTCGTACTAGTTGAACTTGCGGACCGTGATCATCTCGGCGAGCATTTTCTTTGCCGAGCAGTAACGGACGTCAAGGAGGAGCTTTGATTCTACGAGGGAGAGTGGCAACGGTCGTGGAAGACCGTGTTCCCTTCCTCGTAGAATCAGAGCTCTTCCTTGACCAAGTACGGTGCCGTCCGGTGGAGAAATGCTCGCCGAGATGATCACGTAAGCAAGGTCAACTAGTATGGATGGTTATTTATTGAAACATGTTTTTGAGCTATGTGATTTCTATGTCATTTTTAGCTCAAAATCACATGATGATTTACAATAGTAAAATCACTTGATAGTTTGGTATTTTACTATTATACATAGTATATATTTCATGGTTTAGTTAGATAAATAAATAATTTTAGTTTTGTTTAAATATATTATTTTAGAAAATGTGAAATTTACAGTAGTTTGCAAAAATAAGTATAGAAAGTAGATGACAACTGGTACCGGATCCTCGGCCTCTCGTTCGCCATGGCTTGATCGAGGCCGAACTCCTCTCATTATCTCAAGGCAAGTGTAAGGTAAAGATTGTGATGGAGTACCGAGTCAAGAGACAGGGGACCCAACAAGGGTCGTGTTTTCTACAAGTGCCCGATCGCGATGTGAGTTTCTTACGCATTTGATTATTATGGCTAATTGACTGCTTTTCTTGAATATTTTGACTAAATATTTTTTGGCTTTAATTTCAAAGTGGGAGGGCAATGGATGCGATGGTTGGTACTGGGGAGGAAGATTATGCTACATACATGTAGAATTAATTTCTTCTTGATGAGGCGAAGAGCCAAAGGGAGAAGCTTATTGATATTCAATAGAAGAATGATTTGTCTATTTTAGTTATGTATTTATCATGAAATAATTATGTTACTGAAGTGCATTGTAGTTTTAGTTTGTTTAGTGATAGTTGGGATTGCTTACGTTGTTGCCAGGCTTAGTTAATTAATCAACCATGTGTGTGTCATTTATGTTGTGTAATAAAATACTTAATTATGTTCAAGGTTTTCATAATTTGTCGTGTAATACAGATTATGTCACGCCATTGGATGTACAATGCCGATCGCCGCTCCCAAGACTTTATTGAGGGCTTGCACTATTTCTTAGGTGTGGCCGAGGCAAATAAGCGGGATGGTTTCATGTGTTGTCCATGTGCCCTATGTAAGAATTTAAAGGAATATTCAAGCTCAATGAGTCTTCATTCACATTTGCTTAAGTCAGGTTTCATGTCAAACTATATATGTTGGACTAAGCATGGAGAAAGCGGGGTCATGATGGAAGAAGGTGAAGGAGAAGATTTAGACATTGATGACATTATTGATCAGTATGGTGCCTTTGATGATACTACAATGGGGGGAGATGAAGAAGAGGTAGCGGTAGAAGATGATCTCGGTGATGCTCTTGGCGATGCCATTCGTGATGCACAACAAGAATGGGAAAGTGAAAAAGAGAAAGTTAAGTTCAAGCGCATGCTTGAGGATCATAGGAAGTTGCTATACCCGACGGCCGAAGAGGGGCAAAAAAAGCTGGGTACCACACTGGAATTACTACAGTGGAAGGCAAAGAATGGTGTATCCGATAAGGCATTTGGGAATTTATTGAACCTCATAAAGAAGATGCTTCCGAAGCCAAATGAATTGCCCACCACTACGTACGAAGCAAAAAAGGTTGTCTGCTCTTTGGGATTAAAAATCCAGAAGATACATGCATGTCCTAATGACTGCATCCTCTACCATGGCAATGAATATGAGAATTTGGATGAATGCCCGGTATGTAAAGCATTGCGGTATAAGATCAGGCGCGATGATCCTGGTGACGTCGAGGGTGAACAACGTCCTAGAAAGAAAATCCCTATCAAGGTTATGTGGTATGCTCCTATAATACCACGCTTAAAACGTTTGTTCAGAAATAAAGACCATGCAAAGTTGTTGCGGTGGTATAAAGAAGACCGTAAGGTAGACAATATGCTGAGACACCCAGCTGATGGGTCCCAGTGGAGAGCGATAGACAGGGAATTTCTAGAGTTTGCAAATGAGGCTAGAAACTTAAGGTTCGCCTTAAGTACAGATGGTATGAATCCTTTTGGAGAGCAGAGCACTAGTCATAGCACTTGGCCAGTTACTCTATGTATCTACAACCTTCCTCCATGGTTATGCATGAAGCGGAAGTTCATTATGATGTCGATCCTCATCCAAGGTCTGAGGCAACCTGGCAACGATATTGATGTCTATTTGAAGCCATTAGTTGAAGAACTTCTAGTTTTATGGAACAAACCAGGTGTACATGTCTAGGATGAGTACAAACAAGAACACTTTGACCTACGAGCAATGTTGTTCGTAACAATCAATGATTGGCCTGCTTTAAGTAATCTTTCAGGTTAGACAAACAAAGGATATAATGCATGCACACATTGTTTTGATGACCTTGACAGTATATATTTGAAAAGATGTTGAAAGGTCGTGTACCTTGGCCATCATCGATTCCTTCCTTTGAATCACCAAGTAAGAAAGAAAGGGAAGCATTTTAAAGGTAAGCCAGACCACCGGAAGAAGCCTCATAACCGAACCGGGGAAGATGTACTTGCAATGGTCAAGGATGTGAAAGTAGTATTTGGAAAGGGACAAGGCAGTGAATCTGTTCCCAAAGATGCTAAGGGACACGCACCCATGTGGAAGAAGAAGTCCATCTTTTGGGAGCTACCCTATTGGCAAGTCCTAGAGGTCCGCAACGCAATCGACGTGATGCACCTAACAAAGAATCTTTGTGTGAACCTATTAGGATTCATGGGTGTGTACGGGAAGCCAAAGGATTCACTTGAAGCACGCCAGGACTTGCAGGGCATGAAAGAATGAGACAACCTTCATCCAGAGAAGACAGATGATGGACGTCATTACTTAAGTCCTGCTAGCTACACGCTTAGCAAAGAAGAGAGGGATAGCATGTTCGAATGTCTAAGCAGCATCAAGGTCCCATCGGGATTCTCCTCCAATATAAAGGGTATAATAAATGTGCCAGATAAGAAATTCCTAAACTTAAAGTCTCACGTCTGCCACGTGCTTATGACGCAATTGCTTCTAGTTGCTTTAAGAGGAATTCTACCTCCACATGTACGTCTAGCCACCGTGAAGCTATGTGCATTCCTTAATGCAATTTCTCAGAAGGCAATCAATCCAGTGGAACTAGCTACTCTACAAAATGATGTGGTTCAATGTCTTGTCACCTTTGAGTTGGTGTTCCCTCCATCCTTCTTTAATATCATGACACACATCCTAGTTCATTTGGTGAAGGAGATTAGTATTCTTGGACCTGTGTTCTTACATAACATGTTCCCCTTTGAGAGGTTTATGGGAGTCTTGAAGAAATATGTGAAAGTTCATTCTAAGCTCTGAAAGGAAGCATCGCCTGTGGCTATGGAACAGAGGAGGTCATTGAGTTTTGTGTTGACTTTATTCCCGACCTTGCCCGATTGGCGTGCTCCGAATCACGACACGAGGGAGACTCAAGTGGTAAAGGAACTTTAGGGAAGAAAACATATATTGGCATGGAAGACGATTATTTCAATACAAAGACACTACACGCTTCTTCGAACTCGTCATTGGTGCATCCATACATCGAGATACATAAGGAGTTCTTACGATCCAAGTTTCCAGGAAGACCAAGCTTGGATTAGGCGTCGAGACATGGAAAGTTTCAGTGGTTGGTTGCGAAAAGAATGTCAAGGCGATGACAATATTGATGAGCAATCAGATTTGTTGGCTAGGCGACCATCGTGGCATATCCTCACGTACCAAGGGTACGAGATAAATGGGAATACATTTTACACAGTTGCCCAAGATAAAAGGAGCTCCAATCAAAATAGTGGTGTTCGCATAGATGGCACAGATCCAAATGGGAATATACAAACATATTATGGCCGCATAGAAGAGATATGGGAACTAGACTACGCACCTAATTTTAAATACCCTTTGTTCTGGTGCCAATGGGTGAAGCTGACCGGAGGAGGGGTAACAGTCGACAAAGAGTATGGAATGACAACAGTGGACCTCAACAATATTGGGTACAAAGAGGAACCATTCGTCCTTGCTGCTGATGTGAGTCGGGTGTTCTATGTGAAAGACATGTCTACAAAATCAAAGAGAGGAAAAAATGAAGACATCAACTCAATGATCAATGAGCCAAAGCACCACATAATTCTTTCTGGGAAAATAAATATAGTGGGAATTGAAGACAAGTCAGACATGTCAGAAGATTACGAAAGAAATGTCCGAATTCCACCCTTCATAGTGAAGAAAGATCCAATCATCATGTTAAATGATGAAGACACTCCATGGTTACGACAAGATCATAACCAAGGGTCATACGTCAAGAAGAAATTCACTGTTGTGCCCGCATGATACAACGATGCATGTTTAATATATTATGTTTTAGAGACAGATATTATGTAATATGTTATGACTTCACAATTGTAGATCTTGCTGAGATGATCAAACTTGGTATTTAGAGTGTTTTCATCTAAGGTCATTTAGTGTCTCATTTGAACAAGTTTGACCAAGTCAAATTTGGTCAAATAAAAAAACAACACTTTGACTCTAGTATTATGAACTCTAAATGACTTCAAATTGAAAAGTTTTGAATACCAAGTTTATTAAACTCATCAATATCTACAATTGTTATTTTGGTCAACTTTCCATTTGAGAAAGTTTGGATGGTTCAAATTTATGATTTTTAAATTTCGACGCCTACAAACTAGTTTTCGGGACCCTAGATTGTCTCAAATTGAAAAGTTTTGAATACCAAGTTTGTTCATCTCATCAATATCTACAATCCTTATATAGGTCATTTTTTCATTTGAGAAAGCTTGAACAAAATGTAGTTCAAATTTCACAAGTGTGTGACATAGTTTTAGAAAGTCTATATGAGATTCAAGAAGTTGTGACTAGTGTTTGATACAAATTTCTTAAATGGGAAAATGAGCTATGTAACAATTGTAGATCTTGCTGAGATGATCAAACTTGGTATTCAGAGTTTTTTCATCTGAGGTCATTTAGTGTCTCATTTGAGCAAGTTTGACCAAGTCAGATTTGGTCAAATAAAAAAACAACACTTTGACTCTAGTATTATGAACTCTAAATGACTTCAAATTGAAAAGTTTTAAATACCAAGTTTGTTAAACTCAAAAAGATCTACAATTGTTGTTTTGGTCAACTTTCCATTTGAGAAAGTTTGGATGGTTCAAATTTGTGATTTTTAAATTTCGACGCCTACAAACTAGTTTTTGGGACCCTACATTGGCTCAAATTGAAAAGTTTTGAATACCAAGTTTGTTAAGCTCATCAATATATACAATCCTTATATAGGCCATTTTTTCATTTGAGAAAGCTTGAACAAAATGTAGTTCAAATTTCACAAGTGTGTGACATAGTTTTAGAAAGTCTATATAAGATTCAAGAAGTTGTGACTAGTGTTTGATAAACAAATTCTCAAATGGGAAAATAAGCTATGTAACAAATGTAGATCTTGCTGAGATGATCAAACTTGGTATTCAGAGTTTTTTCATCTGAGGTCATTTAGTGTCTCATTTGAGCAAGTTTGACCAAGTCAAATTTGGTCAAATAAAAAAACAACACTTTGACTCTAGTATTATGAACTCTAAATGACTTCAAATTGAAAAGTTTTGAATACCAAGTTTGTTAAACTCAAAAAGATCTACAATTGTTATTTTGGTCAACTTTCCATTTGAGAAAGTTTGGATGGTTCAAATTTGTGATTTTTAAATTTCGACGCCTACAAACTAGTTTTCGAAACCCTAGATTGTCTCAAATTGAAAAATTTTTAATACCAAGTTTGTTAAGCTCATCAATATATACAATCCTTATATAGGACATTTTTTCATTTGAAAAAGTTGTAGAACAAAAAAACTATATTTTCTTTATTTTTATAGGTTCAACAAAAATTTCCTGTCAATTTTAGTCAAAAACCGAGAAAAAATTGAAACATTGACGTTACAATAATATGATAATAAATTTCCTATCGAATAATATTAGTTTTATTATTTTTAAGTTACAAATATATTTTTGCATTAACAAAATACTTAGTATTAGTAACATTTATATTCTATATTCATAAAAGAAATTAAAAACTTTAGGTTACAAAATTTTCCTATTTACAATAAATAATTAGTTAATCAATAGTATTTTTTAAAATAAATATTGCAAAGTATTGAAGTTATTAATTAATTGATTAACCTAGTATTAAACAAAATCAAAATCCTGTGCGCTTCCAATTACTGTTGGCGGATTGCCAAAATTTTCAGAGCCTTGATCCGGCCCAGGCCAAGAACCGGACTAAAGGATGGGCGACAATTTCGTGCCATTAAAAATACCTTTTTAGTCCCTACCGTAACACCGGTCGGGACTAAGATGATTAGTCCCGTTGGTAAGACCAACCGGGACTAAAGGGTTGACCCTTAGTCCCGTTGGTCTTACCAAATGGACTAAATCATCTACCACCACCGACTAAAGGGTCCCGACCTATATATATCAAACGTCTGTTACTGTTCATCTTCGATCTCGCCTCCGTCGCTCAGCCCCGCTTCGGGCCAAGCTACCATCCGCTGTCGTCGAGCTTGTCTCGTCTCTGCGCCGCCGTTGCCGTCGTCTCCCCCACCGGGCGCGCCATTCTCCCGGCCGATCATCATGCCGCATCCTGCCTCATCACCGCCGACCCGACCCACCCTTCGTCGCTAACGCTTCCTTGCCGCCCACCGTACCTCCGTCGAACTCTCGTGATCTGCTTTGCTCTCGATTGGCCATGTTTTTTAGATTTTTTTAAAAGTCTCAATTTGTATGTTAGATTAAAATGTATTAAATTTTAATTAGTAGTTTATTGTTAGTTTTTAGTTATTTTTAGATAGTTTTTGATATATGTTAGATTTAAATGTATTAAAATTTAATTAGTATTTTATTTAGATAGTTTTTTTAGATAGTTTTTATTATAGTTTTTGATATATGTTAGATTAAAATGTATTATCTATTACTAGTTTATCTAATTTCATGTTAGATTTATTTAATTGGATTTAGTAATTATATATTCTATCTCTCTATATATATCTAGAGAGAGATTCTATATGTATACATATGTACTTAATTATTTCTATATGTATATATACATGTACTTATTTTCATGTGTTGAGAGAGAGAGAGAAAATTGTATCTAGAGAGACATTCTATGTGTTATCACATGCATATCTAGAGATATAGACATATGCACTTATTTCTATATGTTGAGAGAGAGAAAATATATTGTATCATTCTATGTGTATATATATACATGTACTTATTTCCATGTTTTTGGATCGAAAGTGTTTTTGATTCGATTCCAAAGCCTATACCTTATTATTGTTTATCCTTATGAAATATTATGTGTTATTATATTTAATTAGATTTAGTAATTCTATATGTGTTATCACATATACTTATGTTATGTACCATAGTAATTCTATCTATGTGTTATCTTGAAGATACAAATGGTTGCTCCGGATGATAACTTGAGTGATGACATAATGGCAGATATTATCAACGCCGGCACCAATGTGGATGTAGATGACACGAGTCAATGATTCTATTGATTATGAGGATATCCTGAATATGCTTGTGGTTGAAGATCAACAAATTGTCGCAAGAAGAAAATACTAGTGAGGTATATTCGATTATCTATCATCTCTTATAGATGCATGCGTCGTATATATTTGTTGTTAATCGTTGTGTTTCTACTCATGTAGCCGGTCTCGGATCTACATCAACCACCGACAAAAAAGTAGGAAAGTCCGAGGGCCAAAAAAGCCATTAGAGGGCCGTTTCATAATATCGAATTTGACACCGACACCGGCAAACCATTGGGACCACATGCTCAGACATATGTCAATCAATGTGGGTTCATTGTAAGGGATAGGATCCTAGTTAGTGCTCGTGAATGGAAGCAAAAGATATCCGCTCCTAATGTTAGTTTTGTATCTGATCATGACAAGAACCTAGCTTGGAGAGATATCACTCAGCATTTCACATTACAAGCAGATGATGCTTTGAAGGAGCTAGTGAGGGATTGGACAATGAAGAAGATGGCAACATTGTTTCAGAGTTGGAAGAAGACATTGTATAAAAAGTTTATCTTGAAGAATGCTACGCCAGATTTCAATGCTAAGGCGTTTGTCAAGTTGAGTCCCATTGGGATGCCTTCAGAGAATACAAGACATCTCAAGACAAAGGAGGAACGTGTGATGAGGAATCGGCGAGAATGCCCGGCGGAAGCAATACCATCATCGCATGAGATCGGTGGTTATAGGAGTGCTATTCCCAAGTGGCGTAACCTAGAAGCGTAGATTACGCCAAGGAATCATACCTGAAACAATAGAGAAGAACTGGCCTCAACGTCTGAAGAATTGGTTCTACGCTCATGGGGGAAGCCTAGACCCAGACACTGGCAAGCTAATTTTTGGCCAAAAATTGAGAGAGCAACACAGAGACTAGCTCGTGCTAGGGAAGAAGCTGATAGTGGTGTTTTCAAGCCCAACAGAGAGAAGGATGAATTGACATATGCCCTAGAGAATCCCGAACACGGTGGTCGAACAAGAGGCTATGGGGTGGTTCCATGGCTACATGCATTCCCAGCAGACAAGGATACCTCTGAAGCCAGCCGGAGAGAAAGAAGGATGAGGAGGCGTAAATCGAATCCGTGCATTGGAGCAATTTGTTGATGAGTCACGACAAGCATTGCTTGAATCACGTGAACGAGAAAAAATCTTTTGAGGCAAGAATGCAGGAGGAGATCAAGAGGCAAGTGCAGCTAGCAATGAGTCAAATGCAATCGCAATCAACGCCGAGTCACCATTAGCCCGTTGGTCGATGAAAAGCGATTGTGCTTCTACGGAGCTGCCAGCTTATTCAAGACGACGCTGGGTTGCACTTCCCATTGATGACATTACCGAGCCTCTAACAACATGTGAGCTGCACATTCCAGATGGTACTAATGCATCAATCATGGTGGTACATCGGGTTGTATCTCCAATAGACCGAACGAAGACACCAAGAATCCATGGGTCGCTTATTCAACTCGGATATGCTAGCGCCTCGGTCGATAGAGTGCTCAAAGGTTACATCAATGTTCCTCTTGACATTGAAGGCGGTGATGGGGAGAAGACACTAGGAGAAGCAGAGAAGACATTTATTCAATGGCGCAAACGCTTCATCATCATTCCCGGGCGCCACCGCTTCCCTACCTCACCCTAGGTACGAATGAAAGTGAATGAAATATTATTTCCATTAATTTTCTATTGGCTTCAAAAATAATTGACACACAACTTGTTTTTGTAGTAGGGTCTCCCCACCTAGCCTAATCATTCATTCCCCATCTCATCACAAATACTGTCATGGGGGCGAGACGACTTCATCCCCACGGCGATCGCCAACTCCTACACCGCCCCATCGCCTCCACAACGATCTCCAACTCCTACACCCCCCCACCGCCTCCACAACGATCTCCAATGCCTCCACGCCGGGTCTCCACCAACACCGGCCTCATCGTTTCCACGCCGGGTCTCCAACACCGCCCCCACCCGCCCACAACGATGCACTACAAAGACGTCTAAGGTCCCAAGCAAAAAGAAGACCCCGAGAAAAGAGTTATTTCTCAAGAAATACTTCCTGAAAAGACTGATGAGCAAATAGCAGCTGAAGAAGACAAAAAAATGAAAGATTTTTTTATAGATATCAAAAACAAGAGTCAAGCGAAGCTTAAGGAGAAGCCGTGACTTTTTACATACCACGAGATGTGCCGAAAGGTAAGGTCGATGCTCACAAGAAAAAGATGATTGAACTTCGTAAGCCTTCGCCACTATCGACTATGACCGCTCCCTCATGAAGTCACATGATGCGATAAGAAAAGGAAAAGAGCATCAGGGAAGGATGTCCCACAGCTCGGACAACAGAAGCAACCAATACAAAATCTTGTTGTTGCTAATGAATATGATTCCAACATAGAAGTCTATCGACCAGACAACTCTAGAGAAGTGTCGGTTCAAGCCCTTAATGCTTTTTTTGAAGATACTGGTTTAACCTTGGATCAATTGATGGGTAAAGCTCCAATCCAGAACCTGGAAGTTGATACCTAGAAGACTTATAAATATGGCAAAAGTCTGTACAACCCTGCGGCTCTAAATGAATTGGGTACGCAAATGTACTTGCTCAACAAGTGGTACATGCAGGTGTGTGGCAGGGGTGAGCAGTGGATCTTTGTCAGATTTAGAGACCATCATTACTTCCATGGCGATGACATCTTACATATTAGTTTCGAAGAATTGCATCAACTATACCACATGGACGCTCTGGACAAATCAATCATTAGCTCCTTTTGTTTGTAAGTGATTCTTACTTTTATTTAATAAACTCACTTCCATGCGTACGTGTATATAATTATCCTCACATGTAACTTATATTTATATACAGATTCCAGATGTCAGAGCTCCAAAGAATACAAGACACCAGTGTTGGCTTCATTGATCCTTATATCATATTCAAAACCGGTATTATTATCAAGGAGCGGTGGGTATCTGAAGCACAGGAGAATATCATGATGTTCTTCGTGAAGCAGCACGATAAGACAACAATACTTTTCCCGTACAACTTTGAGTAAGTGTTAATAATAATGTAGTCTACACATTTTATGTAATATCAATACAACTTATATGCATGTACGTGTGTGTATAAACCAATGCAGGTTTCACTGGATACTCATTGTCATTGAGTTAAACTCAAGTCGGTTAGTAATCTTTGACTCGTTGAGAAAAGAGCGGGCACTATACCAAGATATGATAGACATTATCCAGGGGTAATTTCGATCTCTCGCGCACAACTATTATTGAATAGACTTTGCCATAATTTATTAATGATCGTACATTATTGGTCGCACAGGGTTTGAAAAGAGTTTATTCGGCAACATCGCAAGGATTGCAAGGCACCACTTAATGTAGTTGAAATACCAGTAAGTTATACTATATACACTTCCCCACGTGTTTAATTACTATATCGTACTTCAATTTACGTGTGAGATGATGAGAATAATCTTCTTCTCGTGAATGCAGGTGTTTACGGCAAAGAACCAAGTAATAACTTGTGTGGATACTACGTTTGTGAATTTATCATCACAGCATATAAGAAGAACTCCTAAAGATGTCCTCGAGTACGTATATATCAATTTTTTATTTATTTTAAATGAATATATATATATATGTATTAATACTTTTCCTTTATTTCAAATGCAAGACCGAATGGTTGAAACGAAGGGTCATGCAAAAGACTATCTCAAAGCGCTTCAAGAGTCAATAGCGAGATTTCTTCTAGAAAAATGCTAAATCCCAACAAATGAGTTCTACTTTGATCCTAAGGAATAAATGGTGTAAATTAAATGTTTATTGATATCGTTATTTTCGAGAACAAGATTATGAAAATGTTGTATATATACATATATATATCTATAATATATATAGGTTCATACTTTATTCGAATATAATAATGCTCAAGATGAGAATTAGATGTAATTATATGCGTGCGTGTATTTATATTAGCAGCGTAGAATACGTACATAAAAATATATTATATATTAAACAAATACGTGTAACTGAACTAAAAACAAATTAAACAAAAAAAAGAAAAAGAAAATGAACCTTTAGTCCCGGTTGGGGTTACCAACCGGGACTAAAGGGTGCGGCCATGTTTGCTCGGCTGGAGTGCCTCTTTAGTCCCGGCTCGATGACCCAGGACTAAAGGTGGCACCTTTAGTCCCGGGATCGTTGTCCCGGCGCGGTAACCGGGACTAAAGGCTGTTACCGCCCGGGACAACAAGTCCATTATGTAGTAGTGGACCATCACGAGTCATCTACCCTTCATCATATGGTGGCATCACGCTCCAATGACAAAGGTAACATTCTAAGGTAAATGGTTATTATTTAAAAAAGTTTTTCCCTAATTCTGGTATGCACATAAATAAGAAACAATCATGTCTGAGTTACAAACTTGCTTAATCCAACCTAATTAACTCAACACGTTTAATTCTTTAAGCTTGTACTAGCACCATTTTTTTGATCTCATAGTCTTAACCAAATGAGCTAAAACATTGCACATCTTATCTCTGGAAGATGATAGTCATAATCATATAAAGATTGATACATTATGCACAGATAGACAATCCTTCCATTGGTTAAGAAATTCAACCCTTTTAGACAAATATACTTAAATGCTACATTCATGCACAATCTTCTGATCCTTTCACCCATGATATAAATGAACACAGCACATAACATCAGCTTCATCTTGTTCAATGTGCCTAAGGTTAGAAAAGAATAAGGAAAGTTTTGGTTCTGTTAGTTTTTCCCACCAACATAGCCTATGCACTTGATTTCTACCTTGTCTTATGAGCAGGACACACTTCAAGCAAAGTGTGGGGAAAGACAGTCGACTCCTCAATTTCTATAAGTAAAGGTTCTAAACCTCCTAAACCAAAATCAAAACTCAAAACTAAGACGGGTTTGGCAGAGGGAGGTGACATCACCATTAAAGGCGTCATCAGAAGAATCCTCATCTTCAGAATGAACCAAGATACTTGATCAATGAACTTCACAAGAAGTCTAGTTCGAAGTACTTAAAACACCAAACCCTTACCAAAAGAGCTAGCTTGGGGGAGAAGCACTCCCGTGTATCTAGGTAAGTATGCTTTCCCTTTATTCTAGTTTTAGTGTCTTTTAAATAGTTAAGAAAATGGTGAATTGAAAACAAAATAAAAAGGTGTGTCTAGTTTGCTTAATTTATTTTTAAGAGGTTGAATAAAATAAAGAGAACTCTGAATAATCTCTTAAATAGAAATGATGAATAGTTGCTCTATTGTAATTCCTTTCAAGTACCTCGTTTTTAGCCTTGAATTCTCCCGAGTTTTGGATACAACTGATTTGATATAAAGATTTACTCTGAACTTAAAACTCGTGGGTAGCGAATGCTTGATCTAAGTCTAGGTAATTGATGGATATGATATGAGAAGGTCTGAGCTACTGTTTATCTTATTCCAAGTGACACTAAAGTTCTGGAGATTTAACTTTTAAAAAACACAAAAATGCTACATGATGAGTACCTATATGACAAAGCTTGAATTCCCACCAGAGCTATACATGTTATTTAGGCTAGGAAAACCTCCACATATATGTTGCTTGCTTTTGCATTGAGTTTTGTGAAGTTTTGTTGACCCTTATGAGAGGTTTGTCATGCTCTTAAAATAAAGATCACGTACACACCACCCAGATATGCACTACTCCTACACTGGGGGAAGACGCAAAAACATGCCTTCCATCTAGATCCACCCAAAAATGTTTTACTCCTACACTGAGAGTGAATATAAAAAAACATGCTTGATAGGTTTTTCATCCACCAAATAAATGCTCCAAATTCTTGTTGCTATCTTTCAAAGTTTTGTTGCAGAAAAGAGACATGGGGCTATGCAAAAGTTATTCATAAAAAAAAAGAATAAAAAAAAGAAGAAGAGATGAAAAAAATGGACAAGTATCTAAGATATTGAAAACAATGGGTACTTAGATGCCCGACTGAAAAAAAGAGAAGAGAAAGAGAGATGAATAAGATAACCCCTACTCTCTAGCAAATGTTTGCAAGTTTCAAAGGAGAGATATGTTTTCAAGGAGCATAATAGAATTAGGTTAGCCACTATTGACAGTAGTTAACAACAATTATAAACCGTCAATATAACATGTATAAGGGCATAAATATAATCACCAACGAAGCTTTAGGGGTTTAAACTAACAAATTCCATGAGTTTTGGTGAATCTGTATTTTCTGCAGGGTTTATCTAGAAAACCAAAAAGATGGACCTACATGTCAGATTTAATTGCACTTATCCACAGCGAAACGGACACCAGAAGGTTCCAAAAGACTCAGGAGGACTCCACATCGAAGCGGAGGGCGAGACGCCGCCAGGTGGGGCCGGCCCCACCTGTAAGCCACCCAGACCCTAGGGCCCACCTGTCAACCCCTCGTTGTTATGTTGGTTCTCCACCACCTCCTAGGTTGCATCTACGCCATCCTTTAAGTCGTTTTGATCTAAGGGCTTATGTTAGATGCTCTGACCTATATATATCAGCCCCTGCCCCCCTGAAGAGGCATAAGATAAGTTATTTGAGAAGATAGAAACCCTAATCATCCTCAGAGCTCTACCATATTCTAGGACATAGCTAGTTAGGCTAGGTCTAGAGGGAGGCAAGCAGGCTTCGTTTGGATTCTCGATCTTGTCAAGAGCGTGGTTTGGTATAATCTTTGTACCCATCTCTCTTTTGTATCTCCATTACTTTTATATGCTAGTTACAATTGTTATGATAATATCAGTATTCATCTTATTCATGTTCTTTGTTATAATGTTCATGGTCTACTTTGATTATATGCTTAGTATAGTTGGATTATCATTATGTTCATGCATAAGTTCGTATAGCCCTCACTCTAAGGATCCATGGGTGGGTGGTCAACATTGTGTAAGCATGGTGCTTATACGTTGTTTACCTACGGATACACCCTATATTCTAGGTCATGTGGTAGATCGTGGATGTGACACTCCCGTTGAGTCCTTTGTAGTCCACTCCCCGAATCTAGGTGCACGTAGGGTTCAGTTATGAAGGAAGAGCAAGCTCTTTTCCTAATCTTCCTTAGTAATATCCCTTATGTGTAGATATAACGATGATCTTAGCAATGATTACTAGGTATAATTGCACTAATCAATGTATGCTTTAACTTGTAATGAAGAATGACTTAAGAATTATTTCTCTAATATTCTACCTAACCATGCTGATGCCATAGAAAGGAGTACACTGTGTGATTTGTTATTATCATTGATCAATACTTATCATATATATATCTTATCCTATGACTTACCTCTGTTATGAGTAGAATATTGGTTATGGGTTACTTCTCCTTCAATAGTATAAGTTATCAATACATGTCCATGCTATACCTTCCCTGTGGTAAAAATATAAATAACGATACTTGGAATACTACCGGATAAAATGCTACAATAGTATATTATCTGTGCGCTTGCAGATCCTTTTCATTCATATATTTATTTATTCTTCCTAGTCACATAATTAATAAAGAACTGCTTACTATTATTCTAGTAGTAATGCTGTATAGTACCAGCAAGTATCTCTGATATCATCACTAGGGATGACAACCTAGTAAAATTAGGAGATATATGTTTATAATAGGTGGCTATTTAAAAACAAGTGACACGTTAATAAATACCAACAAGCATTTCTGGCGCTGTTGCTAGGGACTAGATTTAAAACTCTATTCTTAGTAGTGATGCTAAGAAATGTCAACAACCACCATATATATCCACCATATATCCACACACATGCACATATTGATTTGATTGTATGACTCAACTCTCTTTGGATCCATTGTTTGACTTTACAATATATGTATTGTAAGTATGCTCTAGCTTTCTCCCTACCTATGAACTCCACATAAGCTTTTATTGTAGGAAGAGAAAAAAAGGCATATCATCTTTACTGCCTTTGGTGAGGATCTACAAATACCACATATATTGAGAGATTTGAGAGTGTCATACAATGGAATCTCTGAGTTTCATTTTGAAAACTTATAAAAACTCTGAAACAATGGTGGAACAAAGAACTTGAGACATAGTGCTTGACTTGATCATTCTGTCTTTCAATTGCTCAAGACCCAAGTGAAGGTTAAGAAGCCCCATGGTTGAAGGTAATATGGGTAAGTTTGAAAGTCATATCAGTTTATTCTAATCCGGAGGAGAATTTTTGATTGAACGCATGTGTACTTTTGAGGCATGAAAACATTATAGAAACTCCTAATCCATTGCCGAGTTTAGCTTTGCCCAGGGACTAGCAAAGGTTAAGCTTGGGGAAACTTGTTGATGGTTACTAACATCAATTATAAACCGTCAACATAACCTGCATATATACTTAATTCCATCACCAAACATAGGTATAGCGGTTTAAACTAATAAATTCCACGAATTTTGGTGAATCTGTGTTTTTAGCAGGGTTTATTCAGAAAACCGTCAAGGGGGACCTATTCATCAAAGGAAATTACAGAATTCCGCCGCATAAATAGCGTGGGAAGATTCTAGAAGACTCCCGAAGGCTCTCCACTGAAGCAGACCCTGAAGGGCTGCCATGTGGGACCGCCCGGCCCTAACTGCAGGCCGCCCGGCCCCTAGGCCCACCTATCAGCCTCCGCATCGCAGTGTCGGTTCTCCACCGCCTCCTTGGTTGTATCTACTCCGTCATATAAGTTAGTTTGATCCAAGGGCTCACGTTGGATGTTTCTGCCTATATATACCAGCCCCTGCCACCCTCCCTGGGGCCATCCTAAAACCGTAATTCATATCATGAGGATTAGAGCCAGCTATCAAGAGAAGATTAGTCCTCCTTAGGATCTAGTCTTGTAAATAATAGTGAGATAGCGAGTGAGGGAAGAGTTTGGAGGAGGTGCCAGCCTGTCGGTGCTCTCTCTATGGCTTGTACCTTGGCGGATCCAAGTTCTACTTTGTAACAGAACCGACCAATTTATAAGAGCACAAGTACGAAAGCAATCACCGGAGTGATCAAACCGCCATACTTGAACCCATATAAACCCGGTAGTCAACTGAAACCATGAAGGATTTCAAACCAACTTGCATACAACCAAGATCACAGTAATTCAACATAACAAGCCACATGTTACATCCATTTCACAAGTAGTTCACAAGTACCTCATACATCAGAGTTCACATAGTTATTACAAAACGAGTTCACAAATAGCGGAAGCAAAGTAGTTTGAGACCATCACACACACTTAGTTCAAATACAAGCCAGTTCCATAGTCATATCCAGCAAAAGCAACAAGATAATATAACATAGATGATCATGCTCATGATCTAGTCTTCATCCCCCATAGGGTGGAGACAATACTTGCAGTAGCCGTTATAGAGCACATCATCTGCAACAAGGGGGAATAAACCCTGAGTACGAGAATGTACTCAGCTAGACTTACCCATCGAAACCAAAAATAAAGGACACCAAGGGTCATGCAAGGCTTATGAGGTGGGCTAGCTGGACACAGTTGCATAAAAGAGCTTATGAATATAGTGACCAATTTAAACTTTGCATCAAGTTTATCATCATTTACCTGTCCACTAGATTTGCACCTGTACTAGAGCACTCACTTATTAGGAGCAATCAATATTAACCATAGTAGGTATAATAAGGCTGTCATCATCATATCATCATTCCAGAACCATTATGTTATTTAGTGTATCTACTTTGGATATAAGCCTGTCAAGTTCTCACTAACCGGTGAGAGACGGCAACTCGAATCGAATTACAACTCAGCTGAGGGGGTATTCCTAACTCTCACCCTGGCATACTTTGCAAGGGTAGCCGTGGGTCACCTTTGGGACAACACAGGAACCAAATTCACGGGTTCGATCAGCGCCAGCACTCTTAGGGATTACCCTTCTGCCAGGACGATCAGGACTTTTAAATCACCTGCCCTTGGACTCAAGCCTACGGCTCACTTCCGAGGCGTACTTTATACTTATTGACTCCCGGCCTGAGGTGAGCTACTCGGCTTCGTGGTCGGTTTCCAGACCCGGCCAACTAAGAGAGAGGCATGCGTTCGACATGAACAGGAAAGGCTCCAAGATTCGGTCCTTAAGCGACACAGACGGAGTCACTGCAAACCAGCAAGCCTCCGCTCGGTCTTCAATTCAAATTAAGACAGATTCTTTTCCACGATAGCAAATATAGCCAACCGTGCCATATGTATATCCCTATAGCTCGCAGGTGACAGGAAATCATCTGACTTCTACCGCGTTTAAGCAGGGCTAAGCACTACACGAACCTGAGCTACATAGGATTCAGGGTATCAATATCTGGACAAGGATTGGATAACCAATATAGCAAGTGTTTGCATCCAACACCTAAACTTAATGCAACAATATATATGTAACAATAATACTTTAATTGCATTTTAGAAGTTAAGAGGCTTAATATGCTCCGGGGCTTGCCTTTCAGAAAAGATGAAGGTTGGTGATCGAGACACTCAAGAACTTCTTCGTTGGCTCCTTCTTCTGGGGCCTGCACCTCCTGCTCCTGAGCTTGCTGCTGATCCTCCAGAAGTACTTGCTCGAATTCTAGAAGTGTGACTCACTCCGGAACACCTATTGCATGCATATGCATAGCATAAGAATCATGTATGCACAAGAGATGGAAGGTGATGATGAAATGTATAGCCTTGCATGGATGGACGCGTGAACAACATGATGATACAAGCTTAACGTCTATTTTACCGAGTAGGTGCATATCTCTATTAGAAAACAAGAACTGCACACTCACCAAGCTCTTACAACCTAAGATAAAGTTGTTCATCTTCAGTAAGAGGTCTAGCACCTGCAACTAACAATTTATCTTAATTAGCCTAGCATCTAAATCATCACATCAACTCATATAAAGCAAACAAATCATTCATTGCACTTAACAGTTTTCAGGCTGCAAACAGCAGCTACAAGTTTGATCCATAACTGGACTTCTACACATTCAAATACCATGATTTAAGACTTTCTGGAAAGCTTATAAAATTGTCTACAACTTTCGTTTAATCACCAAAGTCTAATTCAAACTTAAACTAGGTAACACAAACTGATCTTGCAAAACTGTCCGTGGATTCCAGAGAGCAGGCAGTTGGGAGTGCTGTCTTCCAACTGACATAACTCTCAAACTACGAAGCCAAATGCCACCAAATTTTAACAGGAGATAGATACGTAAGTTATCTACAATTTTTGTATTCACCACTTTCCTAGAAACTCAATTTATCATGGTGAACTTTATAAAGTTCCCAAAACTGTCCAGAAAGACACAATGCAAGAAAATAATTATTAACCTACGTTGTAAACATACAAATGGACAAAACCAACTTTACTAACTCATCATACATGTTGAAAGAACACCAGAATACATAGTGGCCCCTCCTAAATAAATTACTTTCATGCCTTTATTAATTTATTTAGATAACGAGGTTAATTGATAAACACATGTCCAAAGTGTACAGAAAATTCCATAAAAAATTACAGTAGCTTATACATGTCTCGAATAGGCTACTACATAAATTTCACATCAATTGAACAAGTATAACATCCTACACAAAAATGATAAGGCATAAAGGCTTAAAATGACATAAATAGGAAACCTTAGTGAAAATTGTCAAGGTACTAGGATGCTACCCACAAAGTTTCATAATTGTTAGATCACAGAAACTCAAGATATAATTTAAACAGGTTTGCATGCATTTAAAAATACATTTCAAGTTCCTATTTTATTCATCCAAAATTTCCACTTAAAGTGCTCATGTCATATTTTTCTTAAATACTAGACTTCACTGTGATTCTACAAAAATT
The DNA here is from genome assembly GCA_904845875.1 of Miscanthus lutarioriparius. NCBI lineage: Eukaryota > Viridiplantae > Streptophyta > Magnoliopsida > Poales > Poaceae > Miscanthus > Miscanthus lutarioriparius. The sequence continues at coordinate 85,335,138 of CAJGYO010000006.1, forward strand.
TGAATCACACAATTTGGATTTACCAATATGGAGATACAAAATTCATAAAACAGCATTCAAATCTGCAAATTTGAACTATCCTACAACTAAATTGTCACTGACGTGTGGGACCCGCGTGTCAGCCGACCCCACTTGTCAGTGACACAGAACAGGGGAGGCGGCTTGCGACGGCGTGGCGGTGGTCTAGCTCGCCGACAGCGAGGATTCCGGCGACACCGAGGGCACCTACGTGATCTACGTGATGAGACACGTCGACTGGTGCTACCGGCAAGACCTAGAGCTCAACGGAGGTGGCTCGTCGCTGGTGAAGGCGGCACGGTGGAGCTCCAGCGCGAAGCACCGACGACGAGCCCCTAATGTCCCTTCCAAGCCCGGTACAAGCTTCACGGGGTCACCACGGAGCTAACTAAGCAGAGAAAGGAAGACGAGGGGGTCTCGGTGGTGGTTGGCCGCGAGGAGCTCTGCTCCAGCGAGGTGCGGCCATGGAGACGGTGGCGGAAAAACGGCCAATGGCCCTCACCTATGGCACGGATGGTGCGGCTAGAAGGTCAACGAGGTAGAGGAGGGCATGGCTGAGCTATGGGCTAGCTGGAGCGAGGTAGGACGCGACGGCGAGCGCGCACGAGCTCGGTGGAGCTGCTGCTATGGTTGCTTCGGCGCTTTGGGCGAGCGGAGGAAGCGAAGGAGGAGGCAGAGCGCGTGCGGGCGAGCTGCGAGGCAGCAGGGCGTCCTCCACTTCAAGCCGGCCAGCGCGCGGCACGGTCAGGGCAAGCCGGGCGCATGGCGGCCACGCGGTGGCCACCTTCTGGTCTCGGTCGGCCATGACCGGCCTAAAATTTGTGTTTCAGGGTTCAAAGGTACCGACTGATAGGTGAACTTTTACGGTGATTAACTCCTAATCCGTGATGACATAGCTCAAGGTATAATTGACAAAGTGGGACATCTACATGTGAACAACAACTTTTCCAATTGGAGCTCGAGCTGGTTTGGCCTGGTTAGGGGGATACAAGGCTCCAAACAATGGTACAAGAAACTGAAAATCAACATCCAGACTTAGAAAATTTCTAAGTGTTGAATCCAACCCCAATTCTGACTTGTGGGACCTTTTTTGAGCATGTTGTGCACATTTTCATGAGTTGGCCATAAAACAACTTTTGTTCCTTGTAAAATTTGCTACAACTTTGCTTTAGGTTGCTTAGACATGCAAACACTCTAAGTTGTACTTTTGAAACAGTCAAAGATAAGAGCTCTAGGGTCAACACAAGTCAAGCTATTACTTGGAAGTGTAATTTAGGCAATATGGTCAACATGAACATTGTTGCTAATGACATTCTAAGTGTAGCTAAGTTTTTTAAGAGGACATTGACACATATTTGCATAAACCACACATGAGCACACACAATTGATAGCATAAAACTAAGCAGTTCAAATAGAAACACACATGAAATGATAACACTCATAATGGTATGATGCTTATGAATGAGATGATGATGCTCATGCTCATGTGATGCAAGTGTTTTAGTGCAACCATAACACTGAGGTGTTATAGCCCTCCCCCTTATAAAAATCTCACCCCGAGATTTGAAAAGCGTATCATTTTGAATAAAAGGTAGGGTATACATCCTTTAGATAATCTTCCGCTCCCATGTTGCATCGCTCTCACTACCTTGGTTACTCCACATAACCTTGTAAAACTTGACCACACGGTTCCGGGTTACTCTCTCTCTGGTATCAATAACCCACACTGGCCTTTCTTCATAGGATAGATCTGATTTCAACTTGATATTTCTAAGTGAAACTCTTTCTTCGGGAACATGGAGACATTTCTTTAATTGAGAGACATGAAAAACATTGAAGATAGCTCTCATCTCATAAGGTAACTCTATCTTGTAAGCTACATTTCCACTCTTTTCTATGATCGGATATGGGCCTACATATCTAGGTGCAAGCTTCCTCTTTACTCCGAATCGTTGCACACCTCTCATCGGTGATACTTTCAGATAAATGTGATCACCTACTTCAAACTCAATAGGCTTCCTTCTCTTATCCGCATAGCTTTTCTGCCTAGCTTGAGCTGCTTTCATATGTTTCTGGATGGTACGGACTTGTTGTTCAGCCTCTTCGACGAAATCAATGCCATAGTATCTCCTTTCTCCAGATTCAACCCAGTTCAAAGGAGTCCTACACTTGTGGCCATACAACGCTTCGAACAGGGCCATCTTGATACTTTCTTGGTAACTATTATTATAGGAAAATTTAGCCAAGGGTAACCACTTATCCCATGAACCTTTGGATGATATGACACAAGCTCTTAACATGTCTTCCAATATTTGATTCACCCGCTTCGTCTGTCCAGAGGTTTGTGGATGATAAGCAGAACTTCTGACTAAGTTGGTGCCTAACATCTTGTGCAAATGTTCCAAAAAGCGAGCAGTAAACTGAGGTCCTCTATTAGATACAATAGTTCTAGGAACACCATGGAGACATACTATCTAATTAAAATATAACTCAGCATAGTCACTTGGTCGATAGTCAATTCTAACTGGTATGAAATGAGCAGTCTTCGTTAAACGATCCACTATTACCCATATAAAATTAAAATTCTTTTGGGTAGGGGGAAGTCCAACAATGAAATCCATATTAATCTCTTCCCATTTCCATCCTGGTATAGACAATGGTTGAAGAAGTCTAGTAGGCTTCAAGTGAATTTCTTTGACTCTACAACAATTGTCACACCTTGCAACATAAGCTGCGATTTCTTTCTTCATTTTGGTCCACCAAAAGCGAGATTTCAAATCTTGATACATTTTGCTACTTCCCGGGTGGATAGATAACTTGGATGAGTGAGCTTCTTCTAAGATTTGGTTTCTAAGCTCTTTGTCCTTTGGTACTACAAGTCTGTCCTTAAACCATAGAACACCCTTCTCATCAACACAAAAGTGTTTTGTCTCTTGTTCCTTCATCTTACTTTTGATATGGAACACACCCACATCGGTTTTCTGAAGCTCGATGATTTTACTTTCCAGAGAGCAACTAAGGGTAATACTATGCAACACAGCAGGATGTAACAGGTGCACCAAATGATAATCTACTTCCAAGAGAGAATTGCAGTGAGATTTCCTACTCAAAGCATTAGCAACAACATTCGCTTTTCCTGGATGATAATGGACTTCTAAGTTATAATCTTTGATCAACTCTAGCCATCTTCTCTGTCTCATGTTCAATTCAGGTTGAGTGAAAATATACTTGAGACTTTTATGATCGGTATAAATATGACACGTTACCGAGCAGGTAATGCCTCCAAATCTTCAAAGCATGAACAACAGCAGCTAGCTCAAGATCATGAGTTGGATAATTGGCTTCATGCTTCCTTAGCTAACGTGAGGCATAAGCAATAACTCATCCTTCCTGCATAAGGACACATCCTAAACCGGTACCTGATGCATCACAAAATACATCAAAAGGTTTTTCGATATCCGGTTGTGCCAACACAGGAGCTGATGTCAACAAGGTCCTTAAAGTGCAAAAAACAGTCTCACACTCCGGAGTCCAACAAACTTCACATCTTTTTGAAGCAACCTGGTTAGGGGCTTGGCTACCTTAGAGAAATCTAGGATGAATCGATGATAATATCCAGCCAAACCAAGGAAACTTCTAACCTCATGCACTGAAGTTGGTGCTTTCCAATTCATGACTTCTTGCACCTTAGATGGATCAACCGAAATCCCTTCATCGGACAACACATGACCCAAGAAAGGTACCTTCTTAAGCCAAAACTCACATTTACTGAACTTGGCATAAAGCTTATGTTCTCATAGTCTGGATAAAACAACTCTCAGATGCTCAGCATGTTCTTCAGCATTTGTGGAAAAGATCAAGATGTCATCAATGAAGACAACTACAAACTTGTCCAACTTTTAAATATTGTGTAGCCTTCTGATCCAACGGGGACGACATAAGTTGCTCCCTAGCTAACCGATGTCATTATATGGACAGTCACATAGAGTCACTTGTCTACCACCTCTTGCAGTCTGCCAATGTTCATGTCGGTGACATGCTCTTCAAAGGTTATCTTCTTTGCAATTTTAGAAGGAAACTCTACTACGTTAGGTCAGATATAAGTATCTTTAGAGTAGATATGGAGAGATAATCAAGGAAGAGCTCATGTGAAAATAACACATCGGTGTAGATCTGTAAGGGATCATAACTAGAAACCTCGATACCAGCGCGTGCCGAGCAGCACAACCTTGTGTCGCGCGCCATAGGAGGCTCTCGGTTTCATCGCGGCACCGTAGTTGCTACTCATAACACCATTACTGATCACACCCAAAGTGAAATTTCAAGTGCATAGATTGGGTCGTAAGAGAAAGCACTATGCAAAGGAGGGATAGCAAGTAAAGGTAGTCACAAGGTTAGGAGTCAACGAGGAGGCAATCTGAAGATCAGAACACAGCGCAAGAGAACATAGCCTAATTGCCAAAGACAACTAAGTAGGGGACTCTTGCGTTATTTCCATACATGCCTTGTGTCCACCCAGGTTATTACCAGGTAAAAATTCACATGAGATTTGGCCTCACAGAGCAGCAACATAAGATCAAGACTGATAAACACCCAGAGATTACATCCAAGTCTCTAACCAAAATTAAGTTACATGTTCTTCTAAAAGAAAGCAAAAGATAAGCACTAGTGCATCTAGCTTAGTGCTACAGCTAACTACACATCTTCATCAGTGTCAGCATCGATCACTCCTTCACCATCTTCATCCTCGACAGGATAAAGTTCCTCCTCTTCTTCATCTTCATCAGCTTCAGGTACTGCTACGACACTGGCATCTAAGTCCATGCCATCATCATCAGCGAAGATCACCTATGGTCCTCCCACCATGGGGTACACTGGAATAGGATGAGGAATCAAATTGATCTGCTTGTTGAGACGGTGAACATCAACTTGCAGTTCTTCAATTTGGTAGAGGAGTTCATTCTCTCTGATTTTAGCTCGAATTCCTGTCATGATCCTAGCATTGTCCCTGATTTGAGCTAGACAGAGTGCGTCATCTTGTTCATGAGTCAACTACAGGATCTGCTCATGATTAGCATCTCTTTCCCTGACAACACATACAAACTGCTGCCTATGGTTTTTTCAAAGCACTCATAAGACCACCAATATCATTTCGAGCTATCCTAAGCTCCTTACCATTCTTGCACACACGCTTCTTCCACGTGAGCTGTTCATTCAGTGCCTGCCGAAGGGCTATCAAGGCACTGACATAAGTGCTCTGGCAATCCTGAAACAACTTCAGAACAACCATCATAGCACTCATGGCTGGCCCTAAGCTCTGTGCCCTTTCTGCCTCAACCATTACCAAGGATTATCCTCCAAATTCAGCCACTCTACCTTAGACAGGGCTACTCGAGGAATGGACTCAGCTGGTCTGTTGATCAACTCAGTCACCAAACTCCTGACAAAGATCAAGTAGAACTTCCAAAGCTGCCAACTGTGGTGATATTGCAATTTGGGTGTGGAAGGATTATCTTAAAGGATGAGAAATATATAACGGAATAATTAAAGATAAGGGAGGGAGTGATGCAAAAATGTAATGGCATGAGTGAACATGATGCATGCACGTTCCGTACGTCCTCACGAATCTTAAGAAAAATTTAAAATTCTAGCGACATAGACGGTGGCATACATACGTTCTCTCATATACGTATCTAGTCGAGCTACATGTTGCGTTGTTAGTGTACCTGCAGACAAATTCATTGTAGCCCATCCCAACAAAGAGAAATAAGCACATAATGAAAGCAGTAAACTAAGATACTCTCCATATATACATCCCCGGATATATATACTTCAGTATCCAAAGCTACCCGACAGATATACCCACAATTAAGTACCTTCATATGTACATGTGTGCAACATGTAAACATTCCGGTAACCACAACTAACTCTCCCCTAGACCGACAGTTGGACGGTCATGCTCTCATAACTCACACTTACCTAGGCATAGAGGCAATTGATCCATACATTACCACCCAAACGGATGGCATCCATACAATAGCACGCCATATGGACGACGAAATAAAATGCAAGCAATTACCCCCAAAGTTAGTACTTAAATAAGCCACCTAAAGGTCCTTATTTGGGCATAGAGGATATGACCACTGACACACTTAAGTAAAATTTTAGATTTGAACACACCTATATATAAGTAGCTATAAGTTGTCAAAACTGATTTTCGTAAACAAAAACCTTTGTTTTAAATACACATATGACAAGTTTAATGTTGAATCTAGCTCTAATACCAGCTGTAACAGAACCGACCAATTTATAAGAGCACAAGTACGAAAGCAATCACCGAAGTGATCAAACCGCCATACTTGAACCCATATAAACCCAGTAGTCAACTAAAACCATGAAGGATTTCAAACCAACTTGCATACAACCAAGATCACAGTAATTCAACATAACAAGCCAAATGTTACATCCATTTCACAAGTAGTTCGCAAGTACCTCATACATCAGAGTTCACATAGTTATTACAAAACGAGTTCACAAATAGCGGAAGCAAAGTAGTTTGAGACCATCACACACACTTAGTTCAAATACAAGCCAGTTCCATAGTCATATCCAGCAAAAGCAACAAGATAATATAACATAGATGATCATGCCCATGATCTAGTCTTCATTCCCCGCAGGGTGGAGACAGTACTTGTAGTAGCCGTTATAGAGCACGTCATCTGCAACAAGGGAGAATAAACCCTGAGTACGAGAATGTACTCAGCTAGACTTACCCATTGAAACCAGAAATAAAGGACACCAAGGGTCATGCAAGGCTTATGAGGTGGGCTAGCTGGACACAGTTGCATAAAAGAGCTTATGAATATAGTGACCAATTTAAACTTCGCATCAAGTTTATCATCATTTACCTGTCCACTAGATTTGCACCTGTACTAGAGCACTCACTTATTAGGAGCAATCAAAATTAACCATAGCAGGTATAATAAGGCTGTCATCATCATATCATCATTCCAGAACCATTATGTTATTTAGTGTATCTACTTTGGAGATAAGCCCGTCAAATTCTCACTAACCGGTGAGAGACGGCGACTCGAATAGAATTACAACTCAGCTGAGGGGGTATTCCTAGCACTCACCCTGGCATACTTTGCAAGGGTAGCCGTGGGTCACCTTTGGGACAACTCAGGAACCAAATTCGTGGGTTCGATCATCGCTAGCACTCTCAGGGATTACCCTTCTGCCAGGACGATCAGGACTTTTAAATCACCTGCCCTTGGACTCATGCCTACGGCTCCCTTCCAAGGCATACTTTATACTTATCGACTCCTGGCCTGAGGTGAGCTACTCGGCTTCGTGGTCAGTCTCCAGACCCGGCCAACTAAGAGAGAGGCATGCGTTCAACATGAACAAGAGAGGCTCCAAGATTCGGTCCTTAAGCGACACAGATGGAGTCACTGCAAACCAGCAAGCCTCCGCCCAGTCTTCAATTCAAATTAAGATAGGTTCACGATAGCAAATATAGCCAACCGTGCCATATGTATATCCCTATAGCTCGTAGGTGACAGGAAATCACCTGACTTCTACCGCGTTTAAGCAGGGCTAAGCACTACACGAACCTGAGCTACATAGGATTCAGGGTATCAATATCTGGACAAGGATTGGATAACCAATATAGCAAGTGTTTGCATCCAACACCTAAACTTAATGCAACAATATATATGTAACAATAATACTTTAATTGCATTTTAGAAGTTAAGAGGCTTAATATGCTCCGGGGCTTGCCTTTCAGAAAAGATGAAGGTTGGTGATCGAGACACTCAAGAACTTCTTCGTTGGCTCCTTCTTCTGGGGCCTGCACCTCCTGCTCCTGAGCTTGCTGCTGATCCTCCAGAAGTACTTGCTCGAATTCTAGAAGCGTGACTCACTCCGGAACACCTATTGCATGCATATGCATAGCATAAGAATCATGTATGCACAAGAGATGGAAGGTGATGATGAAATGTATAGCCTTGCATGGATGGACGCGTGAACAACATGATGATACAAGCTTAACGTCTATTTTACCGAGTAGGTGCATATCTCTATTAGAAAACAAGAACTGCACACTCACCAAGCTCTAACAACCTAAGATAAAGTTGTTCATCTTCAGTAAGAGGTCTAGCACCTGCAACTAACAATTTATCTTAATTAGCCTAGCATCTAAATCATCACATCAACTCATATAAAGCAAACAAATCATTCATTGCACTTAACAGTTTTCAGGCTGCAAACAGAAGCTACAAGTTTGATCCATAACTGGACTTCTACAGGTCCAAATACCATGATTTAAGACTTTCTGGAAAGCTTATAAAATTGTCTACAACTTTAGTTTAATCACCAAAGTCTAATTCAAACTTAAACTAGGTCACACAAACTGATCTTGCAAAACTGTCCGTGGATTCCAGAGAGCAGGCAGTTGGGAGTGCTGTCTTCCAACTAACATAACTCTCAAACTACTAAGCTAAATGACACCAAATTTTAACAGGAGATAGATACGTAAGTTATCTACAACTTTTGTATTCACCACTTTCCCAGAAACTCAATTTATCATGGTGAACTTTATAAAGTTCACAGAACTGTCCAGAAAGACACAATGCAAGAAAATAATTATTAACCTACGTTGTAAACATACAAATGGACAAAACCAACTGTACTAACTCATCATACATGTTGAAAGAACACCAGAAAACATAGTGGCCCCTCCTAAATAAATTCCTTTCATGCCTTTATTAATTTATTTAAATAACGAGGTTAATTGATAAACACATGTCCAAAGTGTACAGAAAATTCCATAAAAAATTACAGTAGCTTATACATGTCTCCAATAGGCTACTACATAAATTTCACATCAATTGAACAAGTATAACATCCTACACAAAAATGACAAGGCATAAAGGCTTAAAATGGCATAAATAGGAAACCTTAGTGAAAAGTGTCAAGCAACAAATTTCATATTTTTCCTAGCATCCTTATGGTACTAGTATGCTACCCACAAAGTTTCATAATTGTTAGATCACAGAAACTCAAGATATAATTTAAACAAGTTTGCATGCATTTAAAAATACATTTTAAGTTCCTATTTTATTCATCCAAAATTTCCACTTAAAGTGCTCATGTCATATTTTTCTTAAATACTAGACTTCACTGTGATTCTACAAAAATTTGAATCACACAATTTGGATTTACCAATATGGAGATACAAAATTCACAAAATAGCATTCAAATCTGCAAATTTGAACTATCCTACAACTAAACTGTCATTGACGTGTGGGACCCGCGTGTCAGCCGACCCCACTTGTCAGCGACATAGAACAGGGGAGGCGGCTTGCGACGGCGCGGCGGTGGTCTAGCTTGCCGACAGTGAGGATTCTGGCGACACCGAGGGCACCTATGTGATCTAAGTGACGAGACGCGTCGACTAGTGCTACCAGCAAGACCTAGAGCTCAACGGAGGTGGCTCGTCGCCGGTGAAGGCGGCACGGCGGAGCTCCGGCATGAGGCGCCGACAACGGCGAGCCCCCAATGTCCCTTCCGTGCCCAGTATGAGCTTCACGGGTCACCACGGAGCTAACTAAGTAGAGAAAGGAAGATGAGGGGGTCCCGGTGGTGGTTGGCTGCGGGGAGCTTCGCTCCGGCGAGGTGCGGCCATGGAGACAGCGGCGGAAAAACGGCCAATGGCCCTCACCTATGGCACGGATGGTGCGGCTAGAAGGTCGATGAGGTAGAGGAGGGCATGGCTGAGCTGTGGGCTAGCTGGAGCGAGGTAGGACGCGACGGCGAGCGCGCACGAGCTCGACGGAGCTGCTGCTACGGTTGCTTTGGCGCTACGGGCGAGCGGACGAAGCGAAGGAGGAGGTAGAGCGCGTGTGGGCGAGCTGCGAGGCAGCAGGGCGTCCTCCACTTCAAGCCGGCCAGCGCGCGGCGCGGTCAGGGCAAGCCGGGTGCATGGCGGCCACGCGGTGGCCACCTTCTAGTCTCGGTCGGCCATGACCGGCCTAAAATTTGCGTTTCAGGGTTCAAAGGTACCGACTGACAAGCAAACTTTTACGGTGATTAACTCCTAATCCGTGATGACATAGCTCAAGGTATAATTGACAAAGTGGGACATCTACATGTGAACTACAACTTTTCCAATTGGAGCTCGAGCTAGTTCGGCCTGGTTAGGCGGGATAGAAGGCTCCAAACAATGGTACAAGAAACTAAAAATCAACATCCAGACTTAGAAAATTTCTAAGTGTTGAATCCAACCCCAATTCTGACTTGTAGGACCTTTTTGAGCATGTTATGCACATTTTCATGAGTTGGCCATAAAACAACTTTTGTTCCTTGTAAAATTTGCTACAACTTTGCTTTAGGTTGCTCAGACATGCAAACACTCTAAGTTGTACTTTTGAAATAGTCAAAGATAAGAGCTCTAGGGTCAACACAAGTCAAGCTATTACTTGGAAGTGTAATTTAGGCAATATGGTCAACATGAACATTGTTGCTAATGACATTCTAAGTGTAGCTAAGTTGTTTAAGAGGACATTGACACATATTTGCATAAACCACACATGAGCACACACAATTGCTAGCATAAAACCAAGCAGTTCAAATAGAAACACACATGAAATGATAACACTCATAATGGTATGATGCTTATGAATGAGATGATGATGCTCATGCTCATGTGATGCAAGTGTTTTAGTGCAACCATAACACTGAGGTGTTACATACTTGAGCTTGCCTTCGAGATTTCTCTAGTAATCAACTTCTCATTCAAGTATGTAATTGTTTATATTGTTTATCAGGATCACGACTCTCTTTTGAGTGCTTTAATCTATAGACGCTCTAGGTTAAAGTATTAATCATAAGTGTAAGCGTGGTGCTTAGACTTAGGTTAATCATTGATGCACCCTGTATTCTGGATGGTGGTAGATCGCGTGTGTCACATCAGATCTATATAGCCTGTACTATATAGCTTCGTTGATCCTTTGTAGTCCACCTCCCGTCTATAGGCGCAAGTAGGATGCGGTTACGAAGGAAAGCATCCTCTGCTGGTGTCTTTCCCTAGTAATGTCCCAGTTGAATAGTAGAAGACATAACTTACCCAAGTCAAAACTAGAGAACCTTAGTTTTCCTCTCTACGCTCATATTTATCTCAACCTTGTTGCTACCCCTAGTTAAGTTAGATCGTAGTTAGTCTCACACGTTTCCCTGTGGATACGATACTTTGAATACTTCTGGGTGAAAGCTACAGCGATATTCATGTGCTTGTGGATTTATCTGTGTGCGTTAAATATACCAACAATATCCCAAATCGTGCTAGGGAGATTGCTCTTCATGGTGTTCACCATGGTGTTATTGTTGCTTTGGCCATGGAGCAAGTTTGCTCTGAATTCGAGCTTTGACTTCTTCCCCATGGTTTTCTAGCGACCGATCGTCCTGAAGATCATGAGAGTTTGAATGAGGACTTCTCCAACGCCGCTAACACCATAGCTTTCTCTTCTTCAGCCGGAGACATTGTGAACAAAATGTTTCTCGGCCCTTAGATTGTAACAAGAAACTAATGAATAAACCCCTTATGTTCGAAGTGATCTTCTCTTTCTGTTTCCTTGTGTATGGTGGATTCTATTTTTATTATTTTTTTGCTCTAAAGGCGATGTGTGCCGCATCGGCTATCTCTCCTCAGGCTGAATCGTGGTTGCCCTATTTTTGTTCTGAAGGCGATATCCTCCCTTATCGGCTATAAAAGTTCGATGAAAATTCAATCAGCCAATTCATACATCAACCCAAATGCTAGGATAATATTTCTTAAAATTTATTCCATTGAGTGCTTTGTTAAATTCTTCACCTTCTAGTGTTTCATAGAAGTAGGCATTGCCGGGTACGCATCGAGTAATACGATAAGGCTCCTCCCAATTAAGTGACCATTTGCCATAAGCACTGTCTTTGGTTCCAATTGGCAAGATCAGCTTCCAAACTAACTCACCTTTGTGGAACTGCTTGGCCTTAACTTTCTTGTCATAATATTTGGCAATCCTTAGCTTATGAGCCTCGATGTTTTCCAAAGCACGAAGCCAATAACAATTCAAATCCTCAAGATCAACCATCATCAAAATCTTGTAATCGTTGGCTGCTAGGCTCTCTTGAAACTCAATACGTCATGATCTAGTCTTGATTTCCCAAGGAAGAATGGCTATATACCCATAAACTAGCTCGTAAGGAGAGCACTTAGTCGACCGATGGCATGCCATCCGATAGGCCCATAGTGATTAATTCAACATCAAATGTCATTTTCTTGGCCGATTGATTATCTTCTTCTTGATCAACTTGATCAGCGTCTGATTGGACGCCTCTGCATGTCCATTGGCCTGGGCGTAGTAAGGAGAAGAGTTCAATAATTTGAATCCTGCATTAGTAGCAAAATTCTCAAACTCCTCAGATATGAACATTACTCCTTGATCAGTAGTGATAGTCTGACGAATCCCGAACCAATAAATTATATGTTTTTGGACAAAGTCAATCATGTTTTGGGATATCATTGTCTTCAGTGGGATCACTTCAGACCACTTGGTGAAATAATATGTTGCCACTACTACACAAACTTATGACCTTTGCTGGATGATGGATGAATTTGGCCGATTATGTCGATCCCCCAACCTCTAGACGACTATGGCTTGATTATAGGATTCATAACTGATGCTGGCGACCTCTGAACATTACTGAATCGTTGGTAGTCCTGGCATCCTCTATAATATTCAAAGTAATCTTCCAACATTATCAGCCAAAAATAGCTTGACCTTCTGATAATCCATTTCATCTTGTGGGCCGATTGATGAGCTTCACAAACTCCTTCATGGACTTCACCCATGAGAACTTTGGCATCTTCTTGACTCAGGCATTTGAGCAATACACCATCAATCATTTTATAGTATAGTTCTTCATCTAGTAGTACATATTTGATCGATTTGTATCTGAGGTTCCTAGAGACCTTCTGTGATGGATTCTTAAGATAGTTCATTATTTCTTTCCTCCAATCGTCGGCAACAATCTTGTTGCTGAAGACCTCTTGAATTTGTCGATAACCAGAAGTGCTCTGAGCTAGCCGGTTAGCTTCTTGATTCTGAGCCCTTAGGATATGCTTGATCATGACCATAGAGAGTTCGTCGATCAAACCTTGACACTTCTCGTAGTAACTCCTCAAGATATCATCTTTACACTCATATAGGCTGATCAACTGATTAATTACCAACTGAGAATCTCCAAAGATCTCGACTGCATCGGCCTTTACTTCTTGAACAAGGTGAAGTCCTTTGAGGATAGCTTCATATTCAACTTGATTATTGATAGTCATTGGCTTGATAGTATATGCGAATTTGAAGTTCGATCCTCGGGGCGAAATAATGACAATGCCAATTCCACCACCTTGTTTGCACGACGAGCCATCAAAGAATAAAGTCCAAGGCATTGGCTCCACATAACCAATATTGGGTCCATAATGATGAGTCACGAAGTCGACCATTATTTGTCCTTTAACTGCTTTGGCCGACTTGTATCTCAAGTCAAACTCAGACAGCGCCAGAATCCACTTTCCTACTCTCCCATTCAGAATCGGTATCGACAACATACGCTTGATTACATCAGCCTTAGATACCACAGTACACTCAGCTGATAGTTAATAATGCCATAATTTAGTACACGAGAAGTATAGGCATAAGCACAATTTTTCCACCAGGGAGTACCTTGTCTCTAGATCCAAAAGCCTTTTGCTTAGATACAAAATGACTCATTTCTTCCCTTCAAGCTCTTGCATTAAGACCAATCCAATTATATGCCTATCAGCCGACACGTATAATTTAAAAGGCTTATCACGCTATGGAGGGACTAGCATAGGTGGAGACTTCATATACTCCTTAATTTCATCAAATGCCTTCTGCTATACGTCACCCAACTTAAATTCTTGGTCGGCTTTCAGCTTCAATAAGGGAGAGAATGGCAACATCTTTTCTGATAAGTTCGAGATAAATCTCCTAATAAAATTAATCTTGCCAATCAAAGATTGAAACTAGGTTTTGTTTGTCGGTGGGACTGCTTCATCAATGGCCTTCATGATCTTTTGCCCAACTTCAATCACCTATCACGGACCATGAAACCCAGGAACTCTCCAGCTGATACTCCAAAAGCACACTTGCTTGGGTTCATCTTCAAGCTATGCCTCCTTGTGCATTCCAAAGTTTCTCGTAGGTCAGTCAAATGTTATTTGTAACTCTTGGATTTCACAACTACATCATCGATGTAAATCTCAACTACCCTGCTGATCAATTTATGAAAGATATAATTTATGGCTTGTTGATAAGTTGCACCGGCATTTTTTAGGCCGAAAGTCATAACCACCCACTCATATAAACCAAGAGCTCCAGGGCACCTAAAAGCAGTTTTAGGAACATCCTCTTTAGCCATGAAAATTTGATTATAGCCCGTGTTGCCATCCATGAAATTGATAACTTTATGCCTTGATGTTGCATCTAATAAAAGATCAGCCATCGGCATTGGGTAACAGTCCATCGGTGTGGCTTTGTTCCGATCCCTATAGTTAATGCAAATCCTTAGTTCGCCATTTTTCTTGAGCATGGGGACTATATTTGAAATCCAATCCGCATATCGACACTGCCAAATAAATTTAGCCTAGTATAACCTTGTAATTTCCTTCTTAATATCCTCAAGTAATTCAGGTTTGAATCTCCTCGGGGCATGTTTAAACGGTCAATATCCATCTTTAATAGGTACCAATGTTCTACAATCGATCGACTAAGACCAGACATCTCGTAATATTTCTAAGCAAAACAATTTTGACAATCTTTTAAAAGATTTACCAATTCTTTCTTGTATTCAGGATCCAATTTAGCACTTACATACGTCGGCCAAGGTCTATCACCAGGTTCGATATCGACTTCCTCTAGCAAATCGGCCGACGTAAATCTCTGACCTAACTTCCCTTCTGTATCATCGATCAGGGAATCCATTAAGAAACATCCTCAGAGCCGACTGCTTGGATCGACTGCTGATGTCTATCACCGATTTTGGTGATGCCTTCTTTCACAATTTCGCTGTGGAGGCGTTTGTGTTCCCTTTGTTCATACTCCAAAGGGGCATTTGATTTTGCAGGTAGAGCAAATAATACATTAATATCAGCCAATGGCTTACCCTTATCGGCTGTTTGTTTGACGCGCCATGTACAAGGTCTGCTATACTTCTGAGCTTCCAACTCTCTGCTCCTTAAGCGTTGAACTCTTCTTTTCTAGCTCCTTGTTAGACCTCCTAGACACCATTCGCCTTCCTACCAAACATACTCTTTCTCTTCATCATGACCGGCCCTACTATGATCATATGCACACTTACCTAGCCGATCATGAACTATTTTATTTTTTATACGCCGATCCATGTCGTTAGATTAAAAACTCAAATGTCCATGGATGGACCGGCGGTTGGCTTGAGATTGCCTGAACTCTTGATATTGATTACTGTACTCTGGGCAGTTATGTCTTGTAGGCAATTTCATACCTTGGTTCCACAAGTGTCGGAAGAAAGGACAATTCCAATGTAACTCAGCTTGTTCTCTTTTATACCTTTCTTCCTCGCAC
The DNA here is from genome assembly GCA_904845875.1 of Miscanthus lutarioriparius. Taxonomy (NCBI): domain Eukaryota; kingdom Viridiplantae; phylum Streptophyta; class Magnoliopsida; order Poales; family Poaceae; genus Miscanthus; species Miscanthus lutarioriparius. Next base: position 85,350,818 of record CAJGYO010000006.1, read on the forward strand.
CGATGCTCATATTCTTCTTGTTTAAGCCGACGCTGGTGGTCCTTCTCCTTCTGGCGTTGCCACTTGTTCAATAAAATTCTAGAAGTTACACGAGGTCGCATAGTACCAGCTCTAGACGTCTCACCTTGCTCATATTGGCTCTTTTGCTGATCGCGTTGTTTCTTAGCTTTTTCATACTCATTAGTAAATATTTGAACCTTGGGTTCAACCGACCCATCTTCTCTAGCTTTAGCTGACCTTAAGACCCACGTCTTTCCTTTACCCAACTAAAACTCTACCATATGCACCCCTGGGAAAGGATGTTTATCTATGTCCATTGTCGATTTCTTAGCTGGCTCAAACTTGATCTTTCCTTGCTCGATGGCTGTGGCAGAACCTCCTAAGAAATTGGGCCCACGTGCACCTATTGATGTCTCAACGGACCTCAGATAGCCTACACAAGTTCCCAACAACTTAACAGGTCTGTCGGGTGTCCTCGGGAAACCCGAATCATCCACGAATCTTTTCCAAATAGGATCCCAATCACAGTCATTGTAGATTACAACAGTTTTCAATATACATACCAGAGATTATAAAGCGGAAGACTTAAGTTTTGATATTACAAACCAGTTGTTTCAAACTTACAAAACCATAAGTGGCATACAACCATAGTAGCGGGATAATATTACATTAACATTATTTATTTCACACAAACTAGTGCCTTGTCCAAAGGCCATTCATCATTCCTTATCGTCATCGACTTCAAACACTGACATGTAGCAGGGACCAAAACAAGCCTGCGCATGCGACTCACCTGCAACAAGGGTTAACAAACCCTGAGTACAAAAGTACTCAACAAGACTGACCCAACCAAAAAGGGTGAAGGTCTTAGGGATGCAGATGTTGGGTCAAGGTAATGATGTAGAAAGATTCAAAAGTTCTTTGCCAAAAGCTTACTATTCTTGATCCTAGTTTCAAGTTTTACCCCTAAGTACTTTAGTTCAATATCTCAAACTAAGTGTTCATATCCCATGTTCCAATCCTTCTCATTCCATTCCTTTTCTCAAGTTTTAGTAATTCACCAGTCCTGCATTGCTTCTGTAATGAATCGAGTCTCCATATCTGCGGAGCACCGGCAATTCGAATTGATTCAAGTCCCAGCTGGGGATTCCTTATCACACGACATATGTAGAACTTAATCTTGCATATATCAACCTCGCTACCGGATCCTCCCGTACTAAGCCGTCTCCACACCACCAGAGAGCACAGCACGCCTCAAATCTGGCCACATTCAAGCCACGAGGGTACACGCTACTCCTGCCATCTCACCACTCCTAGTGCGTGGGTATTCGTCTTAGTATCGGATTAGCCGAAGTAGGCTTACCGGAGTATGTGACCAGTACTACAAAGTGTCTCATTCAGAAGATCCACAATGAGTGGCCTTTAAGCGACATAGTCGGCAACATTACCCAACATTCAAGATAAGCCACCCGACTAGTCTCTAGTTCATTCTATCTTCTTTCTTTCTTTGTTTCTTTGGCCAGTATGCCATCTTTGATTGTATCGAAACTTTTACTTTGAAAGCCTACCATAAAGCATACTAAGCATTCTACGCCTTTGTAAATGAAATCATCTTCAAGGATGGTAAACAATTAACAAGGTAGGCAATGCATCAAGTAGGTACATTTGAATTAATCAACTTAATGCAATAGGTAACATAGGTGATAAACTTTTCAAAGTAAACAAGGTAATGGTTTAATGCATAAACCGGGGCTTGCCTTCGTTGACGATCTCAGGTTCCGGATCAATGCCACAATTATCAAATCACGTGACAACCGGGGATTCTTCCAGGACTTGCTCAACTAGAATCGTTTCACTCTTGGGTTCTACACAAAATGATAACATATGCTTTAACATGATGATAATGTAAACATGATGCTTTCACGGTACATGAAATGTAACAACACCCCGAATACGATTTTCCTTCACGGTACAGTTGCAAGCCAACAAAACCAACTTGCAATTCTACCGGCAAGAACCACACATGTGACTTGACCAAACTGATCTTGAAACCCTACTGGTCACACAACATGACCCAAACAAAAATTAAACCCTAACCCTAACAATTAGGGTTGCTTTTATTCAATTTTTAATTAATTTGAAATAAGCCCAAAAATAAACTTGTTCCAAATGACCTCAAAATTTTATGTAAGCTTCCTCATAACAAATTAGTGTACCAAAATAAATTTCAAAATTTTTTGGAGCTATACAGTGACCTACAAAAATTATGGAAATTGCATTTATCAATTAATTGACTGAATTTTTGAACATTAAAAATTTATTCAAATTTCAAGTTTCATATTTTTACTAAATAGTATTCATCACAGAGAGATCATACAAAAATTTTCATAATTTTTGGAGCTCTAAACAAATCTACACAAAAATAACAAAATTAGACACTATTCATCCATTTCTGAAAATAGAAAAATTCAATTTGAACTATACAGTCGCTGACATACGGGACCCACTTTTCATCCCTAACCTCCGGCTTTGACCGCGACGACGATGGCGCTGACCGACGCGAACTCGTCGTCGGTGAGCCCAACAGCAACGGCCATAGCACCAAAACGTTCACAACGACTAGACGCATCTATCTGTGGCACTACGGAGGTTGATTACGACATGGAACAAGGCTGACACCGGCCATGGCGGACGCGGTGGCACGGCGGCGTTACGCCGGCGAAACAAAGCCAGTAGAGATCAAACAAAAGACTTAGAAAGGATCAGCAGCTCACCCCGAACGTGTTGAAGCAAAGAACGAGACCGGAGGAGCTACGGTAACGCGGGTCGACGGTGACAGCGGTCACGGCGGAGCAAACTTCGTCGGCGACGGAGTTTCGGTGACTGCAGTGAACAAAACGACCAAGCAAGAACGGATTAAGCATCATAGCGTCGAGATGAAGCTGTAGAGACCACAAGCAAGGGCAACAGCTCATCGGACGATGCTGGCCACGGTGAATCGGAGTTTCGGTCGAGGTCGCCGGCCGCGAGGAAGAAGAATCGCTAGCGGTGGTTCTCGGTGGACTCAGACAACCTCAGTTGGTGGGATGGGTTCGGAAGGAAGAGACAGAGTTGGAACACTTCTTTGTCGAAGCTGGTTTAGACTGATGAAGCGAGGAGAGCTCGCCGGAGCTGAGGCGGCAGCGTCGGGAAAAACAGAGGGAAAGAAAGAAAAATGAACGGCGATGTCTGGGCTTTATAGCTTGGCTAGGAGCGCGCGGACTTGACACGTAGCGAGCTGCTCGTGCCAGCGCGAAGCCGAGGGTGGTCGCAGACGCGCCTGGAAGACCGGAGAAAGAACGCCGGCGGTGGGGCGGTGGTCGGCTACTGTTCCGAGAAATTATAGAATTGCCACTGAGTTCATTTTGCAAATTACTCCCAAATTTTCTAAAGAAGTTGAAAATCTCCAAAAATGAAAGTTGCTCAACTTTTCAAACTCTACAACTTTGCTTCAATGAACATTTTCAAATTCTGCCTCCATTTTGAAATTTGAATTTGGGGTGCATTTGAGTATTTGAATTATTTCAAAATTACTCCAAATTTTATATGTAAACTTGAAAAACTTTGAATACCAAAGTTGATCCACATAAAATAATCTTCAACTTTCCTTTTGCCTCAACCCCAAATTCCACATGGATTTTGAATTAGTAAAAAGGGGCAAAAAGGACTTTTATAATTTGAATTTGAATTCAAATTTGATTTGTCTTTCTTTTACTTTAACATTGATTTTTGACCAGTAACATGGCCCATTAGGGTTATTTGAGTCAAATGACACATGGCCTCACATGATCACATGAAATTTGACCCTTGTGGTCATGATCTTTATTTAGGGTTTTGAAACACATCACATGAAATAACAACATTATGAAATAAAGCTTATTTAGTGAATGCATTCAAAATTTTCTACTCCATGAATGCTTTGCAATACATATGATGACATTTCAAAGTTTAGTGCTAGGTCAAAACACCAGAGGTGTTACAACCCTTCCCCCTTAAAGAAATCTCGTCCCGAGATTTAAAACTTAAGGCTAAGTAATGGAAAAGAAAATGTGTCAAGCTAACACATCATAACTTTATTCAAAAGACTAGTGAGGGGGGTTTCCATTCTTTTGACAAAAGAAACAAGTTACAATATAGACAAGGTATTGCAACTAGAGAGAAGCAAAGAAGTCAGGAAAGTTTTCTTCTAAATAATTCTCGGACTCCCAAGTAGCTTCTTCTTCAGTGTGCTGGTTCCATTGTACTTTGTAGAACTTGATTGTACGCCTTTGAGTGACTCGATCTTTCTGATCTAAGACTCTAATGGGGTACTTGGCATAAGTCAAATCAGGTGCTAGTTCTACATCACCAAAGTCGATCATTTGGTCAGGTACTTGAAGACACTTCTTCAACTGGGATACATGGAAAATATCATGCATAGCTGACATGTGATCTGGTAGCTTGACACGATAGGCGACTGGTCCACATCTTTGTTGTATTTGAAACGGACCGACATAACGGGGCGCCAACTTTCCTCGAATCCCAAAATGATGAACTCCTTTCATTGGCGATACCTTGAGGTAGACATGATCTCCCACTATGAATTCTAGCGGTCGCCTCCTCTTCATCATTCTCGACTTCTCCTGGATCTACAATCATTTCTTCATCTGTAACTTCACCATCCCCATGAGGAGGATGAAGTTGAGCGTACATCATGTGGACATTCTCATGAAGAATGGCATTGTCCATCTCTAGATCTTCTACGTAGAACTCCAACTCATGGATGCGTTCATTGGCCGAATCCTCTCGTGTCTAGGCTTCATTCTGCAACTCGGTATTCTTGGTGATGTCCCTTTCCATTTCCGCCAGCTTCTCTTGATCTTTGGCATGAGCTCAACGAAGTGTGTTGAGCTCCTTGGTAAGGTTCTCAATGTTGGTGGGATTGCTTGAAGATCCTTCATCTCCTAGGGTCTTGGAACTTCCTTCACCAAGCTCACTGCACGCTGTGGTGCCAATCGGTGACGAGGGACTCATGAGGTCCAGTGGACTTGCGTGTGGTTATCTTGGTCTTTGCCATAGCCTGTAGAATTTAGGATAGGACTATAAGGAATAGCTTGAGGATAATGGAGGTTAGCAAGAATGGGATTGACATTACTTACCCAACCACTTTTAAGGGGAATTATTATGCAAGGTGTTCAAACATGATGCATGAATCGATCTTACGAATCCGAGTACAAAAGATTTATACAATCAAAAGTACTAGATTTTTAATACATAGGACAAACCTAATCATATTATCCGCCACAAACTTTCAAATAAGATAGGATTGAGGCTAGATTAGAGGGAAGAAGAAAGAAATTTGAACTTTAAAATATCAAGTTTACTTTCTTTGATCCAAATCAATTTGAAGGTTTTCCAAAGTAACCTACAATGATCTTAGATAGGACCTTCTCTGATACCAGCTGTGGCAGAACCTCCTAAGAAATCAGGCCCATGTGCACCTATCGATGTCTCAACAGACCTCAGATAGCGTACACAAGTTCCCAACAACTTAACAGGTCTGTCGGGTGTCGTCGGGAAACCCGAATCATCCACGAATCTTTTCCAAACAGGATCCCAATCACAGTCATTGCAGATTACAACAGTTTTCAATATACATACCAGAGATTATAAAGCGAAAGACTTAAGTTTTGATATTACAAACCAGTTGTTTCAAACTTACAAAACCATAAGTGTCATACAACCATAGTAGCGTGATAATATTACATTAACATTATTTATTTCACACAAACTAGTGCCTTGTCCAAAGGCCATTCATCATTCCTCATCGTCATCGACTTCAAACACTGACATGCAGCAGGGACCAAAAGAAGCCCTGCGCATGTGACTTACCTACAACAAGGGTTAACAAACCCTAAGTACAAAAGTACTCAACAAGATTGACCCGACCAAAAAGGGTGAAGGTCTTAGGGATGCAGATGTTGGGTCAAGGTAAGGATGTAGAAAGATTCAAAAGTTCTTTGCCAAAAGCTTACTATTCTTGATCCTAGTTTCAAGTTTTACCCCTAAGTACTTTAGTTCAATATCTCAAACTAAGTGTTCATATCCCATGTTCCAATCCTTCTCATTCCATTCCTTTTCTCAAGTTTTAGTAATTCACCAGTCCTGCATTGCTTCTGTAATGAATCGAGTCTCCATATCCACGGAGCACCGGCAATTCGAATTGATTCAAGTCCCAGCTGGGGATTCCTTATCACACAACATATGTAGAACTTAATCTTGCATATATCAACTTCACTACCGGATCCTCCCATACTAAGCCGTCTCCACGCCACCCGAGAGCACAGCACGCCTCAAATTCGGCCACATTCAAGCCACGAGGGTACACGCTACTCCCGCCATCTCACCACTCCCAGTGCGTGGGCATTCGTCTTAGTATCGGATTAGCCGAAGTAGGCTTACCGGAGTATGTGACCAGTACTACAAAGTGTCTCATTCAGAAGATCCACAATGAGTGGCCTTTAAGCGACATAGTCGGCAACATTACCCAACATTCAAGATAAGCCACCCCGACTAGTCTCTAGTTCATTCTATCTTCTTTCTTTCTTTGTTTCTTTGGCCAGTATGCCATCTTTGATTGTATCGAAACTTTTACTTTGAAAGCCTACCATAAAGCATACTAAGCATTCTACGCCTTTGTAAATGAAATCATCTTCAAGGATGGTAAACAATTAACAAGGTAGGCAATGCATCAAGTAGGTACATTTGAATTAATCAACTTAATGCAATAGGTAACATAGGTGATAAACTTTTCAAAGTAAACAAGGTAATGGTTTAATGCATAAACTGGGGCTTGCCTTCGTTGACGATCTCAGGTTCCGGATCAATGCCACAATTATCAAATCCCGTGACAACCGGGGATTCTTCCAGGACTTGCTCAACTAGAATCGTTTCACTCTCGAGTTCTACATGAAATGATAACATATGCTTTAACGTGATGATAATGTAAACATGATGCTTTCACGGTACATGAAATGTAACAACACCCCGAATACGATTTTCCTTCACGGTACAGTTGCAAGCCAACAAAACCAACTTGCAATTCTACCGGCAAGAACCACACATGTGACTTGACCAAACTGATCTTGAAACCCTACTGGTCACACAACATGACCCAAACAAAAATTAAACCCTAACCCTAACAATAGGGTTGCTTTTATTCAATTTTTAATTAATTTGAAATAAGCCCAACAATAAATTTGTTCCAAATGACCTCAAAATTTTATGTAAGCTTCCTCATAACAAATTAGTGTACCAAAATAAATTTCAAAATTTTTTGGAGCTATACAGTGACCTACAAAAATTATGGAAATTGCATTTATCAATTAATTGACTGAATTTTTGAAAATTAACAATTTATTCAAATTTCAAGTTTCATATTTTTCCTAAATAGTATTCATCACAGAGAGATCACACAAAAATTTTCATAATTTTTGGAGCTCTAAACAAATCTACACAAAAATAACAAAATTAGACACTATTCATCCATTTCTGAAAATAGAAAAATTCAATTTGAACTATACAGTCGCTGACATACGGGACCCACTTTTCATCCCTAACCTCCAGCTTTGACCGCGACGACGACGGCGCTGACCGACGCGAACTCATCGTCGGTGAGCCCAACAGCGACGGCCATAGCACCAAAACGTTCACAACGACTAGACGCATCGATCTGTGGCACTACGGAGGTTGATTACGACATGGAACAAGGCTGACACCGGCCATGGTGGACGTGGTGGCACGGCGTTACGCCAGCGAAACAAAGCCAGTAGAGATCAAACAAAAGACTTAGCAAGGATCAGCAGCTCACCCCGAACGTGTTGAAGCAAAGAACGAGACCGGAGGAGCTACGGTAACGCGGGTTGACGGTGACAGCGGTCACGGCGGAGTAAACTTCGTCGGCAACGGAGTTTCGGTGACTGCAGTGAACAAAACGACCAAGCAAGAATGGATTAAGCATCACAGCGTCGAGACGAAGCTGTAGAGACCACAAGCAAGGGGAACAGCTCACCGGACGATGCTGGCCACGGTGAATCGGAGTTTCGGTCGAGGTCGCCGGCCGCGAGGAAGAAGAATCGCTAGCGGCGGTTCTCGGTGGACTCAGACAACCTCAGTTGGTGGGATGGGTTCGGAAGGAAGAGACGGAGTTGGAACACTGCTTTGTCGAAGCTGGTTTAGACTAAGAAAGCGAGGAGAGCTCGCCGGAGCTGAGGCGGCGGCGTCGGGAAAAACAGAGGGAAAGCAAGAAAAATGAACGGCGACGTCTGGGCTTTATAGCTCGGCCAGGAGCGCGCAAACTCGACACGTAGCGAGCTGCTCATGCTAGCGCAAAGCCGAGGGCGGTCGCAGACGCGCCTGGAAGACCGGAGAAAGAACGCCGGCGGTGGGGCGGTGGTCGGCTACTATTCCAAGAAATTACAGAATTGCCACTGAGTTCATTTTGCAAATTACTCCCAAATTTTCTAAAGAAGTTGAAAATCTCCAAAAATGAAAGTTGCTCAACTTTTCAAACTCTACAACTTTGCTTCAATGAACATTTTCAAATTCTGCCTCCATTTTGAAATTTGAATTTGGGGTGCATTTGAGTATTTGAATTATTTCAAAATTACTCCAAATTTTATATGTAAACTTGAAAAACTTTGAATACCAAAGTTGATCCACATAAAATAATCTTCAACTTTCCTTTTGCCTCAACCCCAAATTCCACATGGATTTTGAATTAGTAAAAAGGGGCAAAAAGGACTTTTATAATTTGAATTTGAATTCAAATTTTATTTGTCTTTCTTTTACTTTAACTTTGATTTTTGACCAGTAACATGGCCCATTAGGGTTATTTGAGTCAAATGACACATGGCCTCACATGATCACATGAAATTTGACCCTTGTGGTCATGATCTTTATTTAGGGTTTTGAAACACATCACATGAAATAACAACATTATGAAATAAAGCTTATTTAGTGAATGCAATCAAAATTTTCTACTCCATGAATGCTTTGCAATACATATGATGACATTTCAAAGTTTAGTGCTAGGTCAAAACACCAGAGGTGTTACAACCCTTCCCCCTTAAAGAAATCTCGTCCCGAGATTTAAAACTTAAGGCTAAGTAATGGAAAAGAAAATGTGTCAAGCTAACACATCATAACTTTATTCAAAAGACTAGTGAGGGGGGTTTCCATTCTTTTGACAAAAGAAACAAGTTACAATATAGACAAGGTATTGCAACTAGAGAGAAGCAAAGAAGTCAGGAAAGTTTTCTTCTAAATAATTCTCGGACTCCCAAGTAGCTTCTTCTTCAGTGTGCTGGTTCCATTGTACTTTGTAGAACTTGATTGTACGCCTTTGAGTGACTCGATCTTTCTGATCTAAGACTCTAATGGGGTACTTGGCATAAGTCAAATCAGGTGCTAGTTCTACATCACCAAAGTCGATCATTTGGTCAGGTACTTGAAGACACTTCTTCAACTGGGATACATGGAAAATATCATGCATAGCTGACATGTGATCTGGTAGCTTGACACGATAGGCGACTGGTCCACATCTTTGTTGTATTTGAAACGGACCGACATAACGGGGCGCCAACTTTCCTCGAATCCCAAAATGATGAACTCCTTTCATTGGCGATACCTTGAGGTAGACATGATCTCCCACTATGAATTCTAGCGGTCGCCTCCTCTTCATCATTCTCGACTTCTCCTGGATCTACAATCATTTCTTCATCTGTAACTTCACCATCCCCATGAGGAGGATGAAGTTGAGCGTACATCATGTGGACATTCTCATGAAGAATGGCATTGTCCATCTCTAGATCTTCTACGTAGAACTCCAACTCATGGATGCGTTCATTGGCCGAATCCTCTCGTGTCTAGGCTTCATTCTGCAACTCGGTATTCTTGGTGATGTCCCTTTCCATTTCCGCCAGCTTCTCTTGATCTTTGGCATGAGCTCAACGAAGTGTGTTGAGCTCCTTGGTAAGGTTCTCAATGTTGGTGGGATTGCTTGAAGATCCTTCATCTCCTAGGGTCTTGGAACTTCCTTCACCAAGCTCACGGTTACGCGGTGCCAACTGGTGACGAGGGACTCCGCGAGGTCCAGTGGACTTGCGTGTGGTTATCTTGGTCTTTGCCATAGCCTGTAGAATTTAGGATAGGACTATAAGGATAGCTTGAGGATAATGGAGGTTAGCAAGAATGGGATTGACATTACTTACCCAACCACTTTTAAGGGGAATTATTATGCAAGGTGTTCAAACATGATGCATGAATCGATCTTACGAATCCGAGTACAAAAGATTTATACAATCAAAAGTACTAGATTTTTAATACATAGGACAAACCTAATCATATTATCCGCCACAAACTTTCAAATAAGATAGGATTGAGGCTAGATTAGAGGGAAGAAGAAAGAAATTTGAACTTTAAAATATCAAGTTTACTTTCTTTGATCCAAATCAATTTGAAGGTTTTCCAAAGTAACCTACAATGATCTTAGATAGGACCTTCTCTGATACCAGCTGTGGCAGAACCTCCTAAGAAATCAGGCCCATGTGCACCTATCGATGTCTCAACAGACCTCAGATAGCGTACACAAGTTCCCAACAACTTAACAGGTCTGTCGGGTGTCGTCGGGAAACCCGAATCATCCACGAATCTTTTCCAAACAGGATCCCAATCACAGTCATTGCAGATTACAACAGTTTTCAATATACATACCAGAGATTATAAAGCGAAAGACTTAAGTTTTGATATTACAAACCAGTTGTTTCAAACTTACAAAACCATAAGTGTCATACAACCATAGTAGCGTGATAATATTACATTAACATTATTTATTTCACACAAACTAGTGCCTTGTCCAAAGGCCATTCATCATTCCTCATCGTCATCGACTTCAAACACTGACATGCAGCAGGGACCAAAAGAAGCCTGCGCATGTGACTTACCTACAACAAGGGTTAACAAACCCTAAGTACAAAAGTACTCAACAAGATTGACCCGACCAAAAAGGGTGAAGGTCTTAGGGATGCAGATGTTGGGTCAAGGTAAGGATGTAGAAAGATTCAAAAGTTCTTTGCCAAAAGCTTACTATTCTTGATCCTAGTTTCAAGTTTTACCCCTAAGTACTTTAGTTCAATATCTCAAACTAAGTGTTCATATCCCATGTTCCAATCCTTCTCATTCCATTCCTTTTCTCAAGTTTTAGTAATTCACCAGTCCTGCATTGCTTCTGTAATGAATCGAGTCTCCATATCCACGGAGCACCGGCAATTCGAATTGATTCAAGTCCCAGCTGGGGATTCCTTATCACACAACATATGTAGAACTTAATCTTGCATATATCAACTTCACTACCGGATCCTCCCATACTAAGCCGTCTCCACGCCACCCGAGAGCACAGCACGCCTCAAATTCGGCCACATTCAAGCCACGAGGGTACACGCTACTCCCGCCATCTCACCACTCCCAGTGCGTGGGCATTCGTCTTAGTATCGGATTAGCCGAAGTAGGCTTACCGGAGTATGTGACCAGTACTACAAAGTGTCTCATTCAGAAGATCCACAATGAGTGGCCTTTAAGCGACATAGTCGGCAACATTACCCAACATTCAAGATAAGCCACCCCGACTAGTCTCTAGTTCATTCTATCTTCTTTCTTTCTTTGTTTCTTTGGCCAGTATGCCTTTGATTGTATCGAAACTTTTACTTTGAAAGCCTACCATAAAGCATACTAAGCATTCTACGCCTTTGTAAATGAAATCATCTTCAAGGATGGTAAACAATTAACAAGGTAGGCAATGCATCAAGTAGGTACATTTGAATTAATCAACTTAATGCAATAGGTAACATAGGTGATAAACTTTTCAAAGTAAACAAGGTAATGGTTTAATGCATAAACTGGGGCTTGCCTTCGTTGACGATCTCAGGTTCCGGATCAATGCCACAATTATCAAATCCCGTGACAACCGGGGATTCTTCCAGGACTTGCTCAACTAGAATCGTTTCACTCTCGAGTTCTACATGAAATGATAACATATGCTTTAACGTGATGATAATGTAAACATGATGCTTTCACGGTACATGAAATGTAACAACACCCCGAATACGATTTTCCTTCACGGTACAGTTGCAAGCCAACAAAACCAACTTGCAATTCTACCGGCAAGAACCACACATGTGACTTGACCAAACTGATCTTGAAACCCTACTGGTCACACAACATGACCCAAACAAAAATTAAACCCTAACCCTAACAATAGGGTTGCTTTTATTCAATTTTTAATTAATTTGAAATAAGCCCAACAATAAATTTGTTCCAAATGACCTCAAAATTTTATGTAAGCTTCCTCATAACAAATTAGTGTACCAAAATAAATTTCAAAATTTTTTGGAGCTATACAGTGACCTACAAAAATTATGGAAATTGCATTTATCAATTAATTGACTGAATTTTTGAAAATTAACAATTTATTCAAATTTCAAGTTTCATATTTTTCCTAAATAGTATTCATCACAGAGAGATCACACAAAAATTTTCATAATTTTTGGAGCTCTAAACAAATCTACACAAAAATAACAAAATTAGACACTATTCATCCATTTCTGAAAATAGAAAAATTCAATTTGAACTATACAGTCGCTGACATACGGGACCCACTTTTCATCCCTAACCTCCAGCTTTGACCGCGACGACGACGGCGCTGACCGACGCGAACTCATCGTCGGTGAGCCCAACAGCGACGGCCATAGCACCAAAACGTTCACAACGACTAGACGCATCGATCTGTGGCACTACGGAGGTTGATTACGACATGGAACAAGGCTGACACCGGCCATGGTGGACGTGGTGGCACGGCGTTACGCCAGCGAAACAAAGCCAGTAGAGATCAAACAAAAGACTTAGCAAGGATCAGCAGCTCACCCCGAACGTGTTGAAGCAAAGAACGAGACCGGAGGAGCTACGGTAACGCGGGTTGACGGTGACAGCGGTCACGGCGGAGTAAACTTCGTCGGCAACGGAGTTTCGGTGACTGCAGTGAACAAAACGACCAAGCAAGAATGGATTAAGCATCACAGCGTCGAGACGAAGCTGTAGAGACCACAAGCAAGGGGAACAGATCACCGGACGATGCTGGCCACGGTGAATCGGAGTTTCGGTCGAGGTCGCCGTCCGCGAGGAAGAAGAATCGCTAGCGGCGGTTCTCGGTGGACTCAGACAACCTCAGTTGGTGGGATGGGTTCGGAAGGAAGAGACGGAGTTGGAACACTGCTTTGTCGAAGCTGGTTTAGACTAAGAAAGCGAGGAGAGCTCGCCGGAGCTGAGGCGGCGGCGTCGGGAAAAACAGAGGGAAAGCAAGAAAAATGAACGGCGACGTCTGGGCTTTATAGCTCGGCCAGGAGCGCGCAAACTCGACACGTAGCGAGCTGCTCATGCTAGCGCAAAGCCGAGGGCGGTCGCAGACGCGCCTGGAAGACCGGAGAAAGAACGCCGGCGGTGGGGCGGTGGTCGGCTACTATTCCAAGAAATTACAGAATTGCCACTGAGTTCATTTTGCAAATTACTCCCAAATTTTCTAAAGAAGTTGAAAATCTCCAAAAATGAAAGTTGCTCAACTTTTCAAACTCTACAACTTTTCTTCAATGAACATTTTCAAATTCTGCCTCCATTTTGAAATTTGAATTTGGGGTGCATTTGAGTATTTGAATCATTTCAAAATTACTCCAAATTTTATATGTAAACTTGAAAAACTTTGAATACCAAAGTTGATCCACATAAAATAATCTTCAACTTTGCTTTTTGCCTCAACCCCAAATTCCACATGGATTTTGAATTAGTAAAAAGGGGCAAAAAGGACTTTTATAATTTGAATTTGAATTCAAATTTTATTTGTCTTTCTTTTACTTTAACTTTGATTTTTGACCAGTAACATGGCCCATTAGGGTTATTTGAGTCAAATGACACATGGCCTCACATGATCACATGAAATTTGACCCTTGTGGTCCTGATCTTTATTTAGGGTTTTGAAACACATCACATGAAATAACAACATTATGAAATAAAGCTTATTTAGTGAATGCAATCAAAATTTTCTACTCCATGAATGCTTTGCAATACATATGATGACATGTCAAAGTTTAGTGCTAGGTCAAAACACCAGAGGTGTTACAATGGCTTTCTAAATGTGAAAGCAGAAGATTCTGCACTCATTGGTACTATGGTTAGTAGCATTGTGGAACATGTAGTATTTCTTCCCTTTAAGTTTGTTAGCCGAAGGGATCACATGGTTTGCAGGTAATCTCAACTGCTTTATTTCGAGCAGCAAGTCAAAGATCCTGTTGGCTTTCTTGACATCAAAGTCATAGGTGTTCTCTATTTCCTTGACCCATGGACAAGATCAGGTGTCTTGCCCCACGCCCATTCGACGATCGCAACTTCTGGATCATCCCCATCAGAGTCTGCAGCATAGGGATCAGTCATAGCAGCAGTACCCTTCAAATACTTCTATTTGTGTAGGGCTCGATGCTAACTCTCAAAGTGTTGGGGTTACAACCTTGGGGTGTCTCAAGGCACCGATTAGTCAACAGGCCGCGCGGCCTACAACACGATGGCTAACAAAGGCCCGAACGACCGAGGCCCAGCAAAAGCCAAGTAGAGCGGGCCAGGCGCCAAGGCTAGGGTCATCCCCAACCCCTTCCATCTGCCTTAACACACAATGCTCGCAAGACGCATGACCTCTCCTTGTCATGACCCCCGAGAGGGATGGAGGGAGGTCGAGCGCAGCTAGGTGTGCCTGCTGTGACAAAGGGCAGGCATGTTGCATTGACCCCTCAAGGACCAAGGGGACGGTAGTCACCTCAGCCCAGTCAGATACCATCCCTATGCCATGCCGCACTGACTAGACAACATCGCACCATGGTGGCAACGTGTACGACACCCACCGTCTAAATATAGACCGACTAGATGTTTGTATGATCCCACCCACTACGGGATGAGGATCCATGACAAGGGGCTCGACAAAAAGGCCATCTAGACTGGCAGAGTGCCTCGACCCGGACGATCGGGGTCATGGCCCTCGGCCCCACAAAGCGACCAAGGGATCGACGACCTAGGGCACCTACCCACTTTGGGTATGATGCCCCTAGGAACCAGGAGACGATGACGAAGGCCATGACGGACACCACGTTGTAGAGGATAGCTGATGAACCGCCATCGAGGCCATAGTGCCACCACAGCCAGCATGGTAGCACCACGTCACACCCTACCGCACATTGGCCAGAAGACCATGACGATAGCTATGACCGGACATGCACTAGAAGATGGTGTAGCTTGCAAGCCAAGTTAGCTAGGGCCTCCCTCAGACTCTCGACCCTTCGGTTAGGAGAACCTCCTCTTTGTACAAGCCTTGGCCCCAAACTCTATATAAGGGCAGCCCCTGGTACCTATCTCGGGGGACGATTCACATCCTCTACCATTCTATTCATTCACCATTGTAGTAGGGCTCCTAGAGCTTCTCTTTGGGCAGCCCTTCACCTAGCCTAGGTCCTTCCATCCCTTCCACCATTCTTACACCCCCTATTGTAACAACTTCAGAGCATTCAAGCGAGGAACCCACACTCGATCATCTCTGAGACTGGATGTAGGGTTCCGGCCTAAACCAGTATAAATCCTCATGTCTATTGGATGCTACCATCGTCTTCCTAGAGCAGCGTGGCAATCGTATAAGTTTACTAGTCTGGTTTACAAAACACCGACAGTTGGCGCACCAGGTAGGGGATAGTCGCACACTCTCGTTTGCTGAGAAGGAAGCGATGGCTTCTCACATTGTCGGTGAACTTTCTATTAGAACGGCCCATGGCAGCCACATCCACCGCAAAAACTACGAGTTCATCATCATCAAAGGGTCAGCACCTGTGACCGCTCGTGGCTACGACCCAAACCTCTACCATAGAGATCCGAAACATGTAGCCCGCAGTGGACACAATCTTGGAGTTGCCTCTAGTGACAGCATCCTGGAGTTCACCTACCCAAAGGGGCAAGTACCCTCACTCACCGCCGGCCATGACCAGGCCTCCTATTCGAGAAACCAAAAGGTCCATGGCTCACAACGAACTCGCCTATGGAATGGCCTCAACCGGCCACATCCTTTTGGGAAACCATGCGGTTAACCGCACCGAAGGGCCGACGCCCGTGTCCGCCCTAAGTTGTGACCCAGACCTCCATCCCATAGGTTTGGATCCTACGGTCCATGGCGGACACACTCTCAGAACTACCCTTAGGGGTTGCATCCCAGAGTGCACCCACGTGAGAGGCCCAATGCCCTCTCTCATTACTGGCCATGGCCGAGACCTCCACCTGAGAAATCAGACGGCCATGGCTCATGGTGATCTCACCCAAGGAATGACCCGCGGTGGCCACATCCTTTTTGGGAATCACGAGATCGCCCAAACCGATAGGGCAACACACGTCATCCGCTCATTCCCTGTCTAGACCCACCGCATTGTAGAACTGGGCCCTATGACACAATCACGCCCCAGGCAGCATCACCGCTAATGAAACTCAACAAACTAGGATATGCACGAACGATGAAACCACCCGCCACCACGTGGTGTCATCGTGAGTGATCCAGCGGGTAGCCGGTGCCACACCACATAGGGTCAAGGCCATAACTAGGGTTTGATCCTATGTAACGGGCAAGCTACACGACATGCCACGGTGAACTATCAGCTATCGCTTGGAGGTGCGTGCATCCGATGAAGCGGCCCCCATGAGCACACCACGTGCCATGATGAGTGGATAGAACCACGTTGCACTCAAGGCTAGCTCTCACAGCGATAGATCATGATAGTTCTTCATCAGAAGCAGTAGCTACATCCGAAGATGGAGATGTGGCGGCAGTGGCGACGTCAAGCCAGGAGAACCCGGGCACCAAAACACACGAGCCCTCTTGGTCAAAAGCTATGGCTAGCCGGACACAAGAAGACCACGCTCAGGGGCTCGCAAGCCCCTCGAGGACATCAAGCCGGTGCAGACTGGCCCAAGGCCACCTAGGAGGCTAACCCACGCTAGCTATGACCGCTCAGGGCGATAAATAAGTGACCCCATCAGTGTGCAGCCTGAAGACTATGACAACTCCACCGCAAGCAGGCGTTCGGGGGCTCGCAGCGCCTCGAGCAGCAACTCCGCCACGAATAGATGCTCGAGGGCTCAACACGCCCTGAGTTACGACAACCAGATCTACAACGGCTTCTGACATATCGGTCAGTAACGTTATCTCTGGCTCTAGCCGCTCTACCCAAACACGTCCACTTACATGTATAGGCACACCCTTAGTTCTATAATACCACGACCAACCCGTGGAGCAAACTACAGAATAGTGTGCCCACACACCTCGCCTTGAAATCGCTTAGGCTCCCGAGCAACATGATCCAACCCATGCTAGCAGCCAGACACGAACCGCTCATGGAGGCCATACACAAGAAAGTGTATGTGTGCTCCATGATGTAGCACTGCTTGTCATCATCCTAGCGACCCCTTCCCGAGCACCTTGCAACTGCTCCCAGCGCCATGACGAGCCGGTGACCCACGTCTCGATCTCACGATTAGGCTACCCTGGCCGACCCAACAGACCAGCTCCTAGGCAAGGGCAAGCACCTGCATGCGGGCCTAAGAGGAAATGAGAAACCCCTTCGTTCGGGTCCAGCAGAGCAAAGGGAAAGATAAATAACGTCGACCTCTTTCTTTCTTCTCGCATCGTGCCGGATCTGCTGTCACCCCTCGCTGCTCTGCCACTTCAATGGACCGTGCATGTTTTTAGCCCCATGGGCTAGCCCCCAGGGTAAAAAACGCATCCCCAAGTGCAAGACCATGGAGGAGAAGCACATTCCATCTCAAACAAAAAGCGAGCGAAAGAATGACAACATGACAAGCGAATTCGTCGGTCGCGCATTATGCGCAAAGAGCCCAAACATCATCCATCGCCGAATGAGAGACCTACTTTGAGCCCCTCCATTCGTACCCACGATGGGACAAAATGGCAAGCTATTCCTCGACACCTCGACCGCGGCATTGGGCCACACAACGTTTAGCCTTGTGGACCAAACCCTGGGCTAGAACTCACACCCAAAGGTCACAAGGCTAAGGGAGAAGATCCTGAGCAACAAACTTGATGAGGGCTGAACTGGCAAGAATGACTCACCTATGGAGCACTCACGCCTGCCCAAATGACTATGGCAGGTGCATCACCCAGGCGAATGAAACCACCAGGAACTCTTTAAAGCTCTAGGAAACATAACCCATGCGAATCGCTCAGGAGCACCGGGCACCTCAGCGCATACCCGAATGACATAGCACGACCACCTTGCCTAGGTCCATGGTAACCACCCCTTCGGAGGAAGGCCCAGCGGGGAATAGTAGGTATGCCACCTCCCTCAGTTGCGGCAGAAGTGCACCGCAGCATATGAATGCGAACCACCATAGCCCGGCAATGACTCGACGATGAGCCTAACCGAGCGGAGCGACTTACAAGAACCAACAACATAAAGCCTAAAAATATACCCACATGAAAGCAAGAAGGAGAAGATGTCCATGCAACATAGAGAGGGATGAAGCGAGGCATGACGCTGCCAAGTCTAACCTACAGACACTTGGATCGCAAAAACATGGTCGCGCTGGCCTGGGGCCCATGGGTCGACCCCTGGGCAGGGGTACATGGCCGCAACATTTGAGCGACCAAACCAAGAATGGTCATGGATAGTCGACAACACATAGAAGAAATGAATCCATGAGACATAAGCTAGAAGAAACATCTTTAATAAAGAATTCTTCAAGAACCCCGGGCACACCCTAGGGCTATCATCCATCACCATGAAGGATCTCCTCCACATCCACAATGATGACAATGACATCCGCAGTAGCGGAGAAGTCATTGACCTGGGCCATCCGCTCCTCCTGCTAGGCGTGCTTCGGGAACCTAGGCGTCACCCGATGAAGATGCACCCTAGTTCGCAGCTACATGGCGGCAAGGGCAACACCGGACCCCTACCAGATCCCTGCAACCATTGTGCACTCATGGTTCTCCATAAGCAGAGCCTCCCATAGACAGGCCTCCCCTACCTCATGGCAGGAAGCCGCTAGCTACTCCTCCAGTGCTAGTAACAAAACAATAAGAGGGTCAACAACTGTGGAAGCCAACAAGAAACCATGAGGTGGAAGAGCTACACTCACCCACAATCTAGGCCTAGGCGTCGACGACCACCACCTGTGTGGCAGTAGCCTCCCTCTTAGAGGCCTCGAGAGCTACCTCAATGGCACCAAGGTAGCCCTCCAACTAGTTAACCTCATAGGCAGAGTCAAGGTAGGGCTCGTGGGCCTCCTCCACCGCACGGCGGACCTCACGAAACTCACGTCGATGGAACAAAGAAGATGACGATGACAACGATGACAAGTTCAACCCCGCCTCCGATGGGGTCGCACCGCAAGCAGCACCGGTGGCCTCTCTTGACACGGTGGAGAATGCGGCCCTAGAAGCGACACGATTAGCCCCAGTAAAATCCTGACCTCTAAACATTGACCTCGAACTCACCCCTGCTCTTGTAGAAAGACTCGAAGACATGGAGGCATCTGCCACCCTTCAGTGACTCCTTCCAAGAGCGCTTATCGCGGCCCATACCGATGACCCTAGAGGCCAGAATTATGGACATGCGAAGGGAAGATGAGCGATCAATAGGGCAGCCGACTTGAGACAAACACCTCACCAATCGTACCGCCCGGTAGATTTATAGCCACCATAGGTTCATGAAGTACTCGTGAGTCTGATCGCATTTATTAACCGCTTTCCTGTAGCATAGGGGAGGCGGTTAGATGAAAGGCCAAGCGGTGGACACCAACACAGTAGCATATCCTAAGTAAGCCTCATATCTTTCATTGTCTTTCGATTCACGCGCCCACATTTTATGGTGTACAACCATTTACAAGAGAGCACCGCCAAGACGCAACATGGCTAGGGGAGGTCGATAACCCCCTAGGTTCACATGCTGAGCGAACCTCCACATCCACGACCCCATGTCATGCTTAGGAAACCTTCTCTTTGGCCGGCTCTTAGAAGGGCTCGAGGACACAAAAGGGATAGGGGCAGGGAGGAGATGGGCCCCAGCGGCTCTAATCGGTGGTGCAGAGCCACATGACCATCTCTTCCTGTGTTTGAATCATCCACTTCAAAGTCTCCTAGGTTGACCCCTTTATGGGGGAGGCATCATGCCCTCTAGCCGCTGTAGAGACAGTTAGTGTAAGTGCATCTAGCCCTTTAGTGGGTTTTGGTAAATTGAATGACAACACAATTAAAGGTCTAATAAGTTTGCTAAGTGTTGAACAGGAATTTGAGTCTATTGCATATACTTGTGGTTTGTGTATTAACAAGTATATACAAGGTTCAACTAGTAGGCAAACTTGATGATATGCCACATTATGTTAAAGTGAATGCCAAACTGTGTATTGTTGTATTGAAAGTTTATAGAAGAAATCTGGTTCAAGCAAAAGACAACAATGCAAATGGAATCAATGAAATGGCTTCTATGTTGTGGGATATCATAGCATCATGTGAAAGCAAACATACTTGGTAAATGACAATGTATAGTGGATATAAGTCGGTCTCTACATTGGTTTGCTTACATGGATGAATATATGAAAGATCAATTGGAATGTCAACCCAAAATGAGAAGGGAATAAGGAATCGTGAATTAGCTTGACCATATTGATGTTGATCCATATATGTCTCTATGTGAGACAAACTGATGCTTGATTGATCTCAACACTCATATCTAGAAAATATTCAAGCAAGGATCAAAATATTGAAGAAATGGTTTTCAATGGATGCTTAATATAATGTGACTTAAGTATGGCTTGATAGGGTGAAGATAGAAAGGAAAGGGATTCGAGGTACTAAGCGAAGGTGAAGGGCAAGCGACGGCTTGGCGACCGAGGTACCATGGCTAAGGTGAAGAAGAGAGCACTTGCATTGAGTCGAGGTACTAATCAAGCTATGAGGAGTCATATTGTGTTGAGGATCAAATCATTAGTGGAAGTGACTTGAAGCCATGAAGGTGAACTCATATGTATGGAAATGGTTCAAATCACATAATCAAGGTATAATGAGAATGAGGAAAACATATTCGATGATAGAAGTCCTCAATTGCCAAATGATGTGGCAACAAGCTCAAAGGCATTTACATTATTTTATGTTTTGAATTTGAGTTTAGGAAAAGCCGTACTATAAAGAGGGATTCTAGTACAGTTGGTCAACTGTGCAACCAGATGCTCAAAACTATAGATCTACATCCTCTTACCCAGCCAAAGTAGCCAGCCAAAAATCTCTAGATTCTACCTGTTTTGGCTAGGCCGGCAGTGCCGCCCATAAATGACCGTTGGAACCCAAGAGGTATAAATACCATTTGGACCGGCCCACAACGGAGAGCCTTCTTCTCCAACGGTTCAGTTCAAAACTGAACAGACCAAAGCTCACCTCTCTCTCCTCCATTGTTGCTCCTTCATCCCTCAAGCAATCCTTGATTTTCACCATCAAAACTTGAGAGAAAAGGCAGCAAAACTTGATAGGAGAGCAGATCCACTGATTCCCAAAGTCTAAGAGTATTTGGTTCACGTTTGGCCAGCGGTTCTAGGGTTTGTTACTCTTGGAGCTTGCTCCTAGCCGGCTAGGTGTCGCCCTTATGCTTGCCAACTTGTGTGGCAGCCTTGGGAGGTTTGTAACCTCATCCTACAGCTAAGAAATCACCCCTCACTTCAAGAGTTCACTCTCTTGATTTGAGAATGAGGGCAAGGCAAGCCTTGGTGGCGAGCCAATCCTTTTGTGGATGCCTCAACAACATGGACTTAGGCAAGCCTTGGTGGTGAGCTGAACCACAGGATAAATATTATGTCTCGCGTGCTTCACTTTGTGTTCTTACTGGTTTAGCTCTTTGCTAGCTGTTGTTAGGGTTTGGTAGCTCGATCCTCTCTTGTGTGAGATTTCTGTGGCATCCAGTCTTCGAACTGGATTTTGTCTTTCTATTGCAGGATTGAGCAGATGAGAGGGTCAGGTTACTATCTATGAAATATCAATACTGTCTGCTTTATTTTTGAAGAGTGGCAGTGCCACCCTATTAGGCCAGCAGTGTCGCCCTCTGTTCTAACAGAGTTTCGAGTTGATTTTTTATAGGCCTATTCACCCCCACTCTAGGCCTCCTAGACGACATCAAGGTCCTTTTAATTGGTATCAGAGCCTAGCTCTCAATTTTGAGCTTGACCGCCTTGAGAGAACGATGTCGACGAGTGAGGAGGTATCTCTAGAACTTTTACTTTTAGATGACTCAAATTATACATCTTGGTCTGCTAGTGTGCTTGATGTTTTTAGGACCATGGGTCCTCAAATAGAGCAGATTGTAGATGTGAGCATTTCACCTCCTTATGATGATTTGATCTTCCTATCTAGAGAGGAAGTGAAATGCTTACAACTCAATGCTCAAGCTACTAATGTCTTATTTAGTGCTTTGAGTGAACATGTACTTGATGCTATCATATTTGGAGATGGTAAACCACTTGGTGATGCTCATATCATTTGGACCATGCTAAAGGAAATGTATGGCAACTCCAAATGTGAAGAGAGCAACCTCTCATTGGAAAAACCACTTGAGGAATGCTCAACTTCATCAACAAATGATGAGCCTCAAGTGATTCTCTCAAAAGGCCTATTTGATCATGCCACATCTACTTCCTCGCCAACATATGACTTATTGGACGATAATGAAATAGTTGGTGAGAACAATATTTTTACATGTGGTACTTCTACCTTCTTTAGTTCTTGTGAGACTAACATTTTGAAGGAAGAAAAAGCTTGTGATTGGTGGAAGCCAAATGATGAATCCACCTCACCAAGAAGCTCAACTCTCTATACCACTTCACATATCGGTCTCATGGCAAAGAAAGAGAAGAAAGTGGCAAGTGAGAGTGACAGTGACAGTGACAGTGCTAGTGATGATGATGAGATCAATCAACACCTTGCACGTCTAAGCAAGAAAGACAAGTTGATAGTGATCAAGTTCATAGAGAAGATTCAAGAGCAAGAAGAAGATCTCTACAAGCAAGAAGAGCTTCTCGTTGAAAAGATCAAATGCTTGGAGAAGTTGACCAAAAAGCATGAAAAGCTTAAGTGCTCTCATGCTAGCTTGGTCCAAAGGTATGAAAACTTGTCAATTGAGCAAACTCATACTATTAACTCTCTATCTTGTGTTGCTCAATTAGAAGATCATAATTATATGCTCAACGACAAGTTGGAAAGGCTTACTAGCAAAAATGAGACTTTGCAAGAAAGTCATGATGGGCTTTTGTGCTCTCATGAGAAGCTTATGGAGTCTCATCTCATGCTAGAAGTTGCTCATGAGGTTGTGGTAACAACGGTAAAATCATATCAACCTCACACTCACAAATGCACATATACACAAGTTTCATCTACTTTATCATGTGCTAACAATTGTTGCTCTCAAGCAAGCCAACCTTCCGTTGAGCATGTAATTGTAGAAACTTGTGATGATTCCATTGTAAAGAAAATGAACAGCTCAAGGAAGAAGTTGAAATGCTAAAAAGGGACTTGATTCAATGGAAGGGCAAGTGCAATGCTCAACCTTCTCAAGATAACCATGAAGACATGGCGAAGAAGCTTGAGAAGGGATCAATCGATGCATGCATCAAGTCTTATCAAAAGAGTTACAAGTCCAACAATGGCAAAGTGAAGGGGATACTTAAAGAAGTGCAATCTGTCCAGAATGTAGTAGTTCAGCTAGCTGCACAGACTATGGCAGTGCCGCACCCCAACGGCGGCAGTGCCGCACCTGGATAGAACAGGAAAGTTCCCAAGGCCATCAAGGTGCAACGTCAATCAAAGAAGACTCACATCACTTGCTTCAAGTGCAAGAAAGACGGTCACCATGTCAGAGATTGCCCCTTGAAGAAAGAAGAGAAGGGCGTGAGCAAGATCCAAGAGAAGAAGAAGATGGCTCATGTCAAGTTCTCCAACATGGGACACAATGCTTCTATGTGTTCCAACAAGGTCGATGATCAAGCCACACTTCCAAAGAACAAGACAAGAAGAAGCAAGAGGAAGTGTTATGGTTGTCATGAGAAGGGACATGAAATTGGCTCATGTCCTAATAAGAAAAGTGAAGGCTTGTCATCATCAACAAAAAGGTTCATTAGCAAGGTAGCAAGCAAAGTGCAAGAAGAGAAGGCTAGAAAGAAAAAGAACTGCCTATGCTACACTTGCAAAGGAAAGGGACATTTAAGTAAGGATTGTCCCATGAGTAACACTTCTAAGCTCAACTTGTCAATTGATTTAAATATGCTTAGGAGGCCCAAAAATGACACTTGTGCTAGGAAGGTGATTGGTTCACCATATGCTAGCACACAGGCCATTTGGGTGCCTAAGTCTCTTGTGACTAACCATAATGGACCCAACATAGTTTGGGTACCAAATTGTGCTTAGTAAGTGTTGTAGGTACTTGAAGGTGATATGAAGCTTCGGGGTGCTTGAGCAAGTTGATTGAAAATGTTGACTCAAGCTATCAATCAATTCATATTGCATATTCTTATATGGTTGACCCGAAGATGAATCAATGGAAATAATTCAAACTTCATATTCACCTCAGTAACTAGTACCTAACCCTTGTTAGCTAGCCACTTGACGTGTGTAGTCTCTAATAGTTCACAAATATATGTGTGTTTGTGAATTATTAAGAGTGGCTAGAGTACTTCAAGTCTAAATGAATCATTTGCCATATGATGCTTTTAATGGCTCTCTAGTAGAGCAAGATCTTATTCATGTTGTAGGTAATGAGGAACCACCTTGTGGGGCAATCCAAAAAATGGCCATTGATGATATAAGACCACAAGAAGTACATGCTACAAAAGTGGAAGCTCCTCAAGTTGCTGCTGTACCAAATTCCACTGACAACTCTGATGCAGAGGTGCAGCACACCCCTGCTGCAAATCAACAGGGCGGCAGTGCTGCACCCAAGGGCGGCAGTGTCGTCCCTCCTACATAGTAGCAATTGACTCCACTCTAGTTCGTGGACAAATCTACAACCTTCATATATGCAAGATGAAGATGAAAAGACCACCTCATCCATTACAATCAAGAAGGGTGGTAACATCTAAATCTCAAGTGCAATTTATTTGAAACTAAACTCCTTTCTGTCTTGTGTAGCCACTTAGGATAATAGAAGCACTTGAGGATATTCATTGGTTGCTGGTCATAGAATAGAAACATGATCAAAATTGAATTGATCATCCGCACCAAGCAACATAGATGACTTGACTTTCCTTTGTGGACTTCAAACCAAGAAAAACAAGATGAAGCAAGTTTATGTTCGTGCACATTATGAGTTGGTTTGATGGATTTGGAATCTTGGTACACATTGGAGGATACAAGTGGATTTCAAAATGGCCAAGAATAAAGAATCAAGCTCAAGTCAAGTAAAGGGACTTATTACTCACAAGTCAAGAACTTCCTACTTGATGGAATCTTGTCATATGTTAGATTACCAAATTCTCATTCTCTTCTTATGGGCATCTACATGCTATATTGGTTGTGAGTATCTCTTGGCATAGTTCGAATTGATTACACTATTGTTGCCATGACCTAGACATAGAGTGAAAATCTCAAGTTCTTAAATGAATAAAGTGCTATGTGAGAAATTTAAATACTTAGAGCACTTATAAAAGGAGACTTTAATCTATGGCTAGAGTTATGAGACTAATCTTTCTCTCTAAGTGATTTATGTAGTCTCACTAAATGAGAATGTGTTTCTCAAATAGAGTGTGCTATTATATGAAGGCTATCAATCCAAAACCATGTGATGTATTTTCTCTCTAGCTAATTTGGATTAGATTTGTCTATGTTAGCCACTCACCATAATATGGCTTAAATCTGCCCTTTGGACTTAAATGACCAACCATTCACATTTACTTTTCCATTCCACTCAAAAGAATGTGCATGAGGCATCAAGGGAGATTTAGTCCATGTTATGAGGTTTCTCCATTTTGGTAACCCACTTGTCATCCACATATAAATGGTTACTAAATGGAAAACTAGTGCTTGTGTTACTAATGTCTTCTTGTGATTGAGCTTATTCATAGAAAATCAATAAGAAGATGTTGTGCTAATTTATTTCACAAGCTTAAAGGTTATTCTTCACCTAAAGAAAGATGTTGCTGCTAAAGGCCATTTAGATCAAAAGTTTCAGTTTCGCTTGAATCAAGTTTGAGGTTGATCTGAATAAGCTATACAAAAAAATTCACAAGATTATGAATCTTGATGAGAGGACTGAATGGATATAACACCTTGTATGTATTCTCAACTGAAATCACCTCAACGATTGGATAGAAAAAGAAGAAGAATCATCGATCATCAAATCTATCCAGAAAATTGCAAATCTGAGTTGACTGCCTTCAAGCATGGATTTGGAGATTCAAATACTGATAAATTGACCTGAAACTTTGTGAGCATGCTATACACATCTAGTACTTGTTGCTGTACAATTGGTATGAAGATTGGTTTTGAAGAAAATCATTTTTGAGTTGGTTTCTATCAGCTTCAACAGGGCAGTTTTAGATTTGAGCAATTCTGGTAGAAAATTATTTTCACTGACCAAATGGAGTTTAAATGAGCTAAATTTTTGAGAGAAGTTAGAGGACTCATAGATGAAGATCTCTACAAAATTTCATGCATATTGGGCTAGTGGTCTGAGAGATATGGATTTTGTTTTTGAGGATGACAGAATTTGAAAACTGACTGAATGGAATTGGATTGCATTGTGGCAACAAGATTGAGTTAGCTCTCAAGTTGGTCATGAAGAATCAGTAAATATGAGAAATATAAATTTGGTCTAAAGGAGGTTCAATGAAAGAAAAGAACTCACACAAGGGTCCAAATAAGTTGCAATTAGAGTACAAGCAGCAGCAAGTGATTGCAACTAGTTGGAACAAGAAGTAATCAGCTGAGACTATTGAATTGCAAGCAGTTTCAAGGAGTTCTAATCAGTTGAAGTATAGTGCAAGTCACTCCCTTGACCTCATATTGTTAATGTGCTTAAGTGAACTTTGTGTACTCTTGTATGCACAAATTTAGGGGGAGCTTAGCCTATATCTTGTGGGATTATTGGTTTCTTTAAAGTGTTTGATGTGCCGTCCCACACATGGAAAAAGGAGGATGGGTAGTTTCTTTGGATTCTCTAGGTGTTTCACAATTATTCTAGGAGGTCTCGGTCTGTATAAACCAAGTGCTCCTAGTTTAAATGTTGAATGTCCCAATCCTTTAAATGGACCTAGATTTGGATGAGATGGAGAAAATAATTGAAGAGTGGGCTTTCATTGCTATTTCTCCTCTCTAAGTGCTCATCAAGTACCTATGATCCATCCCATTGATCTCCCAGGATCTTATCAACAAAGAGTGGTAACTCCTAGTTCATAACTTGCAAATTTCATGAATTTTACCTTTGCTCTCTGTGTGAGTTGCTCTAGGTAAAGAAAGAACTAGGAAACTAATATGGATCTTGGATGATCACAAGAGCTCAGTTTTACCACATTTCATCAAGTGAGAACTATAGCCATCCAAATCATTGAAGTCTCACCTATGATGGTCATGTCGATGAAAATTTATGTGGTGATCTATCTACCTTGGTGGTGGTATGTTTCCTTGGCATAATTTCAATTGTTGCAAATTTATCATGCCTTGACCAAGATATAGGATGAACTTCTCTTGACTCTTAAACCGATTCAAGTGCATTCACAAGTAATTCGAGTACTTAATGCACATATTAAGGAGGAGCCCATTCTATGTCTTGTGTCTTTGAGACTAACCTTTTCTTCTAGTGAATTTGTGTAGTCTCTTGCTGAGAATGAGTTTCTCATGGGTATGCGACATTAATTCAATTGCTACTTTGTGACTTTATTTGCTTCGGATATGGACATGTATTCATGGTTACTGTTTTAGCTTGTCATATTCTGAGTTCAAATTGTTTTATATTCATATGATCTGCTATAGGAATCTGATTGCTACCTGACTGATATAGTCAGGACGGCAGTGCCGCCCTCTAGGGCCAGCAGTGCCGCCCAGTGCTGTATCAGCCAGAGTCTTGTGTGCTTGAACTGATAATAACCTATCATATGCATCACTTTTATTTCTGTGACACTTTGTTCAGCACCCCACAGTAGGCATGGATGTAGGGGGAGGTTCCCAACACACCTAAAATGTGAATCGTGGCCTTTCATGCCAAATTGAGAATTCAAATCTATATTCACATATTTAGGGGGAGGCTCCTACACCCATAGCTCAAAAATCTCAGTTTAGATATCATATTATTTGTAAACTCTAATAAAATTTCTCGAGATGATAAGTAGGGAATCATAAAATGAGGATGATGTACAGGTTGCAAGTGTCCTAATTACAAAAGGTGACATTATGAGATACGGGCATTCATTCTAATTGGCATCAACTAGTGAAGATCCTTTCAATAGAACAACACTTGCACTTTTTGATTTTGAGATTTCTCTTAGTTGGGCTGGATAGGTCTCGAAACAAGCTTTCCAGAAAGTCCAAGATTACTAAAAACGGAGTTCAGAGT
Organism: Miscanthus lutarioriparius; assembly: GCA_904845875.1. Classification (NCBI taxonomy): domain Eukaryota; kingdom Viridiplantae; phylum Streptophyta; class Magnoliopsida; order Poales; family Poaceae; genus Miscanthus; species Miscanthus lutarioriparius. The sequence continues at coordinate 85,379,560 of CAJGYO010000006.1, forward strand.
AAAGAGATATGATGTTTTCCATGAGCTGACCTGTGTTGTATCTGAGAGCTGCGGCAGTGCCGCACCTGTATAGGTCTTGATGGCTTGTTTTTGAACTCCAATGGCTAGTTTTGTTTTTGGGTGTATATATACTCATCCCACGGCCCCTGGGCTAGCTGCTGACAACCAAAACATTACAAAGCCTCATGAAGACTCTCAATTGGTGTCAAAATTATGAAGATCATATTTCAATTGGTAGTGATTGATAATCTTTAACTTGGTATATCAAGAAATATGTCTTCAGCTGATATCTCAATATGACAACAAGAGCTAGCAATGGACTTTCAATTGATATCAAGCACAAATTTATGATATCTCCTTGAAGATGATGATGATGAGAGATGGACACAAATGAAATTATCTTGCATAACGAAGTACTAGTCCCATCAAAGCACTAAATTCAAGTATTGAAATCATCTTCATGGTGGAGGTTATGAGGCTTAGAACAAAGGTATATCGCTCCATGAACTCATGTATTACCTTTGTGCATCTAGGCCTTTACATGCTAGTGTGTGCATGTGTATGCAATTTTTGAGTCATACCATAAGTTTGTTTTTGTGGTGGCAATTAGAGAATTCTTTAGATATTTGGTTGATACCTTTTGTGGTGATGGCATGAGTTTGTCTCATGTTATACTATCATCTAAGTGAGGTATGAGCCAAATATGCTAACCTCTCAAGAATCTTGACCTAAAAGTTGCATACTTTGTTTGGTAGAAAATAGGTGAGAAATCCCATATGCTAAACTTTTACCTACTTTTGCCCTCATTTGTCGACCATCATTTCTTCCTTTTGGTGGAGAGATCCTTTTTGGAGATTAATGCCAAAGGGGGAGAAATCTTGGGGGAGATGTAAGGGGAGAGAGATTGATATGTGGATGGAAATGGGTAAAGGAGAGGCATACATATAAGGTTTAAAAAAAATTGTGGTGTGTGCAAGGATAGTTTAAATTGATGCTCTTGATAAGGACCATTTATGCTAGTGTGTGGCATTCATGCCTTGAGTGATGCTTGTTTTCTCCTGTGCTGGTCAGGCAGGTGCGGCAGTGCCGCTCTCTGGTGCGGCAGTGTCGCCCTCTGCTAGTCAGCAATCTTTGAGTGCATGAACTGTCATGAGCATCATGATTATCATGTTACACCTTGCACCCCATTGATGCTAAGATATAGGGGAGTTCCCACACTTCATCTTAATATATGTGCATTTGGCATTTGAGGCCAAAATTTGAATTCCTTCAATGCACACATTTAGGGGGAGCTCACTATATAATAGGATTCAAAATCTTAATGTTTATCAATCTCTTGTAAGCTTTAGTTGTGTTGTCATCAATCACCAAAAAGGGGGAGATTGTAAGTGCATCTAGCCCTTTAGTGGGTTTTGGTAAATTGAATGACAACACAATTAAAGGTCTAATAAGTTTGCTAAGTGTTGAACAGGAAATTGAGTCTATTGCATATACTTGTGGGTTGTGTATTAACAAGTATATACAAGGTTCAACTAGTAGGCAAACTTGATGATATGCCACATTGTGTTAAAGTGAATGCCAAACTGTGTATTGTTGTATTGGAAGTTTATAGAAGAAATCTGGTTCAAGCAAAAGACAACAATGCAAATGGAATCAATGAAATGGCTTCTATGTTGTGGGATATCATAGCATCATGTGAAAGCAAACATACTTGGTAAATGACAATGTATAGTGGATATAAGTCGGTCTCTACATTGGTTTGCTTACATGGATGAATATATGAAAGATCAATTGGAATGTCAAGCCAAAATGAGAAGGGAATAAGGAATCATGAATTAGCTTGACCATATTGATGTTGATCCATGTATGTCTCTACGGGAGACAAACTGAAGCTTGATTGATCTCAACATTCATATCTAGAAAATATTCAAGCAAGGATCAAAATATTGAAGGAATGGTTTTCAATGGATGCTTAATATAATGTGACTTAAGTATGGCTTGATAGGGTGAAGATAGCAAGGAAAGGGCTTCGAGGTACTAAGTGAAGGTGAAGGGCAAGCGACGGCTTGGCGACCGAGGTACCATGGCTAAGGTGAAGAAGAGAGCACTTTCATTGAGTCGAGGTACTAATCAAGCTATGAGGAGTCATATTGTGTTGAGGATCAAATCATTAGTAGAAGTGACTTGAAGCCATGAAGGTGAACTCATATGTATGGAAATGGTTCAAATCACATAATCAAGGTATAATGAGAATGAGGAAAACATATTCGATGATAGAAGTCCTCAATTGCCAAATGAAGTGGCAACCAGCTCAAAGGCATTTACATTCTTTTATGCTTTGAATTTGAGTTTAGGAAAAGCCGTACTATAAAGAGGGATTCTAGTACAGTTGGTCAACTGTGCAACCAGATGCTCAAAACTACATATGTACATCCTCTTACCCAGCCAAAGCAGCCAGCCAAAAATCTCCAGATTCTACCTGTTTTGGCTAGGGCGGTAGTGCCGCCCATAAACGACCATTGGAACCCAAGAGGTATAAATACCATTTGGACCGGCCCACAATGGAGAGCCTTCTTCTCCAACAGTTCAGTTTGAAACTGAACAGACCAAAGCTCACCTCTCTCCTCCATTGTTGCTCCTTCATCCCTCAAGCAATCCTTGATTTCCACCATCAAAACTTGAGAGAAAAAGCAGCAAAACTCGATTGGAGAGCAGATCCACTGATTCCCAAAGTCTAAGAGCATTTGGTTCACATTTGGCTAGCGGTTCTAGGGTTTGTTACTCTTGGAGCTTGCTCCTAGCCGGCTAGGCATCGCCCTTGTGCTTGCCAACTTGTGTGGCAGCCTTGGGAGGTTTGTAACCTCATCCTACAGCTAAGAAATCACCCCTCACTTCAAGAGTTCACTCTCTTGATTTGAGAACGAGGGCAAGGCAAGCCTTGGTAGCGAGCCAATCCTTTTGTGGATGCCTCAACAACGTGGACTTACGCAAGCCTTGGTGGTGAGCTGAACCACAGGATAAATATTATGTCTCATGTGCTTCACTTTGTGTTCTTACTGGTTCAGCTCTTTGCTAGCTGTTGTTAGGGTTTGGTAGCTCGATCCTCTCTTGTGTGAGATTTCTATGGCATCCAGTCTTCGAACTGGATTTTGTCTTTCTGTTGCAGGATTGAGCAGCTGAGAGGGTCAGGTTACTATCTATGAAATATCAACGCTGTCCGCTTTATTTTTGAAGAGCGGCAGTGCCACCCTATAAGGCCGACAGTGCCGCCCTATGTTCTAACAGAGTTTCGAGTTGAATTTTTATAGGCCTATTCAACCCCCCCCTCTAGGCCTCATAGGTGACATCAAGGTCCTTTCAGTTAGGGACCAATAGGATTGACGACCGACGATTTATTGGACGTCTCACGTGAGGCACAGCCGAACTCCACGTCGATTGGGGAGGATATTGGGTCCAACTCGAATTACCCATAGACCCCAATGAGGAACACCACTCTGGCCACGTGGTTATGGTGAACATGCCCCTCCCCGCATGGGGCAAAACCAAACTCGCCTATAACAAGGCATCGCGACCCCTTGAGATTGGCAAGGACATTAGGGAAAGATGGAGACGGGTCCCCATGACCCCAAAAAGAGCTAGGGACAAATCCCAACTGGCTCCACCCTACGTCCTAGGTCTCAGACCTAAGGTCAGCTCCAGAGACTCATAAACCGCCAAGGGTCTATGACCCTTCCGGGAGAGGATGACGAAGCAGATGGCTAGGGAAGCACGATATAGTCTTCCTCGAGAAGCGACATGTGGCGCAAAGCGTGATCATGGCTCAGTCACACGAAAAAAACTCAGAGGTCCAAGACCTACAAGCCAAATGGATGTTCACAAAAAGAAAAAAAAACTCATGACCATGAAGGAAGAGGTCTAGAAAACGCTTTCTTGCATCAAACCAAAAACCACGACCCTGATCTCGTGACCCAGGGGCTCACCATGGGCGCAAAGGGAACATACAGAAAGGGTCATTCTTTTCACCCAACTCTAGGCAGTACAAGAGCGGTCGAGCAGCTTTAGATGCACTTAACCATGACACCATTGCCAAGGCAGCATTGTCGAGGGACCCCGAAGGTGCCTGCTACAAGTATGGGAGGAAAAGAGGCAAGAAATCGCCACCCGCTCCTCCCCATAGCACCTCAGCCTTATAGGTGGGGGCATGCAGGAAAGAAAGAATGGGGTGGGAACAAGCCCTCAGGGCACCACCATCATGCTTTGAAAAGCATGAAGGGGACACCATGGGACAACAACGCCTTCCCTGAACTTAAGGCAGCTTTCCAAAGCCATCTACAACTATGGGGAGCAACTAGAAGTTGTCCTTGGTGGTCATGCTCTGGCAACCCGAGACCTACGGGTTCGAGTAAGCGCTCGAATCATGAGACCCCATGGTTAGCCTAAGCACCGCCCTGGTCCTTCCCTATTTGCAAAATCCCTTCTAGCACCAGTTGTTGGAAGGGCAGCGCCAGCTCCGACCACCGTAGGAGACCCCAAAAGGAACACTCGACAGGAGCCACATGGTCCTCCCCCTGAGCTTTTCTCTCCCATTTCCTTTCTCTCAACAGGAAGGTGGGAGACAATTTGTAGACGCAGCGATGTATGATTCAAATGGCTGGGGGACCAATACTTATAGGCCCACGGGGGACAGAGCAGCTCGAGACCCCCTTGCCGCATGGTGAACCACGAAAGGTCACGGATAGTAACAGATGCTCGTGTAAGGACAGAAAGTCTAGACCTCCCTAAAGGCAGGACTAATGCGACATTGACGAGACCACACGACCCCACCTGGCTCACAGACCTCGATGAGCAGCACGCTAGCACGGCGAGGCTCAGCAATCACATACCACTTCGACAAAATGGAATGGGGTGCAACATCCACCTACCGCCTTGAACACACCAAGCCCGCAAGGGGTCGAGCGACGAAGCTCGAAAAAGCCACGAACATGAGCCCATGCCCTAACGCACACGCGTACCAGCGCTTTCATGATCACTTCATGATCACAAAAATGCTCGGGGGCTACCATCGGGGTTATAACCCTAGGGTGTCTCAAGGCACCGATTAGTCAACAGGCCACGCGGCCCACAACACGATGGCTAACAAAGGCCCGAACGACCGAGTCCTAGTGAAAGATGAGCGGAGCGGGCTAGGCACCAAGGCCGGGGTCATCCCCGACCCCTTTCATCCACCTTAACACAAAGCGCTCACAAGACGCATGACCTCTCCCCATCACAACCCCTAGGAGGGATGGGATGACATCGAGTGCAGCTAGGCGCACCTGCTTTGACAAAGGGCAAGCATGTCGCACTAACCCCACAAAGACCGAGGGGATGGCAGTTACCTCGAACCGGTCAGACACTATCCCTATTCCATGCTGCACCACGAGACAACACCGCACCATGATGGCAACGGGTATGACACCCACCGTCCAAATATAGACCGACTAGACACTTGTACGATCCCACCCACTACAGGATGGGGATCCATGACAAGGGGCTCGACAAAAAGGCCATCCAGATCGGCAGAGTGCCCCAACCCCAATGATCAAGGTCATGGCCCTCGACCCCATAAAGCGACCAAGCGATCAATGACCCAGGGCAGCTACCCACTTTGGGTATGACATCCCTAGGAACTAGGAGATGATGACAAAGGCCACGATAGACACCGTGTTGCATAGGACAGCTAATGAACCACCATCGAGGCCATAATGCCGCCACGGCCAGCACAGTAGCGCCACGTCACACCCTACCGCAATATGGCTAGAAGACCATGATGATAGCCACGACCGGACATGCACCAGAAGACAGTGTAGCTTGCCTCCATACCACAGTTAGCTAGGGCCTCCCTCAGGCTCTCGACCCTTCAGTCGGGAGAACCTCCTCTTTGTACAAGCCCTAGCCCCAAACTCTATATAAGGGCAGCCAGGGCACCCATCTCGGGGGACGATTCATATCCTCTACCATTTCATTCATTCACCATTGTAGTAGGACTCCTAGAGCTTCTCTTCAGGCAGCCCTTCACCTAGCCTAGGTCCTTCCATCCCTTCCACCATTCTTGCACCCCCTATTGTAAGAACTTCAGAGCATTCAAGCGAGGAACATGCACTCAATCATCTCTGAGGTTGGATATAGGGCTCTAGCCTAAACTAATATAAATCCTCATGTCTATTGGATGCTACCATCATCTTTCTAGAGCAGCGCGACAATCACATAAGTTTACTAGTCCGTTTTACAAAACACAGACACAAAGGTAGATACTCTCTGAACTAAATGGGGCAAACTTTCAAATTCCTAGCCATCAAACTTCTCTGTGATAAATGGAGACATCCCTTGAAGGGCCAATTCAGCCAATTGGCCATTAGACAGATTCAACGAGTAGCAATGGCTCCTTACTTTGAATCTTTGAATGAACTCAAATCCTGACTCATTGTTCCTCTGCGTCGTGCTTGTCAAGTCCATAATCTTCTTCTCTCCTGTCCCACTATAGAAATACGCATAGAACTTGTTCTCTAGATCGGCTCATCTAGTGATTGATTTTGGTTCTAGCGATGAAAACCAACTGAAGGCCGGTCTAGATAGGGACAAGGGGAAGAATCTAACTTTATGTGCCTCCTCAATAGATGCTTCTCCAAGCTAAACGAGATAGCAACTCATATGTTCCATGGTTGTCATCTCATCTATCCTGGTGAATTTGGAGAAGTCTGGGACTCTGTAGCGTGGTGGGAGTTGCACAATATCATACTAGGCCGATTATGGGCATTAGTAAGAGCCAACCTGTCCTTTAGGCTTTAGACTAAACTGGCTTTGCATCATAGCAGCTATCCGGTTGACAAACTCATTAGCATCCATGCCAGCAGCTTCCTATCTCAGCTGCCCTTGAGCTTGAGCCTGAGAACCTTGTACTTGAGCTTGTTGATCTTGAGTCGGAGGCTGCTGGAGTTGTTGAGCATCATAACTCTAAGGATTCTGCTACCTAGGATGTGGCATGGACTCGTACATGCTGGCATTAGAAACCAGGTGATATCCCTCTAGATAGTCGATCTGAGCATTGTGAGTCGCATATCCTTATAATCAACTATTGAAGTAATTAAGATCAATATTCTTGATGATCCTCTGCACTGATGGAGCAATTTTATTGGCTGACTGAGGTGTTTGATAGGAAGTACTGAATCTTCCCTGGGCCAGCCGTTGCGCAACCTGCTGAGTAGCTAGAGAGGTTGGTTGTTAGACTGAATAAGCTTGGTTTTGTCCAGTAGGCTGCTGAACTGTCTGAGTGATAGGGGCACTTGGCAACTGCTATGCTGGTAGTTGCCCCCTATCATCTGACTTTGCCCCCTACTGTCGGTAGGGCTTGATCTTGGCCCTCTGCGGTTGGCATGGCTTGACCTTGCCCCCTGCTGCTTGCAGAGTTTGATCTTGAGCCTGGAAGTTGTTGTATTGGTGGCTGTTAGAACTGCCCACCATTCGGCTGCTGACTAGAACCAGGTACGTTGTTTCACACAGCCGATGGATTAAAGCCATTGAAGTATGTGTCGGCACAAAATTTTGTCCCATGCCGGGCACACGAGCAAGACGAAAGGGTCTGCTCGATGGAGCTAGAGATCTGCCTAGCTTCAACGCAGGGATTATCGATCCTGTGCACTCCTCCCAAGACATTCCAGTCAATTTGACCCTGCAATTGACAAGGAGAGAAAGCTAATCAGTAATTTAAGGCAGAACATGCCGGTGTTGCCAGACAGTCCCGAATGTGTGGCTCTGAGAGCCGATGTGGAAGGAAATCGACTAAATAGCCGTTTCCAGCATACTCATAAGAATAAATCAGTTAAAGCTCATGGGGTTGTGGAAAAAAATCAGTTATCATTCAAGATGAATATCGTTGTTTAGATAAATATTAGTCAATGGCAATAGGATGTCAACAATAATTAGTTCATGCTAAGCCAATGACTGAAAGTAACTAAATCCCTTTTTATATAAAAGAAGAAGCTCATCATCATTTAACTATTTAATAGAGATAAATCTAACGAACATATTAGATCTCATATATCGTTATGACCAGTGGGGCATGAGGCAGAATCATGCAGGCCATAGAAACAGCGATAAATTTGATGACCCTAACTTATTACTAATATCAGTGGGGCATGAGGCAGAATCATGCAGGCCGTAATACAATAATAAGATCATGGGGCTAACACATCTTTCAATCTATCTTTACTTCAACGGTCTCATGACGTGAACTGCATATGTGAAAACACTCGATGTCGGGTAAAACAGTCGATGCAAGCATAGCGCACAGTTAAGGTCATGTCCTATCGGGAACAAATCTACCAAGTAATGATCCCCACTCTACGGTGCTAACAGTGGGGTGTGAGACAGAATCACACAGGCCATGATAACGGACCATGGAACGGTTTTCGTTAGCCAATAGATCTATTCAAGACCACACATGCCTTAACCACACACTATGCACGATCAAGATTGACATAAAACAGCCGATAAAACATAACTCATCATTTAAGATGCAGATTAGATCAGTTTAGATTAATAAACGATGGGTTAAATAGGATATAAGGCCAATCTAGATCAATCCCAATCGGGCGAAGTGATATTGCTGTAATTAAATAAATAATGAAAGCAATAAGCAATATCGGTAACTTAATGAATCTATCCGAAGAACGCCACCCTTAGATAGAGCCAATAACTTGACCTTAATCTAGTTCGAGCAGTGGAGGTCGACCGGATCGATGCAGTCGTACTTGAACTAAACAAGAGTCGATAACTAGCTTATACCAGAGTCACAGTGGAGGTCGACCGAATCTATGCAGCCGTACGAACAAAAGTATAAGCCATGATGGTACTTATAGACAAGCCGGAGGTCGGCCAAACCGATGCAGCCCTGCTCACTGAAGAACTCGCCGAGATCTACTCTACTCCTACTCCTAAGGGGTGGCCAGAGCCAAAAAAAGTAACTTGTATTTGATTGATTGTGTGTCTTTACAAATAGCTGGGGTTTAATATTTATACCCGGAGCCTAAACATGAATCCTTCTCAAGTACGACTCGGTATAATCTTTGGTATGAAGAAAACATTCCTATCTGAAGATAACTTGGACCCTAATCTTTCCCCTTTTGTAGAGTCCGATATGTATTCTTCCTGATGCCAATCATAGCTCATCATCGTTATCTGTTGGCGTCATTCAAAGAGAGCCGATTCCAGTGTCGCATCCGAACCGGCTGATATCGATCCTCATGCAATCGATTCCTTAATTGGCACAATCTTGGAAGTCTGCGAGTTCCCGCGTTCTCCAAATTTTGGTGTAAACAGTATGCTGGTCCCACTTGATCAACTGGCGCTCCAAAGAAAACTTCTTTTAAAACATTGCCAATTGTATTGGCTAACACTTTGTTGTGGTTCGTAAAGGCTTCGTGAATAGTCTTATAGACTAAGTGAGCAGTAGTTCTCGCTTTAACATCTTCACTTTGTCCATGTAGGAGGACGCTTGGTAGGGGAGTCTTCTGGACGACTGAATCGTGTATCCTACTGTAACACAGTAGGCACTTCTCTTTGAATTCTTCCGCCGCCTGCTCAATGAGTGCCTTCTGGTCATCAGGCAGGTCATTAAGGTTGACCTTGAGGATCGTCTGATTATCCATGTCGATGATTGTGGTCCCACCGGGCGTGCCAAGATGTGTCGACGGCAAAAAGTGACAGGGAGCCATCGACATGAGCAAGTTGAGAGAAACCGCATGGAGCAGATCCCGAGCTCTCTCCGGGCTTAAGGCGGACACTGGACCGGATGGTCGTGACCGAGGGCGTGCTAGTCAATTTGACCCTGCAATTGATAAGGAAGAAATTGATCAGTAATTTAAGGTGGAACATGCCGGTGTTTGTCCAGACAGTTCCCAATATGCAGCTAAGTAGCCGATGAGATAAGGCTATCGACTAGAGAGTCGATATCCAGCATGTTCATGATGTAATGTAAATAAAATTAGTATATCGACAATTATCATTTACTCAGTTACATAGATCTAACTTAGCCGATGATCATGAAAACATGGAAAAGATGTAAGGATAGGCGTGTAAGCATTCATGTGAGAAACATACTAGCTTTTAACTAAGATGAAGACAAATAAAAGCATGTAAATAGCCAGTACATCCTCAATAAAACAAGCTATCGGCTAAAACAACCGATTCCAGTGATCTTGTCATATAGCATACGATCGCTCACCCATTGGATATAAATAAATCTACAAACAACTAGACTCAATCTATTGTACCGTCAATAAGTCAAGTCGTCTGATGCAGCATTGACAGTGGGACCCTAGATCAGAGACCAGCAGTCGATAGATCTACTTATATCGCAAAGAAATCGCGAAGGCATATTATACGCATGGGAGCTCATGTCATCAGCTAAATAGCCGATGGAGACATAGCGGGTGGTTGACGCCATGCTCTTCTTAATAGATAGATCTATTAACCGACAATGCCCATTGTAACACGCTATCAACAGGTCGAGTCGGCTGATGTAGCATTGATAGCGAAGTCATACCGGATGCTGGAGAACAATGAATCTATCTCTTAATAGAACACGACTTCAAACACCCGCCATTTATGATCAAGATTGAGATAGATTAGTCATCAAACAGGATCTAACGTCAAAGATCGAACCCAATCGTAAAAGATGTCTAGCAGACGATTGATCGAAATAATAAGACCAATGAATCTCAATCTAGATCTGGCAATTGGTGATATTATATTAAACAGTAAACTATTTAACACAATATCGATAACTTTGATTAATTCCAACGTTTCCAAGAGATCAGACGTCTGTTGTAGTCTTATAAAGGTTGATACGAATCGATAACTAATCTATACTGCGATTTGTAAGAGATCAGTCATCTGTTGTAGCCGTACAAATAACAATATAGATCAATAACTAACTTATACCGCGACTTACAAAAGATCAGTCGTCTATTACAGCCTCACAAGTAACAAAAGATCAGATGGATACTCACAAACAAGTCAGAGGTCAGGTCGTCCGATGCAGCCCTGCTTGCCCAAAGAACTCGTCGAAATTTACTATACTCCTACTCCTAAGAGGTGACGTAAGTCGAAAAGTAAATGTACTTGTTTGGTTGATCGATGAGAGATATCCATTACAATAGCCGGGGTTCAATATTTATACCCGAGGCATGACTATGAATCCTGGTCGGATAAGACCAATCACAAAACTTTAAAAAAAGAAATGAAACATCCTAATCTAAGATAACTTTGACTCCAATCCTCCCCTTCTGTAGAGTCCATTACAATAGTCGGGGTCTTCTTGAGATGCCGATGCTATTGAAATCCCGCCGACTCCAATCAGTGTCTTGTCCAGCCGTCTATGTACTTACAACGGCTTTTCTTGATATATGCTGAATCATGGAGTCTTATGCAACGAACCAAATTATGGTGTCAACAGATTGAGTCACCAGAGTAGACGTAGCTATTTCAAGTGCTACTTAACGAGGATGTTTCTTGCAATACAACGGAAACACATTTTATCATAGGTAAGTTAGAGCAAGAAGAATCTAATAACCTGCTTAGCTCAATCGATGGCTAACTGCTCTACTCTATGAGCATGTCCATGACCATCGTTTTCCCATGCTGGAGGTGGTCGAGGACGACGACATTCTGCGTGGGGTTGCCCACGAGGTAGTGGAGGAAGTCGGTGGACGTGGCTGCAGGCTGCAGCTTGGGTCCCAGCAGCGCGATGATGAGCGACTCAGGCAGCTGCTCATCCTCGTCCATGAGGAGTGCCTCCACAGAAGTCCTATACACCTCCTTCGCAGTGGGAGCACGACGTGCTAGGACAGCCGGACAGGTCACCCTCGTCGAGGACAACGTCCATGAGCGCATCAGGGCGGAGGATGACGGCTAGATCTATTGATAGAGTTTGTTTTTCAAAGCGTTAATCAATTCTACTAGTCAAACAGTAATCTATTCTAATGACCTAGAGGTGATATATATATCTGAAGAAACAAGGCCTGGATCCACTCGTGAGGAGAGTAGTCATCAACCAGATGCATTATATGTGAAATCCAAGGGTGACAAACTAAGATGGATAGAAGAATTTAGATAAACTTTATTTCTTAATTTCTTCGCTTTTTTATAGTTTATTATAGATTTAGATTAAAATAGATAGATAGGTGACAAAATTCGGTAATGCTGCAGAATATATGTCCGGGATATTAAAAAAATCGAACGCTCTGCTCCGCGCTCGATCCCTCTGCCTGGGCCGAATGACCAGCAGCCCAACTGACCACCCAACTTATTCCCTCCCTCTCTCTTACACACAGGCCTAAACGTTAACTGCTCTTCTCCTTCCTCCAGTCAGGAAATGCAGCCGCTGCCTGCTCATACGAGAGCACGTGTGCTGCTTCCTGCGCCTGCTCCTCAACCCAGCCCACACCCACTCCCCGCCGCCCACCTTGACGGGCCACCGCCGCACGCATTGCTCCCCGTCCCCACACCCCGTCGCTCCTCGCGGGTATCTTCTCCGACCTCACTGATATCGACGGCTCCTTTCGGCCACCGCGTGTGGCCAGGCGGCCAGGAACAGGGTCATCGCTGGCCGGCCTAGGCTAGCGAGCTGCCAAGCCGCGCGTCCATCCTCGGCCATTGGCTTGCCGGAATCGGCCGTTCCCCCGCTCTGTGTTGCGTCATACATACAGAAGAAAAAGGGTGAAAATACATGTTGCAAGAATATGTTTTAAGTGTTTCAAATGTTTCAGAGGTATGTTGCAAATGTTGTATATGGATCGGACCTCCAGGCGCTAACAAGTAAATTAGGTGACCAATTTATTTTTCTTTGGCAGTAACGTAATTCAAAAGGAACGGTATGGTCTTGTTGGCCGCTCTCGCATGCTTTGCCTTGTGACTCCAAATCTCCAATCGTACCTTGTTATGGCTTTCTGACCGGCCGATGGATGGATCGCCTTGACCCTCCTATGTTTGCTCGCTCTCTTGTGACTGCAATTGGTGCACCATCACCACCACCTCCACATTCACTAGACCCATGCTCCTCTTCATGCGTCGCCCATCCCCTCGCCTTAAACGGCATCACGAGCGTTCAAGTAACGACCGTGCACGTCGCAAGCCGTGCGCCCGTGCCCCCGCCGCGCGCACGTACGTACGTTTATACTTCTCGCCTACAGCTACCAGACCGTCATGCCATCAGAGATCAGAGACCGGCAGGTAGTGAGCTCGATCGCTCTTCCTGGTAAAGTCAGTTGAGTTGCCCCTCGCCTCGATCCACGACGTGATGCGCCGTCGCGGGCTCCCCAGCTTCTGCCACGGCGTCGCCTCCACCTCCACGGTGCAGCAGCTCCACGGCAAGGAGCTGGCAGCCGCTGGCAGCGCGGCGGGCGCGGACGCAGCATCCTCGTCCTTCGTTACCGTGCAGCCGTCGGTGGTTGGTTCGTGCGTGGCGGAAACCGAGGTGAGCGGCACCGGCATGGGCACCGGTGGCAACGGTGGTGGTCCGGCGGTCACGCTTGAGCAGATGATCCTGCAGCTGGACCTGGAGGAGGAGGCCGCCAGGAAGGTGCGGCGCGCGGCGGCGGGGGAGGGGACGTCGACGGAGGAGGGCTGGTGCCCACGGCGGATGTCCTGCGTCGACGGCGGAGGTGGCCCGGCCGACCACGTGCTCCGGTCGGCGCGGGACGCGCTGAGCCAGTACCCGCGCTTCTCGCTCGACGGCCGGGACGCCATGTACCGCGCGTCGTTCAGCGGCTTCTACGAGGGCATGGGCCGCGACCGCGGCCGCGACGCCAATAATGCCGGCAACCGGCCAGCCAGGGCTTCGGTGTGCTGCGCCGCCGGAGCGGGGTGCGCGGCGCTCGCGTGCAGCGTGGGGGGATACGAGATGGACTTGGAGCGGACGCTGCGGTTGCCGGCCACCGTCGCCGGGGAAAGCGTGGTGTGGTGCAAGCCCGGCGTGGTGGCCAAACTGATGGGGCTGGAGGCCGTGCCCGTGCCGCTCAGGGGAGGGCTCCGGCGGAGGAAGGCGAGCGGGCATCAGGTGGCAGCTTGTGGCGGCGTCGGCGGTGGCATCAGGAAGCAGAGGCCGCGGAGGACGGGGCAAGACGAGGAGCTGGCCTTGCATAAGGAGAAGCTCTTCATGGCATTGCATGGCTACGATCTTGACGGGACGGGCGGGCGTCATGCTGGGGGCGTCCGGTCCGGCGTGGGGACCGATGCCGTCGGTGCCATTGGCGCGGACGGCGATGGCGGCTGGGAGTCCCGGCTTCGTCGTTGACAGGAAAGTATATGGGACTGCCGGACTGGTGTTGATGTACGCCGTTACTTGTTACTGTATATGGCTACCTCTTCTTTTTGTGTGGTTGCCTGACACTTAAACTCGTATAGAACTGCGGTTATATATATTTATAATTTTATATATACAGTTTCTCACATGAATAAATATCCTTGTAATATTGTCCAGATTAGTGCAAGAGACACATGCAGTTCTCGTAAAATTTGCAGGAATTAATCCTAACAATCGTGCACTCCCAGTACTGTTATCTTTGAGTCTTTCCTATGGAGGTATTGTTGAAAGGGAATTTTGTAGCTAAAATTGTGAAAATGCAAAAGTGGACATTTATGTGCTCTTATCTTTGAGTCTTTAAAAAAACTCCTTGAATTCATTAAAGTTTCAACAATCATTTGAGGGTCTTCAATTTGAAGGTAAGGACTACTAGAAATTGGAACTTAATCTGGAGAAAAAAAGAAAGAGGAATCTTAACTTTCAGAAGTTGAAATCCTCAACTAAGAAGGTAAACGGTTAATTTGAGGAATGGATTGATTCATCACATCCGCACTCACATTGTTGTTTGGTATGAGAAAAATAATCAATGGGTTGATCCATCACCTCACAATTATATGGTTAGCAAGGGATCACACAACAGGTTGGACTAGCTGCAAGTAGAGCAAAAACTTACCTGCAACACATTGTCTGATGGGTACTCCCTCCCGTTCCCTAAAGCAAGTCGTTTTACGGTTGTATTAAGTTAAACGTTTTAAACTTTGACTACAAATATTTTTTTTTTGATTGAGTTTGAAAACATAAAAGTGATGTAAGTAGATTCATCTCGAAATGTAGCTTCATAAAAGTATATAATGACTATATTTTATAAATATTTTATAGCAAGAAGTAGCAAAAGGGGTAGGAAACATCTCCAAAACGTTCACATATATCCAATCGTCAAAAATACAACATATTAACTCCTTTTGCCCTAATATCTCTCTTTCAAAACCTCCTGCTGTTCGTTGAGTTTCCCTACGAGATTCAGCGGCATCCTAGGCAGTCTTGCTGGTTCTAGGAGATCCTCCACGTGCTCCTCCCCAATGGGTCCTCACGGGAGAAGTTCGGGAGCATTTTCAGCCAAGAACATGCTCTACATCGGCCTTATCGATCTCTAGATCGGTTTGGTCGATTGCGCTGTGTTCTTGCTGCATTGCAGATTGATCTACAACCTCTTTAGGCGCCTAGGGCCCTGCTGGTGTGTTGGCTTGGGGTTATCTTCAACGTTAACATACTTTTTGATGACTCCGCTGGGGAAAGCGAAGCAATCCAGGATTCAATCTAAGACCGGCATGGGAAGCAAGGGTGATGATGTAGGTGAGAAGGGCGATAAGACTCGCGTCCCTCATGATGCTAGCATCAACCATCCTGAGACCGTCGAAGCGCTTCCCGAGGAGCTAAAGCAACAAGTAGAGGCCAAGTTCAACACCATTCTGAATACTTTTCTTTAGAGTTGCACTAAAGATCGGCGGGACAAGGTCACCCAATACAAGGAACCAGATTTCAGCGAATTCATCACTTCTACATCATCTGCACATGTTGCATCTGAGGTAAGGATCACTAAACCCAAATACGATAAAGATCCTTATCCTACGCATGCCAATTACGCTACTATGATGGATGATCATAAAAAAGTAATTGATAATAATCTTTTAGCTGCGGTAAATATGATCATGGCTCATTTTGATAACTTAGAAGAGAAAACAACCGATCGTGTGGTATGCCTTTAAATTTTATGAGAACCAAGGATTATATGCAGCAGCAAATAAAGGAAAATCGGACCCTTCGGCATTTGAAACCGATAAGACCGGTTTAGCCGGTGTTGCTCCATCTTCACAATTGGTTATCTATGATCAAAATTCAGCTCGAAACACATGAACCAATCAAAGATCAGCAACAAACCGAGCTTCGGTAGGGCAAAACACGGTTCTTCCTAACCCGCCCAAGTCACTTGATAATACACCTACTGCTCCTACTACCGATTTTAGTGATACTTTGAATCGGTTTGGAGAGGAATTGTCTAAATCACTTGAGGAAAGTTTGGGTGTACAAATCAAGCCTAGTAGGACTACATACCGCAAATTGTACCCTTCGCATTTTGATTTCATGAAAGCACCTGATGGGTGGAGGATATCTTATTTTAATAAATTTAGTGGTGATGATAGTAAGTCGACCATGGAGCATATTAACATGTTTCTTACACAACTAGGTGAAGCTAGTGCTTATGATTTCATGAAAGTTCGTAATTTTCCTTTATCACTTACTAGCACATCTTTTGCATGGTTTACTTTATTACCATCTTGCTCTATTGGTTCATGGGGTGAATTAGAAGAGAAATTTCATAATCATTTTTACAATGGTGCTCATGAAACTAGATTGTCTCACCTTGCATCGGTTTGTCAAGGGTGTGATGAACTTGTCCTTGATTTTTTCAAACGGTTTAGAGAAATCAAGAACCAATATTTTCATTTGATGATTTCAGAAAGAGACTGAACTGATTTATGGTTTGCTGGTTTGCATCCTAGTATTAGGGAGAAACTTGAGCATTATGAATTTGTTAATGTAAATCAATTGTTATAAAAGGTCGTTTCGATTGAATCGCGTCTTAAAGAGTCTCGTGATGCTTACAAGTCTCATCGTTAGAATGTGCATTTTGTTGGTGATTGTTCCGATGATTCTGATGATGATAATAAAGAACTTTTAGCTGCTAAAATTAAATGGCCAGTAGAAAATAAATTGGTTACTTCTTCTTCTCTCAAACCGATTCATAAGAATCGGAATGAGAAAATGAAATTTACTTTTGATTTCTCTAAATGTGACCGAATCTATGATGAATTATTGAAATTTGGTTATATTACAATTAATTATACATTGCCTTCAGCTAATGAGTTAAAGAGACATGCTTATTGCAAATATCATAACTCATTTTCTCATGACACTAATGATTGCAATGTTTTTTGTCGACAGGTCCAATCGGCCCTTAATGAGGGATGATTGAGTATTACTGAGATGCAAGTTGATAAGTCCCTTTTCCCATGCATATGGTTGAAGCAGGGGCACCCGCTGTTTTGATTCGTCCAGAGCAAGCCGATAAAGCTCAAGGCAAGAATGTGATTATCGGTGAACCACGTGTAGCACCGAATGTCGAAAAGAATTCGGGGCGCAAGGTGGTGCTTGAGAAGGATGATGAAGGCAAGAACAAGCTAAAGATCACCGCTGGGTCAACGCAATACTTGAGAAGGTAGTGATGGTACAAAATAGCGGCGACACAGCAGAGGCCAGCTAGGCCGACTCTACTAGTCGGCCAAGCCGACTCCATTGCGCAGCAGAGCCAGTCGGGTCAACTGAACCAGGGGGTTGGCTTAGCTGACTCCTACCCTACCTCAGCTAAGTTGGCTAAGCCAACTGCCCGAGTCAGCTGGTTCCAGCAGCCCTAGTTCCTCCGGTGTTCGTGTTTTGCGCATGTTGTTCCGCAACGGCTGGGGTTTGGTACTTGGAAGACCAATGAAAAGAAGAACTAGGAAGAGCTCATGAAAAAGCAATGTACCTTTGATAGGCTCATGACCAAGTATAAACATCAAAAGGCCAATTCCTAGAATCGCCCATTAAAAAGAGAGCCTACTCCTCCTAAGTGAGAAGATGACAAGTCCAAGCAATTGGCGGTGGTGCAACCAATAGCTCCACCTAAGAGAGTTGCTCCTCGTGTATCTCGTGGAGGTCCCCCGATTCCACCCCCCGTCATGCCACAATGGGGTCCCTATGGAGTTTGGGTGCCGTATCCTCCAGCAGCACCAATGCAAGGTCAACAAAGATGGGGAGAATCTGCTGGTCAAGTCCCAAGGACCTCCATGTTTAGCCGATTGAACAATGGTCAATCGGGCTCCGGTGGTGCAAGTCAAAGCAATGTGATTACTGAGACTTTGGCTCTGCAAGGATCAGGAAAGGCACCATTGCAGCAAGTTTATGTACCTAAGAAAGTTGAGGCTCCTATCATTCCCCAACCAAGAGCTAGGCCTCAATCAGTCATCACAATTGGCTCCATGGAAGCTCCTATCACTAATCATGATGGGCTGATTGTAATTGAAGAAATTCTAGCATCTAAGAAAGATGAAGCTCCTAAATAAGTTGCTAGAGTTGAAGAGGAGAAGGGTGCTGATGGGGATTCTAAGTACCGACAACCCATATGGTGTCCTCGTGGGTTGAATAAGACTCAACGGCGCAAGTTGCAGCGTGCCCGGTATAAGCAATAGAAGAGGGAGAGACTTGCCAAGATGGAGGGTGAAGTCTTCAACCCCAAACACGTCGAAATCCTTTCAAAAGATCAAAATGCTGCCGCTGCTGCTGGCCAGCCGACTAACACCCCTGTTGCTACTCTGGGAGGTCCAGAGTAGGCTAAGACAACTGAGGAGTCGGCTAAGCCAACTGTTGTTGCCCCTGCTGTTCTAGAAATTCCAAAGTCGATTAAGCCGACTTCCGAGTCGACTGAGTCGGCTCCTGTTGTCCCGGGTGCCTGCAAGATGTCTTCTAATGATTTTACTTCCACTATTGCTGCCCTAGTAGGCATGGAGGTCCCTGAGGTTCCTGATGAGGAGATGGTTGATTATGAAGCCACTCCAGAGAGGGCGGAGGTCAATGTGGTTGTTTTATCTGCTGATTACTATATCGTGGCGGATGATTCTATGGTGGCGGAGTTTAATTTCGCAACGGAGAGCATTGTATTTCAGAAACCAAATGACTCCACCAACAATCTCAAGCCTCTACATGTGAAGGGCCATATCAATGGCACACCAGTCCATAGCATGTTGGTGGACAGCGGGGCAATAGTTAACTTGATGCCATATTCGCTTTACAAGAAGCTCGGTGGCACTGATGAGGAGCTAATCAAGACCAACATGACCATCAGTGGTGTTGGAGGAGGTGCTCCTATCCCATCCAGAGGAGTTGCTAACATGGAGCTCACTATTGGAAGCAAGACTTTGGCCACGGCGTTCTTTGTCGTCGACGTGCAAGGTAGTTATAACTTGATACTTGGGTGTGATTGGATCCATGCCAATCGCTGCGTGCCATCTAGCTTACACCAATTTCTCATCCAATGGGTGGGAGATGCTGTTGAGGTTTTGCATTTAGATTCATCAGCTGATGTTGCTTCAGCTAATGTTGCTTCAGCCGATGCTTCTTTGCTCGAGGGGCATGATGCTATTGCTTGTTTGTCTGTAGGGACCTTTCTAGCTTTGAATTTATTAGTATTACCAGGCAAGGTTTTGTTCCTGTATCTTTGAAGCCGATTGATAATTGGCTCGATATCATCGTGTAATCAATTTATTGTAATGGATGCCAACGTTGAATGGTTAAAACATCGTGTTGAACAGTATCGGGCTAATAAGACCGATGCCTATGAAGCCATTGATGATTTTGATGAGCTTGATAAGTTGGGCCAAGGTTTTACGTCAGCCGACCCTTTGGAACAAGTTGATATTGGGGATGGCTCTGTGCCTCGGCCGACGTTTATTAATCAAAACTTGGAAGCTGATTACAAAGATGAGTTAATCGCGCTTCTCAAGAAATGTGTTGATTGTTTTGTATGGAATTATACAGAGATGCCTGGATTGAGCCAAGAGCTTGTTGAGCATCGGCTCCCTATTAAGAAAGGATTTAGACCTTTCAAGCAAAACCCCCACCGATTTAATTCTATAATTATGATAGGATTAAAAAGGAGATTAATCAACTATTGCAAGCAGGGTTTATTCAGCCATGCAGGTATACGGAGTGGGTCTCTAATATTGTACCATTTGAGAAGAAAGAATATGGGAAGATCAGAGTGTACGATGATTTTAGAGATCTGAATAGAGCTACTCTAAAAGATGAATATCCTATGCCTATAGCAGATATGCTTATCAATGATACTTTAGGACACCGGGTTATTAGCTTTCTTGATGGTAATGCCGGTTATAATCAGATTTTCATGGTTGAAGAAGATATGTCTAAGACGGCCTTCATATGTCCTGGGTTTATTAGTCTCTTTGAGTGGGTTGTGATGACATTTCGGCTGAAGAATGCAAGTGCTCCTTATCAAAGAGCTATGAATTTGATTTTCTATGATCTAATTGGGGTGATTATGGAGGTTTACATTTATGATATTATGATTAAATTGGCTGCCTATTGTGGTAGAACCGCTTATTCTAATGCCCTCCCAAGAGTACTTGTCTTTCATTAGACACTAAGTACCCAAGAGAGTGCACTAAATCATGTTGTTCCATCGAGCACACCCCAAGAGAGAACTCAAAAATCCATATTTTTCCATCAGGATCATAAATCAGAGAATAAAACTTACAATATTCTTAACCATTTCTTACATCACTTTATTACAACATTAGAGTACTTAGACAAGTTGAATGCAATAGTGAAATTAAGATAGTTTTACATGTAAAATAGTTTATACATTTTAGGTTTACATTTTTATCTTGCAGCGGAGAACAACATATGCTCAAAATTACAGCAGAAATAAAGATTAATAGTGAATCATAAAACTTTTCTTCTAAAAACTTTTAGTGAGGGTGATAAATAAATACTACGGTCGTAGCGTAAAAGGAATCCTCTCTGAGCCCACCAGGAGGTTTCCACACATAAAAGTCATCTACCATCCATCGGTCTCCTACAACGGGAGGGAATAAAACCCAGAGTACTCGATTGTACTCAGCAAGACTTACCCAATAGGAGGAAAATAAAAAACTGTAAGGATATGCAAGGCTTATTTGGCTTGTGAGTTATTACATCTACGGAAGCATTACTAAATGTGCGTCCTTATATTTAATTTTATTAGCAGTCACCATTAGTTCATTAACTAACCATTCTATGTAAGCACCTATGCTACTTTGAACCAGGTGGTAAGCAATCAGAACCATTATATCACCTTTCAAGTTCCAGTTCTTACTACGGTGCTAGACCATAGCTAAGTCATACCGTCTCACAAAAATGGCGATTCAAGAATCAATGTATCCCAGCTGGGTACCTCGAAACACACGCCCCGTTTGTACCCCAGGCACAAACAAGACCAACCCATTCCACTCCTGTCGAGGGGTCCAGGTCCCTGTCCAAACTTGGACTCCAAGACCCCACACTTGAGGCCCGGTCTCAGCATAATGCTTAGACCTCCACCTTTCCCCGTCTCCAATCAGTCGGCCCCGAAAGAGGCAGAACTCACGACAAGAGTGTAATGAGCCTCCCCGCTCCCATAAGCAAGTATGTGCCTAGGATAATAAGTCTATGACCTGACTACCATCCACAGCAACGGACGGTCCTCAATCAACACAGGTGGAACAAGTGCAATCCGAGCCTCACTCGAATGCTTAATCAAGTCCAGATCCAAAGTACCTTTCAACCCGGTCTTCAATTATCATCCTGATATATATATATATATTCCATGTGATAGTAATATGATAATAACAACAATAATATCTTTCATATCTCTCGCGAGTGACAGGTAATTACTCGACTTCTACCGGATCCTATAGCATAGCAATCTACATGATCCTGGTATACTAGTAGGACTTAGAGGATAAGGATATATATATACAAGTGGTTTCATTCAACTCCTTAAAATTTAATGCACAAGCATAAAATAAAGTGCCGAATATTAGAGGTTATGTACCAGGGCTTGCCTGGATAAGATATAACCAAAAGATAGCATTCCATCATGGTGACACGATCATCAAGGCACCATCCTTTCCGCTACTCCGATCATCTCTACGATCAATCGTTGTTCCTATTATGATATACGTGGATGCAACGCAAAGACGTAAATAATCAATGGCAACCGAAACTCTTAGAAATACGATTGCGCCTCACAACTAACGAGATAGCTCTAATAACTAACATGCTAGGCAACGTATCCATGTTGTCGAATAAGGCATTGTTTCCCAAAAAATGTTCTAGTTTTAAAATCCCAAGGTGTTTCGGCATTTTATTGATGAAATATATATTTTCGAACTAGGGCACATTTAGCTACCTTAGCAAACTAATTATTATGGAGCTACAAAATTATAGTGAGCACCTAATAGTTTTAGAAATTTACTATGAAAGTTTCAGAGCCAACACTATCACCTATTTTTCACAACAATTCCTACAAGTTTATATCTTCCAATATTAAGCATCTCAAATTAATTAGATAACTCTTGAAAATATTATAAAATTATGTGAACAAAATATACTAGCAGATAAATCATGATTTTAGGAACCTAACAAAATTAGTTTCACAATTTTTGGCCAACTACATAAATTTATATTGCATTTACAAGTTTATCTTAGAAACTAAATAAAAAATGTTTTAGAAAATGGGAGAACCAGCGGCCACAATTCAGCCCAGCAGCCCACTGCAGCCTGCGTGGGGGCGTGATCGCGCGTCAGCATGCTGGCCCACCTAGCCCGCTATGCGAGCGCGTTCATGCATTTTGCAAAAGAGTCCCTAGCTTATTAGATTACTACGCAGCAATTTTGAGCACTATTGCACTAGAGATACGTTTTACATCGAGCACCCCCAAAAACCCTACCTTCTCACTGAGTCGGTCCCCGACGCCCTGTGCACGATGGCGCGGCTTTGGCCGGCATAGCACGACCACGTCAACCTACCGAGGGCCAAAAATATGCATCCATCGGGCCGACGTTAACCCATGGACCAACATGCAATGGTGGGAGGCGGCTGAAAGTCCAACGGTGTACTACCCAACCCTAGCATCAAAGATGGTGGATCCGTATGGCGTTGCGAGCGTTCTGGCGAGCCTATGTCCTCACGGAAAGGTAGAGATGGCGGGGAAGCATTAGTAGCTTACCGTGGTGCACGCTATAGTGACAGTAGAAGCAAGGGAGGGCCGAGGAGGTCTGGCCATATGCGCCTGGGCACAGCGGCGATGCCCCAAGCCAGACGCCGACGCATTACCCCATCGCCGATGAGTTCCCTAGGTAAAATAGCGCGAGCACTGGACAGAGGAAGTCAAGATGAGTTTGAGGGTATGAGTCGTTGAACTGCTACCAATCCTACGGGCCTTACCTCCCAACCTATCGACTCGGCGGCGCACCTGATCGGCGGCGAGCAAAATGCCAAATTGCTGGTTGGTAGTGATCGGCCGGGCTTGAGGAGAATAGGGCGCCTAGCTGACTACCTATGCCACCCACTAATGCAGGGAATTGCACCACGAAGCCCGAGCTATTGATTACGAAGAGGAAGGAATGGTGGCTCTGCACATGGTGTGGCTATGGGGAGGTCACATGTGTGAGCCTGAGCGGATTAAGACAAGGTGACCTCGATCGATGGCAGCAGTACGAGCACGTGCGCACAGACGATGAGACTTAGAGGCTTGACATGAAGCGCTCGGAATGGCATGGCTAGACCCGAGTGGGCACACCGGCGTCGACTAGCGGGGGCAAGCACGACAGAGGGACATCACCATCGCCCCTATGACCGAGGTCATTGGCCCAGACGCGGCGGCATTGGCACCTGCCCCGAGCCTCGACGCGGTAGGTGAAATGAGGGGTGAGGTGAGCGCCACGATGGCAGGGCAATGATAGCCGTAGCCTTGCCTCAACCCCGCACGGGACGGCCAACGCGAGGCCAAGGGCGCTATGTGGCACCGACCGGGCACATGAGCTAGCCAACGGCAATAGCCCAACCACAGCCTGAGTTTGGCGCCAGCAGCACACGCACACGTGGTGACCATGCCCACAGGGCCAGCGGCCGAAACGGAGCCAAGCATGGTTTTTAAAGCGAGCCAAAACTACTCAGCATCTCGATTAAGACTCAACCAATTCCACTAACCTGTAGCCAACCATACCAACTATCTAGCAGAGCAATCGCCATGACTAGAGAGCAACTAGATAAGTCACTAAAAAAGTGCCAACATAGACTCATCACTGAAGTACCGATTCACGAGCAGGACACTAACGACATGGTTCACAGCGCGTTCCAATGCAGTTTGGGGAATTTTAACGAGAGTCACATGACACCCAACATCACAACCACCTATGCCATGCTCAAGTGCTCACTTAGAGACAATCAACAATACGAAAACATAAAGCTAGTGTTCAAACAATTTAGTTAGGATTTGAATGCGAAAACAGCATTATCTACGTCCATTCAGTCTTAGAAAGTCAAAAGTTCAGCTTGAACTAAACATCCATTAACACTTTTGCCATAATTTTTAAAATGTCTAAACCTTATTAACTTCAACCAACAAGTATTTCACACAATAGTCCATACTTTATACCAACCCATAGGAGCAAAACATTTAAGCACTCTTTAATTATTTTGCTCAATATAATTCGCCACAAATGGTACTTTAAACATAAATTCAAGTGTTTGCCGACTTAACGAAAGTCTTATCTTAATTTCATATTTGATCTTTGAGCTCTCAAGAACATGAATTAACAACATTTGTTTTCAAAAATTAAAGTTGCATTTTCAACTACACCACTTGCTCACCATCTTTACATAAGCACTATACACAAGTTATATTTTATTTTTGTTTATAGAAATTGCTTTTGGTGCCAAACAATTAAAACTACTAATTCTATTTTCTTGTTAGGATTTTCATTAGCACTTTTACGCACTAAGTAAATTAACTTGGTTATTTATTTGATTTCTCTCAACCATAAAAGGGAGTCACACAAGGTTTGTTTATCATTTCATGTGCGTTATCAATTTTTAAAACCTGAAAACTTCGTTGGCTAATTCCTCTTGGACCAAAATCTCGGTGCTAAGCAAGCTCGTAACACCAGGGGTGTTACAATCTTTCCCCTTAAAAGAATCTCGTCCTGAGATTAAAACAAGAATCAGAAAGGGGAAAATACGATTACACTTTGTAGATCTGGAATTACACGAAAGATTACACGACGTCAAACACTAAACCACACTAGGATTTAGAGATACCCGGTTAAGAGCAACCTAGTACAACCAAGGTTTAATCCAAAAGTTGAGATAGATGAGGACAATGGAGAAATAACAAGAAAATGATTATCCAAAACATAGCGTATGTCCAATAGATCCAAAAACACGAGACTGAGAACTCAAACATTGTGAACCCTAAGACCAACTAACCAACGGTAGACTTGAACTTCTTTGACAAAAACAAGATCCCTTCTTCTTAGATTACACGATCATCTCTGACAGGCGACCCTAGTTCTACGAGCGACGACAGGATCTCGTAGCTCTGCTTCGGATTCAAGGGGAATGGGGATGCAAGAGGAGAGCAAGGGCATCTTATAGTGGCAAACGGAGGTGGGGAAAAAGTCGGCCATGGTGCGCTCCCTGCACGAGCTTGATTGGATGGAGGATAAGGGAGAGGGGAGGGAATTCGTTCGATGGGGAGGCGTGTAGATGGTCGTGTTCCCAAGAGAAGAAAAATAAGAGGGGGAAAGGGGAGGGGTCCAGTATGAGAGTGAGGGCAGGGATCGAGAGCCGACAGGGTGCCAGGAAAAAGGAAAGCGCACAGTGCATGAGTACGGTGGATGCGGCATAATGTCGTGGTTACGCGAGGATGGGGTGCTAGTGGGCCCTAACACTGACGACGTCCGTAGGGCACGCGGCAACAGTGACCTAGCGTGTGTAGTGTGGTCGAGCTAGACATAGGACTTGGGACATGACATCCACTCAGGATTTTCCAATCACTCCCGACTACCCGAGGGCTCACTTTTCCTTGTTGCTCTTCATTTCCTTCCCTTCCTTGACCACAATATGCGCCAACCTAAGATCACGACATACATGCTTCCTCCAAAACCACATTCTCTTGTTTACTTCAAGGGAACACTATTTCATCAACCCATTGTGGATTTCTCGTCCGAACACCCGAATATTTCTAAGAAGAATATTTTGTATCAAGAGTGGTATGGCAGTGTAACTTAGCAAAGGTACTTGGTCAACAACCTCGATATTAGCACATGCCGAGCAGCGTCACCATGTGGCAGTTGTTCCATAGGGGCCCTCTATTTTGTCGTGGCACCTCAAGCTATTAACCAAGCAACTATTACCAACTTACACGCAATGAAGGTGGTGGGGTCATAGACCATAGAGTCAGAGGAGTATTGCAAGGAAAGATTCAGACAACAAGGGTTCCTTTCACAACAAGAGATAAGGAATTCAAATCCCACAACGGATTTGATTTAAAGAGATTCAAGTGTTCTACTGGGACATCCACAATTAGTCAATACAGTGTCCTACGTTATCCCATCATGGCCGGTCTACTGGCACCTGAATAGCAACTTCTCTTGTAACCCTCTTAACATCACCCTTGAAAACTCTAAGCACGTCTAACAAGACCTAAGGGTAGATGGACGCAATAAACACAACAAAATAAATAAAATGCACATTCCAAACGTGCTTATACTGGTACAACGTACAAGCACTTACTCTCCCACTCTCGACACATTGCATGCCTCCTATGACCAGACAATATCAACAACTACGGACAAAATATAATAGAAGGATTACACACTGGAGGATAGCGATGAAAGGCACTACGAGTACATCTCCCCTAGGACAACTGATCTACTTTGTCGGACCACACGTCTACATTCTCAGGCTCGGTGGATTCTTTTACCACCCTGGCTATGGATCTACCTCCTCTCTTGGTAGTGGCTGAGTGAGAGGAAGCAAGGACTCTACTTCTAACACTTCCGAGGGTAGGGGTGCTTGCGGTACTGCAACACCGGTTCTCCTTCTTTCTGGCTGGTGGACAGGGATTCCCTCCAAGATCAAGGGATCCTGGGTTTTAGTGGCCAGTGGCCTATGCTTAGCCCTGGTGACAAGGTAGGCCTCTCCTAGCTGATGGGCATGCTAATCTTCAGCCCCCTTTAGGGCTTCTGACATGGCAGTCTCTCGATTCTCTATGGCTACCACACTAGCATGCGCTTCAGCAAGCTGCACCTGGAGCATCCTGGAGAAGATCTCGGCTTCCTCGACTCACCAAAGGCACTTCCTTAGCTCCGGGGCTTGCCGGTCATACTGCTCATCTAGAGCAAGCAAGTACATGGTCAAGTGCACTATGGTTGGGTTGTCTTCTTGCGCATCTCGCCCTTGAAAAGCCTCCATGCGAGCCCTCCATACCCGCTGATTCTTTTCCAAAGGTGGAAAGAACCTCATGAGGGTACGAGCAATGGGCTCTTCATAGATCTGGCAAAGGTGCCGCAAGGCTTTGTGGGCCACAACTTGGTAGGAATCGATGAAGCGAAACCCAGTTGCAGTTACATTCCAGGCTTCAGTGATGTCGGGGAACTCCTCACTCTTCCCAATATAGATGGTAACTTCACACCACTCAGTGTCATGTTTTTCATACTCACAGCCCTCATACTCGGGATGATCTTTGACTCCAAGTTTTTGCAGGGTGGCATATAGGATTTTGGGAAACCCCTCAGTGTTCAGGCAGTAACTGCTAACCCAGGCTCCTGCCATCCCTGGTGGGTGGTTGCAAGGGAGGATTAAGCGGAAAGCTTGCTTAAAAGGAAAAGCTAGGCGAGCTAGAGTGCACCGAGTGGTGGTACCAATGGCCAGGCTAGGCCCTTCTTATAAGGGCAGAGCGGTCAGTGGTCCTGGCACAGTCCACCTTTGGTTCCTATGCGGGGCCACTACAAATGAATCGACCAAATTTTTCATGTGTTTGAGGCAAGCGATGTCTGAGGCCATTAATGACTAGTATGACTGCAGGGCAAGGGTCCAGTAAGAGCGCAGAAAAGAGTACAGAGAGACGTGTGTCATGACAAGCATGAACCATAGACTAACGCGGAGCATGAGGTCATAGTGCAGCAATAACTCCTGAACAAGGACGGGTCAGTCATGCACAATGCGACACAGTGACACCTATGGATGGTGTACCTACAAGCAATATAGGCACGACAACCAAGGCAATACCAATGCAAAGGACTTAAAGATCGTATACTACACGAGAGCCAGTCCACCGGAGAGGCCTAGTTAAACCTATCCCGAATGCTTAACCATAACAATAGGGCTACTTATATATTTCGTAGTTAAACGCCCTAACTTTCTGCAAAAATAGGTTGTCAAATTTTAATTTAGAAGAGGATTTTGAAGCTTTATTTCCTCATTTATGCCCTGATACCACCTGTGGTAGAACCGCCTAATATAATGCCCTCCCAAGAGTACTTGTCTTCTATTAGACACTAAGTACCCAAGAGAGTGCACTAAATCGTGCTATTCCATCGAGCATACCCCAAGGGAGAACTCAAAACTCCACATTTTTCCATCAGGATCATAAATGAGAGAATAAAACTTACAACATTCTTAACCATTTCTTACATCACTTTATTACAACATTAGAGTACTTAAACAAGTTGAATGCAATAGTGAAATTAAGACAGTTTTACATGTAAAATAGTTTATACATTTTAGGTTTACATTTTTATCTTGTAGCGGAGAACAACATATGATCAGAATTACAGCGGAAATAAAGATTAATGGTGAGTCATAAAACTTTTGTTCTAAAAACTTTTAGTGAGGGTGATAAATAAACACTATGGTCGTAGCGTTAAAGGAAACATCTCTGAGCCCACCAGGAGGTTTCGACACACAAAAGTCGTCTACCATCCATCGGTCACCTACAACAGGGGAGAATAAAACCCTGAGTACTCGATTGTACTCAGCAAGACTTACCCGACAGGAGAAAAATAAAAGACTCCAAGGATACGCAAGGCTTATTTGGCTTGTGGGTTATTACATTTGGGGAAGCATTACTAAACGTGCGTCCTTATATTCAATTTTATTAGCAGTCACCATTAGTTCATTAACTAACCATTCTATGTAAGCACCTATGCTACTTTCAAGCAGGTGGTAAGCAATTAGAACCATTATATCACCTTTCAAGTTCCAGTTCTTACTACGGTGCTAGACCATAGCTAAGTCATACCATCTCACAGAAACAGCAATTCACGAATCAATGTATCCCAGCTGGGTACCCCAAAACACATGCCCTGTTTGTACCCTAGGCACAAACAAGACCAATCCATTCCACTTCTGTTGAGGGGTCCAGGTCCCCGTCCAAACTTGGACTCCAAGCCCCCACACTTGAGACCTAATCTCAGCATGGTGCTTAGACCTCCACCTTTCCCTGTCTCCAATCCGTCGGTTCGGAAAGAGCCAGAACCCACGACAAGAGCATTACGAGCCTTCCTGCTCCCATAAGCAAGTATGTGCTCAGGATAATAAGTCTGTGACCTGACTACCATCCACAGCAACGGACGGTCCTCAATTAACACAGGCAGAACAAGTGCAATCCGAGCCTCACTCGAATGCCTAACCAAGTTTACATCCAAAGTACCTTTCCGCCCGGTCTCCAATTATCATCCTGATATATATATATATATATATATATATATATATATATATATATATATATATATATATATATTCCATGTGATAATAATATGATAATAACAACAATGATATCTTTCCAATCTCTCGCAAGTGACAGGTAATAACTTGACTTCTACCGGATCCTTGCATAGCAATCTACATGATCCTAACATAATAGTAGGACTCAGAGGATAAGGATATATATATGCAAGTGGTTTCATTCAACTCCTTAAAACTTAATGCACAAGCATAAATAAAGTGCCGAATATTAGAGGTTATGCACGGGGCTTGCCTGGGTAAGATATAACCAAAAGTTAGCATTCCATCATGGTGACACGATCATCAAGGCACCATCCTTTTCTGCTACTCTGATCATCTCCACGATCTATCGTTATTCCTATTATGATATACGTGGATGCAACGCAGAGACGTAAATAATCAACGACAACCGAAACTCTTAGAAATACTATTACGCCCGCAACTAACGTGATAGCTCTAATACTAACGTGCTAGGCTATGTATCCATGTTGTCGAATAAGACGTTGTTTCCCAAAAAATGTTCTAGTTTTAAAATCCCAAGGTGTTTCGGTATTTTATTGATGAAATATATATTTTCGAACTATGGCTCATTTAGTTACCTTAGCAAACTAATTATTATGGAGCTACAAAAATTACAGTGTGCACCTAATAATATTCGGAATTTACTATGAAAGTTTTAGAACCAACACTATCACCTATTTATCACAACAATTCCTACAAGTTTATATCTTCCAATATTAAGCATCTCAAATTAATTAGATGACTCCTGAAAAAATTATAAAACTCTATGAACAAAATATACTAGCAGATAGATCATGATTTTAGGAACCTAACAAAATTAGTTTCATAATTTTTGGCCAACTGCACAAATTTATATTGCATTTACAGGTTTACCTTAGAAACTAAACAAAAATGTTTTAGAAAATGGGAGAATGAGCGGCCACAATTCAGCCCAGCAGCCCACTACAGCCCGCGTGGGGGCGTGATCGCGCGTCCGTAGGCCGACCCAACTGGCCCGCTATGCGAGCGCATCCGTGCATTTTGCAAAAGAGTCCCCGGCTTATTAGATTCTGAGCACTATTGCACTAGAGATATGTTTTACATCGAGCACCCCCAAAAACCCTACCTTCTCACTGAGTCAGTCCCCGACGCCCTATGCACGACGGCACGGCTCCGACCGGCATAGCATGTCCATGTCGGCCTAACGAGGGCCAAAAATATGCGTCCATTGGGCCAACGTCGACCCACGGACCAACGCGCAATGGTGGGAGGCGATGAAAAGTCCAACAGTGTACTACCCAACCCTAGCCTCAAAGACGGTGGATCCATACGGCGGCGCGAGCGTTTCAGCGAGCCTAGGTCCTCACGAAAAGGTAGAGATGGCGGGGAAGCATTAGTAGCTCACTGTGGTGCACACTATAGTGATGGTTGAAGCAAGGGAGGGCCAAGGAGGTCTGGCCACGTGCGCCCGGGCACAGCGACAACGCCCCGAGCCAAACTCCGATGCATCACCCCATCGCCGATGAGTTCCTTGGGTAAAATAGCATGAGCACCGGATAGAGGAAGTCAAGACGAGTTCGAGGGTCTGAGCCATTGAACTGCTACCAATCCTATGGGCCTTACCTCCCAACCTACCGACTCGGCGGGCACCTGACCGGTGGTAAGCAAAATGCCAAATTGCCTATTGGTAGTGATCGGCCAGGCTTGAGGAGAACAGGGCGCCTAGCTGACTACCTATGCCACCCACTGATGTGGGGAATTGCGCTGTGAAGCTCAAGCTGGTGATTAGGAAGAGGAAGGAACGGTGGCTCTACACAAGGTGCGACTGTGGGGAGGTCACACGAGTGAGCCCGAGCGGATTAAGACGAGGTGGCTTCGATCGATGGTAGTAGTACGAGCACATGCGCACAGACGACGAGACCTAGAGTCTTGACGCGAACCGCTCGGAATGGTGTGGCTAGACCCGAGCGGGCACACCGACATCGGCTAGCGGGGGCAAGCACGACAGAGGGACATCATCATCGCCCCTACGACCGAGGTCATCGGCCTAGACACGGCAGCATTGGCACCTGCCCCGAGCCTCAACGTGGTAGGTGAAACAAGGGGTGAGGTGAGCGCCACGATGGAAAGGTGATGATAGCCGCAGCCTTGTCTTGACCCCACGCGTGGCTCGATGACCAGAGGGTGGCGCGCGCACACAGTGATAGCAGGGCCAGGCCATAGCCAACCGAGATGGCCAATGCAAGGCCAAGGGCGCTGCGCGGCACCGACCGGGCGCATGAGCTAGCCAGCGGCAACAGCCCGGCCATGGCCTGAGTTTGGTGCAAGCAGCGCATGCACGCGTGGTGACCGCGCCCACGGGGCCAGCGGCCGAAACGGTGCCAAGCATGATTTTTAAAGCGAGCCAAAACTACTTAGCGTCTTGATTAAGACTCAACCAATTCCACTAACTTGTAGCCAACCATACCAATAGTCTAGCAGAGCAATCGCCATGACCAGAGAGCAACTAGATAAGTCGCTAAAAGAGTGCCGACATAGACTCATCACTGAAGTACCGATTCATGAGCAGGACACTAACGACATGGTTCACGGCACGTTCCAACACAGTTTGGGGAATTTTTACGAGTCACGTGACATCCAACATAACAACCACCTATGCCATGCTCAAGTACTCACTTAGAGGCAATCAACAATACGAAAACATAAAGCTAGTGTTTAAACAATTTAGTTAGGATTTGAATGCCAAAATAGCATTGTCTACATCCATTTAGTCTTAGAAAGTCAAAAGTTCAGCTTGAACTAAACATCCATTAACACTTTTGCCATAATTTTTAAAATGTCTAAACCTTATTAACTTCAACCAGCAAGTATTTCACACAATTGTCCATACTTTATTCCAACCCATAGGAGCAAAATATTTAGGCACTCCTTAATTATTTTGCTCAATATAATTCGCCACAAATGATACTTTAAACATAAATTCAAGTGTTTGCTGACTTAACGAAAAGGCTTATCTTATTTTCATATTTGATCTTTGAGCTCTCAAGAACACTAATTAACAACACTTGTTTCCAAAAATTAAAGTTGCATTTTCAACTACACCACTTGCTCACCATCTTTTCAAAAGCACTATACACAAGTTATATTTTATTTTTGTTTATAGAAATTGCTTTTGGTGCCAAACAATTAAAACTACTTATTCTATTTTCTCGTTAGGATTTTCATTAGCACTTTTATGCACTAAGTAAATTAACTTGGTTATTTATTTGATTTCTCTCAACCATAAAAGGGAGTCGCATAGGGTTTGTTTATCATTTCATGTGCGTTATCAATTTTTAAAACCCAAAAACTTGTTTGCTAGTTCCTCTTGGACCTAAATCTCGGTGCTAAGCAAGCTCGTAACACCAGGGGTGTTACACCTATAAATCTCATTTGGCTGATTTACGTCTTGCTTTTGAGAGGATGCACCGCTATAGATTGAAGACGAGCCCGCTCAAATGCGCCTTTGGGGTATCGGCTGGAAAGTTTTTAGGCTTTATTATTCATGATAAAGGCATAGAGGTTGATCCCAAGAGGATAGAGAAGATCAAGAATGTTCGGCCGCCTACATGCAAGGACTTACAAAAGTTCCTAGGGAAGGTGAACTACTTGAGGAGATTTATTGCTAATTTATTTGGGAAAATTATTCCTTTCACCCCATATTGAAGCTGAAGGATGAATCTAAATTCACTTGGGGGCAAAGCAATAAGAAGTGTTTGAGATTATAAAGGAATATTTGTCAACACTGCTGGTTCTTCGTGCACCTAGAAGGGGAGTTCCTTTCAAATTATATATTGCTGCCGAAGAGAAAGTAATCGGGGCTGTTTTGACTCAAGAAGACGAAAGTAAAGAATATGTAATTGCTTATCTTGGTCGCCATCTTCTTGATCCCGAGACAAGGTATGCCCATATAGAGAAATTATGATTATCACTGTACTTTGCTTGTGCTAAGATGAGACATTATCTTTTGTCTAGTACATGTGTTGTTGCTTGCCAAGCTGATGTGATAAAGCACATGTTATATTGGCCAATTCTTCATGAAAGGATAGGCAAATGGGCATACGCACTAATTGAATATGACTTGTGAAAGTGCAATCAATCCCTAATTGTGGGTTTTGGTGATAATGACCATGCAATTAGAGGACTAATAAGATCTATCGAGATGACAAGCAGGGAATATAGAATCGAGGATGTTGTACATAACGGAGGAGCCCCCAACTACAAAAGGTGATGGCATCAAGCTCAAAAGGAGGTTTAATTCATTTTTTGTATTTTGAATTTGAGTGGAGGAATGGCGTACTATAAAGGGGATATAATAAACTTGCTAAAGTGTGCAACCAAGTGCTCAATCTTATACGCTTACATCCTTAGTTACTCAGCCAAGATAGCCTAACCTTCATTATTTTCATCCTTGTTGTTTTGCCAGGGTGCGGCAGTGCCGCACCTGAAGAGAGACACTACCGCAGTGTGGCACTGTCGCAGTTGAGTCGCGGCACTACCGTGACTTAATTGACCGTTAGGGGTTGGGGGTATTTATACCTCTCACACACCCCTCCAATGGCTCTTCTTCCACCTCTGACCATTTAGACCGACTAGGACAAAAAAGTGCTCACTCACTCTCTTCTCCATTAGTGACCTTGATCTCCCAAGAATTCCTTTGTGATTTGCCCATTAATCCTTGAGAGAAAAGTCTCCAAGACTAGATTAGAGAACAGATCCACTGTTTTTCAAAGCCTAAGAGCACTTGGTTTGTGTTTTAGCCAGCGGATTGTGTTTGTTACTCTTGGAGCTTGCTCCTAGCTGGCTGAGCATCGCCCGTGGAGCTTGCCAACATGTGTGGTAGCCCCAGGAAGTTTGTAACCACCTCTTGAAACTAGTAAACTCACCCCTCATCTCAAGAGTTAACTCTCTTGACTTGAGATCAAGGAAGGGTTGCAAAGCCCTAAGCCTTAGTGGCTAACCTCAACAACGGGGACTTAGGCAAGCCTTGTTGGCGAGCTAAACCATCTGATAAATACTTGTGTCACCTTGTGCTTGATTTACTTCCATTGCATTTCATATTATTATTAAGGTGGTTTCTAGGGTTTGAGGTCGATCTACTTGCTTACTCTTGTGCTACCACTATGTGTTGTCAATCTGTGATCTAGTACCCTACAGGAAGCTCAGTAATTTCTCCAATCTAAGTTTTCATCCTTAGATTTTGAACTATATGATGAAATTGTCTATAGGTGTGACAGTGCTACCGTTCTGGCCTGGCAGTGCCGTAGGGTGGCAATGCCGAGGGCTCAGAGCGGTAGTGTCGTGGGTTGGAATTGATGTTTGCTCAAGTTTTGTTTTAATAGGCCTATTCACCCCTCCCCTCTCTAGGCTAACCAGAGATCCTACAAGTGGTATCAGAGCGGGTTACCTCATGTATGCTTCATCGTGCGAGGCACAAGACCGACAACGGTGAGCTCAGTGCATCTACAACAAGCAACACCATGCTTCCATAGCTAGAGGATACCGATGACAAGAAAGCTCTAAATGAAGAAGAAAGAAAGAAAAGAAAGGCAGTAAGAAAAGCAAAAAGAGAAGCAATAGAAAAGAAAAAGAAGAAGGAGCTGCAAAGGCTTTAAGACAAGAAGCAAAGAAAAGAAGAAAGAAAGCTCAAGAGAGAAGCAAGAAGAAAAAGTAGAGAAGCTATGAAGAAGAAGGAAGAAGAAGAGAAGGAAACCAATGCATCATCAAGTGACATATCAAGTAGTTCCGAAGATGGAGATGATGATGAGTCCTACCAAGTGACCAAGGAGGGCAATAAGGAGAAGAAAGGAAAGGGAAAAGTCGACTCCAACAACAAATATACCGCCATATCCATTAACTATTCTTGGACTAACCATGATCGAAGGTCTTTCATCAATGTGCCCACGGGCAAGTTACCTCATTTCGATAGGACTAACTTTGCCAAGTGGAAGCACTTGATGAGAGCCTATCTTATAGGTCTTCACCCCGGTATTTGGGAGGTTGTTTGCAATGGATTTGAGCCACCAATTGATCCCAAGAATCCAACTCTAGACCAAATGCAAATTATTCATCTCTATGGTCAAGCCACAAGTGTGTTGCTTAGTGCTTTGGATGGTGATGAGTATAATAGAGTGATGGTTGTTGATGTTACCAAGAAAATATGGGACACCTTGCACCTTGCACATGAAGGGGTTGACAAAGTGAGGAAGGCAAGAATTGAGTTGTTGATGGCCGAGCTCAACCGATTCATGATCTTGGATAGAGAAGGGCCACAAGAGATGTTTGATAGGTTGATGGTGATTGTCGGCAAGGTTAGAGGCTATGGTGGTGATGAGCTAGATGATCACAAGGTATTGAAGATTATGTTGGAAGCTTACTCACCTAGAAATGAGACCGTGGTGACTCTAATTAGAGACAAGAAGAAGTTTGAGTACTTCACACCAAATGATGTACTTGGGAGGATCTTGACCTTTGACATACAAAGAGAAGAAGCAAATGAGAGGAAGAAGCTTGGTGAGTTGCAAGCAAAGCTAGATGGCATGAAGATCAAGGGTGTAGCTCTCAAAGCCAATAAATCAAGCAAGCAAAGCTCTACAAGCAAGTCCAAGATCAATAAGCAAGCCAAAAGCAATCAAGCAAGTCCAAGAGCGAGTAGAGACTACATCATCCTCAAGTGAAGATGAAAATGATGATGAACATTATGAGAAGGTTGATGATGTTGCTCTCTTCATGAAGAGATTTCAAAAGGGACTAAAGAAGCAAGGCTACAAGGTAGTGAAGAGAAAGTATCCACACAAGAAGAAGAGGGCATGCTACAATTGTGGTAGCACTGAACATTTCATTGCCAAGTGTCCATATGAGATCAAAGACAACAAGTACAAGAAGGACAAGAAAGAGGACAAGGCCGACCATAAAAAGAGCAAGAAGTACATGGGAGAGGCTCACGTTGGGCATGAATGGGACTCAACTAGAGACAGCACAAGTGAAGAGGATGAGATGGTTGCAACTGTTGCTATCCACAAGTCATCCCCTACACTAAGGCTCTTCAACAACATGTTCGATGATGACTACTACACCCCTCACATTTGTCTCATGACAAACGGTGAGAAGGTAAAATCAATAGCCAAACCTCCTCCACCTCCTAGTGATATCTCTAGTAGTGATATTAGTGATAACTCTAGTGATGATGGATCTACTGATGAAGAAATTAACTTGATAACTAAAAATTTAGATGGAAAGACCAAATTTGTCATCACTAAGCTAATGGAGGATTTAGAGAGTGTCTAAGCCGAGCTAGAATCTAGATAGGAGACTCTTATCCAACAAGAGGATATCTACATTGCTAGCAAGGAAGCTCTTGTGTTAGAGAGAAGTGAGGTGGAATCCTTGCGCAAGGCCTTGGCCAAAGAGAAAGAGGACCATGCTATCACAAAGAAAGCTCATAATGCTCTCAAAAAAAGTATTGTGACTTGGATGAAAAGCACAAAGTGCTTGAGTTGCAATATGGCATTCTTTGGGATAGCAACTCACAGCCCTCTAAGGCAAAGGAAACCTCTACTCCCTCTACTAGCCAAGGTTGTGAAAAATGTTATAATCTTGATTTGAACGCCTATTCCACTAACCTTGCAAATATGGAGGCCATGAGAAAAGAGATTGATAGGCTCAATGAAATTATTGGAAAAGGGTGCATGGATGACAAGGCACAAACCAATGACAAGAAGAAGGATGAACCAAAAGGGCCATAATACAAGAAAGGAAGGCATCCCTCAATCAAGCATGGGCTAGGCCACACAACAGGAGCCAAAACAAATGGGAGAAAGGTAGTGAATGGCTATGAG
Source organism: Miscanthus lutarioriparius (assembly GCA_904845875.1). Classification (NCBI taxonomy): domain Eukaryota; kingdom Viridiplantae; phylum Streptophyta; class Magnoliopsida; order Poales; family Poaceae; genus Miscanthus; species Miscanthus lutarioriparius. The sequence goes on from CAJGYO010000006.1 coordinate 85,417,202, forward strand.
TGTGTATAGTTTGAAAGGAAGGACAGAATCAGTACAGATCAGCCTAGATAGACCGTGGTAGTGCAGCAACCCCAAGCGGCAGTGCCACGGTGAAGGGGGCAGTGCTGCGCCCTGCAAAAATGGGAAGGCAACCCATTCTATTCCTGATCAGACTAAGCCCATGAAGAAGGTGTCTCAGTAGAAGTAGGTTTCACAGAAGTCAAAGGAATCAATGTGGGGCACTATGAACAAGTATGCATATCAACCAAAGGGCCACACACCTCAACAAAGCTTGACATCATGCTTTATGTTGAAGAACAACATCAGTGGAAAAGTAGTTGCCAAATATGTTGGCAAGGAAACTAATGTTTATAGAAACACTTCTATTTGGGTTTCTAAGATTCTTGTGACTAACATGCAAGGCCCCAAGTCAAGTTGGGGACCTAAATCAAGGAACTAAACTTGTTTTGCAAGCATACTCCTCCGGTGGATCAAGTTGGGTGCTTGATAGTGGATGTACAAATCATATGACCAGAGAAAGGAGTATGTTCTCATCATATTCCCCGATGAAGCACTCAAATAAAAATATTGTCTTTGGAGACAATTCAAAGGGGGATGTGATTGATCTTGGTAAACTTGCTATAACCCTTGAGCATTCAATTACAAATGTTTTACATGTTGATTCGTTGAGTTACAATTTGTTGTCCGTTTCGCAATTGTGTGAGATGGGATACAATTGCCTCTTTACGGATAAGGGTGTGGAAGTCTCAATTGTGTGAGATGGGCTATAATTGCCTCTTTACAATGGCCTCTATTGTCTTTACGGGATGATTAAAGAATAAGCTTTACCTAGTTGATTTCAATAAAAGTAAAGTGAAGCTTGAGACTTGTTTAGTGGCAAAATCTAGCATGGGTTGGCTTTGGCATCGCCGACTAGCCCATGTTGGGATGAGGAACTTGGCCAAACTTCTAAAATATGAACACATCCTTGGACTAACAAATGTTCACTTTGAGAAAGATAGGATTTGTAATGCTTGTCAAGCCAGAAAGCAAGTAGGAGTACCTCACCCACCAAAGAGCTTCATGCCCACTGAGCAACCATTGGAGTTAATTCACATGGATCTCTTTAGACCGGTCACCTACCTAACTCTCGGGGGTAACAAATATGGTCTTGTTATTGTTGATGGTTATTCCTATTTCACTTGGGTATTCTTTTTGTATGACAAATACCAAGTTCAAGAGAAGGTGAAGATATTTGTTAGAAGAGCACAAAAGGAGTTTGTTTACACCAAAATTTGGAAGGAATCTTATAGGGACTTAAAAGCTCCCAAGATCATGTCATCAAGGAAGCAATTGCGTGCAGATCGGAATTAGCTGATTCGAATGCAGCACCGAAATCGGCTTTCTTCAGGTAACGCTAGCAGATGACGATGACGGCTACGATCGACGCCAGGACAAAGCATGTTGGACTCTACAAAAAGGGAAAGATTAGAGTCCAAGTTATCTTAAATTAGGAATATTTTCTCATATAGCCAAAGATTGTGATGAGTCATGCTTAGATAGGAGTCATGCGTAGGTTCCGGGTATAAATACCAAACCCCGGCTATTGTAAATGACACACAAATAATCCAATACAAGTTATTTACTTTTTTCGGCTTCGACCACCCCTTAGGAGTAGGAGTAGAGTAGATCTCGGCAAGTTCTTCAGCAAGTACAGCTGCATCGATCCGGTCGACCTCCACTATGACTCTGGTATGAGTTAGTTATCGATTCTTGTCTAGTTCAAGTACGGCTGCATCGATCTGGTCGACCTCCACTACTCCAACTAGATTAAGGTCAAGTTATCAGTTCTATCTAAGGGTGGCATTCCTTCGAATAGATTCATTAAGTTACCGATATTGCTTATTGCTTCCATTATTTATTTAATTACAGCAATATCACTTCGCCCGATTGAGATTGATCTAGATCGGCCTTATATGCTTTTCTAACCCATCGTTTGTCAATCTAAAACTGATTTAATCTGCACTTTAAATGATGAGTTATGTTTTATCGGCTGTTTTATGTCAATCTTGATCGTGCATAGCGTGCGATTAAGGCGTGTTTGATCTTGAGTAGATCTATTGCCTAGCGAAAACTGTTCCATGGCCCGTTATCAAGGCCTGTGTGATTCTGCCTCACACCCCACTGTTAGCACCATGGAGTGGGGATCGTTATTTGGTAGATCTATTCCTAAGAAGGCATGACCTTAACTGTGCGTTATGCCTGAATCGACTATTTTAGCCGATATCGAGCGCTTTCACGAATAGTTCGCATCACGAGATCATTGAAGTAGCGATAGGTTGAAAGATGTGTTAGCCCCATGATCTTATTATTGTATTACAGCCTGCATGATTCTGCCTCATGCCCCACTGATATCAGTAGTAAGTTAGGGTCGTCGAGTCTATTGTTGTTTCTACGGCCTGCATGATTCTGCCTCATGCCCCACTAGTCATAGCGATAGATAAGATCTAACATGTTCATTAGATTTATCTTTATTAAATGGTTGAATGATGATGAACTATTTCTTTTACAAAGGAGTTCAGTTACTTGCAGTCATTGGCTTAGCATGAACTAATTACTGTTGATATCTTTTTGCCAATGACCAATATTTGTCTAAAACAATGATATTCATCCAGAATGATAACCGATTCTTCTTACACAACCCCATGAGCTTTAACCTATTTATTCTTACGAATATGCTGGAATCAACTATTTAGTCGATCTCCTTTTATATCAGCTCTCAGAGCCACAGATTCAAAACTGTCTAGCAACACCGGCATGTTCTGCCCTTAATTACTGATAAACTTTCTCTCCTTGTCAATTGTAGGGTCAAATTGACTGGCATGTCTCAGGAGGAGTGCGCAGGATCGACCACCCCTGCGCTGAAGCTAGGCGGATCTCCAGCTCCATCAAGCGGACCCTTCCGGCTTGCTCGTGTGTCCTCGGCATAGGACGAAATTCCGTGTCGACACGCATTTTTGGCACGCCCGGTGGGACCCCACAATTGTCATGGTGATTCACAACAACAATGATATCCTTATGCTGCATTATGAAGATTTCCCTAATGGGGATAAGGGTATCATCTGCAAAGCTACAAAAGAGTTTCAGAACAAGTGTTTGTTGTCCTACACCAAAACACGTGACAACACAATTATTTAGGAATTTCCACTACCAAGAGTTCTATTACACGGGCAGACAGATACAACTGAAGATGAAGACAGGCGTTTATTTAAGGAAGTTGTAGGCAAATCTATTCGTGATGCCATATCAAGCCATAACGAAGCTTTCTTGGACATATTCCACAACGCCATGAGAGAGGCGATTCATGGGTTTCCAGTTGGTCAAGGTGGGCTGGCTTATTACAACATTCCAAATCTGTCGTCCCAAGGGACTAATCAAGTTGGTACCAGCCATCAAGAAGCAGCACTAGCTGGTAATGGTGATGTCCAGGCAGTTCAGGGTTCATTTGCACAAACTTAAGGAACTACTGCAAATCAGATACAGTACAATCCTGGACCGTCAGTACAGCATGTGCAACAGCCAGTGGGGCAAAGTCAGAACCAGGTGATCAATTTTGGCACATCAGGCCACATACCATCGCCGGCTCAAAAAATAGCACCATCAATTCAAAGGATCCGTAGAGATATAGATCCTTATGTCTACAATCAGAGACTTCAAGCAGCAAGCTAGCAAAGAACCCAACAGATCGAGATTCCACAAGGGTATCACTGTGGCATGGATTATAACACCCTTCACATGATGCCAAATCCAGGATATCAAGGCACACGGGATTTCAATCCACAGATGAGTCAGCAGGTGCAGAGAAATCCAAATTCAAATGCTGACGAGTTGCTACTGAGGGTGACCGAGATGATGAAGAATCAGTTCGGTCTGAAGCCAAAAGGGTTGACCTTTTCGTACAAACGCCCATATCCAGAATGGTATAATTTGGTCGCTCTTTCCACAAATTACAGGCTCCCATAGTTTGCTAAGTTCACTGGCCAAGATAGTACAAGCACGATAGAACATGTCAGTTGGTATCTTACACAATTGGGCAAAGCATCAGTTGAGGAGGCTCATCAAGTTCATTTCTTCTCCTTGTCCTTATCAAGGCCAGCCTTCACTTGGTTTTTGTCACTACCAGTCAATTCTATTGCCAATTGGGCTGACCTAGAGAAGAAGTTTCATACATATTTTTACACTGGGACTGGAGAAAAGAAGATTACCGATCTTACAACTATAAGATAGAAGACTAATGAATCAGGCACTGAGTTTCTTTAGAGGTTCTGGGATACTAGAAATTTGTGCTTCTCCTTAAACTTGGCTGATGATCAACTAGCTGCTTTAGCTATTCAAGGAATGCTGCCAATGTGGAAAGAAAAGCTGCTAGGACAAGAATTTGACAACTTGGGTCAATTGGCTCAACGAGTGGCAGCGCTCAATAGCCAATTCTAGAGTATGCGCAGAGATACCCGATTTCAGAAGAGTACCACAGTAGCTGAAGCTTATGATCCATACTCAGTCGATGACGACTATGAAGATGAAGAAGAAGATGTTGCTGCAGCTGAATGGAATTGGGGCAAGAAGACAGTAATGATGCCAAATCCTTGGGGAAGAGGAGTCGAGGAGAGCTATGACTTTGATGTCACCAAATCAGACAAGCTCTTCAATTTCTTACTTGAGAAGGGGTAGATCAAGTTGCTAGATGGTCATGTTATGTTGCCTCCTGATCAGTTGAAGAATAAGAAGTTCTGTAAGTTCCATAATGCTACCTCTTATTCCACTAATAAATGCAGAATCTTCAGGCATCATATACAGAGGGCTATTCAGCAGGGGAGGCTCAAATTTGATACGTCTCGGAAAATGAAAGCTGATGATAATCCTTTCCTAGGAGATCAAAACATGATTGATGCTGGGATACTCAAAGGAAGACTAAGGTCCTAACATCAACCAAATCAAAAGAAGCTAGAACAGTTGATCCCAAGATGCAAATATTGGCTGACGAGTACAGAGAAATTAGAAGACGTCGTGCCGAGCAAAAGAGCCGATACGATCAGGGGGAGACGTCAAAAGCAGGGACGACAAAGCTGTGAGTTACATCTCGGATCCTGTTGAATAAATGGCAGTGGCAGAAAGAAAAGGATTATCAGCATTGGTTAAAGGATCAAGCATACCAGCATCAACTGAAAGAAGAGAGGTATGAAAGGAAACAAGCCGAATTACATTAGAATTGTCCTTTCTTCAAACATTGCTGGAATGAAGGTTTGAAGTTGCCTACCAGACATGACTGTCTAGAATGCAGCAATCAATATTGGGAGTTTAGGCAGTCTTAAACCAACTGCCGGTCTATCCATGCTCAAGATGCATATCATCATAATAACATGGATCGGTGCTTAAAAAATAAAAGTGTTCATAATTGGCTAGGAAAAAGAGTTGTTGACCAGGACTAGGCTGATTATAAAGAAGGTAATGAAAGAAAATATGTTTGGTAGGAAGGCCAATGGTGTCCAAGAGGTTTAACAAGAAGCCAGAAGAGAAGGGTGCAACGCCTAAGGAATAAAGAGATGGAACAGGCTTAGGCATCCGGTAAACCTCAAGTATGGCGTACCAAGCAAACAGTCAATAGAAAGCAACCATCGGCTAATATCCAAATAACTTTTCTGTTGCCATCAGAATTCAGAGCTCCGGCAGATCAAGAAGTTTATAAGGATTTTGATGAATCGGAGTATGAGAAGATAGTTGCCAAGTTAACGGTTGTACAGCAAGCAATATTTGACAAACCAGTCAAACATTGGCACTTAAAAGCTTTATATATGAAAGGTCTTGTTGATGGGAAGCCGATGAACAAGATGTTGGTGGACGGAGGTGTTTTTGTCAATTTTATGCCTTACACCACTTTTCATAAGCTTGGCAAAGGACCAGGAGATCTGATGGAGACTAACATGATGCTTAAGGACTTTAGAGGGAATACGTCTAAGACCCGAGGGACAATAAACGTCGAACTAACAATCGAGAGCAAGACTCTGCTCACCACATTCTTCGTCATCGATGGGAAAGGGTCGTACAGTTTGCTCCTCAATCGTGATTGGATTCATGCGAACTGTTGTATACCATCGACCATGCATCAATGTTTGATTCAATGGCATGGAGATGATGTTGAACTGGTTCGCACTGATAAGTCCATGAGCATCGCAACAGCCGATCCAGTCTTTTGGGAACTAGGAGACTTCAAATGTTTTTCTAGCAAGTCATGGGAAGGAGGCTTTATTAAGATCAGTAATGAAAGCCAACAGCCGATGCAAGCGATCGGCTCTGAGAGTTTGTTTTAGTAAAAAGTCATGGCTTCACGTCGGCCATTAGATTAAGGAAAAATAAACATTAGCCCTGGAGATGGGTTTAGGCCGACATATGTGGATGCTGAGTCAAATTGTAAGTGCGATTTAGAGTGAATGGATTTTTAAAGAAGTTCTGTTTTGCTTAATAGGATTCTTGACCTAGGTTGATCAATCGTCTAACCTTTGGTATGAAAAGTTCTGTGGGATGTTATCCTAACATCTAATCAACATTCGATAGCCGATTCGTTCTCGGTTCTAAAAGCCGGTACCAGGAGGGTATCGCCTCTAGTTCGAAAAATGAAAATCTTCAAAGACAATAAAAGCCGATACGATATGTATCGCCTATAGAGCAAAAAACAAATAGCAAAAACAGCCATACATAAGAGCATTGCACTGAGACACATTCATGAAAAGAACAGGGGTCTTTGTTCATCGGATTACCCTAGATACAATCTAATCAAAGACCTTGTTCACCACATCCTGGGCAGATGTGATGTCTACTATGGCCTCCGCTACCAAAAGAAATTCCTCGAGCAGGTCCTCATGTTCCTCAGGGTCATCGCCCATTGGGAAACCAGTCTCCATAGCATGGAGCTCGTACCCAGTTTGGACTTGTGTCGCGGTCAGCACCACCGCCACACCGTGATGAACGCCATGGAGGGCAATCGCCTGAACACAGGCCGGGATGTCTTGGAGACGAATGGCGATGGGCGAACCCGAGCATTGACGGCGTCCGTGGCCGCATTCGCCGCCAGTTGGAGAGACTCTAACTGCACCGTCAGGGCTGACAATCATAGGAACAAAAAGACTATTAAGATAAAGATAATGGAAATTGGAATAAGGCATTCCTAGAATTCATCTTACCCACCACCGTGGTGTCAGACTCGGCCAGCCATGCTCGGACGGTGCTGGCCTCCTCCTCAGCCGCATGAAGGGCAGCCCGAGAGACCCCGAGGTGAATCTCAAGTTGGCCTCGGAATAACGATTCTGAGCCATCCTCCACTCATGAAGGTAGCGCTGAGCGTCGTCGCCATTGTAGGAGTCAGAAGAATCCGACGACGAGGCCGACACAAAAGATGCGGCGTCAGAGGGCCCACCGGCCCTAGGGAGAGGACGAAGACTGTCATTCAAAACAAACCTAAAGGTGAGTTAGAACAGTTCATCATCATAAATAGGCAATGTAAGTCTCACCTCATGCGTTGGAGACGCTGGTTCATTGGCATGTTCTCCTCCGAGATCTCCTCCGCCATGCGCTTGCCTCGGTTATCCTCGCCGGCCATGAAAAATGATTGGATCTATGGAAGGGAGAAAGAAAACCGCTACAGGGTTTTTGGCAGGCGAAGATGAGCAAAGGAATAGTTGCGAGTGGAGATGTGTTTGAGGCCAAAGCCATCGACTGGTATTTGAAGACATGAAGCGAAGAGGTGGATGCATCGGGGCGCGCAAAAGGCAACTGCAATTAATGAAAGACGAAGCGCCACTTCACTAATGCCGATGGGAATACGGCGTTGGGCAACTGAGGGTAGGAAATCGAAGGGCTCTCTTAATAAAAGCCATGTTTGCAGACTTAATTAGATTAAGAATAGAAGTCTAGGATTGGCTATATCAAATCGGCTCTTTAGCCAAAATAAGAAGCGTAATTAAATAACGGAGAGTATGATCGATTCTACACAAGATACGTGTTGACATGCAGATTTCAAGTCTGGAACATCATGGATCGCTCTCAACATTCATGCATATCTTGTTGTGCATTGTAGCGCTCGTATTACTTGTAGATACGCCATCCATAGGTGTCACGCGTGTCGTATTGTGCACGACTGAGTCGTTCCTATTCTAGAGTTAGGTCTGCACTGTGGCTTCGTGTTTCGCATTCACCCATGGTTCACGCCTGTCGTGACCCACGTTTTCCCCATACTCTTTTATGCGCTCTTATCGAACACCTGCCCTGCAGTCGTACCAGTCAGTAATGGCCTCGGACCTTGCTCGCCTCGAACACGTGAAAAATTTGGTCGATTCATTCGTAGTGACCCCGTGCAGGAACCCCAGTGGACCACGCCAGAACGCTCCGTTTTTATAAGTAGAGCCTGGCTTAGCCATTGGTACCACCACTTGGCGCACTTTAGCTCGCTTAGCTTTTCTTTTGAGCCAGCTTTTCACTCAGCCTTCCTTGCAACCACCTCCACGGATGGTAGGAGCCTGGGTTAGTAGTTACTGCCTGAACGTTAAGGGTTTTCCCAGAATCCTGCATGCCACCGTATAAAAGCTCGGAGTCAAAGATCATCCTGAGTATGAGGGCCATGAGTATGAGGAGCGTGGCACCGAATGGTGTGAGGTTACCGTCTACATCAGGAAGAGTGAAGAGTTCCCTGACCTCACTGAAGCCTGGAGTGTGACCACAATCAGGTTTAGCTTCATCGACACCTACCAGGTTATGGCCCGCAAAGCCTTGCGGTACCTCTACCATATCTATGAGGGGGCCATTACTCGTACCCCCATGAGGTTCTTTCCCCCTGTGGACAGGAATCGGCGGGCATGGAGGGCTCACATGGAGGCCTTGCAAGGGTGGGAGGAGCAAGAAGATAGTCCTACCATGGTGCACTTGACCACATACTTGCTTGCTCTAGATGAGCAGTATGACCAGCAAGTCTTGGAACTGAGGATCTGCCTCTGGCGAGCGGAGGAAGCCGAGATCTTCACCCGGATGCTCTAGGTGCAACTTGCCGAAGTGCATGCCAGTGCTACAGCTACTAAGAGCCAGCAGACTGCCATGTCGGAAGCTTTGAAGGAGGCTGAAGACCAGCATGTTCATCAGCTGGGTGAGGCCTATCTTGTCACCAAGGCCAAGCGGAGGACGCTGGCTGCTGAAAGGCAGGATGCCCCGATCTTGGAAGGGATCCCTGTCCACTCGCCTAAAAGAAGGAGAACCAGTGTTGTAGCGCCGCCAGCACCTCCACCCTCAGAAGTGTCAGAAGTAGAACCTTTGGTTCCTCTCGCCCAGCCAGCGCCAAGAGAAGAGGTAGATCCATAGCTAGGGCGGTAGAAGAATCCGCCGAGCCTAGAAATGAAGATGCGTGGTCCCGAGTAGATTAGTTGCCTTGGGATGCTATACCTGTAGTAGTAGTGTTTTTCATTGCTATCCTCCATATTGTACTCTTGCTGTTGTTTTTCGTTCGTAGTTGTTGAGATCGTCCACCGTAGGGAAGGTGAATGATGTGCCGTAAATGGGAGACTGAATGCCTATATGTTGTACCTATATGAGACCGTTCGGAATATGCATTTTGTTTATTTTGCTGTGTTTATTGCGTTCATCTACCTTAAGCTCGCTAGACATGCTTAAAGTTTTCAAGAGCGATGATAGGTGGGTTACAAGAGAAGTTGCCATTCTGATATCAGCAAACTAGTCGTGATTGGAGAACATTGGACACTATATTGACTAATTGTGGACGTCCCAGCAGAATATTTGAATCTCTTTAAATCAAATCCGCCATTGGATTTGAATCTCTTGTCCCTTGTTGTGAAGGGAACCCTTATTGTTTGAATCTTCCCTTGCAATACTCCTCTTATTCTATGGTCTATGACCCCACTGCCTTCATGGCGTGTAAGTTGGTAATAGTTGCCTGGTTAATAGCTTATGGTGCCATGGTGAAACCGAGGGCTCTCTGTGGAACAGCTACCACATGGCGACGCTACTCGGCACGCGCTGGTATCGAGGTTGTTGACCAAGTACCTTTACCAAGTTACAGCACCATACCGCTTTTGCTACAAATAATTTCCTTGGAAATGTTCAGGTGTTCAAATAGGAAATCCACAACGGGTTGATGAAATAGTGTTCTCTCTAAGTAAACAAAAAGGAGGTGGTTTTGGAGGAAGAACGTATGGCATGGTTTCAGTTTACATGAAAGACGGATGTGGTCAAGGAAAGGAAAGAAGAGTAGTAATAAAAGTTAGTCATGGATAGTAGGGAGTGCTTGGAAAAGCCTAAGTGGACGTCATGTCCCAAGCCCTGTGTTTAGTTAACCGCACAACATATGCCGAGTTATTTTGCTGTGTGCCCTGCTAATGCCGTCTGTGTCGGGTCCTTTAGCACCCCGTTCTCGCATGGCTACAGCATCGTGTCGCACTCGCTATCTTTGTGCACTGTGCGTTTCTCCTTTTCCCAGCATCCTGTTGGCTCTCGACACTCATGCCTCGTCCCTTGTATCGGACCCCCTTCCCTCTCCTTTCTTTCTTCTTTTGGGAAAATGACCGCCCGCACGCCTGCCTCACCGAGTGGACCCCATCTCCTCTCCTCTCCCTTATCTTCTGCCCGCTCGCGCAGGAAGCGCGCCATATCCGACTTTATCCCCACAGCTTGAATCGTCTGTGTATCCCATCCTCGCCGCATCCATTTCCGGTGTGTTGCGCCCTACCTCCGTTCGCCGCTATAAGATACCCTTGGTCCGTGCTCTTCTTCTTCATCCCCATTTCCCTCGCATTAGGAGTAGAGCTACGAGCTCTAGTCATCATCCGATGAATTTGGTTCATCAGTCTGAGGATGGTGTAATCCGAGAAGAAGAAAGGATCTGGTTTTCGAAGAAGTTCAAGTCTACCGTTGATTAGTCGATCTTAGGGTTCACGATGTTTGACTTCTTAGTCGACTGTTTTTGGATCTATTGGTCATAGGCCATGTTTTGGATACTCATTATCCTATTGTTTCTCCATTGCCCTCATCTATCTCGACTTCTGGATTAAGTCTCGGTTGTATTAGGTTGCCCTTAACCATGTATCTCTAAATCCCCATGTGGTTTAGTATTCGAAGTCATGTAATCTTTCGTGTAACCTCTGATCTACAGAATGTAATCATGTTTCCCCTCTATTGGTTCTTGCTTCGAATCTCGGGACAAGATTTCCTATTTGAATTTTTAAGGGTTGGTTGTAACACCCCTGTTGTTATGAGCTTGTTAGCACCGCGATTTAGGGCTAAGAAAAAAATTTCAAAACGAGTTTCTCAGAATTTTTGATTTAAAATATACTTGATGTGATAAGTGAATCCTGTGTGACTTAGTTTTGTGGACTCAAAAAAATGCCCCAGTTAAATTACTTAGTGCATAGAAATATTTAGGAATGTCTGATAACGGTTCTAGCAAATAAATAGCAAATGGCTTGTTTAATTGATTAAGCATGAAAAACATTTTTTACAAACAAAAATACGATATGACTGGTATATAGTACTTAAGTAAAATTCAGAGCATGATTTTGGTTGCATTTAAAATATCGAGTAACAAACTTTAGTGCTTTAGCCATGTTTGAAAATATAAATAGCCGGATTGTTAAATGAAGATTTGAGTGCTGAAACAATAATGAGAGTGCCGCTGGCCACTCGCCTCACCTACCTTGCCGGTACGACGCGCGTGTTGATGGATGAGTTGGACGGGCTATTGCTACCGTGTACTGCTTTGCTTGTTTTCCCTTCATCACTGCCAGTTCCATCACTTCACCCTGTGCCTCTTGGCGTGCTCTCTGCTCTCTGCTATCTACCTCTATGCCAAGCCAAGCAACCGATGTGCATGTGCCTACACTTCTGCCACTGTCGCTCAGTCATGTCGCAGGTCAATCCGTGCCAGACCTGTCTCTCCCTCCCTCCCTTTTTCCTCTGCTACACCAAGCCCTTGCAGCATTGCCGCCAAGCCCCATACTCCTCCCTTTTCTTCTGGCTGCGTTGCTCTCTCTAATGTAGTCGTCGTCGTCATGCCTCACGTTGTTTGTCGTGAGCTCCACTATCGCACCGTTCCTATAGCTTTTAGCGCCGCTTCCCCCGTGACCGCACATCGGCGTACCCGCCATGGCTGCATCCGTCGTTGCCCGGCCCGGACACCGAGCCCTGCGAAGCTCCCTGCTTCCTCACGCTGGTCCCCGCTCCCCCCACAACTATGCAGCTCCTCCCGAGCCATCGTGCCCGTGGCCTACTGCTCTAGGCGGCCTCTGCTAGCACCTGCAGCCACTCCCATCATTGTGGCCATCGTCGGGCCATGGATGCTGCCATCCCGGCCGGGACGCCCCACCTCCTGCGCGCATGAGCTCCACGCTCCATGCTAGTATGGCTACTCCACGGCACTGCTTCTCCTAGGTGCACCCTACCATCTTTCGCGCCAGGTCTGCCGGTGCCGAAGGGCCTACCTCGCCAAGCCGCCATGACCCACCCACCATTGCCCTATTCCCCTCACCTCTGTGCTGCCTTTTCCGCGCGCCTCGGCCATGCTGGTGCTCCGCCGGTGCTGAGGAACTTGCCTCGTCGACCGCCGTGTCCCATAGCCGCTGAGCCTTCGTTGCCCGTGTCGCTCCTCCTACCATCATCTGCTCTGGTGCTGCCGTTGTCGCCTCCCCTACCACGGCTGGTGTGCCCGCCTCCATGGCTCACATGGGTAGGCTTCCAGGGGCCGGCTCGGCTCTTGCTGTGGTCAGCCCGAGGCCGCGTGGGTCCCCATGCGGCTCGTCGGCGGGTGGTCCGGTGCCTCCATGAATTCCCCGGCCCCATCACACTGTTCCCGCTGTCGGCCGGTGCTCCTCATCTGCCCTCTACTTTTGAGGATGAAGAGAAGGGTATGAATCCAAGTAGGAATTTTGTACAAGGTTCTAGGTGTAAAATACATGACTCATTTAAATAGTGCATGTGGATCTCGAGTTGAATAGAGGTAAACACAGGGTCATTTTTGTAAAACCGCTAGCACACCCTGGCTTGCCAGTTAAATTTGGCTGGTTGGGCCGCGCTCGCTGTCCGTTTAGGCCGCCGACCTCGTCTGTGGGTCGCGCGCACTGCTTCCCCCGTGACCGCGCGTCAGCATACCCACCATGGCTGCTTTCGCTGTTGCTCGGCCTGAACACCGAGCCCTGCGAAGCTCCCTACTGCCTCGCGCTAGTCCCCGCTACCCCGCAGCTACGCTGCTCCTCCTGAGCCATCGCCCTCGTGACCCGCTGCTCCGAGCGGCCTCCAGTAGCACCAGCGGCCCTCCTATCACCGTGGCCATCGTCGGGACATGGACGCCGCCGTCCCGGCTGTGCCGCCCCACCTCCTACGCGTCTGAGCTCCACGCTCCATGCTAGTACGGCTACTCTGTGGCGCTGCTTCTCCTAGGTGCACCCCACCATCTTCTGCGCCAGGTCCACTGGTGCAAAAAAGGGCCTACCTCGCCGAGCCACTGCAACCCGCCCGCCGTTGCACTATTCCCCTCGCCTCTACGCTGCCTTTTCCGCACGCCTCGGCCGTGCTGGCGCTTCGTCAGTGCCAAAGAACTTGCCTCGCTGGCCGCCGTGTCCCACAGCCACCGAGCCTGCGTTGCCCGTGTCGCTCCTCCTGTCGTCATCCGCTCTGGTGCCGTTGTTGCCGCCTCCCCTGCCACAGCCGGTGTGCCCACCTCCATGGCTCGCGCAGGCAGGCTTCTAGGGGCCGACTCAGCTCTTGTCATGTTCAGCTCAAGGCCGTGCGGGTCCCCGTGCGGCTCCCTGGTGGGTGGTCCACCGCCTCCATGCCTTCCCCGGCCCCGTCACGCCGTTCCCGTCGTCGGCCAGTGCTCCCCGCCTGCCCTCTGCTTTTGAGGATGAAGAGAAGGGTATGAATCCAAGTAGGAATTTTGTATAGGGTTCTAGGTGTAAAATACGTGACTCAATAAAATAGTGCATGTGGATCTCGAGTTGAATAGAGGTAAACGTAGGGTTGTTTTTGCAAAACCACCAGCACGCCCTGGCTTGCCAGTTAAATTTGGTTGGTTGGGACATGCTCGCTGTCCGTTTGGATCGCCGACCTCCTCTGTGGGTCGCACGCGCTGCGTGCCCTGTCTGGGCCGACCATGTGCCGCTGGGTCGCGCCTGGTTGGTGGGCCGCTCGCGTCTGTTGGGCCAAAATGTGTTGCCTCCGGCCCTTTACGTTATCTAAATGCTTTTCTAATATAGGTTTCTAGTTAACTTGTAAAATCAATATAAAATGGTAAAGGAATCCAAAAATTATGAAACCAATTTTTTTAGTCTCATAAAATCATGATCTACTTGTTAGTATATTTTGTTCACATAGTTTGATAATATTCTTGGAAGCTATATAATTAATTTAAGGTACTTAATATTGTAAAAATATAAACTTGTAGGAATTGTTGTGATAAATTGGTAATAGTGTTGGATTTGAAATTTTTACAGTAGGCTCCTAGCAATATTAGGTACTCATTGTAATATTTGTAGCTCCAGAATAATTAGTTTGCTAAATAGATAATGATGTCCTATTGCGAATAAAGATTAAATTGATAGAATAGAATAAAGAAAAAACTTGGGTTTATATAACTAAAATAATTGTTGGGAAATAACGTCTTATTCGATAACATGGATATGTAGCCTAAGTACGGTCGTCGTTAGAACTAGCTCGTTAACATGCGAGGCGTATATCGTATTTTACGAGTCACGGTTGCAGTCGATTAATTATGTCTTTGCATTGCATCACATTGCATATCATAATAGGGACGTCGATGGATCACGGAGTCATTGGGAGTTGCTGGAGAAATGGTGCTTTTGGAGATCGGTCGCCATGATGGAATGCTAACTTCTGATTAAATCTTACCCAGGCAAGCCCTGGTGCATAACCCCTACTTTTCTGCACTTTAAATTATATTTGTGCATTAAGTTTTCAGGAGTTTAATGAAATCCACTTGCATATATATATATATATATATATATATATATATATATATATATATATATATATATATATATATATCTTTATCCTATAAGTCTTACTAGTATTACAGGATCATGTAGAATGCTATGCTACAGGACTCTAGTAGAAGTCGAGTGATTGCCTGTCACTCGCGAGAGATAGGAAATATATTACTGTATTATTATCACTTGGAAAATATAAATGGTGGAAAGGAAAAATGGTGACCGGACAAGGATATGGTTTGGGTATTGGTGGGTGTAAGAGGTTGTGTCGCCGCGGACGTGGGGCATAGCTTGGTTACACTGCTTTCCCTGTCTGTGTCAGTTAAGGACCGGTCGTTGCATAAGACGCTAGGCAAGTCACAGACTTATTATCCTGAGCATATACTTGGGTATGGGCGCTTGGAAGACTTATTACTCTCTTGTCATGGGTTCCGGCACTTTCCAGACCGACTGTCTTGGTGGTTTTTGGGTTAGGAGGTCCTTGCACTGCACTGAGTCCAGGACTCAGGGGCGGGGGCTTGGAGTCCCAGTTTGGACGGGGACCTGGACCCCATGACAGGAGGGTAGTGGGTTGGTCCTGCTTGTGCCCGGGGTACAAGCGGGGCGTGTGTTTTTAGGGTACCCCGCTAGGGACATTGATTCGTGAATCACCGGGCGATCCGGTACGACTTGTCTTAACTCTAGCACCGTAGTAAGAACTGAAAGATGAAAGATGGAAAAAGGAGATCTGATTGCTTACCACCTGCTTGAAAGTAGCACAAGTGCTTACATAGAATGGTTAGTTAATGAACTAATGCACTGCTAATAAAAATCGAATATAAGGACGCACTTATAGTAATGCTCCTGTAGATGCAATAAACCCACAAGCCAGATAGCCTTGCATATCCTTGGAGTCTTTTCTTTCCTCTGGTCGGGTAAGTCTTGCTGAGTACAATTGAGTACTCAGGGTTTTATTCCCCCTGTTGCAGGTGACAGGTGGATACTAGAGCTGACATTTGTGTGTGGATTCCTCCTGGTGAGCTCAGAGAGGATTTCCTTTACATTGTGATCATAGTTTTTATTTATAACTCTCACTAAATGTTTTTATAAATGAAAGTTTATAATCTGTTGTCATAGTTTATATATCAATGCTTCATCATGCCATGAATAGATAATTATTTCTGTTGTAATTATGTTCACATGTTATATTTTGCTGTTAATTTAAATGGTTCATAACCCTAATAACATGTTCGTATTCTGCTATTATAAATAATAAATATTATACTCTGATGTTACATGTAAAGTGATGTAAGAAATAGTTAAGAATGTTGTAAGCTTTATTCTCTCATTTGTGATCCTGAGGGAAAAATGTGGATTTTTAGGTTCTCCCCTAGGGTGTGCCCGATAGAACCGAGTAATTTAGTGTTCTCCCTTGAGTGCTTAGTGTCTAATGAAAGACGAGCGCTCCTGGGAGGCATTAGATTAAGCAGTTCTACCACAATGGTTCTCCAACCGGTCCTGATATGCGGTCCTCACTGCATAGGTGCATGTGGTGAAGATGGCCTTGATCCACTTCCCAAATTTCTCCATCTTCTTTTCCTTGCAAGGCCTAGATCAGGATGACTCAGTCACGTCCTCAACTAATGGAGAGCGTCTCACTACCCTGCTAGCACCTGCCCCTCGGGTCTTCTCAATTTTGTAGATGGTGTGAAGCCCATCTTTCTCAAATCTGTAGCCAATGACCCTCTCAATCATAAACATGAGATAGGGGGCATAGGGTATCCCCTTTCTCCCATCCTCCATGGCATTCCTTAGCTTACGCCACATGAGGCAAGGGACATTAAACCTGTCACCTCCAGTAGCAAATCTAGCAAGCACATTCCTAACATAGCCATTAAGATCAGAGGCTGCTCCATCCTTGGGATTGATAGTGTGCCTGATCAAATTATTTAGAATGTAATAATAGCTCTTCAGGCCACTGACCTTCCCATCTGCTCCTCTCTATCAATCCACATATATGCAATATCATGGATCTCAGCTCTAGCCTCATCATGAATATAAGTGAAGCCCTGTTCCTCCTCTCCAAAACCAAGGATCCAGCTGAAAGTCACAAAATCAACTCTATAATACCATCCCTCAGTCATCCAGTGAATCTCATCAGTGTAGATGCTATAGAAGAAAGTGGCATGGAACTAGGCTAGCACTTTCTCATTCCAATTATATATAAAGCTCATAATATTAGTGAGGCCAAACAACTCACAAGCCTTGATCACCTTATTAAATTCTAGCTCATTCTTTGCCCTCATCTCCTCTCAATCAACATATTGCATCTTGACAACATTGGATTTCTTGGAGTTGAAGTTCACAGATGCATAGAAGTTGGAATAAAACTCATTCCAAAACCTGTAGTCTATCTCCAAATCCTTTGGCTGCTCATAGGGATTGTTCTCGCGTGCTTCCTCCACCATCTTCAGCTTTCCTATATAGTTGAGCACGGGATGAGCACGTGTGTCTATAGGATGCCTCATGACTACATCCTTAGAATACTCTCTAATGTAGCTCCTGTCAAACTCCTCAAGATGAGGTGGAGTATCTGGGCAAGCACCTAGAGAAATGGTGTGGCCAGCCCTCTCTAGGTTCTCCTCATTCTAGATCATCTGATCTCTCCTTCCCCTATCTCTGGCAACATCTCTGCCTGCTGCACTGCTGCTCCCCCTATAGTCCTACCATGACCATGACGAGGCATCTGCTTATCCTGAGGCTTGGTCATCTTCCTCTTCCCCCTCCGGTCATCATCACTTCTAGAAGATATCTATGCAAACAAATATAGGTCCAAATAAGAAACTGTACATAAGGGATATAGAAGAACACTTGTAAAACACTCTGGATAGCTGAGATGATTCAAATCTCAAGTTAGGAAAGCACTCTGAACGAATCGGGTCAGAGGGTGTGGCACTGCCGCACCTATTGCTTCACCTCTCCCATGATTTAATTCTTCTCAACTATTCAGACTATTTCTCAAACATTCTCCTAAACCACTAGACAATCTTAGAATGAGTAGACCTAAACAAATACATGGAGTTGTCTACAACGTAGGTAAAGTGGCTACATGTTTAAGATAGAAACAAATCTGGTGCACAAATCCAACCAAAATAGAGAGTCATCGATGGAACAACATTTGCAGTTACAAGTTCAATCTGTTGAGTGCGGCACTGTCGCGGGTATAGATGAGGCTCAACCAACAAATCGTTGTTTTGATTCAATTCATCCATCAAACTAGTTTCTACCCTACTCATGCAGTCACTAGAAACCATCTTCCAACAAATATAGAACTACATGGCATAGATCAGGATTAGGTTAGGGTTTCACCTTGATTCATGTGGATTGAGAAGGAAAGAGATGAATCGACTCCATCCATGAGCTAGGGATGCTGCTGATGACGACATAGAAGAATAGTAGTAGGCCGCAGCAATGACGGAGGTGGCAGCATGGCTGGATAGAGCGGCGGTGGCGTGGCTACATGAGAGGGAGAGAAAGGAGATAGAGAGAGAGAGGCAGTAGCTGTAGGTGAGAATGAGGTGAGAGTTACCCTGGGGCCAGGTGAAATAAGAAGAGTAAATGGGCCCCCATGGTAACTGCTATCATGGGTGGAATTTTGATTGAAATTCAAAGTGCGACACTGCCTTAGTCCACATGCGGCACTGCCGCAGGGCAGGCGCGGCATAGCCGCACTCCCCAGACTAGCAAGATTTAGCTGCTAACTAAATACCTCTATATATATAGGATATGGACACATATCTCAAGCACACTATGATCAGCAACAAATAATCAATACAAACAATGATCATAATGCACTTGTTTCTTATGATAAAATATTTTAAGCACAGTATTTATAATTTTGCAATTCATTTCTCCTATCCATGCTAGTTCATCAATCAAGGTGTGCTATAGTTCAAACCACATTACGAGAATCAAGTATATTTAGCTCACTATGCAAAGCACAAAACCTTGACTCATCAAGAGGCTTAGTGAAGATATCGGCTAGTTGCTTTTCGGTGCTCACATGGCGAATTTCGATATCTCCTTTGGCTTTGTGGTCTCTCAAGAAATGATGTCGGATGTCTATATGCTTAGTTCTTGAGTGGCTTATGGGATTTTTGGCTAACTTAAGTCCCCAACGGTCACTTAAGTCGTGGTAGTGCCACGGCTCAAGTGTGGCAGCGCCGCACTACGGCAGTGCCTCTCTTCAAGTGTGGCAGTGCCACACCATGCAAAACAACAATGGTAAGAGTGAAGTGTAGATTGTCTTGGCTGTGAATTTGAGGATGCATGTGTATGTTTGAGCACTTGGTAGCACATATTAGCTTAAGCATTGTGTCCCCCTTTATAGTATGGCTTTCCCTATACTCAAATTCAAAATATAAAAGAATTTAAACCTCCTTTGAATTTAAAGCCATCTACATTTATAATTGGAGGCTCCTTTGTTTCGTGTAGTATCCTTAAACATGAATTCCCTGCTTGTCATCTCAATAAATCTCATTAGTTCTCTAATTGTGTGGTCATTATCACCAAAACCCACAATTAGGGCTTGATTGCACTTTCAAAAACCTTTGGGAGAGTTGAGATTGCGATAGATGTGACATTTGATGAATCTAATGGCTCTCAAGTAGAGCAAGTTAATTCAAGTGTTGTAGGAAAGGAGGATCCACCATGTGAAGCAATCAAGCAATTGGTAATTGGTGATATTAGACTATAAGAAGATCAAGCCATTGAAGTGGAGGTTCCTCAAGTTGTTGTTGCACTAATTTCTACTGATGTACCTAATGCTGAACAGCAACATACCCCTGCTGCAACTCCTGCACGTGGTAGTGCCACGCCTGAGTGTGGCAGTGCCATGCCTATTTAGTCAGTAGCAGCTGATTTGACTCTAGCTCATGGACAGAACCTACAACCAATCTTTGAGCAAGAAGAAGATGAAGATCTAGAAGAGAAACAAGAGCCCATTGATCACCCAAGGCTAAGGCAAATGATACAACACAATCATCTCGTTGACAATGTCCTTGGGAGTCTTCAAAAGAGGGTAACAACTCACTCACATTTAGCAATTTTTTGTCAATTTTACTCGTTTGTTTCCTATTTAGAGCCTCTTAAGGTAGAACAAGCACTTGGAGACCCATATTGGATCATGGCCATGCAAGAAGAGCTCAACAACTTTGAAAGAAATCAAGTGTGGACCTTGGTGGAAAGACCCAATACTAATGTCATTGGCACCAAATGGGTCTTCCGTAACAAGCAAGATGAGAATGGCATGGTGACAAGGAACAAGGCAAGATTGGTTGCTCAAGGTTTCACTCAAGTAGAGGGCTTGAAATTTGAAGAAACATATGCACCAATGGCAAGGCTTAAAGTAATTCGAATGCTTCTAGCTTATGCCGCTCATCACAACTTCAAGTTATATCAAATAAACATGAAGAGTGCATTCCTCAACGGCCCCATTCAAGAACTTGTCTATGTTGAGCAACCACCAGGCTTTGAAGATCCCAAGTTCCCCAACCATGTCTACAAACTCCAAAAGGCGCTCTATGGTCTTAAGCAAGCACCAAGAGCATGGTATGAATGCCTTAAGGAATTCTTGCTTAAACAAGGCTTTGAAATAGGCAAAGCCGATCCTACCCTTTTCACTCACAAAGTTGGTAAAGATATATTTGTGTGCCAAATATATGTCGATGACATAATATTTGGTAGTACTAATCATTTTTTTGTGAGGAATTTAGTAGGATTATGACCAAGAGATTTGAGATGTCTATGATGGGTGAATTGAAGTTCTTCCTCAGATTTCAAATCAAGCAAGTGAAGGAAGGGACTTTTATTAGCCAAACCAAGTACACCCATGATATCACATGATATGCTATGGCCCGATATTATGCTTAGTGTGTGCATGTGTGCTAGATTTCAAGCTAACCCAAAAGAGTGTTATTTGATGGCCGTTAAGAGAATCTTGAGATATTTAGTACATACTCCTAACCTTGGCTTGTGGTATCCTAGTGCTCTAAGTTTGATCTATTTGGGTATTCGGATTCCGATTACGCCAGTTGCAAAGTACATCAAAAAAGCACTTCGGGGACATGTCAATTCCTTGGACGGTCCCTAGTATCTTGGAGTTCTAAGAAGCAAAATTGTGTAGCCCTTTTCACGTTTAAGGCCGAGTATATTGCAGTCGGCACATGTTATGCTCAACTACTTTGGATGAGGCAAACCCTTCAAGATTTCGGATGTCGCTTTACCAAAATCCCATTATTGTGTGACAATGAAAGTGCCATAAAGCTTGCAAACAATCCCGTAAGCCACTCAAGAACTAAGCACATAGACATCTAACATCATTTCTTGAGAGACCACGAAACCAAAGGAGATATCAAAATTTACCATGTGAGCACCGAAAAGCAACTAGTCGATATCTTCATTAAGCCTCTCGATGAGTCAAGGTTTTGTGCTTTGTATAGTGAGCTAAATATACTTGATTCTTGTAACGTGGCTTGAACTATAGCACACCATTTGATTGATCAACTAGCATGAATTGGCAAAATGTATTGCAAAGGTTTAAATATTGTGCTTCAAAATGATTTATCTAAAGCAACAAGTGTATTATGATCATTGATTGTGTTGATTATGTGTTGCTGATCATAATATGCTTGAGATATCTATTTAGAATGTAGCTAAATCTTCGCTATTGGTAGCTGCGGCAATGCCGCATTTTGAAATGCGCCTAGCGTTTTGGGCCACAATGGCAGTTTCTGTGGGGCCCATTCCTTTTCTCTTTACCCTATTCAGCCTGTTGTTACTCTCTCTCCTTCACTCCAATGCACCGCCTCTCTCTCTCTATCTTTCGTGCGCTCATGTCGCCCGTGTCGTCGCCCTGCCATGCCCTTGCTGCCCGGCAGTGCTGTGCCCTCCAGTGGCCTTCTTCTGCACCACCGGTGGACGCTGATGCTCTTGGCCGAAGCAGTTTCTTCTCTCATCTCTCCAATCCATGAGAAACCAAGGTATAACCCTAGAACCTTTCTCTATCTATGCAATGGAGTTCATTTGCCTCTAGAATCTAGTTTCTAGCGACAGCATGATCAAATTGGAACTATATTTGATGGTTAAATTGAATCAAAACAAAGACTCATGAGTGGAATGTCACTAGCCCATGTGGTAGTGTTGAAAGCTAAATGCGGCAGTGTCGCGTACTGTAGGTGCTTTCTGCAAAATGTGAGTGACATTCCATTGATGGATCTCTGTAGTGGTTGGATCTAATCACCATATATATTACTGAACTAATCATGATGCTACCTTACTTATCTATAACATGAATCCATATCATTGATATGCCCATGCTCTCTTAGATTGTATGATGATTTAGAGGAGCATTTGAGAGGTAGTTTGAGTAAGCAAGAAGAAGCTGGTCATGATCTAGATGAGGTACCAGGTGCGGTAGTGCCGCCTCGGGCTATGGCAGTGCCACACCATCTGATGCAATTCTACTCAGGTTGCCTCTCAAGATCAAGATTTGATTCATCTTGTCTATTCAAACTATTTCACACGTGTTCCTTTATCCCTCATTTATACAGTTTCTAAAATTGGGTCTATTCTTTTGGCATAGATGGCTTCCGGTGGAGATGATGATTGGAGGGTCTGAAGGAAGTTTGATGCCCCTAGAGAGAAGCCTCTCTCTTGTCATGGCAGAGGAGCAGTAGGCTCTAGTGGAGTTGCTAGAGATAGGGGGAGCCGTGATGAGCAGATTCGATAGGAGGAAGCTTTGGAGTGAGCCGGACGTGTCATCCCTCTTGATGCTTGTTCAGAGACACCACCTCATCTTGATGAGTTCGATCCGTCTTATATGAGGAACTATGATGAGGATGTGGTGGAGAAGAGAGCAATTGACACTCGCCAGCATCCAATTATTGACTATATGGGTAAGAAGAAGATGGTAGAGGAAGCTAGAGAAGGGAACCCATATTTGGTGTCAAAGGACTTGGGTGTTGATTGTAGATTTTGGAATGTCTTCCATTCCAACTTCTATACCTCAGTCATATTCAACAAGAAATCCAAGATTGTGAAGATGAAATACATTAACTCGGAGGAGTTGAGAGAGAAGAATGACCCTGATTTCAATCAGGCGATTCAGGCTTGTGAGAGATTTGGTTTGAATGATATTATGGCTTTTAGGTATGATCGAAACATAGAGGTGCTAGCTCAGTTCCATGCCACCTACTTCTACAAGAGAGACACTGATGAGATACATTGGATGACAGAAGGTCGACACTATCATGTTGATTTTGGGACTTTCAGCTGTATCCTTGGCTTTAATGAGGAGTGTGATAGAACCGCCCAATTTATACAAGATCAAGTACGGTTGTCCCCATTAAACACATTGACACGTGCATACTTTCACCTATATAAACCTGGTAGTCCGCCGATTGTCACGAAGGACCTTAGTAAATCAACATCATAACCAAGATTGCATGATTAAGCAAATACACATCACATACATAGAGTTACAGCAGAAATAATATTACAAATGGGTTCACAAATAATAGTACAAGTTTGGGTTTCAAAACTGATTAAGGGAAAACAACATAGCTTTCAAATGATTACATTAATATAAGTTCCAAATACATTGCTAGCATAAGTGACATCCTCTCATAAAAGCATATAGATGAGAAATAAATATAGAGTCACCGAGCCCATCGGCGGTTAGCCATCATCTTTAGCAGGCTGAGAACTTCACCTGCAACATGGTGGGATAAACCCTAAGTACTTGAATGTACTCAGCTAGACTTACCCGTCATAAACCAGAAATAAAGTGACACCAAGGAGTATGCAAGGCTTTATAGGTGGAGCTAGCTTGACAAAATTTTGCATAAAAGCCACTAGTTGAGCTATACATTTTATAATTCGGTAACCAAGTTAATTATAGCTATTCATCTCTAGATTAGCACCTGTACTAGAGCAATCATATGATTAAGCTAACAAGCATTAGTAACCATATTCGGTGTAACATTTCCATATTCATCATAACCATCAAATTCCATCAATTAATGATATGTTGTCGCTGCTCAGTCAAGTTCTCACTATCCGGGAGAGATGGTGACTCGAATCGATTCCAACCAGTTGGGGAGTTATTCCTAATACAAACCTAGACATACCTGCGCCAAGGTAGTCTTAGGTCACCTTTGATACAACTCAGGTACAGTTGTGGGTCCAAGCAGTGCCGCACCCTTAGGGATACAACCAGTCTGCTAGGAAGTTCAGACCCGACCTGCCCTTGGACTCGTGCCACTGGCTCCCCGCACATCCTTACTTCCTCCAGTGTGCGCACTTTCACTTATCGGGTCCCGACCTGAGTTGAGCTACTTAGCTTCGCGGTCGGAACAACTTATCCGGCCAACTAAGTGTTAGGCATACATACAACATGATATGAGGACATACAGCGAATCAGTCCTTAACCGACACAGATGGGGATAAGTAGGCACCAAGACCTCCATGCCTTGTTTCTTCTCTATCACAATCCCGCCCGGTCTCCTTTTATTTATCAACACATGGTTATTTCCACGATAGCAAATATAGCCAACTATGCTTTGGTATCCACCTATATCTCGTAGGTGACATAAAATCACCCGACTTCTACCGGTCTAAGCATTGCTAAGTATACATTCGATCCTGGACCTACATAGGGTTCAAGGTATATTTTTGGACAAAGTAGTTCTATGCATCAAGTGGTTCCAATCAACTCTTATAACCTAATGCATCAAACATAAAGGACTCAAGTGATATTTGTAAAAACATAGGAGGCTTAGAATGCTCTGGGGCTTGCCTGGGATCCAACACAAGTTAGTTCTGTCAGCTCGCACCGTCTTGGTGACATCTTCGGTCCTAGCACTTGCTTAGTCCTTCCATCTTTGGCATAGGTCCACCAACACCGTCTTCTGGTTTGACTCCATTATCACGTCCTTCACGTGGTGCATCTAGCATACCTAGATGAGATGCAACAATGCAAGTGCATGAATGTGAAGAATGGCAATATGAGATGCCTCACGTAAAAGTATTCAAGATGAACACAAGGTTACACCAAACATATATAAGCACTCCACGTTACTTAATTAAACATCCCACAACCTATCATGCTAGGATAGCAAGGAAGGTAGCACCAAGCATGACACAAGTTTCACAAGGTTTTAGGTATATTAACTTAACACCATCAAAGGCATGAGCCACACTTAGCAACACACAAAGCAAAGCAAGGTGAAGCAAACAATTTTAGGTACAAGCACAGATTCTGAACAGCAGCACCATAGTCACTTGTTTTAATCATACCCAGAGTTCTAGAAATGCAAAAGTGTGATTCAAGACTTTATGGAAACCTAATGAAATTATCTAAAACTTTGTTATTAACACCAAAAGCTAATTAAACAAATAGCAAGGTCAAAATACATCATGAAGCAGAGTTTATACAACTAAGGATAGAAAACTGATATTAACTTCAGAAATGCATAACTGGAGTTCTAGAAATTCAGAAAACATGATTCTTAACTTTATGAAAAGATTATTAAGTTATCTATAACTTTATAATTATCATTTTAAGACAATTCTACAGCTAACAAGGTCAAACAACACCAAGAAAGCATCTCTGTCTAGATTTGGACAGAAACCTGCCATTCCACTTTGAACAGCTATAACTGGAGTTCTAGACCACCAAAAAGGGTGTTCTCTAACATTTTGGAAATCTTAGGAAAAGCACAACAACTCTCCTATTATCACCAATATATGATTC
Organism: Miscanthus lutarioriparius; assembly: GCA_904845875.1. Taxonomy (NCBI): domain Eukaryota; kingdom Viridiplantae; phylum Streptophyta; class Magnoliopsida; order Poales; family Poaceae; genus Miscanthus; species Miscanthus lutarioriparius. The sequence goes on from CAJGYO010000006.1 coordinate 85,443,023, forward strand.
CATGTTTAAATGAGACAAACAATACAATCATTCAGATCTATCTAGAGGACATGCAAAAACCTGACAGTAAACTTCTAAAATCTATAACTCCTAAACCATCAGGCCTAAAATCATGAAATTTTAGGAAAAGAAAGATAAGGAAATTATATACCACTATTGTGTTCACCATATTTGCATAAAACATCATTTGATTCACAAAGTTATCATCACAACAGAAAATTCACATGTAGACATTTCAAAATATAACAATTTGATGTTTCACTTGTTTTGCGAACAAAGAGCATGCACACATGAGCCATTGAAGAACTTGAACCACCACTAACATACTTAGCAACACTTTATTAAACACCAATCACTCAAAGCATCACCAAATACAATTACAAGCTTTATCTACAATTATGCTTTTATCAATCATTTCTCCTAATAAACATATATATAATTTTAGTGATATATGAGAATAACTAGTTCGGAGCTAAGATTTTTATGAGTGGTAGATGTTATCAAAACATAGATAGTGCACGAATTTCACATGCTCAGGTTTTATAATTTAATTACTATGAAAAAGACAAATTGCTATTGCAAGAAAACATGTAAAAGCAAGATAAATCTAAAGACCATCATTTTCTATAACCACATAGCCAAATTATATGTAATTAGGGTATCACAACATCATACAAAGGTAGTGGAACCATATTTTCTATTTTTACACCAACATAAAAATTATAACTTATTTAAAACCATTTATCAAGCATTAATCAAGTTAAATAAATAACTCCACCATACTACATCTACTGAACATGAAATTTTTATCACAGCACGCATATAGCATCAATAACCTACCATAAAAATTTCACAGCAATTGGAGCACCACAACTTTAGATATGAGAATAACAAGCAAAACATGCTAAAATTGCCTATTTAACAAGATTAAATCAAAACATTATAAGAACAGTACACAACTAGCATGTTTAATATTTTTATTAGCTAGATCATGTCATCACAAGATTAACACAACTGGAATTAGCATTTTTGGACTTCTATAACTCAAGATATGCATCTGTCCAACTTAAAAGCATTTTTAAAAGCACTTTACAAGAATAAAGAAAAACAACAGAAACTTTCTACTAACACATATCATATTATGACTCTACTACATATATCTACTATCAAGAATTCCAAAAATCCTTCATTTGCTATTTTATGATTTTTCTACGATTTATTATGATTTTCTAAAGTTTCAGCCATAAAAGAAAAACAAACTTGCATCGAGGCCCCTAAACTTTCACGAAAACAGACTTCAGTGAATAGGTCCTTCCATGTACTGTTCATATGAGTCAACAGCTTTGTAGTTACGCCCTTCCCTTTCGTTGAATTCTTGCGCGAGGTCCTTCACGCGACTTGGAGCAGAGGAGGTGGCTCGAGCTCGTGGTTTCGGCCGATGGAGGCCAGGGGGCCGGGGAGTGGCGGTGGAGCATCCCAGGGACCGTGCGCACACCCGTAGGCTACTCATCCCAGCTAGAGATGGCCCAATAGCCCAGCCACGTGCGCTAACGGGTCTGCAGCAGCGCCACCATGGTTAGCTATGCTTCGACGGCGGCATTGGCCAAGGAAGGGTGATGTGGGAGTGGCACGAGTTGAGGAGGAGCAGCAGGTGGCGAGCCAGGGTGGACGGGGATGAAGGAATAGCTAGCTAGCAATGGTGGTGTCCATGTCACGGCCAGTTGTGGCAGCGGTGAGAGAGGCCGGAAGAAGGGCCGCATCGGGGCAACGTGTGGCGGTGGAGGAGCTATCGGGCGGAGGGAAGATGGAGGAGGCAGGAGCAGCGATGGGGCAGTAGCTCCACTCGCCAGCAGAGATGGCCATGGCAAGCGAAACAAAGAGGGAGAGAGCATGAAAGGGAGAGACAGAGAATGAGAGTGAGAGAGGAGAAAGGGAGGCGCTCGGCTTCCCAAATCAACAAGCATGGGCAAGGTGGCGCACATGCAAGGGCGCGAGGGAGCCACGTGGCCTACGGCGCCTGTGAACGGTCGGATGATGGTGCTCTATTTCAAACTCTGAAGGAACTAACTAAAACCACCGCAAAAATACAACTAAAACATCAATCTTCCTCCCTTCGTAATTCCTAATCCGTTTAGTTTTGGCACAAGCTGTAGTAACCAAAGTTGTAGAGCTACGTGAGATCTCCAACTTTTCTTAAAGTATCCAAGTCTGATTCTGCCTGGTTAGAGAGATACAAGGATCCAAAGTGGAGTACCCAAAACTAAAATTCAGGGTTCAGACATTCAGCCCAAACAGGGACAAAACAGTGCGAGGTTGTATTTTTTAAATTCAATTTGAACATCCAAACGAGCTCCAAAAATGACGAGACTTGTTTAGTTGTTTCCTACACAAAGGGTACTTCAACTCATAGTAAGGAACCCACCTGAGCTACCATATAAATGTGGAAGATAAAATGTCACAAACTTGCCATCACGCTGCTATCGATTGAGGACTTAGAAAAATTTCAGAGGGCTCAAAAGGAGCACTGTATTCAAACTTGAGGCCACTGTTTGAGCCACTTAGGAGTTGAATCAGGGCTTGGTCCAAAAATAAAGTTTATTGTAATCCACTCAAAATTCAACTTTTATTAAAGGTCAAACTTCATATCTAGTACAGAAACCATTGCTTCATCTTGGTCAAAGAAGCACCTCGTTAAACCCTAGAATTAGTGTTTTCGACCAATTGAGGCATCTTCTTGACATTTGCTCAACACGAACCCTTCATGACTTTTGTTGTAGAGTTTAATTAGAGTCATTTGGGTAAGGTAGCAAGGTTTGGTCGACATCCCATGTTTCCATTTGCTAAATGAAGCAATTTAAGCAAAAATGTAACTTATCATTTCATGTGACTTTTTTGCTCCAAACTTCATGAAACTTTTCCAATGGTCAAGATGGATGCATGTTGATGTAACGTTCATGAAATAAGCATGTTTTAACATTACTCATGCATAATTTTAACAAGGGTCCACATGTAAGCAAAAGGTATTGTCCAAGTTCAAGTTGGGACTCATTTTCATAGGTTTGACCTCAATACCTTCATCATCACTTCAAAATTATGAACTAGAGATCATAATCATTTCTTGACATATCTGACTTAAGTCCAATTTTGTTGCTTAACTCATGACTAACACCTAGGGTGTTACAAGGAGCACCATGGGTTCTCCTATATACATGATGAGAGGAGGGCTGAGGTTGGAAAGATTGCAGTCATGTATCTTGATAGTAGAGCTACAGATGGTAAGGTGAAGGTGAAGGGTCGAGATGGCGGACTAGAGGGGGGGTGAATAGTCTTTTCTAAAATTAATCACGTCGGCTAACCGATATAAATGCGGAATTAAAACAATCGGTCTAGCCAAGACTACACCCCTCTATATATGTTCACTAGCACCTTGCAAAGATACTAATAAAGCAACTAAGGTGCCGGGCTAGCTAGAGCTCTCCTAAACAATTCTAGGAGCAAGGTCACACAAACCTATGCCACTAGTACTTTAAGTAACAAGGGGAGCTCCTACACATGCTAGTAAGCACAAGCACAAAGCTAACTAAGCTCACTAGCAATGCTCAATAACAAGGCAATCAACGCCTAATTAGAGAGCGCAAATACTTAGCTACACAAACTAAGCAATGTGACTAACAAGGTTACTAAAACCAAATTAGCCACGCAAGGGAGCTACTTCTATGCTACACAAGCAAGAAGGTAATTAGCTAGCTACACAAGCTATCTAATTACAAGAGCAACTACACAAGCTTAAGATATATATATAAGTAATTGCAAGCTTGTGTAATGGGGATGCAAACCAACAGGAAGAACAAGGTTGACACGATGATTTTTCTCCACGAGGTTCACGTGTTTTGCCAACACGCTAGTCCCGTTGTGTCGACCGCTCACTTGGTGGTTCGGCGGCTAATTAGCATCACCCGCTAAGCCCGCACGTCGGCACCGCAAAGAACCTACCCCTTGAGTGAGGGTAGCTCAATGACACGCTTTACTAAAGTTGCTCTTCGTGACTCCGCATGAAGCAGCACAAGTACCCCTCACAAGCACTTCTCCCGAAGCGCTGCACAAGCTTCTTGCGGGCTTCGATGGAGACCACCACCAAGCCGTCTAGGAGGTGGCAACCTCCAAGAGTAACAAGCACCACCGGCTTGCAACACGACCACCTAGTGCCACTCGATGCAACCTCACGATGCAATCGCACTAGAATCGCTCACTCACACAATCGAATGATCGCTATCAAGTATGTGTGTGATGGAGGGCTCCCAAGCACTCACAAGCATGGACACTAAGTCCCTTGAGGTGCTCAGCACCAGCCATGGCCGAGGGCCACTTCTATTTATAGCCCCAAGGGCTAAACTAGCCGTTACCCCTTCACTGGGCAACGGTTGGGCCGACCGGACGCTCCGGTCGTGTTGACCGAACGCTGGACCTCAGCGTCCGGTCGCCCACAGACGGCCACGTGCCCTGGTTCCAACGGTCACTTGACTTGACCGGACGCAGCAGCTATCAACTGACCGGACGCTGAACCCCAGCGTCCGGTCGTTTCCAGTAAGGTACCGACCTCAACCGGACGTGTCCGGTCATACTTGATCGGACGCAGCCAGCGTCCGGTCACACTCCAGCTTCTGCGTCATCGTACGTTAGCCTGACCAGACGCAGCCTGCCAGCGTCCGGTGCATTCAGATCCAGCATCCGGTCAGTTGACCGACGCCAGCATCTTCGCGACTAACTCGTTTTCACTTCTAACTTCATCACCCTTGCTCCAATGTGCTAACGACAAGAACTTGCATCCGGCGCAATAGAAAATAGGCATTCTATTTTCCCGAAAGCGCCGAATCCCGCCGAGCAAGCTCGGCGGGAGGGAGAGAGGGACCCAAACCCATCTCACCCCTGCAAACACCACCTCCTTTGTAAATGTGCCAACACCACCAAGTGTACACCACTATGTGTATGTGTGTTAGCATTTTCACAATCATTTTCCAAAGGATGTTAGCCACTCAACTTGCCACGCCACTCGATCCTAGCGACAAAGCAAAGTTAGATCACTCGAGTGGCACTAGATGACCGATATGCAAACAAGTTTGCCCCTCTTGATAGTACGGCCATCTATCCTAAACCCGGTCATAAACTTCTCTACACACCTATGACCGGTGAAATGAAATGCCCTAGGTTATACCTTTGCCTTGCGCATTCCATTCCATCTCCTTCAATGTCGATGCAACACATGCACCAACACGATCAACAATGATATGATCCACTTCATATCATCACATGATCATATTGGTTCCTCGATCTTGACTCTACTTGCTCTTCACCGTTGCTATCGTCCATCGGCGCCAAGTCTTGCTCAAGCTTCACCGCCACGTGGTCCATCACTCCAAAGCCTTTGACTTGCCCTTCACACTTGCAACCGGTCCATCAAGCCAAGTCTTGTCTTGATCTTCTCCACCTTGATCACATGACTCAATGTCATGTCTCATGTGCGTTAAGCTCCTTCATCATCACATGTGTGAGCTTTGCAACATCTCCAAGCCATTTTCACCTCCATGGCATATGTTGCTCATACACATGTACCTGTGGACTAATCACCTGTGTATCTCACATAAACACAATTAGTCCACCTAGGTTGTCACTCAATTACCAAAACCAACAAGGACCTTTCAGAAGGGACTGAAGAGCTACTATTACATTCTCAACAACCTGATCCGACACACAATTAATCCCAAAGATGGAGCCACATCTGATCTTAATGGATATGTGAGGAATGTGTTTGCTATGTTTGCTATGGGAGGAGACAAGTTCAATGTTCCTCGCTTTATGTGGCAAGATTAGAGTGGCAATGGATGATGCAAGGAAGGGGCTGCCCTATGCTCCTTACTTGATGTTTGTGATTGAGAGAGTGACTGACTACCAATTTGTCAAGGATGGGATGCATGAGCAATACAAGATTGAGAAGGCAAGACATGCCAAGGCCAGTGAGACCATTGCCTCTCCCTCGATGTGCCTGAGTCTTCTCGTAGTGGAAAGAAGAAGAAGAAGAACAAGATGGTTCAATGGATCAAGGCCATTTTTGGCAAATGCACCTATGCAGTTGAGAGGGCATATGAGACATAGATCGAGCAGCGGGAGATGCGTGTAGCCGCAAATCTCCCAACCCTTCCTCCACCACCACCTCGTCCACATTATGACATACCTAGTTTCTCTGATTCCGGGGAGGATGAGGAGGAGTTCGACTATCAGACGACCCTAGGGTCGACTTTACGCTCTATACGCACCTCGCGTCACACTTCAACCACCCATAGCCAAGGGAGGGCTATGGTGTCCTCGGACGACGACAACGATGATGGCGGTGATGGTCGTGCTACTAGTGGTGATGATGTTGATTGGGACAACATCGACGAGGATGAGGAGTGAGTTGTTGGCCTTTTCCTTTTCTTCTCTTTTTGGTGCTTTATGCTAAAGGGGGAGAAAATTAGAGGGGTCAATTTCAATTTCTTTTTGATGCCATGGTGGTCGCTGCACCTGAAGCGTCATGTCGTATTCAATGAGAGTTAATTTTGTTAGATGTGAGTTTGAGGTGATGGTCGTCTGCTAGTGGTGACGATGTTGATTGGGACAACATCGACGAGGATGAGGAGTGAGTTGTTGGCCTTTTCCTTCTCTTTTTGGTGCTTTATGCTAAAGGGGGAGAAAATTAGAGGGGTCAATTTCAATTTCTTTTCGATGCCATGGTGGTCGCTGCACCTGAAGCATCATGTCGTATTCAATGAGTTAATTTTGTTAGATGTGAGTTTGAGAGCCGCTCAAAACTCTATTTGTGTAATGTTGCTACCTAAGTACTCTATTTGTATCGGATATGGACATGTATCATTTATGTGATGTAGCTTGTCATATATCTACACTAGTTTGCTCTTTTTTATATATATTATCTGTTGTGTGGTGCTTGATCAGATCTGTGATGTTGTAGTAAGTGCGGCAGTGCCACACCTCTGGCTCGGCAGTGCCGCTCTGCGGCAGTTCCACGGCTAAGGAGTGGTAGTGCCGCACCTAGCTATCATAGCAAACATCTTTGTGCATAAACTATTATTTGCATCACGATTATTTACTTGACATAGTGTGTAGCACCCCACAGGAGCATGGATGTAGGGGAGCCCCATCACATTCACTAAAAGTGTGAATCTTGGCCTCTTATGCCAATTTGGAAATTCAATTCTCCATTCACACATTTAGGGGGAGGCTCTACACTCATGGCTCAAAAATTCTCAGTTATATTTTATATCCTTTGTAAGCTCTAATTGGGTTGTCATCAATCACCAAAAAGGGGAAGATTGAAAGTGCAATCAAGCCCTAATTGTGGGTTTTGGTGATAATGACCATGCAATTAGAGGACTAATGAGATCTATCGAGATGACAAGCAGGGAATTTAGAATCGAGGATGTTGTACATAACGGAGGAGCCCCCAACTACAAAAGGTGATGGCATCAAGCTCAAAAGGAGGTTTAATTCATTTTTTATATTTTGAAATTGAGTATAGAAATGCCATACTATAAAGGGGGACATAATAAACTTGCTAAAGTGTGCAACCAAGTGCTCAATATTATACACTTACATCCTCAGTTACTTAGCCAAGATAGCCTAACCTTCGCTGTTTTCATCCTTTCTATTTTGCCTCGATATGACAGTGTCGCACCTGAAGAGAGGCACTGCCGTAGTGTAGCACTACCATGACTTAACTGACCGTTGGGGGTTGGGGGTATTTATACATCTCACACACCCCTCCAATGGCTCTCCTGCCACCTCTGGCCATTTAGACTGACCAGGATAGAAAAGTGCACACTCTCTCTCTATTCTCCATTAGTGACCTTGAGCTCCCTAGCATTCCTTTGTGATTTTCCCATCAATCCTTGAAAGTGCAATCAAGCCTTAATTATGGGTTTTGGTGATAATGACCTCGCAATTAGAGAACTAATGAGATTTATCGAGATGACAAGCAGGGAATTTATATTCGACGATGCTACACGAAACAGAGGAGCCCTCAACTATAAATATAGATGGTTTCAAACTCAAAGGAGGATTAAATTCTTTTATATATTGAATTTGAGTATAGGAAAAGCCGTATTATAAAGGGGGTACAATGCTTAAGCTAATCTATGCTACCAAGTGCTCAAACAACCATATGCATCCTTAGATTCATAGCCAAGACAGTCTACACTTCACTATTATCCTTACTATCTTGCGGGGTGCAAGCTCTGACTCGCCTGACCCCTTGGGTGCGGGCTTTGGTTCACCTGACCCCTTGGGTATGGGCTCGGTTCACTCGACCCATTGGTCGTGGGCTCCATCTCACCCAACCCCAAGGTCACGAGCTCTGTCTCGCCTAACCCTAGGTTGTGGGCTTTGTCTCGCTTGACCCCAAGGTTACGGGCTCTAGCTCACCTGACCCTTTGGTTGTGGGCTTCATGTTGCCCGACCCCAAGGTCGTGGACTCTGGCCCGCCCGACCCTTTGGTCACGGGTTCCGATCTCACCTAACCCCAAGGTCACAGGCTCTGGCTTGCCTAACCCTTTGGTCGCGGGCTCTGTCTCACCCGACCCATTGGTCGCGGGCTCCGGCTCGCCCAACCGTTTGGTGGCGACCTCGTCTCGCTCGACCTCAAGGCCGCCGACCTCATCTCGCCTGACCTCTTGGGTGCAATGTCTGTTGGGGGCTATGGGTATATATACCTTTTTTTTTCTTCCAATGGCTATCTAAGATTTAAGTGACCGTTGGGGCCTGGGGGTATATATACCTTTCCCTTTCTTTCCCAATGGTAACAAACCAACCTGGTCCCTTCTTCCTCACTTCAGCACACTCAAAACAGAGTAGGAGCTCTCTCTCTCTCTCACTCCATTGTTGACCTCAAGTCCCTAAGCAAATTCATTGATTTCCCCATCAATCCTTGAGGGATAAGGGTCCAAAACTTGATAAGAGAGCATCTCCATTGATTCCAAACTCTAAAGAGCACTTGGTTCATGTTTTGGCCGGTGGTTGTGTTTGTTACTCTTGGAGCTTGGCTCCTAGCCGGCTATAGCATCACCCGGTGAGTTTGCCAACTTGTGTGGTAGCCTAGGAGGTTTGTAACCACCTCTTGCAGCAAGTAAAATCACCCCTCATATCAAGAGTTCACTCTCTTGACTTGAGAACGAGGTAGGGTTGCAAATCCCTAAGCCTTAGTGGTATACCTCAACAATGTGGACTTAGGCAGGCCTTGGTGCCGCGCTGAACAGGATAAATCCTTGTGTCATCCTGTGCTTGTGTTGCTACACTTGTGTTCTTGTTGTTGTTGAGGTGATTTCTAGGATTGAGGCTGATCTACTTGTGTGTGGTATTCCCACCACTTTCAACTGTTGATCTGTGATCTACCACCCTGTAGGAAGCTAAGAAATTTGAATTGTGAACTAATCTCTCCTGCAGGTGCGGTAGTGCCGCGCTTAAAGAGCAGCAGTGCCACTAGTGAATTTGACTTCAGTTTGAGTTGAATTGTTATAGACCTATTCACCCCCCCTCTAGGCATACTAGAGATCCTACAAGTGGTATCGAGCACCTAGGTTACCTCATGTGTGCTTCACCGCGTGAGGTATGGAGCCCGGGGGAGGATCCGGTGTCGTGAAGCCCATCAATGTCTATCTGGAGGGCGTTGGGCTGCATGACACCAACAGCAGTGAGCTTAGCACCTCTACAGCGAGCAACTCCACGCTCCCGCAGCTGGAGGCAACCGATGCCGAAAAAGCTCAAAATAAAGAAGAAAGAAGGAGAAAAAGAGCAGCTAGAAAAGAGAAAAGAGAAGCAAGAGAGAAAAAGAAGAAGGAGCAGCAACAGGTTAGAAGAAAAAAACAGGAAAAGAAGAAAGAAGAATCAAGAGAGAAGCTAGAAGAAAAAGAAGAGAAGCAAGAAAGAAGAAGGAACAAGAAGCAAAAGCCTCCAATGCATCTTCAAGTGAGCTATCTAGCAGCTCCAAAGATGGTGATGATGATGAGTCCTACCGAGTGCATAGCAAGAAGAACAAGAAAGGAAAGGGCAAGAAGAATGATGACAACAAATATGCCGCCGTTTCCTTTAACTATTCTTCTATGTCTATGAGTAACCATGATCGCAAGTCTTTCATCAATGTACCCACGGGCAAGTTACCTCATTTCAATGGGAGTAACTTTGCCAAGTGGAAGCACTTGATGAGAGCCTATCTTATAGGTCTTCATCCCAGCATTTGGGAGGTTGTTTGTAATGGATTTGAGCCACCGGTTGATCCCAAGAATCCAAAACTAGAAGAGATTAGAATCATTCACCTAAATGGTCAAGCCACAAGTGTGTTGCTTAGTTCCTTGGATGGTGATGAGTATAATAGAGTGATTGGAGTTGATGTTGCCAAGAAAATATGGGACACTTTGCACCTAGCACATGAAGGGGTTGACAAAGTGAGAAAGGCAAGAATTGACTTGTTGATCTCAAAACTCAACTGGTTGGTAATCTTGGATGGAGAGGGGCCACAAGAGATGTTTGATAGGTTGATGACAATGGTGGGCAAGATTAGAGGCTATGGTTGTGATGAGCTAGATGATCATAAAGTTGTCAAGATTATGTTGGAAGCTTATTCACCTAGAAATGAGACAGTAGTCACTCTAATCAGAGACAAGAAGTTTGAGTACTTCACACCAAATGATGTACTTGGGAGGATCTTGACCTTTGATATGCAAAGAGAATAAGCAAATGAGAGGAAGAAGCTTGGAGAATTGCAAGCAAAGCTAGAAGGCATCAAGATCAACAAGGATGTAGCTCTCAAGGCCAACAAATCAAGCATGCAAGGCTCTACTAGCAAGTCCAAGACCAACAAGCAAGCTTCAACTAGCAAGCCCAAAGCAAGCAAGCAAGTTCAAGAAAGAGTAGAGACCACCTCATACTCTAGTGAGATTGAACATGATGATGACCAATACGAGAAAGTGGATGATGTTGCTCTCTTTATGAGGAGGTATCACAAGGGGCTAAAGAAGCAAGGCTACAAGGTAGTAAAGAGAAGCTTCCCAAATAAGAAAAAGAGGACATGCTACAATTATGGAAGCACCGATCACTTCATTGCCAAGTGTCCATATGAGATCAAGGACAAAAACACAAGAAGGACAAGAAAGAGGAGAAGGCCAACCGTAGAAAGAGTAAGAAGTACATGGGAGAGGCTCACATTGGGCATGAATGGGACTCAACTAAAGAAAGCTCATGTGAAGAAGATGAGAAAGTTGCAACCATTGCTATCCATGAGCCATCTTCTTCACCAAGACTCTTCACCAATATGTCCGATGATGATTACTACTCCCCTCACATTTGTCTCATGGCAAAGGGTGAGAAGGTAAAATCTAAATCCAAAGCCAAAGCTCCTCCACCTCTACCTCCTAGTGATATCTCTAGTAGTGATCTTAGTGATGACTCTAGTGATGAAGAAATAAATATGATAACTAAAAGTTTGGATAGAAAGACCAAATTATTCATCACTAAGCTAATGGAAGACTTAGAGAGTGTCCAAGCCAAGCTAGAATCTAGAGAGGAAACTCTTATCCTACAAGAGGATCTCAACATTGCTAGCAAGGAAGCTCTTGCATTAGAGAGAAGTGAGGTAGAATCCTTGTGCAAGGCCTTGGCCAAAGAACAAGGGGACCATGCTATCACAAAGAAAGAAAATATTGTTCTCAAGAAAAAGTATTGTGACTTAGATGAAAAGCACAAAGAACTTGAGCTGCAATATAACATTCTTTGGGATAGCAACTCACATCCCTCTAAAGCAAAGGATGCCTCTACTACCTCCACTAGTCAAGGTAGTGGAAAATGTTATAATATTGATTTGAATGCTTATTCCACTAACCTTGCAAACATGGAGGCAATGAGAAAAGAAATTGCTAGACTCAATGAGATCATTGGCAAGGGCTGCTTGAGTGGTAAGGCTCAAGTAAGTGACAAGAAGGCAAATAATTCAAAAGTGCCTTAATTCAAGCAAGAGAGACACCCCTCAATCAAGCATGGGCTTGGGCACACTGCAGGAGCCAAGACAAATGGAAGAAAGATCATAAATGGCTATGAGTGTGTCAAGTTTAAGAGGAAGGAAAGAGTTGGTATAGATCAGCATGCACAGACAGCGACCGTGTCGCGGTGCGGCAATGCTACAGTGAAGGCCAGCTGTGCCGCTCCCCGTAAAAATGGGAAGGCTACCAACTCTGCTTCTGATCAAACTAAGCCCAAGAAGAAGGTGTCCTAGTAGAAACAGGTTCAGCAGAAGCCAAAGGAATCAGTGTGGGGCACTATGAATAAGTATGCCTATCAACCAAAGACTTATGCACCTCGACAAAGCTTGACTTCATGTTTTGTTTTGAGGAACAATAGCAGTGGAAAAGTGGTTGCCAAATATGTTGGAAAGAAAGCCAACACATATAGGAACACTTCTATTTGGGTTCCTAAATTTCTTGTGACTAACATGCAAGGCCCAAAGTTAAATTGGGGACCTAAATCAAGCAACTAAATCTATTTTGTAGGCATACTCCTCCGATGGATCAAGTTGGGTGCTTGATAGTGGATGTACAAATCATATAACCGAAGAAAGGAGTATGTTCTCATCATATTCCCCGATGACGTACTCAAATAAAAATATTGTCTTTGGAGACAATTCAAAGGGGGATGTGATTGGTCTCGGTAAAGTTGCTATAACCCTTGAGCATTCAATTACAAATGTTGTACATGTTGATTCGTTGAGTTACAATTTGTTGTCCGTTTCTCAGTTGTGTGAGATGGGCTACAATTGTGTCTTTTCAGATAAGGGTGTGGAAGTCTTTAGAAGGGAGAATTCCTCTATTGTCTTTATGGGTCAATTAAAGAACAAGCTTTACTTAGTTAATTTCAACAAAAGTAAAGCAAAGCTTGAGACTTGTTTAGTGGCAAAATCTAGCATGGGTTGGCTTTGGCATCGTCGACTAGCCCATGTTGGGATGAGGAACTTGGCCAAACTTCTAAAAGATGAATATATCCTTGGGCTAACAAATGTTCACTTTGAGAAAGATAGGATATGTAGTGCGTGTCAAGCTGGAAAGCAAGTTGTCATACCTCACCCACCAAAGAGCCTCATGACCACGACACAACCATTGGAGCTCATACACATGGATCTCTTTGGACCGATCGCCTACCTAAGTATCGGGGGTAACAAATATGGTCTTGTTATTGTTGATGATTATTCCTGTTTCACTTGGGTATTTTCTTGTTTGATAAGTGTCAAGTTAGAGACAAAGTGAAGACTTTTGTTAGAAGAGCTCAAAAGGAGTTCAGTCTCCTCATCAAGAAAATGAGAAGCGACAATGGGACCGAATTTAAGAACACCCAAGTTGAGGAGTTTCTTGATGAAGAGGGCATCAAGCATGAGTTTTCAACTCCATACACCCCTCAACAAAATAGTGTAGTAGAGAGAAAGAATCATACACTAATTGACATGGCAAGAACAATGCTAGATGAGTACAAGACGCCGGACCTCTTTTGGTGTGAAGCTGTCAACACCGCTTGCCATGCTATCAACCGCCTCTGCCTACACAAGAAGTTAAAGAAAACTTCATATGAGCTTCTAACCGGTAACAAACCAAAGGTGTCCTACTTTATAGTGTTTGGGTGCAAGTGTTTCATACTTAATAAGAAACCCAAAACCTCTAAGTTTGCACCTAAAGTTGATGAAGGTTTTCTTCTTGGTTATGGATCAAATGAGCATGCCTATCATGTTTTCAACAAAACCTCTAGGAGAGTTGAAATAGCGGTAGATGTAACATTTGATGAATCTAATGGCTCTCAAATGGAGCAAGTTGATTCAAGTGATGTAGGAAAGGAGGATCCACCATGTGAAGCAATCAAGCAATTGGCTATTGGTGATATTAGACCATAAGAAGATGAAGTCACTGAAGTGGTGGTTCCTCAAGCTGTTGATGAACAAAGTTCCACTAACATACCTATGCTGAGGGGGAGCCAACCCCTACTGCAAATCAGCAGAGTGGCAGTGCCACACTCCCTCTAACAATAGCATCAAGTCCAACTCCGATTCAAGGACAGAACCTACAACCTATATTCAAATAAGAAGATAATGAAGATCCAGAAGAAGGACAAGAGGCCATTGATTATCCAAGGCTAAGGCAAACAATACAATGGGATCATCCCATTGACAATATCCTTGGGAGTCTTCGAAAGGGGGTAACAACTCGTTCACATTTAGCAAACTTTTGCCAATATTACTCATTTGTTTCCTCTTTGGAACCTCTTAAGGTTGAGCAAGCACTTGGAGACCCGGATTGGGTGATGGCCATACAAGAAGAGCTCAATAACTTTGAAAGAAACCAAGTGTGGACCTTGGTGGACACACCCAACACCAATATTATTGGTACCAAGTGGGTCTTCCGCAACAAGCAAGATGAGAATGACGTGGTGACAAGAAACAAGGCAAGATTGGTTGCTCAAGGTTTGACTCAAGTAGAGTGCTTGGACTTTGAGGAAACATATGCATCGGTGGCAAGACTTGAAGCAATCCGAATGCTTCTAGCCTATGCCGCTTGTAACACCCTAGGTGTTAGGCTTGCATAATTTTACCTACATTGCATGAGCATAAGCATCAAGCATTCATATATGAGCTTTTACATAAAAACATATGATTCAAACATATGAAACATGCCTTGTTATTTCATGTTTACTTTGTGTGTGCTTATGATCATGAGTGAAAAAGTGTCAATAGTTGATGTTGGTCACTAAAGCACCTCAGCTACACTTAGGATGACTAATGGAACATTGTTCATGTAGACCACTTTGTCTAATTAAGCTTCTAAGTGATGATATGCATGTTGACCTAGGGAGTTTTATGTGTAACCAATGTATGAAATGCTTGTGTGACCTTAGGAATACATTAAACATGTTTGGAATGTCATTATGAACAACTTTGGTATTCATGACTAGGGCTAGTTTGGTCACTAAGTCATAGTTCAAGTGTTAGTCATCATTTGAAAGTGGCATGTTTGACCTAGTTTGAACTATGTCATAGAGACTTTGCATGGATGTGTTCACTAAAGAAAAGTTGTAGTATTTGATGAGAGGAACAACTTTTATTTTTGGGTCATAGGCTAGTTTAGCTCCTAACATGCTTGAAATTGGCTCACCAAAATCAACATTTCACTGTTTTCAACACTTAGGAAAATTTTGCTAAGTCTTGCGTACTTACAGTTTGATAGGCGCTACTTTGTGCTGATTTTACTCTCTATCCATTGAGAATTAGGCTTTGATTTCTTAAGAAGATTTGTAGCTGGTACATAGCTCTACAAAACTGGTTTAGACATCGTGCACTAATTCACCACCGTTTGGGATTTAGAAAGGGATGAAATCGCACTATCAGGCTCACCATCAGGCACTGAAGAACGCCGAGGCACGCCGGGTCGTGGCCGATCGGGCACAAGAGCTGGCCGCCATGTGGCCGCCGCTAGGCCCTCGACGCCACGCACTGGCGCTTGATATCTGAGAGACGCGCGCCTCATTTCCACGCACTCGCGCTTACTCACTCACTCTCTAGCGCCCTCTCTTGCTCTCGCCATGGAACCAGCCGAGCGCCGCCGAGCACCGCACAGCGCCACCATTGCCATTGCTAGCCCGCTGCTCGCACCGCATAGCTTCCTTACCACTGCAGTAGCTTCGACGCACTCCCACCGCATCACCTCACCGCCTTGACTCGCTAGCCACGACCGGTAAGCCATTGTGCCGCGCACGACCTCGCCGTTGTTTCACCGCTGATCCTCCGTCGTCGTGGCCGGGCCGTCTCCGACCACCATTAGTCATGCTTGGGTGTGCATTAGAGTCGCCTTAGGATGTAGAGTCTTGGTGTAACCCTAGATTGAGCCGCCTTGACCGGCTCCGGCGCCTCGCCGTCGAACCGCACCGCCATGCCGCCATGGTCGCCACCGTAGTCGTTAGCTCCGGCAATAGGTCCAACTAGGTAGCTCAACATGTGCACAATGTCATGGGGATGCTCGTAGTGTCGATGTCGTCGCCAGAAAAGCTCACCATCGGCGAACTCCGGCCAATCCACGTCGAGCAGCACCGCTCCCCTATTTTCATATCGCTGACATGCGGGCCCTACTGACCTATGGGTCCCGGCTGTTAGTGGTTCAGAATAGAAAGCTAGTTCATTTATTTCCAGATTTGTATGCAACTTTGAGAAATCATCAGTGGAGTTCTAGATGTCCATTTTTGGTGAACCAAATTTTGTTGTGTTCATCATGAAGTGTAGTGTTTTGTAAAAATATGAAATGTACAGTTTCTGATATTTTTATTGGTGATTCAAATGTATTTCAATAAGTGCTTTTTGAATGTTAGTAAACTTGTAAATTAGATATCTTGAGCTAGAAAAATGATAAAATTGTGATCCAAATTTTGTTAGTCATGTGTTGACATACTCTAGCTAGGAAAAATATTAAACTTGCAGTGAACTTGATTTAAATATGACCTTTCTATTTATCTATTAATAAATGGCATTTTCTGAGGCAAATTATAGGGATAAAAATATGTAATATATTGCTATACAAAATTTTGTACAGTAGTATGGCACTAATATTAAGTTAGGAAAAATATATAATCTGTTGTTTGACACTTTTCTATAGGGTTTACTATTTTCACTAAAATAACCCTTGCTAGCTTGTCATTTTTGCATCGGATGTTATACATGACCAAATGTTATGAAATTTTCACAGTAGCCTACTGTGAGCACTAGGAAGCGACTGTAATTTTATGAGAATTTATTATGCACATTTGGTGTATGTTTGTTATTTCCTCTAATTATCTAATTAAATTAATAAAGGTATTTAAGTAATTAAATTGTGATTGACCATGATGTTTTATATGGTACTTGGGATGCGTATGAACTGTTGGTGTTAATGGTGAGGCTTAGAAGCAAGTGATTATATGCAACTAATTAATTCTTGCTTTGTAATTCAAATAGATGGCTGCATCTATAGTTTTGATTGTGTGGATGATTTCATGTTGATAATGGTCTTATCTGTAAAACTTGTTAATAACAAAGTTGTAGATAACTTACTAATCCACCTTATGTTAAATTTTCACAGTCATAGGCTTTAGGGTTTAAGAGTTTTATCTGTTACAAGTTTGTTGTCTGAGATGTTAACTTTCCGAACAGATTTGATTGACTGATTTGTTTGACTTATATAACTATTGAATCACCTGAAGAGTATTAAAATAAAGTTGTAGAAAATTTAATCATCTTTCCAGAATGTCCACAACCATAGGATTTTGATGTATATAACTCCAGTTATGATTAAAACAAGTAGCTGTTGTTTTGTAGTTCGGTAAACAAATTGCAGAAGTATTTGCTTAAGTAATAGAGAAGAGATATGCACCTACTCAGTAAAATAGGGTGCACTTGTTAGTACTTTGGCACCATGCTGTTGAAAATACTTACAAGGATGCATTCATCATTTCTTATCATATTATACGTGTTGTCACACATGCATTCGCAATATCTTATTCCATGATCATGCATATAGGATCGACCGAGGAGATAACGTTGCTGGAATTCAATGAAGAAGAGGAAGGGAACCAGCAGGAGATTCCTCAAGCCATAGCTCCCGAAGAAGAGGAGTAGACCCCAGAGGAGCTCCTAGAGTGCCCAGATCACCGCCCCACCTCTTTTCTGAAAGGCAGGCCCTGGAGCATTCTAAGTCTCCCAATGTTTTACAAAATATTACTTGAGTCCTTTACGATTGATGCATTAGGTTATAAGAGTTGTCTGGAAACACTTGATGCATGGAACTACCTTATCTAGATATATATACCTTTAACCCTGTGTAGGTCCAGGATTGAATATATGCTTAGCCATGCTTAGACCAGTAGAAGTCGGGTGATTTCCTGTCACCTGCGAGATATAGGTGGATATCGAAGCACGGTTGGCTATATTTGCTATCATGGAAAAGAACCATGGGGTAATGTAAATGGAGACCAGGCGGGATGTCAATAGAGAAGCAACAAGACATGGAGGTCTTGGATGTGGATCTATCCCTGTCTATGTCGATTAAGGACTGTACCGTTGTTGGCACTTCTAACAAGATTGAACGCATGCCTATCACTTAGCTGGCCAGATAACTCATTCTGACCACGAAGCCGAGTAGCTCAACTCAAGTTGGGCCTCACTCTATCAAAGTGCACACTCTAATGGAAGTAAAGATGTGTAGGGAGCGGATCAATAGACCGTGGGCAAGCATGACCAGAGCGACCTGGTCTAGGACCATGGGCAAGCATGGCTTGAGCGACCTGGCTACCGTTAGTCCCTGATTGTGCGGCGCTGGGTGAACCCGTGAAATGTGGACCTGAGTTGTACCAAAGGTGACCCAATGTGACCCCAATGGGGGAAGTGTGGGTTTGTGTTAGGAATAAATTCCCAGCTGGTTGAAATTGATTCGAATCATCGTCTTTCCCGGATAGTGAGAAACTTGGCTAGCTCCAACATCGCAGTAATTGTATTATGGAATATGATCGTTCGGATAAAGATGGAATTACTACACCAGTTATGGTTACTATTGTATGCTCTTAAATGATATATCACAAGTTTGGCATAGGATAGTTGCTAATCTAGAGATGAATAGCTATAATTAACTTGATGACCGAAGTATAAATGTATAATTGAGTTAATCGCTTTTTATGCAAACTGTTGTCAGCTACCTCCACTTATACAGCCTTGCATAATCCTTGGAGTCAATTTATTTCTGGTTTATGATGGGTAAGTCTAGCTGAGTACCTTCTCATACTCAGGGTTTTATTCCCATTGTTGCAGATGGTACCGTCTATCACGGATATTGCAAGAATTGTTTCTATCCCGCCGTGGATGAGGAGTAAGCCTTGGGCAAGCACCTTTAATAATCCTTCTATATGCTTTTGTGGACGGTGATCATGTGTTGGCACTGTATTTAAACTATGTTGGCAAATGCTAGTTTTCAACTTTAATTTGCTTCCACTACTACCTATCAAACTGGTTTGTAATAACTTTATTTCATACTCTGATGATGAAATGTATCTGTGAACTTTATGTAATATGTGACATGTATGTTGAATCATGTATGATCTTGGTTGTATGTGGATCATTTATCAAGACATGTCATGGTACTTGATAGACTACCGGGTTTATATGGGCTCAAGTATGACAGTGCGGCCGCTTGCGGGCTGCCATTGTACTTGTGCTCTTAAAAATTGGTCGGTTCTGCGACTGCTGGCATCAGAGCAAGATTCAACATTAATTGCCACATGTGTATTTAAAACAAAGGTTTTTGTTGTCTAAAACTAGTTTCTAGCAACTAATAGCTATATAAATAGGTATTTGAAACCTAGAGTTGAAATCTAAAGTGTGCCAGTGATCACTTTCCTTATGCCCAATTAAGGACTCTTAGGTGGCTATTTAAGTACTAACTTGGGGGTTTTCATTTTCGTTGTCCATACGGCGTGCTATTGTATGGATACCACTCACTTGAATGGTAATGTATGGATCAAATGCCTCTACGCCAAGGTAAGAAGGTAAGTTGATGAGTGGCATGACCGCAAGATGTGAGCGTGTGGTTGGGGAGAGCTAGCTTTGGTATGACTATGTATGCATGCTTGCATGTGCATATGGTGCATATTTAATTGTGGGTAATAAACTGTCATCGGGTAGCTTTGATACGAAAGTATATATATGGGTATACATATATGGAAGTATTTAGATTACAACTTAGAGCTCAGATTTACATTCTGCATATATAATTGCGGGGTTGATCTTAAATGAAACTCTTGTGTAGGTACACTAACAACGAAACGTGTAGCCTGACTAGCTACGCTATATATGAGAGAACGTATGTATGCCACTGTGTATGTCATTAGAAATAATTTTTCCTAAGTTTGTGAGGACGTATGGAACGTGCATGCATCATGATAAATCATTATTAAATACTTGCATTGTTTCCCCCTTATAGATTTCTTACTTGGTTTATGTAACTCTTATCCATTATGACTTTGTCTCACGAGAGTTGCACATGTTGTTGGTACATATGGCAGCACCAGCTGGAAGTGAGAATTTCCTGATGATGTTCAAAACTCTTGCTTTGCTTTGGAGAGTCTTGCACTTTGCGGGGTACTATGAACCGCCCCTCTATCATTGGAATAAAGAATACCTAGAGGGACAGCCATGATATGAAGTGTGGCTAACCATACCAGCTCGCACACAAGCACCCTTCTGGTAGGAGTGGAAAGCAGAATCTGAAGGAAGAACTCCTTGGGAGGCTGCCCAAGTAGTGGCCTTCGAGGTATTGAGTCAGATCTGTCAGCTGCATGGGGATGAACTTACCGGCAATGCCGCTGGTGTTTTTCCTCGGGTGGATCCATCCACAGCAATATGGGAACAACACAACCACAATGCATTGATTCGAGATTGGGATGAGAGGGCAAATAGTTCTAGTCCTGCCATGAGTGCCATGTTTGCAGTGATGAAAATGATCTATACTCGTTAGGACACTAAGGATTTCTGGTAGGAATCCTACACTACTTGCATGGATAAGCTCATGAGGGCCGAAGCTGCACAACGTAAGCTCAAGAAGCGTGTGCACAAGCACAAGAAGGCAGCAGGTAAGGCTTGATGGGAAACTGATCAAGCCTATGTAGCTTTGGTCAATCTCCACTCCTAAATGGAGCAAATGGATCAACAGAGAGCTACAGCCCAAGAAGCTAGAGCAGATGATCAAGCAATGCTGGCAGGACTACAGGAGAAGCTAGAGGCCACCCATGCCGAGGCATCCACAGCTACGTGCCAATGAAACCTAGCAAACAACCGTGCCGCTGCAGCAAAAGTAGAACGAGATACGACTAGCGCCGTGAGCGCCATGCAAGACCGTGCTGAGAGGGACTTGTGCCAGCAGCTTGCATAGGCCCAGTATGTACTGATGGATCTTCAACATGAGGTGCATTATCTGAACAACCAACTGCACCTGATCCTTGATGATGAAGATCCAAATATGTTAGTGGAAGATGACGGCTGGGACGAGGAAGAAGTGGAGCCTAAGGAGGGGGATGATCCTATCTCTGACCTCGACAGTGATCATAATGAAGACTAGAATCGCTTAGTGACTAGTGGAAACGCTAGATGTATCCTCGCTATTTATGTAATGGACCTGTAGTTTAAGTTTGGTATTTGTGATGGAACTATCATGTAATATTGGTACTTGCAAGTTATCTCACGTTTGGTTGAACGTTAATGCATTTCTAGTTCATTTTATTGGTGATTATGACTTGAATGTTAACGTGCTGTGAGCCTGATAAGTGATCAAATTGGTGGTGTCATGTTGCGAGAATGAATTATTATGCCTCTATTTTTATTGTATGAATTTAAGATTCTCTCTAGTAAATTTAGTTTGGCATGATTATACAATTCATCTGCAATCTCTTGACATCATCTAATAATCACTTATTGTTGCAACTTTGCAGATGACTCGCACCCGTGTAGGAGCAAGCAGCAGCCAAGGGGGCAATAATGGTGACTTACCACTACCGCCACCACCGTCTAGTAATGAGTTCTTTGCACAATTCTTGGGAAGTTAGAGGACTATAGAGGAAGCCCTACGCCTCATTGCGTAGAACACGGCTCATGCCCACCCATAGCAACAGGGGCCTGAGCCAAACCAGTACAGCACCTTCAAGGATTTTCTGGATACAAAGCCTCCTATTTTCAAGGTGGCAGAGGAACCGTTCTAGGTGGGTGAGCGGCTCAACACTATTGAGCAAAAGTTCCATCTGCTGAGGGTCACCGACCACCAGAAGGCAGAGTATGCGTCCCATCAGCTACAGGGACCGGCAGGGATTTGGTGGACCCATTTCCTATCCTCTCTACCTACCAATGCATAGGTCACGTGGGAGCAATTCAAATTAGCCTTTAGGGGACATCACATTCCCCTAGGGCTGATGCGTATGAAGGCAGCGGAGTTCATGAGGCTCACACAAGGGATGAAGACCCTTACTGAATATATGCATGCTTTCAACAACATGTCCTGGTATGCCCCAGGTTTTGTTGACACTGAAAAAAAGAAGATAGAAAGTTTCAAGAGAGGTCTTGGCACGAAGTTGATGAAGAATATGGCCAACTCCAAGTGCACCACCTACAACGAGTTCATCAGTGATGCATTGACTTAGGAGAACCATAACAATCTGCATGCGACAACAAAGAGCCGCAAGAGGGCAGCTGAGGCAGGTGCCTCAGGATCTTCACAGTCAAGAGCTCCAGTGGCAGCTAGGCCACAATTTCGACCACCAGCACCCAAGTTCTGACCTCCTCCACCAAAAGCTCAAAACAGCTGACCTCAAAAGGTGTTTCATAAGGCATTCACCATTGCCTTACCCAAGGGGAATGGAGGGCAAGGAAGCTCCACATGACCCAAGAACAATCAACCCTGCTTCAACTGTAATCAAGTGGGTCATTGGGCTAAGGAATTCCCCCACCCTAAGAAGAATAGCACTCAGAACTAGAACAATCAGAGGCAGGTGAATCCTAAGGCATGTCCTGGATACGTGCACTACACCGCTGTTGAAGAGGTGCCCATAGGAGAAGTTGTCACTATTGGTATGTTTCTTGTTAACAAGCATCCCGCCATTGTTTTATTTGATTTGGGAGCTTCTCATTCATTTATGAGCCAAGCATTTGCATCTAGACATGATCAGAAAGTAATTGAGGTAAGCAAGGGTGGTTATAGTATAAGTTTAGCTGAGGCTACTATTTCTACAAATAAGATGGTTAGAAATGTGCTCATCTCTATACAAGAGAGGGAGTATACAATAGATCTTATAGTTTTGCTCGGATTATCCATAAGTGTAATCTTAGGCATGAATTGGATGAGAGATTATGGTGTTCTCATTGACACTAGCACTCATACTATTATGTTGAGAGAACCAAAGGGAGGTAATGCTTTCTTAGTACCACTTTCCCAAAATTTTGAACTCCAACATTTGGCTTATGCTATCCAAGCCACTACCCTATGTGATATCCTAGTGGTTTATGAGTTTCCTGATGTATTCCTAGATGAGTTACCAGGTTTACCACCTAATAGGGATGTGGAATTTAAGATTGAGTTAGGGCCAGGTACGGCACCTATCTCAAGAAGGCCCTATAGGATGCCACCAAATGAGCTAGCTGAGCTTAAAATTCAGTTACAAGAACTGTTGGACAAAGGTCTCATTCAACCTAGTTCATCTCCTTAGGGATGTGTAACACCCCGGGTGTTTTAAATACTAAAATCTGCCATGTCATCATATGCATTGTACATCTTTCGTATTAGTGAAAACTTTGATATGCATACACTAAAACAAGTTTACAATTATGTTATATGTGTTGCCTTGTATGGTTTGGATCGAGTTCAAAGTTTTGTTTGGATTTGAATTTCCGAAGACCCTGATTTCCAGTAATTAGTTTTACCCGAAAAACCCATTTCAAAATCTAAGCACATTTTGGGGTTGAGCCTTAAAGCAAAAGTGTAGAGCTTGTTCAGTTGTACAAAGTTTGTTTTTGAAATTTCCAAAGTTGTTTACAAAAATTTGAAGTAATTTAAAAAGGCGTAATTCTTTAAATGTCCCCTTTTTGAATTCAAATTTGCATTTCAAAATGTAGATAGAATTAGGGGGTGGTTATAAAAGCAAAGTTGTAGAACTTTGGATTTTGAACAACTTTTATTTTTGGAGATTTTTGAGTTGTTACATAAAATTGGGAGTAATTTGTGAATTTTGGCGAATGGCAATTCTGTAATTATGTGGAACAGTGCCAGCGGGCAGGTGTCACCGCCGGCGACCTTCCTCGGGCTTCCAGTCATGGCCATCTTCGGCATCGCGCTGGCGCGGAGAAGGCTCCGGCATGGCTTCCTTGCGCTTCTGAGCCGCGCTATTTAGCTTTGGCCGTCGCCGTTCGTTCCCGCTTCCTTGCTCTGCTTTTCCAGTCGTCGCCGCCATAGCTCTGTCGAGCTCGCATCGCCTCCTCAGCGCCGTTGCTGTCTCGGCAAAGCCTGTCCTAGCTCCACCTATGCCTTGCGCACCCAGCCAACCAGTCGTGGTCGTCTGACTTCGCAGAATCTCGTTGTTCTTCGCCTTTCTTCCTCGTGGCCGGCAACCTTACCATCGTGCTTGCGCCGTCGTGGCCAGCGCTCTCCGGTGAGCCTTTGCTTGTGCTCAGTGTACCTTCAGCTTCGCCTTGATCCCGTGATGCTCTATGACCAGTTGTTTGATCATTTTGATCACCGTAGTCGCCGGTACGCCACCACCGATGGTCGTTGCTCCGCCGTAGGTGCTGTGCACTTCGACCCGCCTCTCTGTTGACCCTCCGGTTCGGCCATCAACTCCAGTGTGATCGGGGTGAGCTCCTGAGTCTTCCTGGGCCATTTGTTTAACCGCTACCGGCCTTGTCTCGCCGGTGTAGCGCAGCCGCGCCGTCCTGTCCGCCATGGCCGGCGTCAAGCTCGAACCTCGCTGTAATTGTTCAAGCTAGTGCCTCAGATCGATGCGCCGTGTTGTAGTGAGCATCTTGGTATCTTGGCCATCGCCATTGACCACGCCGTCGACGAGAAATCGCCGGTCAGCGCGTTGTTACCGTGGGCAGCGCCGAAGGTAGAAGATGACATGTGGGGTCGGGTTGTCAGTGATCGTAGGTTTCAAAATGGATTTTCTATTTTTTAGAAATGGATGAATAGTATGAGTTATTGTTATTTTTGTGTAGGATTAATTAGAGCTCCAAAATTAATGAAAATTTTTGTATGACTTCTATGTGATGTATATTATTTAGGAAAAATATGAAATGTTGATTTTTAGTAATTTTTGAATGTGATAAAAAATGCTCAATTAATTAATAAATGAGTTTCCATGAATTTTCTAGGCTTATTTCTTTATCCAAAAAATATGAAAATTGTTATGCCACTTAGTTATCATGTGATGAACATTTACAAAAATTTTGAGCTCAATTGGAACAAGTTTATTTATTTCATAATTTTTTATTAAATAATTAATTCATAAAAACAAATAGTAACCTTTAATGATTTAGGTTTTGATTGAATTTTGGATTGAGTGATGACCTTGGGTCATTAGTTGGGAATGATCTTTGGCAATTGATGTTAGTATTACGAAAAAGGTTTAATTAGTTTGACTTGTAACTATACCGCGAAGGAAAGTTGTATTCAAGTTGTTAATTTTGCATCCATCATCGAGCATCATATTTTGTATCTCGCATCATAGTAAACATGGCATTGTTACTACGTATAGTGAACGAAGGTGAGCACGTGGTAGTTAATCAAGTTGTGGAAGAAGTTAATCCGCCTGTTGAGGTCGGATTTGATAATTATGGAACGACTCTGGAACCAGACTTTTCTATCAACAAAGGCAAGCCCCGGATGCATTTAAACATACCTTGTGTTTTACAAAGTTATATCGCTTTTGCTTTTAAATACTACATTAAGTGATTAGGAGTTAAGT
Source organism: Miscanthus lutarioriparius (assembly GCA_904845875.1). NCBI lineage: Eukaryota > Viridiplantae > Streptophyta > Magnoliopsida > Poales > Poaceae > Miscanthus > Miscanthus lutarioriparius. The sequence continues at coordinate 85,468,607 of CAJGYO010000006.1, forward strand.
GAAAACCTAATTGGTGCATTACCAACCTTGTTTTTCCATATCTACCTTGTTACCAGTTTAAATTCGTATACGCCTAGTTATGCTTAGCTATGCTTAGAATGAGGAAAGTCGGGTGATTACCTATCACCTGCAAGTTTTAAATGGATCTTTGGTTACTTATGTTATCATGTGATATGGGAATGTGGAGTAATGAATCTAGATCGAGCGGACTCAGTGTGTGTGAGCCACAAGACATGGAGGTCTTGTCAGCGGGTTCTTTCCACCTGTGTCGATTAAGGTCCGTCCGTTGTTGAACTGCGTGAGATGAGACTTTGTAGTACTAACCACATACTCCGGTAAGCCTTAACTTGGCGATTCTATTACGAGAACGGCTACTCGCGCACTGGGAGTGGAGAGATGGCGACAATAGCGTGTACCCACGTGGCAATGGGCTGGATTGGTGGAGTACTGTATTCTTGGGTGGCGCGGACCTGTTCTTGTTTTGGAGGATCTAAGGTTAGGTTGGTATATGTAGGTCAGGGACCTGCAAATGTCGTGTGGTCTGGAATCCCCAGGTGGGTTTTAATCGGGTCGAATCATCGTTGCTCCTCGGTTATGGAGACTCAACTCTCTATTCATCATCGTAGTTAATAAATGAAACCTAAGCTGGTTTGAGAAAGGGTTGGGTATGAAGTTTCATGATCTCAATACGAATCATGTCATCTTTGTATATGATCTTATGTAGTTTTAAATGTTGTCATAAAGAATTTTGTTAAAGAGCTTTTACGTAAAAGAACTTTGATTATTGCCAAAACCCTACCTTGAATCCCTGAGCATGCATTCCTAATTCTTATTAGTTTTATTTTGGTTAAGTCTTGTTAAGTACTTTTGTACTCAGGGTTCGTTGACCCTTGTTGAAGGTGAGCCTCATGAGCAGATCTATTTTGGATCGTGCTGCATGACTATTGTCCTATCTGACGATGAGAAGTAAATGTGTGGCCCTTGGGCAGGGCAGTTTTATTGTGTGTTTTGTATTATGTTATAATGCCACTCCACTACTTTGGTTTGTAATAATTATCAAACTTAGTTGTATGGTTTGAAACAAATGGTTTGTAAATTATGTTATTGTAAGTCTTCCGCTACTTTTACTCTGATGTATATCTATTTGAATAAACTGTTGTAATACTACAATGACTCTGTAATGTGATCCTGCTCGGAAATCGTGGATGATTTGGGTTCCCCGAGGACACCTGACAGTCTTCTTAAGTTACCAGAAATATATGCATGGATGTCAAAGGTCGTTGGACAGTGACAGGTGCATGTGAGCCCTATAATTTAGGAGGTTCTGCCATAGAATGGTATCAAAGCAATTCGTTACAAAGTCTTTGTGGTATTGTTTTGCAAAAACTTCAAAATGATTTGGGATGACTAAATTAAATTTGTTACTTTGGTCCAAATTGCTTCTGACTCGTCTTCTTTCTTTCTCCCTACTCCTTATGTGATTAAAAAGGTTTTGTGTGGTGGAGTAGTAATCTAATTATGCCCTATATAAAAACAACTGTTGTTTATGTACTTTATAAGCTTTGATGTTTTTGTTCGTAAGAACGATTCATGCATCATGATTAATTCACTTGTTACTTCCTTCACCTCTGAGTCTAGAGTTGAGTAGTGAGTCTAGTTTGAGTAATGTAATCCATCCTAGCTGCTCTTTAGACTTTGATCAAATGGTCTTACTTGGATTAAATTGGCTTCCTATAGTATGGCTCGTACCAAGATGACGCCCCGAAAGTCCACTAGACCCAAAGGAGTTCCTCGCCACCAACTTGCCCCTAGGAATGACGGTGCTAGCACTAGCAGCTCTAGGCCTGATCCTCATGCAGAGAAACAGAGGCTTTTGGCTGAGTTAGCATAGGCTACAAGAGACAGAGCTTTGGATGCTATCCAGGTAGGAGAATTACAGGATCAATTGAGGCGTCTCACCACCGCTCATAGGAACTATGAACGTATGCTAGTTCGTATGGTGGATGAAAGAAATGAAGCTTGGCATAGAGAAAATGTAGCTAGAGCTAGAACTCATGAGCTAGAATTCTATGTAGGAGATTTAGAAGAACAAAATACTTATCTGCATGAAGAAGTTCATGGGTTAAGCAATCTCCTGGATCCAAATCATGAACCCCAAGCTGATGCAATGGACCCAGGTGTTATCCTTGCCGATGATAGCGAATCGGAAGAGGAAGAAGAAGAAGATCCTGGAGAATTAGTAATGATCGATGAAAGTGATAATGAAGGCGGTAATATTTCTGGAATGGATACCGAGCCTGAAGTTTGAAGTGATCGAGGAAAGGGGTAGAGTTGTATAATAGTTAGTTCCAGTTAAGTTAAGTAGTCTTGTTTAGGTGCGGGTTTGTGTTTAAATTAGTAACCCTATGTAATGTGTCTGGAGTAAACTTTTGTTGCAATTCAATAAAGACTTGTGAGTAAAGTCTGGTTTGTTATGAGCAGATGCGTCGTATGCGGGGTTCGCATATTCCTAGTACTTCACAAGATGAGGACGGTATTCTAGATCCGCCACCAGTTCCAACCAATTTGCCTGATGCTATAGCCGCACTTGTCAATGTGACGGTTGAAAATTCCCGTTTGCTTCATAAGATAGCTCAAAGTAATCAGAATCAGATGCAAGGAAACCGAGGTCGCAATCATAACAGGCAGGAGGCCACGTATGTTGATTTTACAGATACAAGACCACCCATGTTCACCAATGCTAATGAACCACTGGAGGCTGATGATTGGCTTCGAACCATGGAGCAGAAATTTGATCTTATTCCATGCACGGAGTTTCATAAACCAGTCTTTGCTGCCCAGCAACTTAGAGGTGCAGCCGGTGCTTGGTATGCAAATCTTATGGCTATGCAACCAGCTAGCATTCCAATAACTTGGGCTGAGTTCCGTACTGCCTTCCGAGCCCACTATATTCCAGAAGGAGTGATGGCTATGAAGCTAGATGAGTTCCTTGCTTTGAAGCAAGGGGATCAGACGGTTATGCAGTATGTGGGAAGATTCAATCACCTATCATAGTATGCATCTGAACATGTCAATACGGATGCCAAGAAGAAGAGGTGGTTTATGAGAGGTCTGAATACCAAGCTACAGACAATGATGACTACTTGTACCAATGTCACTTATCATGAGGCAGTGAATATTGCAATTGCTTTAGAGGAAAAGTATCGGCAACATAAGGAGATCAAAAAGAAAAAGAATGTGATGTCTGGATCTTTTGGGGGAAATCAAAAGAGGCAGAGGGTGATTTATCATCCAGTAAATCATAATCGTCCTCCGTATCGTCCGCCGTAGTTTCAAGCTGGGCAACAATCAAATGTCTGTCCTGCTACAACTTATTAGAATCCACAACAGACAAATACTTCTGGTGTTAGTGCTCCAACACCCCAGGGTCACAAGTATCCATGTTTCAATTGTGGCAAGCCTGGTCATTTCTCGAGGGAATGTCCGTATCTAAGGCAGTCTAATCCAAATTATCAGAAGGCCCCTGGCAATCAATAGTAGGGTCAAGCACCGAATAAGAACAACAATCAGAATGCCCAGAAAGGCAAAGATGAAAGGAAGACAGGAAGGGTTTTCTATATTCAAGCCGGGGAGATTCCTGAAGGAGAGCCAGTGATGATGGGTATGTTTCCTGTTACCAATCATCCTGTAGTTATGCTTTTTGATTCAGGTGCATCTCATTCATTCATCAATAGAACTTTTGTTGTGAAGCATGAAATTCCAATTGAGGCAGCAAAGGAAAATTTCTTTATACAATCGCCCGAGGGATGTCTGTGTACTAAGGAAATGGTATACCAGGTACCCATAAACCTGGGTGGGCATATTTTTCCCACTACCATGATTATCCTAAAGGATCAGGATATAGATATAATTTTGAGAATAAATTGGATGTATCAGCATAAGGTTGTTATAGATGCTTTGAATAGAACAATAAGGGTGAGTTTGCCAGATAGTACTTCTCAACTTCTTATCCAACTTCCAACCTTAAGAAGATCAGTGGGAAAAGTTTGTGCAACTGTTGTCAAGGAGATTAGAGATATCCCGGTAGTGTGTGAATTTCCTGATGTGTTTCCTGAAGATTTACCCGGTCTACCACCTGATAGGGATGTCCAGTTTAACATAGAGTTGAAACCTAGAACAGCTCTGATTTCTCAGAGAGCTTATAGGATGCCACCCAAGGAATTAGCCGAGTTGAAGACTCAGTTGCAAGAGTTGATTGATAAGGGATTTATCCAACCTAGTTCATCACCTTGGGGATGTCCGGCAATTTTTGTGAAAAAGAAAGATGAGACCCTGAGGTTATGTGTTGACTATCGTCCATTGAATGAAGTGACCATCAAGAATAAGTATCCCTTACCTCGGATAGATTTTCTTTTTGATCAATTGGCCGGAGCCAAAGTTTTCTCTAAGATAGATTTGAGGTCAGGCTATCACCAAATCAAGATTAAGCCTGAAGATATTCCCAAAACGACGTTTACCACAAGATATGGGTTATATGAATACTTGGTAATGTCTTTTGGTTTGACAAATGCTCTAGCTCATTTCATGTATCTGCTGAATTCAGTATTCAGGCCTGAGCTAGACAAGTTTGTAGTGGTGTTTATTGATGACATCTTAGTGTATTCCAAGAACAAGACAGAGCATGCGGAACATCTCAGAATTGTTCTGAACCGCTTGAGAGAACATCAATTATATGCCAAGTTCAGCAAGTGTGAATTTTGGCTTAAGGAAGTGCAGTTTCTTTGACATGTCTTGTCTGCTGAAGGAGTTGCAGTTGATCCAAGCAAAGTTAAGGATGTGCTTGATTGGAAACCGCAAGCCACAGTTCATCAAGTTTGGAGTTTTCTGGGATTGGCGGGGTATTACCGTCATTTTATTCCAGATTTCTCTAGAGTATCAAAGTCCATAACTGAGTTGTTGAAGAACCAAGTCAAGTTTGTCTGGTCATCTGATTGTGAAGAGGCTTTCCAGAATTTGAAGAGACTATTGACCACTGCACCAGTATTAGCCCAACCTGATATCGAGAAGCCGTTTGATGTTTATTGTGATGCTTTGGGTATTGGTATTGGATGTGTATTGATGCAAGAAGGCTGAGTCATTGCCTATGCATCTAGGCAACTTAAGCAACATGAAGAACACTATCCGACACATGATCTGGAGTTATCAACTGTGGTCCATGCTCTGAAGATTTGGCGACATTACCTGCTTGGTAATACATGCCATATTTATACAGACCACAAGAGTCTAAAGTATATCTTTACTCAGTCAGAATTGAACATGCGACAAAGAAGATGGTTAGAACTAATTAAAGATTATGACTTGGAAGTACATTATCACCCTGGTAAAGCAAATGTGGTTGCAGATGCCCTCAGTCACAAAAGTTATTGCAATTGTCTAGCAGTAAGAACAATGGGATTGACTTTATGTCAAGAGATGGAGAAGTTGAATGTAGAGGTAATTCAACAAGGTAGCTTGACCAACATAATTGTTGAAGCCAATATTCGAGACCAGATTATTGCTGCTCAAAAGGAAAACAAGGGTATAGCCCATATCAAGGAAAGAGTCAGGAATGGAAAAGCGAAATGCTTCAGCATAGATGATGGTGTGCTATGGTTCAAGGATCGCCTGGTGGTACCAAAAGTTCCTAAGTTGCGGCAGTCAATTCTGGAAGAGGCACATGCTACTAGATTATCTATCCATCCGGGAAGTAATAAGATGTACCATGACTTGAAACAAAGATTTTAGTGGACCAAAATAAAGATAGAGATCGCTAGATATATAGCCAAGTGCGATACTTGTCAAAAGGTGAAAGCTATACATTTGAGGTCCGCTGGAGAGTTACAACCATTACCTATTCTAGCTTGGAAGTGGGAGGATATTAGTATGGACTTTATTGTTGGTCTACCCAAGACATCAAAGGGATTTGACTCAATATGGGTTATTGTAGATCGGCTAACCAAGTCAGCACATTTTCTTCCAGTTCAGAATACATATCCCACTATACGGTATGCCAAGATGTATTTAAAGCGAATTGTGAGCCTCCATGGAGTACCAAAGACCATTGTGTCCGATAGGGGTACACAGTTTGTCTCTAGTTTTTGGAAACAATTGCATGCTTCGTTGGGAACCAAGCTCCTGTATAGTATAGCTTATCATCCATAGACTGATGGACAGACTGAAAGAGTCAATCAAGTACTTGAAGATATGTTAAGGTGTTGTGTCCTTAACTATTCCAATAAGTGGGATGAATGCTTACCTTTGGCTGAATTCTCATACAATAATAGTTATTAGGAAAGCATTAGAATGGCTCCATTTGAAGCACTCTATGGTCATAGATGCAGAACATCGCTGAGTTGGTCTGAGCCCAGAGAAAGAAGGTTCTTTGGAGTTGACCTTGTGAAAGAAACAGAAGACAAAGTTAGGCAAATACAAAGTAATTTGAAGATAGCTCAGTCTCGACAAAAGAGTTATGCGGATAAACGACGTAGACCATTGGTGTTTAACAAGGGAGATTTTGTATATCTGAAGGTATCACCAATGAAGGGAGTTACCCGTTTTAGTGTTAATGGCAAGTTGGCACCTCAATATATTGGACCATTTCAAATTTTAGAGAGGTATGGAAAAGTGGCATATCGCTTGAAATTACCAGAACATCTCACAGCTATGCATGATGTGTTCCATGTTTCTCAATTGAAGAAGTGTCTCCGAGTGCCTGAGCATAATGTTGAAGTTGAAGGAGTGGAACTTGAACCGGATTTGACTTATTCCGAATATCCTATCTGAGTTTTGGATCAGAAAGATCGTGTTACTCGAAGTAGGACAATCAAGTTCTACAAGATCCAATGGAATCAGCATTCCAAAGAAGAAGCTACTTGGGAATCTGAAGATTACTTGTTAGAAAAATTTCCAGAATTTCTTGCGTCAATATAGTATGATGGTAGTTTTGTTCTGTTGTTACGAACCATGTTTGTAAAGGAACCTTAGCTGTTTTATGCACAAGTTTTAGATATTTTTGGATTGACACATTTCCTTTGCCATTACTTATCCTATGACTTTGAATCTCGGGATGAGATTTCTTTTAGGGGGAAGGATTGTAACACCCCGGGTGTTTTAAATACTAAAACCTGCCATGTCATCATATGCATTGTACATCATTTCGTATTAGTGAAAACTTTGATATGCATACACTAAAACAAGTTTACAATTATGTTATATGTGTTGCCTTGTATGGTTTGGATCGAGTTCAAAGTTTTGTTTGGATTTGAATTTCCAAAAACCTTGATTTCCAGCAATTAGTTTTACCCAAAAAACCCATTTCAAAATCTAAGCACATTTTGCGGTTGAGCCTTAAAGCAAAAGTGTAGAGCTTGTTGAGTTGTACAAAGTTTGTTTTTGGAATTTTCAAAGTTGTTTAGAAAAATTTGAAGTAATTTAAAAAGGCGTAATTCTTTAAATGTCCCCTTTTTGAATTCAAATTTGCATTTCAAAATGTAGACCGAATTAGGGGGTGGTTATAAAAGCAAAGTTGTAGAACTTTGGATTTTGAACAACTTTTATTTTTGGAGATTTTTGAGTTGTTACATAAAATTGGGAGTAATTTATGAATTTTGGCGAATGGCAATTCTGTAATTATGTGGAACAGTGCCAGCGGGCAGGTGTCACCGCCGGCGACCTTCCTCAGGCTTCCAGTCGTGGTCGTGGCCATATTCGGTGTCACGCTGGCGTGGAGAAGGCTCCTGCGTGGCTTCCTTGCGCTTCTGAGCCGCGCTATTTAGCCTTGGTCGTCGCCGTTCGTTCCCACTTCCTTGCTCTGCTTTTCCAGTCGCCACCGCCATAGCTCCGTCGAGCTCGCATTGCCTCCTCAGCGCCGTTGCCGTCTCAGCAAAGCCTGTCCCAGCTCCACCTACGCCTTGCACACCTAGCCAACCGGTCATGGTCATCTGACTTCGCTGAATCTCGCCGTTCTTCGCCTTTCTTCCTCGCGGCCGGCAACCTCACCGTCGTGCTTGCGCCGTCGTGGCCAGCGCTCTCCGGTGAGCCTTTGCTTGTGCTTCTGTGTACCTTCAGCTTCGCCTTGATCCTGTGATGCTCTATGACCGGTTGTTTGATCATTTTGATCACCGCAATCACTGGTACGCCGCCACTGACGGTCATTGCTCCACCGTAGGTGCTGTGCACGTCGACCCGCCTCTTCGTTGACCCTCCGGTTCGGCCATCGACTCTAGTGTGATCGAGGTGAGCTCCTGAGTCTTCCTGGGCCATTTGTTTAACCGCTACCGGCCTTATTTCGTCAGCATAGCGTAGCCACGCCGTCCTGTCCGCCATGGCCGGCGTCAAGCTCGAACCTCGTTGTAATTGTTCAAGCTAGTGCCTCAGATCGATGTGCTGTGTTTTAGTGAGCATGTTGGTATCTTGGCCGTCGCCGTTGCCCTCGCCGTCGGCGAGAAATCGCCGGTCAGCGCGTCGTTGCCGTGGTCTGCGCCGAAGGTAGAAGATGACATGTGGGGTCGGGTTGTCAGTGACCGTGGGTTTCAAAATGGATTTTCTATTTTTCAGAAATGGATGAATAGTATGAGTTTTTATTATTTTTGTGTAGGATTAATTAGTGCTCCAAAAATTATGAAAATTTGTGTGTGACTTCTCTATGATGTATATTATTTATAAAAAATATGAAATGTTGCTTTTCAGTACTTTTTGAATGTGATAAAAATTTCTCAATTAATTAATAAATGAGTTTCCATGAATTTGCTAGGCTTATTTCTTTATCCAAAAATTATGAAAAATGTTTTGCCACTTAGTTATCATGTGATGAACATTTAAAAAAAAATTGAGCTCAATTGGAACAAGTTGATTTATTTCATAATTTTTGATTAAATAATTAATTCATAAAAGCAAATAGTAACCTTTAATGATTTAGGTTTTGATTGAATTTTGGATTGAGTGATGACCTTGGGTCATTAGTTGGTAATGATATTTGGCAATTGATGTTAGTATTATGAAAAAGGTTTAGTTAGTTTGACTTGTAACTGTACCGCGAAGGAAAGTTGTATTCAAGTTGTTAATTTTGCATCCATCATCGAGCATCATATTTTGTATCTCGCATCATAGTAAACATGGCATTGTTACTACGTGTAGTGAACAAAGGTGAGCACGTGGTAGTTAATCAAGTTGTGGAAGAAGTTAATCCGCCTATTGAGGTCGGATTTGATAATTGTGCAACAACTCCGAAACCAGACTTTTCTATCAACAAAGGCAAGCCCCGGATGCATTTAAACCTACCTGGTGTTTTACAAAGTTATATTGCTTTTGCTTTTAAATACTGCATTAAGTGATTAGGAGTTAAGTGAAAACCTAATTGGTGCATTACCAACCTTGTTTTTCTATATCTACCTTGTTAACAGTTTAAATTCGTATACGCCTAGTTATGCTTAGCTATGCTTAGAACGAGGAAAGTCAGGTGATTACCTGTCACCTGCAAGTTTTAAATGGATCTTTGGTTACTTATGTTATCATGTGATATGGGAATGTGGAGTAATAAATCTAGACCGGGCGGACTCGGTGTGTGTGAGCCACAAGACATGGAGGTCTTGTGAGCGGGTTCTTTCCGCCTATGTCGATTAAGGTCCGTCCGTTGTTGAACTGCGTGAGATGAGACTTTGTAGTACTAACCACATACTCTGGTAAGCCTTAACTTGGCAATTCTATTACGAGAATGGCTACTCGTGCACTAGGAGTGGAGAGATGGCGGGAATAGCATGTACCCACGTGGCAATGGGCTGGATTGGTGGAGTACTGTATTCTCGGGTGGCGCAAACCCGTTCTTGTTTGGGAGGATCTGAGGGTAGGTTGGTATATGTAGGTCGGGGACCTGCATATGTCGTGTGGTCTGGAATCCCCAGCTGGGTTTTAATCGGTTCGAATCGTCGTTGCTCCTTGGTTATGGAGATTCAACTCTCTGTTCATCATCGTAGTTAACAAATGAAACCTGAGCTGGTCTGAGAAAGGGTTGGGTACGAAGTTTCATGATCTCAATACGGATCGTGTCATCTTTGTATATGATCTTATGTAGTTTTAAATGTTGTCATAAAGAATTTTGTTAAAGAGCTTTTACGCAAAAGAACTTTGATTGTTGCCAAAACCCTACCTTGAATCCATAAGCCTGCATTCCTAATTCTTATCAGTTTTATTTCGGTTAAGTCTTGTTGAGTACTTTTGTACTCAGGGTTCATTGACCCTTGTTGCAGGTGAGCCTCATGAGCAGATCTATTTTGGATCGTGCTGCATGACTGTTGTCCGATCTGACGATGAGAAGTAAATGTGTGGCCCTTGGGCAGGGCAGTTTTATTGTGTGTTTTGTATTATGTTATAATGCCACTCCACTACTTTGGTTTGTAATAATTATCGAACTTAGTTGTATGGTTTGAAACAAATGGTTTGTAAATTATGTTATTGTAAGTCTTCCGCTACTTTTACTCTGATGTATATCTATTTGAATAAAATGTTGTAATACTGCAATGACTCTGTAATGTGATCCTGCTCAGAAATCGTGGATGATTCGGGTTCCCTGGGGACACCCGACAGTCTTCTTAAGTTACCGGAAACATATGCATGGGTGTCAAAGGTCGTTGGACAGTGACAGGTGCATGTGGGCCCTATAATTTAGGAGGTTCTGCCACAGGATGTCCAGCTTTGTTTGTGAAGAAGAAGGACAAGTCCTTGAGAATGTGTGTGGATTATAGGCCACTTAATGTTGTGACCATCAAAAACAAGTATCCTTTGCCTCGTATCGATATCTTATTCGATCAGTTGGCGAAAGCAAAGGTATTCTCCAAGATTGACTTGAGATCAGGCTATCATCAGATAAAGATCAGGCCAGAGGACATACCTAAAACTACTTTCTCCACTAGGTATGGCTTGTATGAGTATTTGGTCATATCTTTTGGACTGACGAATGCTCTTGCCTACTTCATGTACTTAATGAATTCGGTATTCATGTCCGAGCTCGACAAGTTTGTGGTTGTGTTTATCGATGATATCTTGATTTATTTGGAGAATGAGGCAGATCATGCAGAGCATCTGAGAATTGTTCTGTCTAGATTGAGGGAACATAAGTTATATGCCAAGTTTAGCAAGTGCGAATTTTAGTTGAGTAAAGTACCTTTCTTGGGTCATATCTTATCAAGGGATGGAATATTGGTAGACCCATCTAAAGTACAAGAGGTCATGGATTGGAAGGCCCCGACTTCGGTTCACGAAGTCCATAGTTTTCTAGGGTTAGCAGGTTATTATCGTTGTTTCATTCTGGATTTCTCCAAGATAGCTAAGCCCATGACTAGACTCCTTCAGAAAGATGAAAAGTTTAGATGGACACCAGAGTGTGAAGCAGCTTTTCACACCCTAAGGACTCTGTTAACTACAGCTCCTGTTTTAGCACAACTTGACATTGAAAAGCCTTTCGATGTGTTCTGTGATGCATCGGGTATAGGTTTGGGGTGTGTGCTCATGAAAGAAGGAAGAGTGATTGCCTATGCTTCTTGATAGTTGAGGAAACATGAAGTCAACTACCCTACACATGATTTAGAGCTTGCAGCAGTAGTTCATGCATTAAAGATATGGAGACATTATTTGTTGGGCAACGTATGTCACATATATACTGACCACAAAAGTCTCAAATATATCTTTATCCAACCTGAGCTAAATATGAGGCAGCGGAGATGGTTAGAGTTGATTAAGGACTACAATTTGGAAGTGCACTACCATCCAGGGAAAGCCAATGTTGTAGTAGATGCACTTAGTCGAAAATCTCGTTGCAACATTGTTGAAGCATTGTTGGAAGATGGATTTAATTTGTTACATCCTATTGTATTACACAATATCACTATCAGTTGTTCACTTGAGAGCAAAATGATAGAACTACAGAAAACAAATGTAGGTATATTTCACATCAAGAGAAAGATGCAAGAGCAAGAAACCAAGCATTTCAGATTAGATGAAAGAGGTGTGCTATGGTTTGAGGACCGACTTGTGGTACCGAAGGACCGTGAGCTTAGAAATCAAATTTTAGATGAAGCACACTTGTCCAAGTTGTCTATCCATCCAGGTAATAGTAAAATGTATCGGGATTTGAAAACCCATTTTTGGTGGACCAAGATGAAGAAGGAGATCGCAGCCTATGTCGCTAGGTGTGATAACTGTAGTAGAGTAAAAGTTGTTCATATGAAATCAACTAGGTTACTTCAGCCTTTGCCTATTCCAGGCTGGAAATGGGAGGAAATAAGTATGGACTTCATTATAGGCCTCCCTTTGACATAGCAAGGTCACGATTCAATATGGGTTATTATAGATCATCTCACCAAGTCAGCACATTTTATACCGGATAACACCACGTATCATGCGAGGAAGTACGTTGAGTTATACATTTCTTAGATCATGAGACTACATGGAATACCAAGGACCATAATCTTAGATCGGGGACCACAGTTTATAGCTCATTTCTAGGAACACTTGCACCAGGCCTTGCGGACTAAACTAATCAGAAGTTCAACATACCATCCTCAAACTTTCGGACAGACGAGCGAGTGAACCAGATCTTAGAAGATTTGCTGAGAGCTTGTGTTATATCTTCCAAGGGTTCGTGGGAGAAATGGCTACCTTTAGCTGAGTTCTCCTACAACAACAGTTATCAAGCAAGCATCAAGATGGCTCATTTGAAGCCTTGTATGGTAGAAAATGTAGAACTCCATTGAATTGGGTTGAGCCCGGCGAGAGAAGATACTTTGGCATTGACTTTGTCACTGAAGCTGAAGAGCAAGTGCGCATTATCCAACAGCATATGAAAGCAGCTCAATCAAGACAAAAGAGTTATGATGATAAAAGAAGAAGACCACTGACTTTTGAAGTGGGAGACTATGTATACTTGAAAGTGTCACCCATGAAAGGAGTACAGAGATTTGGAGTGAAAAGAAAGCTTGTGCCTAGATATGTAGGGCCATGCAAGATTACTGAACGGAAAGGGAATGTCGCTTACAAGTACAACTTCCACCAGAGATGAGTGTCATATTCGATGTCTTCCATGTTTCTCAGTTGAAGAGATGTCTTCATATACCTGAGGAAGCCATTGCACCCACCAACATTAAGCTCCAATCGGATTTGACCTACGAAGATAAACCAATCCGAGTGTTAGAAGAGATGGAAAGAGTAACACGGAGTAAGATCATTAAGTTCTATAAGGTGGTGTGGAATAATCACATGTGAACAAGATGCCACGTGGGAACGAGAGGATTACTTACGTGAGGTTTATCCCACCTTTTTTCAAGAATGGTAGGTCTTGCAAATCTCGGGACGAGATTTTTGTAAGGGGGAGGGGTTGTAACACCCTAGGTGTTAGGCTTGCATAATTTGACCTGCATTGCATGAGCATAAGCATCAAGCATTCATATATGAGCTTTTACATATGAAATATATGATTGAAACATATGAAACATGCCTTGTTATTTCATGTTTACTTTGTGTGTGCTTATGATCATGAGTGAAAAAGTGTCAATAGTTGATGTTGGTCACTGAAGCACCTCAGCTACACTTAGGATGACTAATGGAACATTGTTCATGTAGACCACTTTGTCTAATTAAGCTTCTAAGTGATGATATGCATGTTGACCTAGGGAGTTTTATGTGTAACCAATGTATGAAATGCTTGTGTGACCTTAGGAATACATTAAACATGTTTGGAATGTCATTATGAACAACTTTGGTATTCATGACTAGGGCTAGTTTGGTCACTAAGTCATATTTCAAGTGTTAGTCATCATTTGAAAGTGGCATGTTTGACCAAGTTGGAACTATGTCATAGAGTCTTTGCATGGATGTTTTTACTAAAGCAAAGTTGTAGTATTTGATGAGAGGAACAACTTTTATTTTTGGGTCATAGGCTAGTTCAGCTCCTAACATGCTTGAAATTGGCTCACAAAAATCAGCATTTCACTATTTTCAGCACTTAGGAAAATTTTGCTAAGTCTTGCGTACTTACAATTTGACAGGCGCTACTTTGTGCTGATTTTACTCTCTATCCATTGAGAATTAGGCTTTGATTTTTTAAGAAGAATTGTAGCTGGTACATAGCTCTACAAAACTGGTTTAGACATCATGCACTAATTCGCCACCGTTTGGGATTTAGAAAGGGATGAAATCGCGCTGAACCATGGGATAAATCCTTGTGTCATCCGGTGCTTGTGTTGCTACACTTGTGTTCTTATTGTTGTTGAGGTGATTTCTAGGATTGAGGCCGATCTACTTGTGTGTGGTATTCCCACCACTTTCAACTGTCGATCTGTGATCTACCACCCTACAGGAAGCTAAGAAATTTAACCGATCCAAATTTCGTTGGGTAGATTTTGAACTGTGAACTAATCTCTCCTGCAGGTGCGGTAGTGCCGCGATCAAAGAGCGGCAGTGCCACTGGGGAATTTGACTTCGTTTTGAGTTGAATTGTTACAGGCCTATTCACCCCCCCCCCTCTAGACATACCAGAGATCCTACAAGTGGTATCGGAGCACCAGGTAACCTCGTGTGCACTTCACCGCGTGAGGTATGGAGCCCAAGGGAGGATCCGGTGTCGTGAAGCCCATTAATGTCGAACCAAAGGACGTTGGGCTGCATGACACTAACAATAGTGAGCTTAGCGCCTCTACAACGAGCAACTCCATGCTCCCGCAACTGGAGGCAACCGATGCTAAAAAAGCTCAAATTAAAGAAGAAAGAAGAAGAAAAAGAGCAGCTAGAAAATAGATAAGAGAAGCAAGAGAGAAAAAGAAGGAGCAGCAGCGGTTAGAAGAAAAAAAACAAGAAAAGAAGAAAGAAGAATCAAGAGAGAAGCTAGAAGAAAAAGAAGAGAAGCAAGAAAGAAGAAGTAACAAGAAGCAAAAGCCTCCAATGCATCTTCAAGTGAGCTATCTAGCCGCTCCGAAGATGGTGATGATGATGAGTCCTACGGAGTGCATAGCAAGAAGAACAAGAAAGGAAAGGGCAAGAAGAATGACGACAACAAATATGCCGTCGTATCCTTTAACTATTCTTCTATGTCTATGAGTAACCATGATCGCAAGTCTTTCATCAATGTGCCCGCGGGCAAGTTACCTCATTTCGATGGGACTAACTTTGCCAAGTGGAAGCACTTGATGAGAGCCTATCTTATAGGTCTTCATCCCGGCATTTGGGAGGTTGTTTGTAATGGATTTGAGCCACCGGTTGATACCAAGAATCCAACACTAGAAGAGATGAGAATCATTCACCTAAATGGTCAAGCCACAAGTGTGTTGCTTAGTGCCTTGGATGGTGATGAGTACAATAGAGTGATTGGAGTTGATGTTGCCAAGAAAATATGGGACACTTTGCACCTAGCACATGAAGGGGTTGACAAAGTGAGAAAGGCAAGAATTGACTTGTTGATCTCAAAACTCAACTGGTTGGTAATCTTGGATGGAGAGGGGCCACAAGAGATGTTTGATAGGTTGATGATAATGGTGGGCAAGATTAGAGGCTATGGTTGTGATGAGCTAGATGATCATAAAGTTGTCAAGATTATGTTGGAAGCTTATTCACCTAGAAATGAGACAGTAGTCACTCTAATCAGAGACAAGAAGAAGTTTGAGTACTTCACACCAAATGATGTACTTGGGAGGATCTTGACCTTTGATATGCAAAGAGAATAAGCAAATGAGAGGAAGAAGCTTGGAGAATTGCAAGCAAAGCTAGAAGGCATCAAGATCAACAAGGATGTAGCTCTCAAGGCCAACAAATCAAGCATGCAAGGCTCTACTAGCAAGTCCAAGACCAACAAGCAAGCTTCAACTAGCAAGCCCAAAGCAAGCAAGCAAGTTCAAGAAAGAGTAGAGACCACCTCATACTCTAGTGAGATTGAACATGATGATGACCAATACGAGAAAGTGGATGATGTTGCTCTCTTTATGAGGAGGTATCACAAGGGGCTAAAGAAGCAAGGCTACAAGGTAGTAAAGAGAAGCTTCCCAAATAAGAAAAAGAGGACATGCTACAATTATGGAAGCACCGATCACTTCATTGCCAAGTGTCCATATGAGATCAAGGACAAAAAACACAAGAAGGACAAGAAAGAGGAGAAGGCCAACCGTAGAAAGAGTAAGAAGTACATGGGAGAGGCTCACATTGGGCATGAATGGGACTCAACTAAAGAAAGCTCATGTGAAGAAGATGAGAAAGTTGCAACCATTGCTATCCATGAGCCATCTTCTTCTCCTAGACTCTTCACTAATATGTCCGATGATGATTACTACTCCCCTCACATTTGTCTCATGGCAAAGGGTGAGAAGGTAAAATCTAAATCCAAGGCCAAAGCTCCTCCACCTCTACCTCCTAGTGATATCTCTAGTAGTGATTTTAGTGATAGCTCTAGTGATGATGACTCTAGTGATGAAGAAATAAACATGATAACTAAAAGTTTGGATAGAAAGACCAAATTATTCATCACTAAGCTAATGGAGGACTTAGTAGTGATCCTAACATGCTTGAAATTGGCTCACAAAAATCAGCATTTCACTGTTTTCAGCACTTAGGAAAATTTTGCTAAGTGTTGCGTACTTACAGTTTGACAGGCGCTACTTTGTGCTGATTTTACTCTCTATCCATTGAGAATTAGGCTTTGATTTCTTAAGAAGATTTGTAGCTGGTACATAGCTCTACAAAACTGGTTTTAGACATCGTGCACTAATTCACCACCATTTGGGATTTAGAAAGGGATGAAATCGTGCTGTCAGGCTCACCATCAGGCACTGAAGAACACCGGGGCGCGCTGGGTCGTGGCCGACCGGGCACAGGAGCTGGCCGACACATGGCCGCCGCGTGGCCGTCGCTGGCCGACGCCGGGCCCTCGACACCGCACACTGGCGCTTGATATCTGAGAGACGCGCACCTCATTTCCACGCACTCGCGCTTACTCACTCACTCTCCAGCACCCTCTCTTGCTCTCGCCGTGGAACCAGCCGAGCGCTGTCGAGCACCGCACGGCGCCGCTGTCGCCATTGCCAGCCCCTGCTCACACCGCGTAGCTTCCTCGCCACTGCAGTAGCTTCGACGCACTCCCACCGCATCACCGCACCGCCTTGACTCGCTAGCAACGCCCGGTAAGCCGTCGTTCCATGCACGACCTCGCCGTTGTTTCGCCGCTATCCTCCATCGCTGTGGCCGAGCCATCTCCGACCACCATTAGTCATGCTTGGGTGTGCATTAGAGTCGCCTTAGGATGTAGAGTCTCGACGTAACCCTAGATCAAGCTGCCTCGACCAGCTTCGACGCCTTGCCATCGAACCGCACCGCCGTGCCACCATGGTCGCTGTCGTCGCCGTTAGCTCCAGCAATAGGTCCAACTAGGTAGCTCAACGCGTGCGCAATGTCGTGGGGATGCTCGTAGTGTCGGTGCCATCGCCGGAAAAGCTCGCCGTCGGTGAACTCCGGCCGATCCACGTCGAGCAGCACCGCTCCCCTGTTTTCGTATCGCTGATATGCGGGCCCGACTAACCTATGGGTCCCAGCTGTCAGTGCATCAGAATAGAAAGCTAGTTCATTTATTTCCATATTTGCATGCAATTTTGAAAAATCATAAGTGGAGTTCTAGATGTCCATTTCTGGTGAACCAAATTTTGTTGTGTTTCTCATGAAGTGTAGTGTTTTGTAAAAATATGAAATGTACAGTTTCTGATTTTTTTTTGTGATTAAAATGTATTTCAATAAGTGCTTTTTGAATGTTAGTAAACTTGTAAATTAGATATCTTGAGCTAGAAAAATGATAAAATTGTGACTCAAATTTTGTTAGTCTTGTGTTGACATACTCTAGCTAGGAAAAATATTAAGCTTGCAGTGAACTTGATTTAAATATGGCCTTTCTATTTATCTATTAATAAATGGCATTTTCTGAGGAAAATTATATGGATAAAAATATGTAATATATTGCTATGCATTTTTTTGTATAGTAGTATGGCACTAATATGAAGTTAGAAAAATATATAATCTGTTGTTTGACACTTTTCTATAGGGTTTACTATTTTCACTAAAATAACCCTTGTGAGCTTGTCATTTTTGCATAGGATGTTATACATGACCAAATGTTATGAAATTATCATAGTAGCCTATTGTGAGCACTAGGAAGCTACTGTAATTTTATAAGAATTTATTGTGCAGATTTGGTGTATGTTAGTTATTTCCCCTAATTATCTAATTAAATTAATAAAGGTATTTAAGTAATTAAATTGTGATTGACCATGATGTTTTCTATGGTACTTGTGATGCATATGAACTGTTGGGGTTAATGGTGAGGCTTAGAAGCTAGTGATTGTATGCAACTAATTAATTGTTGCTTTGTAATTCAAATAGATGGTTGCATGTATAGTTTTGATTGTGTGGATGATTTCATGTTGATAATGGTCTTATATGTAAAACTTGTTAACAACAAAGTTGTATATAACTTACTAATCCACCTTGTGTTAAATTTTCACAGTCATAGACTTTAGAGTTTAAGAGGTTTAGCTGTTACAAATTTTCTGTCCGAGATGTTAACTTTATAAACATATTTGATTGACTAATTTGTTTGACCTATATAACTGTTGAATCACCTTAAGAGTATTAAAATAAAGTTGTAGACAATTTTATAAGCTTTTCAAAATGTCCACAACCATAGGATTTCGATGTATATAACTCTAGTTATGGTTAAAACAATAGATGTTGTTTTGTAGTTCGGTAAACAAATTGCAAAAGTATTTGCTTAAGTAATAGAGAAGAGATATGCACCTACTCAGTAAAATAGGATGCACTTGTTATTACTTTGGCACCATGCTGTTGAAAATACTTACAAGGATGCATTCATCACTTCTTATCATATTATACATGTTGTCACACATGCATTCGTAATATCTTTGGAGTCAATTTATTTCTGGTTTATGACGGGTAAGTCTAGCTGAGTACCTTCTCGTACTCAGGGTTTTATTCCCTTTGTTGCAGATGGTACCGTCTATCACAGATATTGTAAGAATTGCTTCTATCCCACCATGGATGAGGAGTAAGCCTTGGGCAGGCACCTTTAATAATCCTTCTATATGCTTTTGTGGATGGTGATCATGTGTTGGCACTGTATGTAAACTATGTTGGAAAATGCTACTTTTGAACTTTAATTTGCTTCCACTACTACCTATCAAACTTGGTTTGTAATAACTTTATTTCATACTCTAATGATTTAATGTATCTGTGAACTTTATGTAATATGTGACAAGTATGTTGAATCATGTACGATCTTGGTTGTATGTGGATCGTTTATCGAGACCCATCATGGTACTCGATAGACTACCGGGTTTATATGGTCTCAAGTATGACAGTGTGACCGCTTGCGGGCTGCCATTGTACTTGTGCTCTTATAAATTAGTCGGTTCTATGACACTGCTCATCACAATTTCAAGCTATATCAAATGGATGTGAAGAGTGCATTCCTCAATGGCCCCATTCAAGAACTTGTCTATATTGAGCAACCACCGGGTTTTGAAGATTCCAAGTTCCCCAACCATGTCTACAAACTCCAAAAGGCGCTCTATGGCTTAAGCAAGCACCATGAGCATGGTATGAATGCCTTAAGGAATTCTTGCTTAAACAAGGCTTTGAAATAGGCAAAGCCGACCCTACCCTTTTCACTCACAAAGTTGGGAAAGATATATTTGTGTGCCAAATATATGTTGATGACATAATATTTGGTAGTACTAATCATTCTTTTTGTGAGGAATTTAGTAGGATCATGACCAAGAGATTTGAGATGTCCATGATGGGTGAATTGAAGTTGTTCCTTGGATTTCAAATCAAGCAAGTGAAGGATGGAACTTTCATTAGCCAAACGAAGTACACCCATGATATGCTCAAGAAGTTTGACATGGTGAATGCCAAGCCTATCAAAACTCCCATGCCAACCAATGGACATCTTGATCTCAACATTGAAGGAAAAGCCGTGGATACCAAGGTAAATTGTTCCATGATCGGCTCTCTACTTTATTTATGCGCATCTAGGCCTGATATTATGCTTAGTGTGTGCATGTGTGCTAGATTTCAAGCTAACCCTAAAGAGTGTCACTTAGTGGCCGTTAAGAGAATCTTGAGATATCTAGTATACACTCCTAACCTTGGCTTGTGGTATCCTAAGGGCTCTAAGTTTGATCTACTTGGGTATTCGGATTCCGATTACGTCGGTTGTAAAGTAGATCAAAAAAACACTTCAGGGACATACCAATTCCTTGGATGATCCCTAGTATCTTGGAGTTCTAAAAAAATTGTGTAGCCCTTTCCATCGTCGAGGCCGAGTATGTTGCAGCCAGTGCATGTTGTGCTCAACTACTTTGGATGAGGCAAACCCTTCAAGATTTCGGATGTCATTTTTACCAAAATCCCATTATTATGTGACAATGAGAGTGCCATTAAGCTTGCAAACAATCCCGTAAGTCACTCTAGAACCAAGCTCATAGACATCCATCATCATTTCTTGAGAGATCACGAAACCAAAGGAGATGTCGAAATTCGCCATGTAAGCACCGAAAAGCAACTAGCCGATATCTTCACAAAGCCCCTCGATGAGTCAAGGTTTTGTGCTTTACATAGTGAGCTAAATATGCTTGATTCTCGTAACATGGTTTGAATTTTAGCATGCCTCTGTTTGATAAACTAGTATCTAGGCAAAAGAGTTGAAAATTTTCATATTATGCATAAAATGATTTATAAAAGACAACGTATGTATCATGATCATGGTTTGTACTGATTATTTGTTTTTGGTCATGGTATATAGGTGACATGTGCCCATATCTAATATAGATAGAGTCATATAGATTATAGCTAACTCCCACTATTTTGGGGAGTGCGGCAGTGCCACTCCTGCCATGCGGTAGTGCCGCACTTTGAATCTCAATTGAGATTCGGCCCAAACGGTTTTACTGTAGGGCCCATTTATTTTTCCTCTTATCCTCAGGATTGTAGTAACTTCCTTCCATCTCTCTCTTTCCCCCCACACTAACACCTGCGCCTCTGTCTCCTCTCACGCCCGTGTCGTCGTCGTCACTTGGCCACGCGTTACCAATCTCTGGTCGTGCCACGGTAGCTGCCAGCTCTCCCTCAACGACGCTGATGGTTACTACTGCCCCTGGCCCGAGCAGTTTCTTCCATCTCCTCCCCTATCCTCGGTTGAGAAGATGGAGCACGGAGATAATGATCGAAGGGGGAAAAGGAAGATGAATGAGCAAAGAGACAATGATCCACCTCACCATGGTTGAGGGATGTCAACAGCAGTAGGCAGTAGTGTAGCTCCAAGGGGACTTGGTGACAAGGGGAGGCATGAGCAATACATTGAAGATGAGGAAAGGCTAGAGATGATAGGTTGTACCACTAATGTCATTCCCGACACCCCACAGCATCTTTTTGAGTTTGATGGCAGATACATGAGAGATTTTGAGGGTGAGATCATCATGAGACCTCTAGATGACTCCCGCCATCATGCAGTTGTCAACTATTCCAAGAGTTGGAAGCGGTGGAAGAGGCAAGGGAGATCAATCCCTATGTAGTGCATAAAGATTTGGGCATTGATTACAGATTCTAGAATGAGTTTTATTCCAACTTTTATGCCACTGCCATTCTTGCATCCAAGAAAACCAAGATCATCAAGATGCAATATATTGATTGGGATGAGATGTAGGAGAAGGAGGAGCCTAAGTTTGACAAGGTGATCAAAATTTGTGACAGGTTCTAGCTTTCAGACATCATGGGTTTCTAGTATAACTAGAATGAGGAAGTCCTTGCATAGTTTCATGCCATATGAGATTCACTGGATGACTTTATCACTTTTAGCTAGATTCTTGGCTTTGGGGAGGAGCACAGAGGTTACACTTACATTCATGATGAGCCTCAAGCTAAGATCCATGACATCAGTTACATGTGGAGAGATAGAAGGATTGCAGATGGCAAGAGGAGTGGTCTACATAGCTTCTATTATATCCTCAACAACCTCATTAGGAACACCATCAACCCAAAGGATGGAGTAGCCTCAGATATTAATGGCTATGTGAGAAATGTGTTGGCTAGATTCGCTCTAGGTGGGGACAGATTCAATGTCCCTAGATTCATGTGGACTGAATTGAGATTTGTCATGGAGGATGGGAGGAGGGGTCTGCCCTATGCCCCCTACCTCATGTTCATGATTGAGAGGGTCACTAGATTTTATTTTCTGAAGGATGGGATGCATACTGTCTACAAAATTGAGAAGACCTAGCCTGCTGTAGCTACTTAGGGAGTGGAGAGCTCTCATGCTCATGTAGATATCCCTGAATCTCCCCGCTCTAGGTCTCGCAGTGGAGGCAAGATGAAAAAGTTTAGCAAGTGGTTGAAGGCAATCTTTAGAAAGTGCACCTATGCAGCTGACAAAGCGTATGAGACATAGCTTGAGCAACGTCAGCAGCATGGACAGGACCTTCCACCACTTCCTCCTATTCCACCTCCTCCATAGTATGACCTTGTGAGTCTCTCCGACATAGATTTAGATGAGGAGGAGGAGCATAATAGGATGAGACCCTGGAGGGATACCGTTAGAGACAGGGTCGTGCACGTATTGACTCTGACGACGATGATTGTGATGGTGGTGCCGGGACTGCTGCAGGAGGTGATGATATTGATTGGACTAACATCCAAGAAGATGACGAGTAGGTGTTGATCTTTCTTCTTTTCCTCTCCTTTTGGTGCTTATGCCAAAGGGGGAGAAAATTAGAGGGGTCAACAACTTTTCACAACAGCTGCACTTCATGTCCTATTCGATGAGTGTTAGTCTTCGCTAGGTGGAAAGTTTGAGAGTTGCTCAAAACTTTAAATTGAGAAATAATGCTACTATTTGACTCTTTGTTTATCGGATATGGACATGTATCATACAGTCAGGTACGGCTCTGCCGCACAGCAGCAAGCACATGTGTGCATAAACTGTCATTTGCATCATGTTTTACATACCTGACATAGTATGCAGCACCCCATAGGAACTTGGATGTAGGGGGAGCCCCATCACTTTCACTAAAATGTGAATCTTGGCTTCTTATGCTAATTTGAGAATTTAATTCTCTATTCACATATTTAGGGTGAGACTCTACACCCATGGCTCAAAAAGTCTCAGTATTTATTTCATATCTTTTGTAAGCTCTAATTGGGTTGTCATCAATCACCAAAAAGGGGGAGATTGCAAGTGCAATCAAGCCTTAATTATGGGTTTTGGTGATAATGACCTCATAATTGAGAACTAATGAGATTTATCGAGATGACAAGCAGGGAATTTATATTCGAGGATGCTACATGAAATGGAGGAGCCCTCAACTACAAATATAGATGGCTTCAAACTCAAAGGAGGTTTAAATTCTTTTATATATTGAATTTGAGTATAGAAAAAGCCATACTATAAAGGAGGGCACAATGCTTAAGCTAATCTGTGCTACTAAGTGCTCAAACAACCACATGCATCCTCAAATTCACAGCCAAGACAATCTAAACTTCACTATTATCCTTACTAGCTTGCGGGGTGCGAGGTCCGACTCGCCCGACCCCTTGGGTGCGGGCTCCCACCTGACCCCTTGGTCGTGGGCTCTATCTCGCCCGACCCCAAGGTCGTGGCTCTGCCTCGCCCGACCCTTGGTCACGGGCTCGGCTCGCCTAACCATTTGGTCACGGGCTCCGTGTCGCCCAACCCTTTGGTCCTGGGCTCCGTCTCACCTGGCCCTAAGGTCACGGGCTCTGGCTCGCCCAACCCTTTGGTCGTGGGCTCCGTCTCAACCGATGCTTTGGTTGCAGACTCACGTCTCGCCCAACCCTTTGGTCATGGGCTCTGGCTCGCCCGACCCTTTGGTGGCGGCCTCATCTTGCCCGACCTCAAGGCCGCGGACCTCATCTCGCCTGACCTCTTGGGTGCAATGTCCATTGGGGGCTGGGGGTATATATACCTTTTCTTTTTCTCCCCAATGGCTATCTACGATTTAAGTGACCGTTGGGGCCTGGGGGTATATATACCTTTCCCTTTCTTTCCCAACGGTAACAAACCAACCTGCTTCCTTCTTCCTCACTTCAGCACACTCAAAACAAAGTAGGAGCTCTCTCTCTCACTCCATTGTTGACCTCAAGTCCCCAAACAAATCCATTGATTTCCCCATCAATCCTTGAGGGATAAGGGTCCAAAACTTGATAAGAGAGCATCTCCATTGATTCCAAACTCTAAAGAGCACTTGGTTCATGTTTTGGCTGGCGATTGTGTTTGTTACTCTTGGAGCTTAGCTCCTAGCCGGCTAGAGCGTCTCCCGGTGAGTTTGCCAACTTGTGTGGTAGCCCCGGGAGGTTTGTAACCACCTCTTGCAGCAAGTAAAATCACCCATCATCTCAAGAGTTCACTCTCTTGACTTGAGAACGAGGTAGGGTTGCAAATCCCTGCAAATCCCTAAGCCTTAGTGGCATACCTCAACAACGTGGACTTAGGCAAGCCTTGGTGCCGAGCTAAACCACGGGATAAATCCTTGTGTCATCCTATGCTTGTGTTGCTACACTTGTGTTCTTGTTGTTGTTGAGGTGATTTCTAAGATTGAGGCCGATCTACTTGTGTGTGGTGTTCCCACCACTTTCAGCTATCGATCTGTGATCTACCACCCTGCAGGAAGCTAAGAAATTTACCCGAACTAAATTTCGTTGGGTAGATTTTGAACTATGAACTAATCTCTCCAAAGATGCAACAATGCCATGCTCAAAGAGCGGCAGTGCCACTGGTGAATTTGGCTTTGGTTTGAGTTGAATTGTTATAGGCCTATTCACCCCCCCCTCTAGGTGTACCAAAGATCCTACAATCCTTGAGAGAAAAGGCTCTAAAACTCGATTAGAGAGCAGATCCACTATTTCTCAAAGCCTAAGAGCACTTGATTCATGTTTTAGCCAGTGGATTGTGTTTGTTACTCTTGGAGCTTGCTCCTAGCCAGCTAGAGCATCGCCTGTGGAGCTTGCCAACTTGTGTGGCAGCTCCGGGAGGTTTGTAACCACCTCTTGAAGCTAGTAAACTCACCCCTCATCTCAAGAGTTAACTCTCTTGACTTGAGATCGAGGAAGGGTTGCAAAGCTCTAAGCCTTAGTGGCTAACCTCAATAACATGGACTTAGGCAAGCCTTGGTGGCAAGCTGAACTATGAGATAAATACTTGTGTCACCTTGTGCTTGATTTACTTCCATTGCATTTCATATTGTTCTTGAGGTGATTTCTAGGGTTTAAGGTTGATCTACTTACTTACTCTTGTGCTACCACTTTGTGTTGTTGATCTATGATCTACTACCCTATAGGAAGCTCAGTAATTTCTTCGATCTAAGTTTCCATCCTTAGATTTTGAACTGTATCATGAAATTGTTTGTAGGTGCGGCAGTGTCGCTAGGGTGGCAATGTCGCGGGTTTGAATTGATGTTTGATCAAGTTTTGTTTTAACAGGCCTATTCACCCCCTCCCTCTAGGCTAACCAGAGATCCTACAACTTGACTTTTGAACCATTGAAAACATTGAAAGGTCAAGTTCTTGCTGATTTTATTGTTGAGCATGGTATTGATTTAGATGATAAAGTCAATTACCTTACTTTTACTCCATAGAAATTATACTTTGATGGATCGATTCATAAAGATGGCCAAGGTGTTGGTGTTATTCTTGTTTCTCCCAATGGTGCTAAAATTGGAATGTCAAGCCGATTAGATTTCTATTGCACCAACAATCAAACCAAATATGAAGCTCTCTTATTCGGATTGATCATGTTGTGTTCCATGAAAGTTAAACATGTTGAAGCTTATGGTGATTCTTTGCTGGTGGTACAACAAGTTGCTAGTGAATTTCAATGTTTAGAAGGACCACTAAAAGTTTGTCTTGATGCTTGCCTTGATGTCATTGACTATTTTGCCGAATATCGAATTTGGTATATTCCAAGGCATGAAAATCAAAAGGCCAACATGTTAGCTCAACAAGCATCTGGCTTTAATGTCGGTGGGCATAATTTTCATATTTAGGAACAACCAATGCATGAAAATTTGAATTTTTCTAGTGCAGGTACAGACCAGTCGGCTCAACCAACTCCCTCTCTGATCTGAGACAAGTCGGCTAGTCCGACTGCTCTAGTCGGCTAGGTCGACTCCACCAAGTCGGCTAAGCCGACTGCTCCAATCGGCTTAGCTGACTCCCCTATGACCAGCCCGGTCAATTCACCCGAGAAGCTCCCAAATCAGCCCGACATGACTTCCAGTGATGTTAGGGATGATTTAGAAGATTGGAGGACTCCCTTGCTGAGATATCTACGTGATCCAAGTGCTAAAATTGATAAAAGTGTTTGGCGGAGCGCTTTCAAGTATGTGTTGCATAATGATGAGCTCTATCGGAGAACCATCGAAGATTTGTTGCTCAAGTGCTTGGGATCAGATCAAGCAAGAGTGGCTATGGGAGAAGTCCATGAAGGCATTTTTGGTACGCATCAATCGGCCTCGAAGATGAAGTGGTTATTGCGTAGAGTTGATTTTTATTGGCCTACTATGATGGCCGATTGCTTTCGTTACTACAGAGGATGCGAAGAGTGCCAGAAGTTTAGAAATGTTCAGCTTGTGCCTGCTGCTATGCTTCATCCTATTATCAAACCATGGCCTTTTTCTGATTAGGGGTTAGACTTCATTGGCCAAATACATCCCCCATCTTCAAAGGGACACCATTTTGTGTTGGTTGCTACGGATTACTTTACTAAGTGGACCGAAGCAGTTCCTTTGAAGAATATGACACACAAGGAGGTAATTGAGTTCATTACTGAGCATAACATCCATAGATTCGGCATCTCTCAAACATTAACTATAGATCAAGGGACGTCATTTGTGTCTAAGGAGGTGAGGGAATTTGTTGAATTATATAAGATCAAGTTGCTCAATTCATCTCCATACTATGCTCAAGCTAATGGCCAAGATAAGTCTAGTAATAAGATTTTGACCAAGCTTATCAAAAAAAAGATTGAGGAAAATCCAAGAAGGTGGCATGAGATTTTGTCTAAAGCTCTATGGGCACATCATATTTCAAGGCATGGTGCTACCAAGGTTACTCCTTTTGAGTTGGTATATGGTCAGGAGGTCGTGTTACCTATCGAGGTGAATTTGGATGCATACAGGCTTGCTAAATAAAATGATCTATCAGCTGTTGTCTATCATGATTTGATGATGGATACCATCGATGAGGTGACTGACGTAAGATTAAAAGCTCTCAAGGAAATAGAGAAAGATAAGGCTCGAGTTGCCAAAGCATACAATAAGAAAGTCAAGAGCAAATCCTTCCAAGTGGAAGAATTAGTGTGAAAACTATATTACCAATTGGATCGAAGAGCAATCAGTTTGGCAAGTGGTCACCAAATTGGGATGGTCCTTACAGAGTGATCAAAGTCATATTCGATAATTATTATCTGCTAGAGACATTGCAAGGTGAACGTCTCATAAGAGCATTTTAAGGAGAGGTACTTAAAAAGTACTTTTCAAGTGTTTGACAAGAAGCCTAAGTGCTCTCCAAGCAATGGTCGATACATGTATCGCCCTTACAACAAAAATGGCTGATGTATATATCGCCCTTAGTTGCTGAGCAGCCGATGAGATGGGTATTGTCGTTGTTCGATTTTATTTTGTTTGATTAAGTGTTTTTAGGTTCATGCATCATTCACCTAAAAACAGGGGGCATATGTTGACACTCAAAAATGTCCCAAGGTGGTTTTGGGCACCATGAACAAGTTATAAACTGTCATGGGCAAGCTAGAGGTCAAACGGTGCGACAAAATAACAAACAAAATGCGCGGAGAAGACAGCGAGCCAAGCTAGTCGGCTGAGCCGGCTTGCCCCCTCCCAGTCGGCCTCTGGAACCAGCCGCGGGGCTGACCCAACCCGCAAAAGTCGGCTTAGCCAACTCCATCTAGAAACCGAGTAGGAGACTTCCTCAAATCGGTTTTTGGTATATTTTGACGTGGGAAACTTGGAGAACGCGTCTTGGAGATGTTTTCTACTAGAATAAGACCACCCTCTTTATATATATGAGAGGATCACAGCCGATTGAGTTCTCATCTATCCAATCGTCAAAAATACAACATATCAACTCCTTTGCCCTAATATCTCTCTTTCAACCCTTCCTGCTGCTCATTGAGTTTCCCGGCGAGATTCAGCGGCATCCTAGGTGGCATTGCTGGTTCTAGGAGATCATCCATGTGCTCCTCCCCGACGGGTCCTCCCGGGAGAAGTTCAGGAGCGTTTTCAGCCAAGGAACGGGCTCTACATCGGCCTTATCGCTCTCTAGATTGGTCGATGCTTTCTTGCTGCGTTGCAGGTTGATCTACAACCTCTTTAGGCGTCTAGGGCCCTGCTGATGTGTTGGTTTGGGGTTATCTTCAACGTCAACAGCTTGCCAACCATGGAAATTCGATACGCTGTGAGAGTCAAATTCACCGCTGGTGCCAAACGCCATATGAGGTTTTGGGCTTAAGTGGTTTCTCTTTTTTGTCGGTCTTAGTTGGGATGATAATGTTGATAGAAAGATGATATACTCCGTATATGTGTGCCAATGGAAAAGTTTCATGTCCAACGGGCAAAATGGTGAGGACCAACCAAATTTGGAAAAGGCGCACACTCATTTCAGGATCCAAACCTCGTAATCTTCAATCAATAACTATCCTCTTATAACTCAAATTTTGTTCTATTAAAAGTGTTATCATTAGCTTCTTCTCTATTCTATTAAGGCCAGTCTCAGTGGGGTTTCATTAGAGTTTCATAGGCATTAAATAGGCTGATGTGGCATCGTATTGATGAAAAGAGAGATGATAAGAGCTTCATGGGAGTAGAGAGAGTTTCATGGGGATGAAACTCTTCTGCACTATTTCCAAAATATGGATGTATTGGTAACAGGGTCATGAAATCTCCATTGAGACTGGCCTAATACGTGCTCGACAAATTTCTTGCAGGTTGCTTCTCTATTCTATTAATATGTACCTCATAATCTTGGATCAATAATTAACCCCATCAGCTTAAGCTTTTGGATTAAATTGGTCGGTGTATGTAAGTTAATATGTTATTATTAAAGTCCACGGTCTTGAGTTCAAATCTTGGCTAGCATAATTAAATAAAATATATAATTATTATTGCTCATTCATATTCCACGTCTGAGGCCTAAGCGGGCCTCTACGCCTCTCCCCATTAGTTTAAGCTTTTATGTTGAACGGATTCATATTTGAAACTACTTTGGTATGGTTATGATTATATTGCTACAGATAATACAGTTTAAGAGAACTTAAGAGTCAATAATGTGTATTTTTGTCTGCTAAATCAAATCACGCCTTGCATTTTGGAATGGAGGGATTGCAATACAAGGCTTCATTGCCTATCAGCCTATATATGCGAGGGGTCCGATAGAGTTAGGTTATTTATTCTCATAGGAAAGCTTCAGTGCAAGTTCCGATGAATCAGTGTGTTTTCGCTTTACTTTCTAGTGTATATATATATGTTTTTATTTAAGCTACCGGCTATCATCTCGGTTGAATTATAACGTCCCTAGATATGTAGACTTGTTGGTGTGTTGTGTCACACGTGGAACACGTAACAGGCCCGTGCTATAGAAAATGATGGATGGCTATACCACACTTCCAATTCGAAGCTAATCATCAGTGCAATTGTCGAGGGCAAAAAAAAAAAAAAAAAAAAAAAACAGCTCGTCATGGCCTGCTACCAATCCTCTTGACTTCTACCCAAAGTTTAACTTAGTATCTGAATCGACACTTTTGGTGTGTGAAGAAAAAGATCTCAACAACAGGGCATAAACTTTATCACCCAGTGATCATCATATATTTGAGGTGGTTGCCAGAAAGGATCTAGTCAGTGGGGATGAGCTTTCTATCTGCTTGGTCGGTGAGAGAACATTTTCAGGCGCCCAGAGCTCGATTCCAGCCTAGTGTGCTGTTGGACATGTATGCTGATCAGTGTGCTGTTGGACATTGCTGTGTTAAAGCTGCTTTGATCCGAGACAGAATCCATCTCCTCATTTTTCATTTTTCTTCGTCATTCATGTCTCGAACAAAAGGATATTCCGTACGTCCCCTGATCAAATAAGGGCATCCACGGTGCTCCGCTTAAAACGTGCTTAAGACATGCCACCTCATATATTCAAGGATGTGAAAAAGATAGGGTGGACAGAAAGATCAAAGATGTATCTTGAAAAGTTGAAAGAATTATCTACGCAAAGTAAACAAGCCCTTGTTTAGTTCCCAAATTCTGCACCCCCAAACTTTGGAGTTACTGTTTACCCAAATTCTGCATACTGTGTCAGGAAATTGCAGCAGCCACCAGCGGCAGGTGTGGTGGCTTGTCATGATGGAAATTTTGCATGCCCCCAGTTCGTTGTCATGCACAATCGCATGAACTGTAAGCTCTACACACTTTATTGCATATTCAAAAACTCAAGAAAAATGTAGTCAAATCCGCCGAAAATTGTTAGAGACATTCGGATAGTACATAAGCAAATACATCTTCTCAATCTCAGATTATTCACGACCTATTAAACAAATGATGAGCCAGCCTGTCTCGGAATGCATTCATGCTTTCCATGTCCGCACTGTCTGGAGCAGGCTCTGTCTCAGGCTGATCCACATATGCTTCAACTGGCGCATAGTTTACATTGATGTCTAGCATACCAAAGTCACCATCAAAGTCACCATTGATCCTGATGAAGTTGTGCAACGCCATGCATGCAACTATTATATGTGTCTGTGTCTCAGGTGGATACGACGGGATGTTAAACAATATGCGCCACTTCATCTTCAACACTCCAAACGCCCTTTCGATGATATTTCTAAGAAATGAATGCGCATAATTGAATATCTCCTTAATACCTTGTGGTTCGGGGGGCGTTTTGAAAGTCTTGGATGTGATACTTGGTCTGCCGGTAAGGAGATAGAAACCCGGGGCGGTTTGCATACCCCGAGTCCACCAGGTAGTACTTCTCTGCAGCAGTAAGTACCTGTAAGTTTAACAAGCTTCAATTAGAAAACAGTATTGAACTAGCAGCAACGTGTGTACCTCTAGGCGCCTTAGGGAAGAAATCTCTGTACTTTGTGAGTGCATCATCTAACACTCTCATGTCATGCACTGATCCAGGCCAGCCAGCAAGGACAAAAGTAAAGACCATGTCAAAGTCACAAACGGCCATGACATTCTGGGATGTCTTGCCCTTCCGACACATGTGCTGCATAAACTTATCACTTGGCACGACCACAGGAATGTGAGTGCCATCTATTGCCCCTATGCAACCCTTGAATTCAGGATAGAACCTAACATTCTGGACCCTAGGATGCATTGTTGTAAAATCTGTGTCCCTAGGTTTAATGATGTCGGCAGATAGGTCTAACACACTGTTGAGGACTTTGTAAAAAAGGTTGTGCACAGTGCCTAGTGATCTCTCAAATCTGTCCTCTGCTTGCCTAACTGATTGTGGAGCCCCAAGTATCCAAAGGAACATTGCTAGAGCCTCAATAGAGGTAGACTTGGTTGAGGATGTGAGGCCATAGTTTGTAGTCAACAAACTATGCAGACTATAAAACATTTGGGGACTCATTCTAAACATGTTGTAGCAGGCAGTTTCATTGGCAAGCTTGTTTTGTACCCATTCCTCACTAGTACATGGTGGCTTCCTATACGCAGCTCTATTGCAATATTTGTCTAGATGTATAGCGTAGTCATACGTACCATAGATAAATGCTGCTTCATCATCATCTTCTAGCAGCATTTTCCAAAACTCCTCCCACCAGTCGTCGTCATCATCCACTTGAGCATTAACTTGATCAACAACCTCCTGGCCATTGCAATAGAACACACAGACAATCAGTAAAAAAACGGTTGCTACCCACTATACTCATGCAAGGCTACCTCAATTCAAACATACCATGACCTCACACAGGCAATCAATATAAAAACAAAAATGAGCTTGAGAACTTAGTTTAACAACCATGCTGCAAATTAAGGGCTTAATGACATTGTTCATCATCACAACCTCGCACATAAAAGACATAGTTCATATAGGACTAATGATCTGCACACACAAAAGACATAGTTCATCATGCCAACTATAGTCACATATAGGTGAAATGCATGGATAGATGGTTCTAGTTTCCGACCCCAGCATAGTGCTTAATGACTTCAAGCCTTGCTTCCACAGGTGTTTCGAGGAAGACATTCCTGGCATCGTCATCTTTGCAGATATTGATCACACCAACCCACAGCCCTTGTATCTTGTGCGCCCCAACCTCTCTTGCTGCAGCCGCAACCAATTTATGTTCTTGTTTCTTGATGTTCTTCTCCTCATCAAGAGCCGCAACCTGTTGCTGCCTCTCCTTCCAGCAGTTTTGCATCATTGCGGTCCTGATCTCATAACTGGAGTTGAACCTGCTCATGTTGGCATCCATGGACCGAACAGCTACGCTCTTGGACTTCTTGCTGGGAGATGATGCACTGCTGCGAGTGCTGCTGCTCCTCTTGCTTCCAGAGCTGACTGGGGTCGCACAGCTCAGAGGGGTGACCTGGTCATGATCTTCTTCTTCTTCGCCGCTGCTAACGTAGTGAAGGCGGCGGCTCACCCCAGGAACAAATGAGGTTTCTCCGTTCACGGCAACTCTGGCGAACATGCGGTCCAGTTCATCAATGTATTCTGGCCATCCATCTTTGAGTTCCATCCAGTCTTGCTTCCCCTGCAGTGCAAACAACAACCCATGTACTGTCAAAATCAACAATAGATGGGAACCACAGAGCAACAATATATGAGTACAAAGCTCATGAACCTTGCAATGGTCTTCCCACCACTTGTCAGAAGCAACCACAGAGCCATCTTCTCTTCTACCCAAGCCTGTGGCCTTGTGCCGAAGGTCCTCGATGAAAAGCCAAAGCTGTTTCAACTGTCTATACTTATGGCTATTCTAACATCATGAAGCTTACTAGGTCATGTCGAAACCACATCTCCGGACATCTTTCCACCCCCATTTGGTCATGTTGCCATTCTTGCAGTTACCCAAATCAATTTGGGTGCAGTAAATCTCACAAAACTTCTTAGTATCATCTTTGTTCCACTTTGCCCTGGTTATCTCATTCTGTGGACATTTTAATGGACAAGCAATGCATGAACAATACCTCGTATGAAACTAAGCATTACAAATCGAGCCATGGAATATGGCAGGGAATAATGTAAACACAAAGGCAGAACTTCGATTCGAAACGTGCAAATGGGAAGCGAGATGTACCGAGACGGGAGGGTTGTTGTCGCCGGCCACTGCATGACCCGCGTCGCGACGACGGGCACCACGCGACCTGGATGCAGCTTCAGTCAAGACGACGATGCATTGTAGTGCACCCCACCCGCTGCTTTGGCGAGCACGCGCGGACGGGAGGGGGGGCCCCTTGTTGCTGATTCCGCCCGCTTTAGTCGCCATAGAGCGAAGGATGCCTTCGCCGACGCGTCGATGTGTGGCCAACCTTCGCTATGCGTTGACGTTGAGCCCGACATATACGCAGCTGGCACGGGACGGGATGGTCGACGACGAGAGCGGATGCGGCACGGAGGTGTACGAAGTTGTGGCACGGATCCGGAGCCCGGACGGCGCCGAGAAGAGGTTCCTCAGCGGCGGGCGTCGTAGTAGTCGGAGACGTTGTCGTATCCGGCGACGTCGAACTTCGAGCCGCGTTGATTGCCGACGTTGAACTCCGAGCCATTCCTTCGCCGTTGAAGCCGTCCATCGCCGCCGACGACGGGGTCAAGCACGCGATCGATCCGGTGCGGACGCGGTGGATCCGACCGACAATGGGGTGGATCTGGCGGTGGAACGGTGGATTCAAGCGGAGGCGGCGAGAGGAGCGGCGGGGGAGAGGGAGAGCGGCGCTGCGGGAGAGGGAGCCGGCGCTAGGGTTTGGGAGTGCGGCTAAGGAGTGTGGATGAGCGAGAGAGGATGGGGGCGGTCATCGGCGGGGGTATTACGTCCACACAATATCGGCCGAATTTGAGCGGTCCAAAGTTTGCAGGCCTGTTTAGTTCAAGAAGGCCGGAACACTGTGCAATTCTGGATTCCTCGCCTGAATTCGGGCGAACTAAACGGGCCCCAAATGGAGATGATAGGCAATCGTTGGATGTTTCCATATTATTGGGGCTAGGCTGTACTATCAAAAATAACCAAGCTGGAGCAATTAAGCTGCAGGATACAAATCTGATCCAAAATAGTGCATTGGAATGATTGTTTCTATGTATTTATTGCGGATTAACCAGCGCATTCTTTCTCCTTGATTCTTGATACAATTGATTGTAGCACAAGCCAGTATATTCCCTCCAGCCAATGTTCCTTGACGTTTCGGACAGGGCAAACAGTATGCTTGCTGCAACTTTTGCTTGTCTCAAACATCAATCTCTGCTGGCTGGAGGTAGCATGCATCCATCTGCAATGCGGGAGTGGCTTGAGACATCTTCGTCCTGTTCGTTTGGGCTGGTTTGGCTTATAAGTCATGGCTGAAAGTACTATTGATTGGTTTGGTGTGAGAAAAAAATACTGTTCGTTAGGTGATAAATCATGACTTATAAGCCAGATACGAGCAAGCGAACAGACTGCTTGTGCGTAGGTTGGTTTGGGTATAGCATTTTCATCTTGCAAAGCACATAAATTTGGTTTTATTATTTTCCTTTACTATTTCTGTTTTGAGTTTTAGCCGGGGTTTCATGTTTTAGTTTCCAAGATTATATGCTGCCCCATGAAACTCATTTCATCCGTTGAATTTTCATCATCTCTCTTCAACTATATTGTTTTTACGGCTGATAAGCCGGCTGTGGATATTTTGTTGTGAGAGAAAAAACACTCTACCATGACTGATAAGTCGGGCTGATAAGTTCAAGCGAATAGGATGACTATGTCATGCATGTCAACTTATTTAATATTTATGAAACTCTCATGAAACCTCCACTAAATCTGGCCTTATAAACTCATGTCAACTTTGGTCTCTTTGTTAGTATACGTCCGCTTGTATATGTAACTTATCCCCCATGCCTTCTTTATTATGGTTTATTACACTCACCTGAGGGCAAAAGGGCAATAACCATTCTGATAACTTTTCCTTTTTTCAGAAAATGAAAAGAGAGAATGTTTGTGTCTTTACGCCCACTGAAGGAGTGAAGACTCAAACGTGCTTGCCAGCGAGAGATAGGGATGGCAGCAAAGATTCCAGGCCACGATATACTCCCTCAGTCTCAAAAATAGAGTCGTTATAGAATCATGTTGGTTAAATTTTCTTAACTTTAACTAGATTTATAGAAAATACGTCCGATATTTATATCTTAAAATAAATTTATTATGAAAATATATTCAACGATCTACCTAATGATACTAATTATGTATCATAAATATTAATATTTTGTTAAATATATTTAATCAAAGTTAAAAGTTGCTGATTTTTTAAGCGAGAATGACTTTTTTTTTGACCGAGAGAGTATGGGGGTAGTGTGCTCATGATCATACGTACGATTCCTGTGGCCCATACCCCCATAGTACAGAGCTTGTATCTTACTCCATCCGTTCCATCCGTTCTAAATTATAAGTCGCTTTGACTTATTTGATTTATCTATTTTGTTATATATCTAGACATATTAATATATCTAAATGTATAGCAAAGTGAATATACTAAAAAAAAAAGTCAAAGCGACCTATAATTTGGAATATATAGTATCTCCCAAGGTCTATAAAGGGATCAGTCGCTATCATATGTCTGTTCAAAGGGAACAGTTTGATAGTTATTAATAAAGTATATCTGACCTGGCAATTTACATGGAAAGTTTTTTTCGCTGAAATTTAGCTTACGCTGAATGCTTATATTGATTTGTTGTGAGAGAAAAACAATGTTCGTTTGCTGAAAAGTACTGTTGAAGTAGTGCCGAACAACAGGGCTGCAAACGATATGTAAAGTGAAAACACACAATAAATAACCTGTTCCACGAATTATTAGGTGAAAATAGTTTAAGATGAGAAGTAGTTATACCAATAACCATAGGTGATTGTTAACATTCATATATCTCTATTTTGGTGGACAGCAAAGTACATCTGCAGATGCCGTCCCTTGGTGATTAAGGCATAAAAGGATAGAGACAGACCAGATCAGTCCAAAGGATCAATGGGCCCTCGAATTATTTGTCCACAGTTGGTCACTGCCTCACCGGTGATGGTGAATAAGGCATAAAAGGATAGAGACAGACCAGATCACTCCAAAGGATCAATGGGCCCTCGAACTATTTGTCCACAGTTGGTCACTGCCTCACCGGTGAAACTACACAGTTGAGATCCACAATCAAGACCCTCATTTATGTCCTTGCTTAATTTGCCTCACTGGAAGAAATTTTATATGCTCTTTCTCAGAAGAAAATTGAATTTCTGCATGCCCTTGTTTCTCCGACTTGCACACAGAAGTAGTTCAAGACAACCCATGGCGGTGGCGGAGCTTCAGGATCAGAGGAGGCTAAGTCTATCATAACCAACAAAACAGAGGGAGCATATTAGTACTTTTCTTGTCAATTCAGTGGTGCAATTAAGTACTTACTTAAGAAATTGTTGGGGGTATTTAAATCCAGAGGCTTCACATCGATTGTTCGGATAGTAATAATAAAATAAATTACAGAAGTCCTCATTAATCCGCGAGACAATTTTATTAAACCTAATTAATCCATCATTAGCACATATTTACTGTAGCATCATATTATTAAATCATAAACTAATTAGACTTAAAAAATTCATCTCACAAATTAGTCTCAACCTATGCATTTATTTTCATAATTAATCTATATTTAATACTTCATACATATGTCAAACATCCGATGTGACAGGGACTGAAGTTTAGGCCATGGCGATACATGAAGCAACGTATCATGGACGTGCCTGCTCAATGGTCATCCGCAGTAGCTGGGGGCATCTTTTGAAGGGACCAATCAATACCTTATCACATCCTCACAGTGGTCGGTAGTTCCTGCTGACTTCATCTGCGGGCCAGGTACAAACACGGAAATGACGGCCACGGTGCTGCACTGCTGCGACTAGCACGGCACCACTGAAAAAATTAGCACGGCATTTTTAAGTACTGATGAGGCATGGTCACAAGCTGAATCAGAATCCAACGTCTTCACGCACTGCCCCACCTGTTGATCCTCTGAAAAGTTCAGCATGGCACATGGCTGGGTGAGCTTTCCGATGACAGCTGAACGGGAATGATTTCGCTAGCCAAGCATACTTCCAACCATTAAACATTGTCGCCATATGGCACGGAATACATCTATCGTAGGCCCAGTTATACTTAATCACCATCCTCTCTCTCTTCCGGCGACCCTCCCTCTACCTCCATCTCTCTCCCACATCCTCACCACTCTCTGACACAAACACTAAGGGAGTAGTGACTACTGTCCTGTTGTGGCACTGACTGAGTTTGAGCTCCCTTGACCACAGAATCCCATGTATGGCGCACATGCTTTCTTTCGTCAGCTTCGTTCCCTCTGTGTCTTTAACATATAGCCGAAGCAGCAAGCTCCATGATCAGCTCTTCCAACTATTCTATTTCTACTATAGCTGAAGGGTTCCTGAGGGTAGCATGCCATCCATGGTGGATTCTACTGTCGAGGCTCCAAAATCCAAATGCTGAAGCCAACAGGAGGTAATAGCCTAGTCGCATACTCTCATGTGTTTTGCTCTCAGCCCTTCACTGGTTGTGTCGGTTGGGGACTGTTTTCTTTGATGGGGACATGGTGATGGATATGAGGCACAGAATCCCCAGTCTTGAAGGTGAAAAGAGCTAGCCGAGATATTGTGAGCTTCCTTCTCTTCCAATGCTCCAAGCCTTATTTGGCACTCGAATTGCTTTGCAAGGAGAAGCGATGGATCCTTCATTTACCTTGCTTCATGATAGTTTCCGCATTATTTAGCCTTGGAAATGCGGGTAGTTGGACGCCTTCAAGTACAACTGACCTTTTCTTGATAGGTGATAGAGACCTGGGAACTCCAAGCTGGTCTTAAGCAATGTATGGGGCGGCTATGGGCTCTCCGGAGGCAGCTCCCACATCCAACATTTCCCTTCATATTGTTCTCTGCAGACATTTGACCGAGCATGGAAGTGCAGGTACGAACTAGGAACACCTTCTTCTCTTGTATAGATTTATGTTCTTTTTATTTCTGCTTTTTCGCCGTCTAGTCTTCGAGTCTGACAAGAAAAAAAATGGTCAGAAAATTTATTGGAAAATCATAGCAAAAGTCTTGGATGTCAAATAAACGTAGTAAGCTTAGACCTGCTGAAACAGTCCAATTCGGTTTTTGTCTGACTTCAACAAAATACTGTTCTCTTTTTTTTTTAATCTTCAATATTACTACTTCATTCCTAAATGATAGGCGGTATCACCAGTAGATAAGGAAACCGGACCAGAAGGATAGAGTAGCTATACTGGTTCATTCTGCCGGCTTTGCATAATACCGAACATGGATGGCAAATCAGGGAAAACGGTGCAGAGTCTGCCTGATACACTGTCATCCCTCGTGGGGCTCAACAAGTACCTCACACCCAGCTGGATTGAATCAGTGTCTCACATCATCGAGGAGTTGTCACCAACCAAACCAAAGATGAAAGTAATGGTTCACACGGCTCAAAATATCTGTCCTGATTATACAGAATCAGATGCTAAAGTTGCAAAGATTCAAGGTATGCAGTTCTAACACTTCCCCTCGACCTCTAAACATTTCTGAATATTTTTTTCTTTTTTTGGTTACAGAACAGATAAACTATTTTTGCTGAATGTTCGACTAAAGCAGATAACACAGCAATAAAGTTCTCATATCTTCTCTTTGTTTGGTCATGACAGAGGAACTGGTTTTGCTGAATGCTAAACTAAAGCAGATAACACTGCAGAAGAGGCAGTCACTAAATAACTATTTGGATCTCAAAGGTTGAACTTTCTCCTCGATTTTTTGTGTTTGGCTTGATATATATAAATGTCACTAAATGTAATGGAAGTTGTTATAGTTCTGTTAATTCACATGCATTCATTTTCCAGGAAATATAAGGGTGTTCTGCCGTGTAAGGCCTTTTCACCATGAAGAGGATTATCAATCCAGAACTCTGTTCACCCTGGATGAGAGTAATGTATTCCTAAAAGTTGCTGAAACCAAGATAAAGCAATACAAGTTTGACAAGGTTTTCAACCAATGCTCAACACAAGGTATAATAGATTTGCATTTATAGGAACTGTGATGTTGAAGTGAATAATTTGAATGCCAGTCAGATTACAATAGTGTGGTTTCCAGGTGATGTATTTGCTGAAGTTGAACCAGTGATAAAATCAGCTTTAGATGGCTATAATGTTTGCATATTTGCCTATGGTCAGACAGGTAGTGGGAAAACTTATACCATGGTAAGCTCTACTCATTCCAACTCCTTATCTCATTCATGAAGAATAGATGAAAAATAAAAAGTCCAAATGAATCCAAACCAACAGAAATTTAATATGTTGATTTTACAATCCATTACCATTTGAATCAGGAAGGCGAGCCTACAGATCTAGGTGTCATACCACGTGCGATTCAAGCACTGTTTGATCGAACTTCAGAGAGCAACAGAAGGTTTCTGTTCACTTTCAGTATGCTCGAGATATATATGGGAAATTTGCGAGACCTGCTAGTTCCAGGTAGCAAGACACAAGGTTTTAAGAAAGTACCAAGGTAATTTAGCACTTTCTCTTAAAATGTTGGAAGGACTACCTTGTTGCAAAACAAGTAATGAAATCTCATTGACAGTCTACGGACTACAGATGGGAAAATAATGTGAATATTATTCGGTCAATGTTGATAGTTCTGGAAAACTAAAAATATGTAACAATGCTACTATAGTGCACTTGTGTTCCAAGGCTACCTAGCGGTCCTCCACAACCAAGAAAATGAACAGGGCCATTAAAATGGTGCATCAACGCATAGGCAACATATCAGTATGCCGAAAAATAAAGTGTGAATATTTAGACATAATAAAAGGATCTAAATTGGGGGTAGTGTGACAATCCAGCAACTGTCCAAGAGTCAAGACATGAATTGGAATTGGCATAGGTGGTTCTTGTACAATTTTGTTGATGCAGGTTAACTAACTGACATACATATGTGAACACTTATCACCTTTTCATCTTTTCATTTGTTGGAAGTAAACAATTATTCTGTATACAGCCTTTCCATCAAAACAGATCCTGATGGTGGCATCGAGATTGAAAACCTAGTGGCAGTTACTGTCAATAGTTTTCAAGAAGTGAAAAGACTATATGAAGTGGGGACCCGCTTTAGATCAACAGCTTCCACTATGGCTAATTCCACATCAAGCAGATCTCACTGGTAATCTTTTTTACTTTACTGAAGAAAATTCCTTACTATAACAACTGAAAAGGCATCAGCCATGGCTGCATCTGACTGAAAGAGACCCTGAATCAAAAGTGCATGCTTACTGAAACCTTATTATGCTTGGATAGGAAAGTAGCTGCTTTATTGAAAATACCATGGAAGAATTTCTATAGTAAAGCTTATACTCTTCGTTATGTGCAACAGTTTGATTCGTATTGCATTGACCTCATTTGACGCACCAGAGAGAAAAAGGGCAAGAAACAAATTATGGATGATTGATCTAGGTGGAAGTGAAAGGCTTGTAAAGACAAAGGCAACTGGGAAAAGACTCAAGGAAGGAAAAGCCATAAATCTGTCACTGTCAGCCCTAGGGGATGTGATAGATGCACTACAGACCAAAAAATCACACGTCCCTTATAGGTAAATAAAATCCCTAATATACTGGTGTTTGGCAGTTATCACAATAGATTTTTATTTTCGAGACAATGATACACGTTCAACTTCTTAATTCTCAGGAATAGCAAGCTCACACAAGTTCTTAGAGATTCTATAGGTAAGTAGCACCTCACTAACAGTTCCAGAAATGCAGAAAAATTGCTGCTTTCTTATTTTACAAACTCGGTTTTCTTGTAGCTCACCTTGGTGTATTCATGTTGACAGGATGTGAGTCCAAAACTCTGATGCTTGTTCATATCCGTCCAAATGAGGATGATTTGTGTGAGACCATCTGTACCTTGGGTTTTGCAACAAGAGTCAGAAGTATTTGCCTGGAAAATGAAGAACCACAAGTAAGCTTTTGCAGTGACACTAGCTTGTATATAGTCAAGAAAAGAAAATGAAGAGACCAGCTTTGTACATTCCTATGAACTAAACATTAAAGTAGATAAGGAGAAGTCAATGTCAGGCTGCTTTGATTTTCAAAGACAAGTGATAATAACAAGAAGAGAGTATGTTGAACTTGCAAAAAATGTTCGATGTCCCAGAAATTGTAATAACAATCTGTGTCCATGAACACAGATGAGTAATCCATTTATTAGGATGTGGTTCCACACAATCTTTGCTGCAAAAGACTAATGTTTTGATCTTGTACATACAGGAAGTAAAAGCAAGAAAGGAACATTTGTTAATGGAATTAGAACAGGAGATCAGTGATCTAGAACAAGAATGTGAAGGTATTATTAGAAAGATTAAGAAGCTCAAGGAAACAATTGAGCATTTTAAAGGGCCTCAGCCATCTGTTGAAACAAATTTCGACATTTCACATCCATCCAGTGAAGAGCTGAAAACTGACATGTCAAAGAATACAAGGAATTCAAAGAATCAGAGAGATGTTTCTTCCAGGTTACCAAGGTTTATGAAGCCAACAGCATCTAGCCAGCACAGGATAGGCTTAAATAAACACATACCTGTTAGTAACAAGACAAAACCACCAGTGCCACCAAAGAGAAGGCCTTCCTCAGTTTATGCTGAGTCTGTAAGGCTGCCAGTAAATGCTGCGACTTGGCAGTCAGAATGCAGTTCTGAATGCAGTATCTCCATGACAAGTGACATGAATTGGGTACCAAGTATACAGGATGGAACAGAATGCAGCCAGGATACATCAGAATACAAGACCAAACAAGTGATTTTCTCAGAACATGAGAAACCACCACAGGGTCAAGTGATTTCATTCGCAGAATCAGCGAAGACGCTGGATAAAACAGAGGAAATGGGCATTATAGACATTGACAGCTGGATTCATCAACAAATCATTGAAAACACTGGCATATGTCACAGTGAAAGGATGCTAGATATTACTGAAGTAAATGAATATGAAACTTACAATTCTAGTACTGCTTCACCTGTTCAGAAGGAAATGACTAATGGTTCTAAACTCTCACAGGATGAAGATAGCGACCTGAACCTCCCCACGCAAAATGTAGAAGATATCAAGGAAACCAAGGCTCTTAATCAATTCACAAGAACAGAATTATACACTCCTCCATCAAAAGAACTTTGCAGCAATGTCAAAATGAAGGAACATAAGAATGAAAAGCTTGCGTTTCATGGAAGTTGCAGCAGAAGATCACTGCAGGAAGAGCTCGGCAACTGGAAGCCAGAGCAGCCAAACAACGAACCAAAAGCTGTTCCAAACATGCAACCTGAAAACAAGTTCCATGACAATGAACACCATAAAGGTACGTTCTGTTGAACATTAGAGGATGAGCTTACATGAAAATATATTTTCAATGAAAAGAACATTATGCATCTAGTATCATCTAGATTTATTTGTTACTTATAAACTGGTATCAAAAGGGCGGGCCTGGTGCAAGCGGTAGAGTCTTACCGCCTGTGACCGGAAGGTCCCGGGTTCGAGTCGCGGTCTCCTCGCATTGCACAGGCGAGGGTAAGGCTTGCCACTGACACCCTTCCCCAGACCCCGCACAGAGCGGGAGCTCTCTGCACTGGGTATGCCCTTTTTTTTATAAACTGGTATCAAAGTAGGTGAAAGGGTTTGCAGAAAAGCTGTTATGGTCAACTTGGCCAGGGATGCCTGTCCCAGACCTAAGTTTTTAGGATACTCATATACTGAGGTAGATTAAATTCCCAAAAAAGGCCGAATTAGATTAAATTTCCAAAAAAGGCCGAATATTTCAACATACTAACTAGACTAAAAACTAAATCTGCTCATTTTATCATAGTGCAACAAACTGAACCAGTTCGTGGGTTGGACCATTGAACTGGTCAAACCGGCAACCTCACTGTTTGGTTCAGTTAAAAGACTATCCATTCAGTTGAACCGGTTCAGTCGGCCAGTTTTATGATGAACCGGTGAACTGGTTTTGTGATGAACAAGAAATAAGTTTGATGTTTGCCATTAATTTAGTACATTAGACAATAGACTAATGTTGGACCAGTGAACCAGTAGCTTGACCGGTTCGATCTCCGGTCCAGCTTTTCATTCTATGAATTTCATGGTTTTGCTTCCACTTTCACAGTTCTACCACCGTGCATATTGTGCCTAATTGGGAAGCTCTATATTTACTGATTTTGTTCTTCTCTACAGGTAAGTTGACAAAGTTCATTCGAGCCCTTGGAACAGCATGGATTGGTGCTCTTCTTGGACTAGGCACCATGAACCTTGGATTAGAGCAAGACTTCTTCAAGAGCTTAACACTCTGATTTAACTAGAATTTCACCATCTTAAAAGGATTCAACGAAGTTGTATACAATTTTAGTAAGAGTAACTACTTCAGGAATTAATGGGCACAGTGTATATATATTGCCACAATGAAATGTAAACTGCCAATATGCCACAGTGGCAGGTGAATTGCTAGTCTGAAATAGTTTCTTTGATTATAAATGGATAATTTCAAGAAAACTGGGGGGAAATGGGAAGAAATACTATATATGACGAATTTTGTAGTATCATTCTCAATTTCTCATAAATGGTTATTACAGTATGGAGAGAAGCTATTGCAATATCTGAACTTTGAGGGAGAGTTATTTACATCTCCAAGCTATTTCAGCCGATTGGGCTCTATATCAGCCATTAAAAGTAACATGTCACAGTAATGACTCGTATGACATAATATGACATCTTTCAGATAGCAACTTAAATTACTAGAACTTTTGAGCTAAAGCTGTAAAGTAGTGCTGTATTTTGTTACAAATATATGCAAAAGGAGAAGCATGTCAACTGGGGAGACAACCATAAGTTTATATCAAGTCTCGAGGCCCTGCAGCTGATTTTCATACCTGTAAAGGTCCATATGCTTCAAGAAAATCAAATCTATTGTGCAAAAGTAAGTCTATCGTAGATCAGTGTTTTTTAGTTTGACTTTATGTACCAAGCACCACCTACTCTTAAGTCCAAATCCTTTGCAGAGCCTCAGCACATCCCACGTGACACAAATATATATACACTTGCTAAGTGTAAAAAAAAAAACTATACAAAAATATTCAATCCTTCTTCCACAGAAAGAAGTAATCCACGGAGCAATGTATATACTCAATTGACTTCAGTTTACCACTGGTATTGTTTTTTATTTTAAGCATTGATGTCATATAAAGAATCAGATATATTCTGGGCATATCTGTCAATTATGTGAAAAATGCTCTTGCATAGTGATCTTAGCCTTCTTCAATAGCATGTAGTACTTCAGGGAAAACAGAAGCAAAACCAACAGATTTCATGTTAGTGTTGATCTCACATAATACTTCACATATCTTATGTAAGAAAGGATGAGACCCATCCCTGGAAGTGAACTCATGAACCATGCCATCAACTTCAATGGAACTTGCCCCCGGCACATTCCTCAGTCCCCTTTCTTTCATCGCCTTCCGAAGTTTGCTCACATCATCCCACCTTTCCTGTTCTGCAAAAATATTCGATAGGAGTATA
Source organism: Miscanthus lutarioriparius (assembly GCA_904845875.1). NCBI lineage: Eukaryota > Viridiplantae > Streptophyta > Magnoliopsida > Poales > Poaceae > Miscanthus > Miscanthus lutarioriparius. The sequence continues at coordinate 85,513,531 of CAJGYO010000006.1, forward strand.
TAGTTCCCACTATTGTTAGGCTCAAGCTCAATTAGGTGCACCAAGGCTTGTTCTCCAAGATCAGCATCACCATGGGTCCTAGCTGCAGCAAGAAGAGCTCCCCATATTGCTGCATTTGCCTTCAAAGGCATGTCCTTAACCAAATCTTGGGCCTCCTTTAAACAACCAGCACGGCCTAGTAGATCAACCATGCACCCATAATGTTCAACTTGTGGCTTAATCCTGTACTGAGACGCCATGATATTGAAATACCAGCGACCCAGATCAGTTAGTCCAACATGGCTACACGCTGACAAGATTGCTAGAAAAGTGACATCATTTGGCGCCATATTCTCCCTCTCCATCCGGCGGAACATCTCAACAGCTTGCAAACCGAGGCCATGCAATGCAAATCCAGCAATTAGTGTTGTCCAAGTCACGACACTCTTCTCCTCCATACCCTCAAACACCTCCACTGCCTTCTCAATACACCCACATTTCATGTACATGTCTATGATCGCATTCATCAGTGGTATCTCCTGGCTCAAGCCCCGACTGACGACAAATTTGTGCACCCACCCCCCTAAATCGACCGCACCCAGATCCCCACATGCCACCAGAACCGACAGCAATGCCACACCATCAGGCTCGCTGCCATCCACCTGCATCCTTCGAAACACCTCGACTGCCTCCTCCGGACGCCTCATCTGCGCGTACCCGCCGATCACCGTGGTCCATGACACCACATTCCGCTCCGGCATAGCATCGAACAACTCCCGCGCGTGGACCAGGTCCCCGGCCTTCACATACCCGGCGATCATAACGTTCCAGGCCACAACGTCCCTAACGGCCATCTCGTGGAACACGCTGCGCGCGTCGGCGGCGTGTCCGCAGGTGCAGTACAGCTGGACGAGGCTGGCGGAGACGTGGGCGTCGGAGGCCACGTGGCCGGTGCGGAGGAGCAGGGAGTGGAGCTGCGGACCGAGGAGGCTCCTGCGGAGGAGATGCGGCGGGAGGCGCGCGGCGGCCCTGAGGTATACAGAGGGGTGTACGCGGCGGAGGAGCGCGGCGGCGTGGTCGCTGGTTTGCTGCGGGTGGGGCACAAGGCGGAGGGAAGCGAGGAGGAGGGCGGAAAGGAGACGCGGGTGGCGGTGACCGCCGCGGGGGAGGAGGAAGGCGTGCGCCTGCAGTAGGTGCCGTGGGGAGGCGAGGCGCGGGAGGAAGGAGAGGAGGCGATGAAGCACAGGCGACAGTGGCGGGGACGGCGGCATGTGACCGGCGGGTGACCGGAGCCCGTTGGCCGTAGGGTGGCTAACCCCTCACCAGTCTGCAGGAATTTGAGCTGTTTAGTTCACGTAAATAGCTCTAAGCCAGACCTAATCGAGCCACTTTGGACGCCCAAGCCTGTCTCTCGAAAAACAAGATTGAGATCCGTTTTTCGCTGGCCAGGCTTGGCCAAGCCCTCCCGTGCATTCTTGTCACCGCCCGCACCCTCCCCGCGCTGCTCCTCCGCTCGTAGTCTCGCGCCCTGCTCCTCCGCTGTCCGCTCCCCTTCTCTGGCCGCCGCGCTTACGAATCCAGGGTCGTCGGACTTCACGCTCTACTCCTCCCTTCGTCTTCACCAGCGTCTGTGTCCTTCTCACTTCTTCAATCTCGAATCGTCGGGTGCCTACTTCCCTATGACGGTGCCGGTAGGTTGGCCAAAGAGCAGCTATAGGGGCTCCTGTCAGCCACCGCCACGGGCAACAAGCAGGCGTAGTAGCAGTACCACTGCGTGGCCGGCGTGGCCAGCGCCACGAGATCGACCTAACCTGCAACGGCAGCGGCGGCATGGTGGCGTCGCAGAAGGGCGACAGGGAAGGCGACCTTGAGCCGCATGGCGTGCTCGGCGGATGCGCTGTTGGCGGCGGCGGTGTCCACCAACGGGCACCCGTTGTCCACGACGAACACGTTGTTGGCGGCAGAGCTGTGCCAGCAAGGTGGGGAGGTGGACGCGCCGATGGTCGCCGGGTGCGAGTGCCTCCGCGCGGGGCTAGAGTGGACAACGACAGCGGTAGTGCGAGGTGCCGGCGCGCGTCGCCGCGGCGGGCGCCTCGCTTGCGCTACGGGAGAAGGAGCGCGAGCTAGAGGCAGCCATGGCGGATGATGTTGCAGTGGCCATGGCAACGGTCACGTGTTCGACGAAATATGTCAATGGGGTAAACTTACCGGTCTTAGAATAGGGTGATTCTATGCAAGCCAAAGCAAACAACCGGACAAACCAAAACTTAGCCCGGCTTCAGCAATCATTCCAACCAAACAAGTGGTTGTTGGCTTGTGCTAACCTGGCTAAGTCTAGTCTGGCTCAAAAAGCTAGCCAGGCTTGGAATTGAACATGAAGCAAACAGGCCCTGTGTGGTCGTGGCGTAGGGTTTCGGGAATTTTGCAGACCCAATAGGGTCATTTGGTTCAGCTTGGCCCACTACGCATCCCATATAAATAAATAAAAACTTTGACACGCCTCAAAATTTTGCGGTCGTCTAAATTCATCTTCATCCACAATAAACTATTTTCTAAAAAAATATCTATAATTAAACCATTTTTTGATCATTCAACTTTTAATGCACCTGAGCAGTTTTGATGGTGATTTTTATTTACATGGCACCACATCAAATGTCCTATGTGGCATCATGCTAGCCACAAGAGATGTAAGGTAACTAAAAATTAACTTAAATTAGCTCTAATGCATCAAACAGAATGGCTAATAGGTGGGCTTTATATAAGTCTTCAATTAGTTGCTAGCCAACCTTGGTTAATTTGAGCTAATTTCTAGCCCCACTAGTAACTAACTCTAGCTCACCTAAACAGGCCCTAAGTTGAAAATTTAAGGAGGTAAATTTGTACCAGAAATGTTACAAAACAAATTAGGGCTTGTTTTGCCGGGCTTTGCGTAGCCCCAGCTCTCGCACTGTATGAGTACTGTAGAAGTACAGTGGTGGAGTTGGGCGAAGCGACGAACACGCAGCTCCGTTGGCTCCTCTCTCCTAGCAAACAGAGCCGGAGCCATTTCTGCCAGCGCCACAATGATGCACAGGGTCCTACAGTGATGCAAAGGGTCTTGGCAGGCGGAGCCGGAGCCAACAGGAGCAGCACCAAACGGGCTCTTAGCCTAGAGTAGCGCCGAAAGAATCATGGTTTCATAAAATACCATTGAAACATCTCGGACACGTAAAAAAAGAAGGGGAGGAGGTGGATTCACGGCGTTAGCTTCAAACGGTGACAGAATGCCAGTTTGGGTAATAGATATTTCACGTGTCTCAAAACGCAATTCTTTCAATACTATAGAACTAATTTTCCTAAAAATATACAAATATTTCTTAAAAATATGTAACTTCTTAAAAATTTATCTTATGGTGCCAAAATTATAATTGATTGAATTTTTGAAGTCTTTTTGTTGCTTATTTGCTAGTAAATGCTCTCATTGTCTATCATAATTGGTCTGCGTGAGGGCCAAGTGACTTTGATGACAACGTGTCATGTAACTACATCATACTTAATACTATTTATTAGTATGAACTTAAGTGTCACTCTATCATGTTCATGACACTTGATCCTATTTGTCCAAACATCATGATCTGTGTGCTACCATCTAGATTTTCCTATCGCACTATGCTTCATAATTCATTGTATTGAAACTTAATTAACTAAAGTCATTAGTTTGTAAAACTTAATTAAATATATTAAACAAAGATGCATACACATGTGCGGTTCGGTGCATGCAGCCACGCAGGATAACATGGCTACTTTGAAAATTTATTCAGGATAGGGGACCAACATTCACTACGGTCCTAACAACACTCTACTAGTGCTTTATGTAGTCCGAATGAATAATATTGACTAGTTATAATATATAAAAAAATTCTACTAGCAAATAAGCACAAAAATGAGTCCATCAAAATTTAAACAATTTAAAGATAGGACCCACAAGATAGACCAGATTTAGGACAAGATCGGAGGAAAAATATAAGTTTAAGGGAGCCATATTCCATTTTTAACAAAATAATATTTTAGGATCAGGAGAATAATATTCTAGTCATGGAGTAGAGAGTAAAATAAATGAAAGATTGAATACAAATAAAATATTAGTTTAGCAGAATAAAATTCAAATTCAAAAACAATAATATATGTCGGGGACCAATACTAAGGTATCCGAAGGGGAGGAGCTAATGTCCATCAACGCTAATTCATCAGAGCGGTCAAGGGCGCGACTACACCTCTCGGTAGAATCCGCCTCGTCCAACCACCAAGGCCATGAACTCCGCCTCATCCGACCCCCGAGGATTGGCCCCGCCTCAGTGGACACTAAGGTCGCGGGCTCCGCCTCGTCCAACCTCCGAGGGTTGGGTACACCTCGGCTGACTTCTTAGGGTTGGCCCAGCCTCGTCCAACCCCCGAGGGTTGGCTCCGCCTTGTCCGACGTTTGAGGGCTGGCTCCGCCTCGCTCGACCCCATGGGTTGGGAACGCCTCGGCTGACACCCGAGGGTTGCCTCAGCCTCGTCCGACCTCCGAGAGTTGGCTTCGCCACGCCTGACGTCTAAGAGCTGGCTCCGCCTCGCCCGATCCCTCGGACATGGTTCGTAACAGAAGCTCACGCCGCCGCCAACCACTACGGGCTAGAAAGTACTACCCAAAGTCAAACTTCTAGCATCGTACAGGAAGTGGTCACGTCTCAGCATGACCCGTTCCCACGACATGTCATTTCAGAGAACTCATATCGCCTACAGTGATGGATGCGTGGTCACTATGCTGCCCACTCCCTGTACGGCCATTGATCAACACGCTGGTTCGCCGCACCGTCCGCCAGGGCGGAGCGGGACGTTACGACCCACTGACAAACGCCAGGGCATGGCAGTGTCAGTGGGCAGGCGCCTGGCGTGGGGCTATCCCTGTCGCCACCTGCCATGTCAGCGGGGCCCGCGCGGAGGAAAAGAAAGGACCGGAGACTCTGAAGGACTTCCTCTTCCTCTCGTTCTCTTTTTTCCCTCTTCCCCTCAGCTGTAACCTCTGCTTTCCCTTGGTCTATAAAAGGGAAAGCAGGGCGTCCCACTAAGGGGCATCGGTTCACCGCATCGCATATCACACCGCGTCACAGCAGAACCACTAGCATCGAACCTCGAACACATAGCTGAGTAGCGATCGAGCTCTCGGCACCTATTCGATCTTTCCATCAGAGACTTGGGACATGTCCCTCTCTCACCTGTTTGTAACCCCCTACTACAAACTCAGTGCTGGTAACACGAGCAACCCGAAAGTGGACGTATGGACATTTGGCCCAAACCAGTATAATCCTTGTGTCTTCTTAGCACACCATCCGGGTTAGACGCGCAATATACAAATTTACTCATTGGTGTTTACTCAAAACACCGACAGTTGGCGCGCCAGGTAGGGGCTTTTGCGCATCTCGACATCAACACCAGGCCTCGGATGGCTAATCCCATTTTTAGCTGGGTCCCGGGCGCGCGCGTGCGTTTCGGGAACCTAGACTTCGTCATCACGACGGAGGGCGAGTTGGTGCGGCTTTTCGTTGCCACACAACCCCTCCTCTTCCCCGGCCTCGACGCAATCGTCAAGGCACCCAAGGAGCTACCACTGCCTACACCGGAGGTCCACGCCCCTAGAAGCAACAAGCTCCTCAACTCTGACTACGGAAGGCTACGCACCACGATTGCGGTGAACGAGCGCCTTGAGCTCCACCATGATGCGCGTGGCACCCTCGACACTCGCAGACGCGAAGCGCCCTCAGAACAACCCGACGAGGACATACCGGTCAATCAGGCCCAACAAGGCGGTGGGCCGTGCACCGCGGTTCCGGTGCATGAGCATCTTGGCCTCCACCGCGATGCCCGCGACACCCTCGATGCCCGCAGGTGTGCCTGCAGCGATGCGAAGGAGGGGGCTAGCCACGGCTACCATCCATGCCATGGCGGACGCTATGATAGCGGTGAGGACCAAAGCCCGAGCCCCAACTTGATGGGACCTTAGGCCTTTGGCCGACACACCCTCAAGGGCAAGGCAAAGCGGGACGAGGATGCCGACGAAGGCACCCCCAAGCCTCCCAACAAAAGGAAGAACAAGCGGTGGCGCGGGAGCTCGCTGATGGCCAATGCCGACCACAGAGGGGGGCGGAAGCCCGTGGAGGCACCCCGAGCCACTTCGAGAAGCTGCTCGAAGGGCCATGCCCGAACCATACCTTCCCCATCAAGCACCTGTACAAGGACTGCGTTCTTTTGAAGTGGTTCTTGTCCAAAAGCTCTAATAAGGGGAGCATAGGATAGAGCCCAGCTAGATGGAGTGCACGATGTCACCCTCCTTTGGTTGGCTAAGTACCAACGAGCGTTGCACCGGTACCATAGCCGTCGAGTGCGGGGTCGGGCCTTCAACATCGGGGACCTGGTGCTTCGCCTCGTCCAAAACAGCAAAGATCGCCACAAGCTCTCCTCGCCGTAGGGGGGCCGTATGTCATCATGGAGATGTCCCGGCCAGGCACCTACTAGCTCGAAACCATCAACGGCGAGGTCTTCGCCAACACCCGAAACATTGAGCAGCTATGTTACTTTTACCCTTAATAAATTCACACTATCTCTTATTATCAGTTTTGCTGTCGAACTCCCCGATCTTTTGTAACACCCGACCCCAGCAAACGGCGGGGGGTCAAGCCTCACTCGGGGACTAATAAGAGCATATTTGTCTGATAGATAGTCTCTATGTCCGACCCTTTCTCACGATTAATACCCAAAGGCGAAGTTTGCGGAAATAAACCCTGAGGAAAACTGGTCGGACTGACGAGAAACCTACGCCCCAGCGGCTACGGCGCCCTTGCTCACCAGCATAATCAAAGTTTCTTTTCCGCACCTGGGCTTTTTGGCCTTAGCCACTGAAAGAGTTGGTATGTGTTTAAGAGTCTATCCTCCTAGCAAACATTCTCTGTGCCCACCCCCCTTTTCACGTTAAGACCTAGGTGCTAGGTTTGCGAGAACAAGCTCTGAGTATAACTAGTTGAACTATAGGAGACCTACGCCCTAGAGGCTACAGCACCTTTGTTTGCCAACGTGATCAAAATTGACTCACTCGCACCCCAAGCTTTACGACCTTAATGGTGGGAAGGGTCTGAATGCACTAACCTTTTTATACAAAAAGGGCAGAAGAACTAAAAAGTTGTTTGCTATAACGAAATTTAAGAGCTTATCTGTTTGTTACAAGTTCTTCGCCCAGCTTATCTACCTAACTAAATTCTTGCGCGGGATGCTCCCATCCTCTATCCCCGTAGGAAAGTCTTATCTCAGTAGGTAACACAGGTCGATCGGACGGCTTGGTCACTGCCGAGAAACAGGAAGTGAGCAAAAGGATGCCCCATGTGGGTTATGCCGACTTTGAACGATGGACCCAGATCCCGCTAGATCATATCCGGTAAGAGCTTCCTGAACCCATCACTCTTACCATTGAGATAAATCCCGTGCCCAGGTCGATCGAACAGCTCCAGGCCACTATCGAGAGACAAGCGCATACCTTTCCAAATCTTCCCCGCGAAGGATCCACCAGGCGATGGTTTGACTTCAAAGGCTACGGGCCACCGCAGGTAAGTGGGATACGGAGCTGAAAACGCTCCTATGGCCCATTAATGCCCAGGAGTTCGAAGGCTGGCCCACCAGTGGTTTCACAGCAGCTCCAGGGCACCCTAGAGTGAGGGGAGGTTAAGGACGGGCCCGCTAGCGGCCAATACTCGAGGCGCGCGAAGCGCACGGGCGTCTCGACCCTCGTTTCAAGTCTTGGATGATGAAAGGTCCATAGTTTTCCCCAAAAGAAAGGCATTGAGCCCTCAGACCAGTCGAACGGATCCAAAAACTATATGGACCGACCACCAAGAATTTGGAGTCAGTCACCAGCTGATCTCGAACTGGGCCCCCGCGAAGGGGATGCCAGGGCTCCACTCGAACAAAGCCCGTTAACAACTCACTGAGCACCGTGCTCCGTCCAGCGAGGAAAGCACGGCATGGCTCCGCCCCTCCATTCTAGCGAATGGACGCGTGAGGGACGACGATCACAAGACAAACTGACCCCCCGCTGGACCCCTGCTACGCGCGGGGGCTCGGCACCGCAAAGAGGCTGAACGCACGGTCGTAGACAAATGACGAGTCACCTCCGGTTATGGAAACCGAGGACAAGGTGACACATGAAACATGGCCAACCCCTACCAAGCTCCACGGGCTTAGGGGCTTGAGCCATCCGATCCTAAAATTGGGAGATCGACGTTCTAAGGCTGGCCCACAAAGGGCCCGAGGCCGCCTCACGCTGAACAAGAGCGAGAGGAGAAATCTGAGATGAGCCCCAGCGGCCTTTGCCCGACCCGCTTAGAAGCGAACAAGGTCATCTCAACCTTCTCGATTTGATCCTAACCTCTAGCCAAGCCCATAGAATCCCCATTAAGGGGGCATCTATTGGAAGGTGGGTTAAGGAGCAGTGGAATGCCACGAGAGGGCTTTGCACTCGAACATACCCATTAGCGAGCTCACAAGCGCGTCACCTGGGCCATCGGGGCAAGTGACGTTAGCTCAACCCCTCCGGTTGTGGAAACCGCGGATGAGACAACAATCACAATAACGAGCCGACCCTCAACCGAACCCCTGCTACGTGTAGGGGCTCGAGGAAAGTTGGACTCACGAGGAGATCGAATGCGCCGGTCGCAGAACAATAGCTCAGATCCTAGGGAGGGGGTACGTACGAATACAAGAGACACTTTCTCCTGCTAAGTTTTGCTATCCTCTCCTCGATCTTTAGTAACACCCGACCCCAGCAATGGCAAGGGGTTAGATCTCACTCGAGGGGTTGATAAGGGTATAAATACACCTTTTTTGAAACAGTCGCCGCACTCGGCCTCTTCCTCACGTTAAACCTAGTGGCAAGGTCTGCGGAAATGAACAATTGAGCATGGCTGGTTGGACTACGAGAAACCTACGCCCTGTAGCTACGGCACTCTTGCTCACCAGCGTGATCAGAGCTTCCTCCTACACCTCAGTCCCTACGATCTTAACAAATGGAAGAGTTGGAACACATGAACCCCTTTTCACACAAAAAGGGAGGAAAAACAAATTCAATCAAACGGAACAAAATAACGAGTTTGTTTTTACGATACGAGGATCGGCACTTGTCCACTGATTACAATAATGATCCTCCGACCTATTTGACTAACTAACCCCTCCGAGGGAGAACTATGTCTTCTATCCTATTTGCTTGGTCCTGCGAAAGAGGAGCCACCACCGTCTCTATCTCATCCAGCTCATGGGCTTCGTAGCCAGACACGAAGCCGAGGTTCATCATCTCCAGGTCGATGCTATGTGCGTAGTGAGAATGAGCAATCATGAAGGCTTGGTTGACCTTGGCATGAAGGGTGCCCCTCTCAAGTTGGCGCACCTGCGCTGTGATCTCGACGGCATGGGCCATGAGTGAACTGGTCCCCTCCGACCGCACCACCTCTAGGTCATCGCAGACCACTCCGAGGGCGGCGCTCAGGATACCAATCTCGTCACTCTCCGCCTAAAGGTTCTCCTTGTCTCGGTGAGGTCCGTGGCTAGCCTAGCAGAGACACCCTCAGCTTCCAGCCTCCGGGTTGTCGCGGTTCCAAGCTCGGTCTAGAGGGAGCCGATCTTCTGCTACACGTCGTCATCACGATGTCGGACTACCTGGTTGCGCTCCTCGCGGGCCATGCCACGCTCCAAGCGGAGCAACTTGGCATCCAGACTCGCCCTCCTCTCTAGGGCCACGAGCTTCGCCTTGGCTCCTAGCTTCAGCTCCCGCGCCTTCTCAACCTCGGTCAGGAGGTCGAGGATCCACCGGTGGATCTCGGCGTCCTTTTGGAGCAGCTCATCCTGCTCCCTCCTGACCTTGGCGGCCTCCTCGTCGTCTTTCCACGACCTCACTGACAGGGCCTCGAACGCCCTCTCGGCCTCGTCTACATGCTGATGGGCCTCGACCAGCCATAGTCGGAGACTATCCGCCTCCTCGACAAGAGGAGTCAGTTCGGCCACCCTATGCTAGGCGGTAGCAAGCTGAGTCGTCGCCTCCCTGCGTAGCCATGCCTCCTCAATGAGGTGGTCCCAGGTTCCCTTTTGCTCATGAAGAAACCATGACTTCCCCCAGCTACGAGCGATGAGGGACTGAAAGAAGATGATGGTCAAAATACAATGATATGCGGAGAAAGGAAAAAGCGAGAAGCAAGATCATTCAAGTACTCGGCCAGCGGGAATGACAAAGTCTGCCAAGGCACCCTGGGCATGGTCTAGAGCTTCGAGCATGGATGCGACTCCCACGTCGAGGCTCTCTCGCTCCGTGCTCATGGTGGGGTCATCAAGGGTGAAGAGCGTCAACGCCGGGTCCTCTAGATTTGTCCACCGGAGTAGGGGTTCGCCCCATGCAGGTTAGTTGCCGCCATTGACATCAGGGCCAGAGATGACTCCTCACCGACTCCAAGCGCCGCCGAGCCCCCTCGCCATGACGTTCCTGCCGGGACACCCCCTCTGGTGACAGAAGCGGTCAGCAGTACGAGCGTCGACCTGTCTCCCAACACCACGACGTCCGAGGACCCCTTGGCCGCGTCCCCCTCCGTCTAGCCCATGGCGGCGCCGTCGCTTGGGCCATCAATGGCGCGGGTCACGCCACTGCCTCAAGCACTGCCATAGTTGCGTCCGGCTGTGGCCCGCCTGTCACAGCCGCCGCCACCTCCACCTGCATTGGTGGGACCTTGATCGCTTGCATCGCGCCCGCCATGGTCGGTGACATGAGTGCGGTCAGTAGCTCCGTCCACCCCGTCGTTGGCAGCGATATCACCTCCATCACTGGTTGCTCAATGGCCTCTAAAAGCGCCCCTCAAGATGCTGCGCCCGCTTGCCCTGCTGAGGGTACAGGCGCCAACGTGGACGGCGCCAGGCCGACCGGCGACGTAGTCACGCCGGCGCTGCTCCTGCCTGAAACGGGCGTGACACCAACTGATAGCTGCCGCCTCACTTGAAGGCCAATGCTCTTCTATGGCGCCAGCGCCAAAGGATTGCGCCGCCTCACGCCGCTGCAAGAAACAAAAAGCATAAGTCACGATAAAAACAGAGAAAAAACAGAGGAGTTGGTGACTTACGTCGGCGCTGTTGGGTGGCGGATACGTTTGAGGGGTGAACCCCCAGATCCCTGCTCCACCTCGTTGGGGTGGGGCTGTTTTGAGCCCACCCCCTGCTCCCGAGCAGGGGGCTCCCTTGCATCTTGGGGCACGATGGTGGAGCCACCCTCCTCTGCAGGCACCTCGGGCGCGATGGTAGATCCGCCCACCCCTCTTGGCTCATGGGGCAGACCGACGGTCCGGCCTGTCTCCGCTGGCCTCACGGACGCGCCCTCCCCACCTTGGAACGGGAAGGGTCCAGACCCCTACAGCAACGAGCGGATACCCGTCAGCACATCCTCGCTCTCCAGGTTATCCCACTTGGTGTCGTCAACTACCTCGATGTCATCTTCCTCATCGTCGTCGTTGTCGCTGTCGGTGTCCTCCCCTCTCTCCCGCACTAGCAGCTTTTGCTGCCTCTTCTTCATCTTGTCCTCCTTCGCCTTCCTGAGCCGCTCACCCTCAGCGCAATTCGCCGCCCTCACAGACGAATCCCTCTGCAACGGAGCCGGGTGATCTGTGAGGGCAAGGTCCCTCGGCTGATCCACCAATATCAATGTTAGAGTCAAGGGGCCGGGGGTTCAATTGAAGAGGAGGCATGAGGAGGAAAAAACTTACAAAGATGATGTATCCTAATTTTGGCTGTATCGGAGGATGCCCCGGCACCGGGTACACAAAATCAAGGGGGCGCCCACATCATCCCACGAAGGCTCCATCGCCTCCTTGATGCGCTACGCGACCTTGGAGTGGGAGAGTGCTCCCTCAGCAAGCGCCATCCCATCAAATGATAGATCGGGCGCCATCGCATACAGCGGAAGCGCGTGCCTCATCAACGGTGCCACCCTCCTCGTGTGGTAGGCTCCGATGATGCCCGACCCCTTTAGGCCCCTCTCCTTCAGAATTCGATGCCGGTGAGGTGGTCCTAGATCTTCTTCTTGTCCTTCTCCGGGACACCCACTTCCTCCACGAAACCGCGGCCTCTTCGATTAGGCGCCCGGTTGAAAGGTCCTTGTTTGGTTTTGGTAATTGAGTGACAACTTAGGTGGACTAATTGTGTTTATGTGAGATACACAGGTGATTAGTCCACAGGTACATGTGTGCGAGCAACATATTTTGAAGATGTTGCAAAAGCTCGCACATATGATGATGAAGGAGCTTAAATGCACATGAGACATGACATTGAGTCATGTGATCAAGGTGGAGAAGATCAAGACAAGACTTGGCTTGATGGACCGGGTTACCGCGTGAAGGGCAAGTCAAAGGCTTTGAGTGATGGACCAGCGTGGCGGTGAAGCTTGAGCAAGACTTGGCGTCGATGAACGATGGCAACGGTGAAGAGCAAGTGAAGTCAAGATCGATGAACCAATATGATCACGTGATGATATGAAGTGGATCATATCATTGTTGATCATGTTGGTGCATGTGTTGCATCGACATTGGAGGAGATGGAATGGAATGCGCAAGGCAAAAGGTATAACCTAGGGCATTTCATTTCACCCGCCATAGGTGTGTAGAGAAGTATATGATCCCGTACTATCAAGAGGGGCAAACTTGTTTACATATCGGTCATCTAGTGCCACTCGAGTGATCTAACTTTGCATCGTCGCTAGGATCGAGTGGCGTGGCAAGTTGAGTGGCTAACATCCTTTGGGAAATGATTGTGAAAAGCTAACACACATACACATGGTGGTGTACACTTGGTGGTGTTGGCACATTTACAAAGGAGATGGTGTTTGCAGGGTTGAGATGGGTTTTGGGAAAATGGAATGCCTATTTTCTATTGCACCGGATGTAAATTCTTGTGGTTGGCACATTGGAGCAAGGGTGAAGAAGTTAGAAGTGAAAACGAGTTGATCGCGAAGATGCTGGCGTCGGTCTACTGACCAGACGCTGGGTCATGCAGCGACCGGACGCTGAAAGGCTGCGTCCGGTCAAACTGATGGGTCTGCACTATACCAAGGGTATTGCACCGGACGCTGGTCTATGTCCGGTCAAGGTGGACCGGACGCGTCCGGTCGAGAAAATATGCCTCGGGGAGCTTACTGGAAACGACCGGACGCTGGGGCTTCAACGTCCAGTCAGTTTTACCGCTGCGTCCTATCAGGTCAAGTGACCATTGGGATCGGGACGCGTGGCCATCTGCGGACGACCGGACGCTGAGGTCCAGCATCCGGTCAACCCGACCGGAGCGTTCGGTCAGCCCGACTTTTGCCCAGTGAAGGGGTAACGGCTAGTTTAGCCCTTGGGGCTATAAATAGAAGTGGCCCTCGGCCATGGCTGGTGCTGAGCACCTTGGGGGACTTAGTGTCCATGCTTGTGAGTGCTTGGGAGCCCTCCATCACACCTATACTTGATAGTGATCATTCGATTGTGTGAGTGAGCGATTCTAGTGCGATTGCATCGTGAGGTTGCATCGAGTGGCACTAGGTGGTCGTTGTTGCAAGTCCTGGTGCTTGTTACTCTTGGAGGTTGCCACCTCCTAGATGGCTTGGTGGTGGTCTCCGTCCGAAGCCCGCAAGAAGCTTGTGCGGCGCTCGGAGAAGTGCTTGTGAGGGGTACTTGTGGTCGCCCATGAAGTCATGAAGAGCAACTTTAGTAAAGCGTGTCATTGAGCTACCCTCACTCAAGGGATAGGTTCTTGCGGTGCCCGACATGCGGGCTTAGCGGGTGATGCTAATTAGCCGCCGAACCACCAAGTGAGCGGTCGACACAACGGGGACTAGCGTGTTGGCAAACACGTGAACCTCGGGAGAAAAATCATCGTGTCAACCTTGTTCTTCCCGTTGGTTTGCATCCCCATTATACAAGCTTGCAATTACTTTTATATATCTTAAGCTTGTGTAGTTGCTCTTGTAATTAGATAGCTTGTGTAGCTAGCTAATTACCTTCTTGCTTGTGTAGCATAGAAGTAGCTCCCTTGCGTGGCTAATTTGGTTTTAGTAACCTTGTTAGTCACATTGCTTAGTTTGTGTAGCTAAGTATTTGCGCTCTCTAATTAGGCATTGGTTGCCTTGTTATTGAGCATTGCTAGTGAGCTTAGTTAGCTTTGTGCTTTTGCTTACTAGCATGTGTAGGAGCTCCCTTGTTACTTAAAGTACTAGTGGCATAGGTTTGTGTGACCTTGCTCCTAGAATTGTTTAGGAGAGCTCTAGCTAGCACGGCACCTTAGTTGCTTTATTAGTATCTTTGCAAGGTTCTATAGAACATATATTGAGGGGTGTAGTCTTGGCTAGACCGATAGTTGTATTTCCGCATTTGTTTTGGTTAGCCGATGCGATTAATTTTACAAAAGACTATTCACCCCCCCTCTAGTCCACCATCTTGACCTTACACCGGTGAACTCTAACAGGGGGGGCTACATCGTTCTTGAGATAAAACCAATGCGAATGCCACCTCTTGTTGGAGGTCGACAGACGCATTGATGGGTACTCATCGACCTAATTGTTCTTAAGGTGGATGCTGGCGCATCCCATCAGCGTGTTCAGCTCCTGCTTCTTCTCTCTCTTCTTCTAGAGGGTGATGACGAAGAAGTGCCGCCATAGATCAAAGTGGGGACTGATCCCTAGGAATGCCTCACACAGGGCGATGAACGCCGCCATGTGCTGGATTTCGTTGGGATTGAGGTGTTGCAACTCGATCTTATAGTAGTGCAGTAGCCTCCAAAGAAACCTGTGAGCAGGGGTGGTGAGCCCACGCTCATGGAAGTGTGTGAACGACATGGCGTAGCCGTTGGGTGGTGATGGCACATCCTCCTCGCCGAGCAGCAGCCACTCCTCGATCGTAGTCCGCGACCGAGAGAAGACCGCGGCGGACAAGGCCCTCCATGCGTTGGAAGGTGATGTCAGAGCGGCACCACAGATCCATTGGAAGATGGGGGCGGGTGGATACAAACTCAATGGTGGCTGGGACGCGGAAGACAGGAAGACTAGGTGACTGGCGACGGAGGTTGTAGATGCGAAGGCAAGGAGGCAAGGTATAAAACCCTAGGGGCAAACCCTTTGGTTTTATAGAGGCGACGGATGCAAGGAAACCAACCGTCCGCCTAGATCTCCATGCCTACAATGATCTGCCACAACATCACACCATGGGATATGCACACGCAATCCCTATCCTTTCCCTCAAAAACTTCCTGGATGTTTTGCCTCCCCAGGCGGGCCGTGACTCGTCATATAGATCAAAAAGCACCTCTCCGGCCCGTTCTGGGCCTAGGAGTTCAAAGGTTAGGCCCATCAATGGGTTCGACAACCTCTCTAGGCACCCTTAGGATAAGGGATGGGCCCACAAGTGGCTAGTACTTAGGTGCATGAGCGCCATAGGCATCTCGGCCCTCGATCAAGGCTCAGCTAGGCTGACCCTGGCCGGATCCCCGCGAATGGGATGCCAGAACCCCAATCGAACTATCCAGCTAATGAACCACCAAATCTCATGGCCATACTCGTGAAAGGTGCAACCTCGACATCACCGTTCCTAGGATACGTCGTGGGTGACAAAGGAAGGCCAAGGCCCTCAGAGTCCTCCCTTTCGAAAAAACCTCCAAAGGAGTATTCTACTCCTCCACATGCTCACGCGCACCCACTGGCAAGTCAAAAATCCCCATGTGATTCTACCCAAATCACCCAGGGGCTCGGGGGCTACTGTCGGGGATCAATATTAGGGTACCCTAAGGGGAGGAGCTAATGCCCATCAACGCTAATTCATCAGAGCAATCAAGGGCGTGACTACACCTCCTGGTAGGCTCCGCCTCGTCCAACCACCAAGGCCATGGACTTCGCCTCGTCCGACCCCTGAGGATTGGCCCCACCTCAGTGGACACTAAGGTTGTGGGCTTCGCCTCGTCCGACCCCCGAGGGTTGGGTACACCTTAGTTGACTCCCGAGGGTTGGCCCAGCCTCGTTCGACCCCCGAGGGTTGGCTCCGCCTCACCCGACATCTGAGGGCTGGCTCTGCCTCGTCCGACCACCGTGGGTTGGGAACACCTCGGCTGACCCCAAGGGTTGGCTCAGCCTTGTCCGACCCTCGAGGGTTGGCTCCGCCTCGCCCAACGTCTGAGGGCTGGCTTCGCCTTGCCCGATCCCTCGGACGCGGTTCATAACGGAAGCTCACGCCACCGCCAACCACTACGGGCTAGAAAGGACTACCCAAGGTCAAACTTCTGGCATCGTGCAGGAAGCGGTCACGTCTCAGCATGACCCGTCCCCACGACATGTCATTCCTGGGAACTCATATTGCCTACAGTGACGGACGCGTGGTCACTATGTTGCCCACTCCCTGTACGCCCGCTGATCAACATGCTGGTTCGCCGCACCGCCCGCCGGGGCGGAACGGGATGTTACGACCCGTTGACAAATGCCAGGGCATGGCAGTGTCAGCGGATAGGCGCTTGGCGTGGAGCTATCCCTGCCGCCACCTACCATGTCAGCAGGGCCCGTATGGAGGAAAAGAAAGGACCGGTGACTCTTAAGGACTTCCTCTGCCTCTCGTTCTTTTTTTTCCTCGTCCCCTTGGTTGTAACCCCTGCTTTCCCTTGGTCTATAAAAGGGAAAGCAGGGCGTCCCACTAAGGAGCATCAGTTCACCATATCGCATATCATACCGTGTCACAACAGAACCACTAGCATCAAACCTCGAACACATAACTGAGTAGCGAAAGAGCTCTTGGCACCTATTTGATCTTTCCATCAGAGACTTAGGATATGTTCTTCTCTCACCTATTTGTAACCCCCTACTATAAACTCAGTGCTGGTAACATGAGCAGCCCGAAACTGGACGTAGGGACATTCAGCCCGAACCAGTATAACCCTTGTGTCTTTTTAGCACACCATCCGGATCAGACGCGCAATATACAAATTTACTCGTTGGTGTTTACTCAAAACACCGACACTATAGATTTAGAAGCAAAATAAATGAAAGATTGAATAAATGAAATATTAGTTTAGAAGAATAAAAATCCAATTAAAAACAATACTATAGATTTAGAAGAATAATATGTAGGGAATGATATTCACAATTATTGTGCCCATTATTTTGTAAGTAGAAAAGAGAACATTTCATGAATACCGGGAACAATTGAAATATGCTGTCATCACATGGATACTATGTAAACAAAAAACATAGATTATCTCATGGCTATTGTGTGAACAATTGAAAGTAGAGCGTGCACATCCCATTGATACTATGTAAACAATTCAAAATACATCATAAACTACCTCACAACTATTATCTATATCTATACTTAATATTAAAGGGTAAAATGACTCTTCCATCTTTTTTACTTCCTACAATGTCCTTACATCTCTCATTGTCTTATTTTGGACTTAGACTCACAAACCTTGCTTATTTGTGTGTATGTGACCATTACATAAATCTCTTAGCAACAAGTCATTTAGATGAGTACGCTACAAGGTATACGTTGCATTGCAACGCATGAGCAAGTTACTAGTAAGAACATTAAAAACACCATTTGTGGAACATGAGCGTTTAAAAAAATCCAGAATACATCATAGAACATCATCTGGAGAATACTATGAGTTAGAATCTACTATATACTATAAGAATAGTATTATTGCACTATAAATAGTAGTTCACATAAATATTAGCACAAAATCATAGATACAAGAAAAAATACTATGAAATAATAAAAATAAGAAACAGTTAAACAAAAACAAAATTAATAAAAAAGAGCAAAATACAAGGCAAAGAAAAGAAAAACGAAAAACTAAGAAAAAATAGCCACGAATGAAAGCTAAAGGGGCAGCTTTGAAATTTTATTCACTATTCCCTCTGTTCTAAACTATAAGTCGATTTGACTTTTTTGTGTATAGATTTTACAATGTATCTCGACTTTACTTAGAAAAAAAAAAACTTTGAGATCAACAATCAATCATTCTTGCTACACTTAGTGTCTTTTAGCGAGGGAGAACGAAAGTTTAGAGCACTTTAGCTCATATTTTTGGTCTAATGCTCTAATGGACTTTTAGGGGGTGGGTTTAAGTTTATCTCTAATTTTAGAGTACCTATTTGGAGGTTTACATCTAAACTTTAGAGATGGTGGGCCTTACTTCCTTTTTTTTATCGGAACAGGGCCTTACTTCTATCTATGCTTAATGCTTAACTGTTTTATGTTCCTTTATTCGAAAGAGCTCCTGTTTCCATACCCCTACTCTCTCTCACACACACAAACTCTCCATCAAATCCCGCTGACCGCTGACGTCATCGCAATTTAGACAAATTCTTCGTCAGAAGTTGCTCGATTGAGAGCCCGGCCCAACAGTGACCGTCCCCTCTTCGTTAGGGTTTCGCGCCTCTTCTCCCCTCCGTCTCCCGCGTGCTCCTACTCCGGCGAGGCCTTGCTCGCGCCGGCGGCATCAGCAGCGGAGATGGGTGTCCCGGCGTTCTACCGGTGGCTGGCGGAGAAGTACCCGATGGTGGTGGTGGACGTAGTGGAGGAGGAGCCCGTAGAGATCGAGGGCGTCAAGGTTCCCGTCGACACCTCTAAGCCCAACCCCAACGGCCTCGAGTTCGACAACCTCTACCTCGATATGAACGGAATCATACACCCCTGCTTCCACCCGGAGGACAGGGTAAGTGCGACTTCCTTCCTCCCCCCTCTCCTCCCTATTGGTTGGGTTGCTTTGGGCGTTGGAGAGCGGATGGTTGGGGTTATTTGGGTATGCGGTACTCCGGCTAGTTGCGTTTGCGGTAATCCGGCTAGTTGCGTTTGCGGTAACCAGGTAGGTTTGTGATTGGTCACTATTGAGTAGTGACTAGTGAGAAGTTGGAGGAGGGAATTGGTTATTTTAGCTTGTGCTCTGCCAGTAATCTGATTGCTTCTAGAGAAAGGATCTGTTAAATTGTTTTCCAGTCAGATACATTGAGATCGTTGCAATTCATTCCATTTTTCAAAGTAATGTTTAGCTGAATTGTACAGATTTATTCTGTTTGTCTGCTAAACTGCAATGGAAGCAAATTACCAACAAATAGTTGCCTTTTTGGAGCTATTTATGTCGATGATTTTGGGTCAATTTCAGTTAGCAGACTGTATGGTGTTATGTTAATATCTATAGTTTTAGTGAAAGGAGTAGTGGCAGCTGCCTCAACATCAGCCACAAACCAGAGAGGAAGAAAGAAAAAGATATCGATACAATAAAAAAACATCAATACGTTTTTATTGGAACTGTTTGCTTTATTCTCTGTAAAAACATGTAACATTAACTTAACTGTCATTTGCTTTTGCTTGCTGATTTAAATGTTGACCATGGTTTTCTCTGTAGCCCTCCCCAACAACATTTGGTGAGGTTTTCCAGTGCATGTTTGATTATATCGACAGACTATTCGTCATGGTTCGCCCCCGGAAGCTTTTGTACATGGCCATTGGTACGTGGAATATGCCCATAGCGGAGGAAATTTTATTGCACTTCCACCTATTTATTTATTTGCTGTGTGTAGCAGAGTTTCTGTAGTTTTATGATCATGTAGAAGTCATGATTCTGTGTATTTTTATTATGTATACTATGTACATGTGGATTACCTTGTCATAACTATGTAAGCGTTTGTACCTTCTGGATGTTTGTTCTCATATGTAATAATTCATGTCTGCTCTTTTGGAATGAGCATGTCCTCTAAATTCAATGATCAATGTAGTTCTTATACCTGTGATCATATTTGATTTATTGCTGCTCATAATTTTAACTGTGGTACAATGGCTTTACAGATGGTGTTGCTCCTCGTGCTAAGATGAACCAGCAGCGCTCTAGACGATTCAGAGCTGCAAAAGATGCAGCTGATGCTGTCAGTATTCTACCGAAACTATCTTCCTTTGGTCTGTGTATGATTGTGTACTATCCTTTTGCTCAGTATTTTTCGCAGTTGCAATGCAACCATTTTATTGCAATCACAGCTCAATATTCCTATGCCCGCAGGCTGCAGAAGAAGAACGGCTACATGAAGAGTTTGAGAGGGAAGGCAGAAAACTTCCTCCAAAACAGCAATCACAAACATGTGATTCAAATGTTATTACTCCAGGGACTGAGTTTATGGCTGTTTTATCAGTTGCTTTGCAGTATTACATCCATCTTAGATTGAATTATGATCCTGGATGGAAACAAATTAAAGTAAGTATGAGTTGATACTGATTTAAGTTTCTATTTTCTACCAATGGTTTAGATTAGTCTCCTTCATTCCTTATTGAGAAAGGCTGCCACTAACCTCAGAAAGCCTGAATGCAGTAAAGCCATTTATGTTCTAATTAAGGTCTTTTGAAGGTTATTTTGTCTGATGCCAATGTTCCTGGTGAAGGGGAACATAAAATCATGTCATATATTCGCAGCCAACGGAATCTGTCTGGCTTTAACCCAAATACGCGCCATTGCCTGTACGACCTGGTATGTTTGACAAACCTATATTATTTTTAATGTAGCTTATTTTATCTTCTAGCCCTGTTAATGCAGCATTGTGTATCCATAAATTGCAGGACGCAGATCTGATCATGCTAGCTTTGGCGACACATGAAGTACATTTCTCAATACTGAGAGAGGTTAGCTTTCCTCAGTGTGGACTATACTTTTAAATGCTTATACATATTATTGTCCCTGTTCAAGATTTTTTTAGTTTGTTCTATGTTCTCCTGTCGTCTACTCCCTAGAGTTTCACAATTCTTGCTGTTTTGGACAAGGCTGAAGTCAAACTTTTCGAACTTGACTCAAGAACTACAATATTTAGTTTAAGACACTAAACCAACATGCATAGATTAGTCTTAAAACATACTTTAATAAAATTGTATATCTGTTGATTTTTGTATATATTATAGTAGAAAATCATAGTCAAACTATGTTTTAGAAACTGTTGTCCAATACAACTAGAATTATGGAACCAGAGGAAGTATGTTACTTTTTGTCTAAAGAATATATATTATCAGCTGTCCCTGCATTGTTATTCCTTTTGTTTATGCTATGCTCAATGGCTCACTTTTTTTTTTTTGCAGGTAGTTTATACACCTGGACAGCAGGATAAATGCTTCTTGTGTGGTCAGGTGGGACATCTAGCAGCAAACTGTGAAGGAAAGGTGAAAAGAAAAGCTGGGGAGTTTGATGAGAAGGGTGATGCTATTGTTCCCAAGAAGCCTTACCAGGTTATTTGTCTGTTGTAACATGTGGTTTCATAAGACATCTTGATGAGTTCACTAAATACCTTTGTGTTTATTTTTGTGCTTGTGCAGTTCTTGAATATATGGACCCTGCGGAAATACTTAGAATACTAGTTCAGAATGCCAAACCCACCTTTCAAAATTGATTTTGAACGCATTGTTGATGATTTTATCTTCATGTGCTTCTTTGTTGGCAACGATTTTCTTCCACATATGCCGACGCTAGAGATCCGTGAGGTTTGTTCCTGTTTGTGCCCCACTGTTTGACTGAGCATCCATCTTTGCACCTAGTACCTTTAAGTTCCAATTGCTGCTACACTGGGTCTCTTTTTATTCTTTAACTTTCTGTATGTAAGTTCCTCTAGATGCTTGCAGTTCACTCCTAAATTTGTCATACTGATGTTCTGGTTTTCTCAGGGAGCTATTAATTTGCTAATGGCAGTGTACAAGAAGGAATTTCCCTCAATGGGTGGATATTTAACTGATTCTTGCACGGTAATCAAAGTTCATTTCTGTTGGAGTTGGACAGTTGGTGCTGGACAGATTCAGAAATTATTATCATTTCAATTGATCCACAATGGTATTAAATTATTAACTTGCTTCTTGCTGATGTAGCCTGATCTGAGCAGAGTTGAGCACTTCATTCAAGCAGTTGGTTCATATGAGGATAAAATATTTCAGAAAAGAGCCTGTTTGCATCAGGTACACAAGGATGATTATTGATTTGTTTCTCTTAGCAATCAACAAAGCCTTTTGTTCCCAAGCAAGTTGGGTTAGCCTAGAGATGAAACAAACAAGAGCAATTAGCGAAGCAGTTAGTCCCTTTTTGACTTTAACGTTTCCTACACGTTCAAATTTCTAACTGTACTGGTACCATGTAGTAGAACAAAAAAGGGGGTTTTCTTCTGTGTTGGAGAATTTGGATATATTAGTCATGAATTTTACTTGCAGAGTAGCACGTTTGTAGTGGTTAGCTGTGCATGTCCCTTTGCATGTATGACCTGGAACTCATCTAAAGCATTTGTAAAAAGCAGTTTGAACTCCTGTGCAAAAACGTTTGCAAACCTTCTTTTTCTGCTTTTATTCTGGTCAACTGTCAAAAAAATTTGAATAAGAATTAGGCATTTTCACTTACAATTTGCAATCATATTACTCTGTTGTAGCGTCAAGCGGAAAGAATAAAACGGGACAAAGCTCAAGCTAAGCGGGGTGATGATCTGGATCCCCATGTTAGGGATGACCTTATTGTACCTGTTCAACGTTTTCAAGGGTCTCGCCTAGCCTCTGGGGCTGTACCTGTGCCATATCAGCAGAATGGATCCCATAGAGACAATAAAGAAAGGAACAGTCGAGCTCGGAAAGTTGCACGAGTATCAACGTCAGGTTCCAGCATTTCTGCAGCCATAGTTGAACCTGAAAATGACCTTGAAGCCCAAGTAATTCTTCCCATATGGCTTGAGAAGATCTCAAATGTACTTTGCAACAAATACTTCTTGCATTTTCACCTGACATTCTTGATGACTTTGTTAGGAACGTGAAAACAAAGAACTGAAGTCAATGCTTAAAGATGCACTTCGCGAGAAATCAGATATTTTTAATTCTGACAATCCAGAGGAGGATAAGGTATGTCTTCTAAATCACTGGTTATTTGTGAACACTGAAGCTGGTTCAACTAGGTGTGCATTGTAAATTACTAAATATTGCTGATCACCATTGATTACTAGAAGCACTAGAGACCCTGGACTAGCTGCCTGGGTACTTGATCTGCGTGTGAGCTTCCTATCACCAATTGCAAAATTGCCTGGCCAGACAGATCCAGAATTCTTGGCACCTTTTGGTTGAAGCCCTGGATACAGCCTTAGCGGATAGAAGACAGGCAGTGTTCGGTTCATTAGTTGCCTAGGGTTGCACTGACCATTGTTTAGAAGTGTGGTGAGACTGCCACCAAATAAAACATCCCATTTGCAACACATTCATGGCAGATGTCTGAGGCATTTTACAGTATGAGAAACAACCAAACCAAATATTTTATGGAAAAAGAACTCCAGATATTGTTGGTTGAGTAAGCACTCAGTAATATATATTAGACCTTGAGTTTTAATGTTATAACTGAACGTTTTGAGAATAATGGAACAATCAACTCACGTTTAATTCTGCAAGTACATAAACAATAGCAAAAACTTGCATTACAGTTAGTAATAAACTCATTCAAGTTCTATTCAGAACCTTGCATAGTCCAAAACAAGTTAGGAGGAAAAGAAATGAAACAATAGAAAAAGATGATCCTGCCCTCATCTTGCTATGCCAGATCAAAGCAAGAAGCCCTCCTAGAAGCCCAAATTGCTGATTCGTATGGAGAAGTGAGGGAGTTACCTCTAACATGGCCCAGATTCCTGAATTGTGCGGATGATTTAGGGTGTTGATGAAGAAGAAACCTCTAGCACGGCGTTTGCAGATGGTGGCAAATGGAGAGAAGCAAGATTCAGCTGGTGGAGAAGCCAATGGTCACCAGATCTGCAAACTCAAGAATCATTCATTCATTCTACTGTAGTCTCAAACTCCACTTACTGAATCATGAAAATGAATCATGAAAATTTTCTCATCCAAGGAGAACCCTATGCTAGTAGAGAGGGAGTCGATTATAGTCCAGGCAGATGGGATCTGGGGCAGTGCCTCCCACCCAGGTGCCCCATTTCCTCGGCCTGGAACCCAGGCAGCTTACACCGCCAGGTCTTCATACCAGGCACAAAAACTCAGGACTAGTCCAGGCAGGTCTTCTACCCAGGCAGTTTAGTCCAAGGTTGCAACAAAGCATGCCCTATGTGTGTTCATTTTTATTAAAAAATGTAGCCCCAAATTTTGGACAACAATAACCTACTGTGAAATTTAAATGCATTAATTCATTAGTGATTTCACACCATACATGTTTAAAACTATGAAACGTTAACATTTGTTATGTTCAGGTGAAACTTGGAGAACCAGGATGGAGGGAAAGGTACTATGAAGAGAAATTTGGGGCAAGAACACCTGAGCAGATTGAAAAAATACGCAGAGATGTTGTAAGTTTCTCACTAGTGGCATGATGAAATATTTATTGTTACAGTACTTCTGTGGACTTTTGGCGTAGGCAACTAGCTTGCGATTGGGGCTAATGGCTTTGCTGCTGCTGCTGTTCTTACTTGCTTTGAGAGAATAGCATGTTTGCTTCCTTTTAAAGAATGCTGCTATTGCGACCTGCTTCTAATCTTATTAGATGCTATCTCTTAGGTTCTCAAATACACTGAAGGATTGTGTTGGGTAATGCACTACTACTATGAAGGGGTCTGCTCATGGCAATGGTAATTTAGCTTGCTCAAGTTAGCCAAATATATCAAATTATGCAGAGGTTCATTTGTCATTTGGCAGGCTTGATTACTCTTTCTCGCTGTATCACATTCTCTAAAATCTCGTTGGTATATGTAGGTTCTACCCTTATCATTATGCTCCGTTTGCTTCGGATTTAAGTGGATTGGGCCAACTTAATATTAAATTTGAACTTGGGACACCATTCAAACCTTTCGATCAACTTATGGGTGTTTTCCCAGCTGCAAGGTGAATATACTGCGATTGTTTTTTTAATAAGGCCTTCAATGGTGCAAAAGTAATTTTAACAGCTGTCACATTAATTTTTCATTTCAGTGCCCATGCGCTACCACTACAGTATCGTCGATTGATGACCGATCCAAATTCACCAATAATTGATTTTTATCCTACAGGTTTGCTCATTTTGTTAATGTGATGTGCTCTATATTATCATATCTTTGATATTAGCTGTTTTCTGATTCATGATCCCATTTACTATGCAGATTTTGAAGTAGATATTGAATGGGAAGAGATATTCTTGGCAAGTTGCCCTTCAAAGAGCACATTTGTATTTTTCACATCTACTTGTCTAAACTGTAATATATGTTTTTCAGGGGATTGCAAAACTACCGTTTATCGATGAAGCTCGCTTGTTGGCTGAGATAAAAAAAGTTGAGCATACTTTGACAGTATGGTGATGAAACAATTTGCAATTCATTTATGCATTACAAGGCACAATGAATAAAATCTTCTAAGATTTCCTTTGTTTTTGTCATCTTCTGTGTAGCCTGAAGAAGCAAGGAGAAACAGCATCATGTTTGATATGTTTTTGTGAATGGCTCACATCCACTTTCGCCTTATATCTACTCTCTCAACAGCAAATTTGGACATCTGCCTGACAAAAAGAGAAATGAAATTAAAGAAAAGCTTGATCCTTCTGCTAGGTTAGCTAAGCTCAATCAGGACTGTTGTTGATTGACAATTAATACTATTTTGTTAAGTGTGTCTGTATTGATATTTCTGTACTGACGCTTTCTTTTGTTGTGTGGACTGGTGGGGAAGGGGTTGGGGATAATGATTAAAAGAGCAGTGAACCAGTTTGCCTGCTAGTTAATTGAGAAAATGTGGCTGATTTCTACATGTGCTAAGAGAATTTTTTTCCAGATATCTTAACACCTGCTCTTATTTTGTACAGTGGAGGAATGAATGGCTACATAACACTTTGCAGTGGGGATCCATGCCCTCCTATCTTCAGGTCTCCTGTGGATGGGCTGGAGGATATTATGGACAATCAAGTGATGTAAGCTTAACCCCTTTGCTTGACATGTTTTGGTACTTGTTTTATTGCTATATTGAACAATTTTGGATTTGGTATCAACCAGATGCTCAATCTACAAGCTTCCAGATCATCATAAGCACATAGCCCGTCCGCCAGTTGGTGTTATCATACCCAAGAAGGTTTGAAACTTGTATTTTAGTGTCTAGCTGTGTGGCATAAGCATCATGATATTAGCTGTTAATAAGGACTCTGTTCAATCTTCTCTGCAGACTGTTGAAGCTGGTGATCTGAAACCACCTCCAGTGCTGTGGCATGAAGATAGTGGCCGGCGGCCTCATGATAATAGCAACAGGTTTTTCATCACCCTTTTTGTTTTTTATTTAATGTTTCTGTGGGCTAACTGAAAATCCTGATCTTGTAAAATGGTTCTTAGGCAAAACCCACCTGGTGCCATATCAGGCCGTCAACTTGGAGAGGCAGCTCACCGACTTGTCATAAACAGCTTAAATGCTCAGGGTAGGGGGCAACATAGTGGCACATCAATGCCATATCAAACTATAATGAATGGCTTGCACCATCTGAATGTAGTGCCCCCTGTCAGCAATCAAGGCATGCCTCCACGAGTGGGGCAGTCTGCTGGACCTCCTGGATGGTATGTTCCTAGGGGTAGTGTATCAAATGGTCAACCACCAGCTTATGCATCATCAGGATCAGGTCATTATCAATATGAAAGGTCAGGGCCTTCGCAATATGAACAAGGTAACCATGGAAGGCAACAATCTCACACATATGCAAGAGATGGTCTTCATGATACACGAGGCAGGGTTCCACCTGCATATGGGTACCAGCAGAGCAACATGTATCCACCGGGTCCTGGATTGTATGGGCAACCTCTGTCAGCATATCCTGGGGTCCATGGTGGAGGCTACCAACCCCCTCCATATGGCGGAGGCCAGCAGTGGCAGCAACAATCATATAGTTCGTATGCTGGGCAAGGGCCCTACGGAGGCAGGCCACCACCCACAAGGGCTGATTCAAGGTGACAGCAACCACAGAACCGTTATGGTGCTCTAGACAGAAGTTCAAACCGGAGGCCTCCATCTGGATACAGCAGATAATAGATTGTGACCCAGTTTATGTTATAGCTCATAATCTGTTGTTAGTAGAGCTAGGAGAAACTCAGCTAAAGCATAGGCAGAATAGTCTGCAAAGTCTTGTGACCTTCAAGCAGCTAGGTGGTGGCATTAAAGATGGGAGGCAAAATTTGTATGCTACTGCAGACTATCAGTTGCTGGTGGTTGGTCGCCATTGAAGCAGCTAGGTTGTGGCAACATAGGTTTTGTGAAGCAAGATTTGTATACTACTGTTATCAACGGGCCATCAGGTACTGGTGGCTGGTCGCCATTCTTTCATTTGTGGTTGCCATTTATTTAGAAGATGTTGTATAAGCGCCCTGGGGCTTAAATAGGTTCCAATGAAGAATATTTTTGAAGGACGTTTACTCTGAGACTTGACAAGTTTTGGGGGCATTTTGATATCAGATAAGTGTATGTAGGAGTGCCTATTTTCAGTTTTGATGTTGACTGTATTCCAAGTCTTGTATGAACTCATTAGATGTCATTAATGAAAGTGGGACTTATCTATTATTCGTGTGGTATGGTTGCCAGGTGAGGAAGGAAACGTTATGCTTCGTATAGTTGTTAGACTCTGAAATCTTACAGTTGTAGGAGTCCAGAAGCTACGGCGGAGTGTTTGGTGGATGCTCCAACAACAATTGCATTGCATGGCGTTCTTAGGCCAACACGTATTTCGTCGCGCACTCACAAATTTGTGCGAGACATCCAAGGTCGGTGAGTCCAAGTCGGTTGGGCGGGCTGGGGACAAGGAGAAGCTCATGCGACTGGTCCTCGACGCCGCCAGCGACGAGGACGTGTCCGTGATCCCTATCGTCGGCTTTGGCGCTCGCGCAGTTGGTGTTCAACGACCGTCGCGCCAACGACGAGGTGTTCGACCCCCGGATCTGGGTCTCCATGTCCGGCGACTCCAGCCTCCGGACGCTGCTGGTCCAGCCGATCGTGAGTGCGACCAAGGAGAAGTGCGACCTTGACAACCTCGACGCCGTCTCGAGCTTCCTGTCGCGGACGTTCACGGGGATGAACAGCGTGTTTGGTTGGTGGAGGCGTCACCATCAGTCCGGCCGGCATGGAACCATTCCTGCCAGGTTCGGACGATGACTGCCGCTGTTTGGATTAAATAATTGGTTGAACCGGGCTGCTGTTTGGTTCACGGGGACGATGACTGGTCGGTAGCGATGAATTCCGGCCGCACACGGGGCCTTCTCTCACAGTTTAGCTGCCGAAAGATTTGCGATTAATGCTTGAATTGCACGGGAGGAGCCAACGATCACCGGGGTGCAGCCCCTGGTCCGAACGAGAGGTGCACAAAAGAAACAGGCAGGGAATGGTTCAAGATATGCCATGTTCCAAGCATCATTGTCTCATAAAGGTAATAACTTCTACCTCCGTCCAATACTAGATGTAATTTTTATTGAAGTATCTAAAATCCTATCTTATTATAGTTACTAATTAGAGGCTTTGATGAAGACTCCATATTAATTTTCACCAGACACGCTAGAAAAAAAATCTAAAATTCTCACAATAATCAGAAACATTTGCCTTTAATTTAGTACACTCTAATAACAACTATTAGAAGGCGAGCAAGTAAGCAGGAATATGATATACAGTGGAGTCGCTCCTGGTCTTGTCTATGATAGGTGTGAGGTGTGTGTGTTTCATCTCATCATCTGGTCTTTGTCTATGATGCACAGGGAATTCTATCATTTACCCAAACTGACATCAATTTCACATCATTGTTCCCAATGCTATTTTGACCACCACCGTTTGCTTTTACTGTCTGTACGAGGGATAACTAGTGCAAGGTGTAACAAATTTCAGCTGTAGAAAGTAGAAACATTACAAAGTTGCCAAACAGAGCCTTATGAGACAATGATACTTGGAACATGGCATATCTTGAACCAATCTCTGCCTGTAGCTTTTGTGCACCTCTCGTTCAGATCAGGGCTGCACCCAGTGACGGTCAGCTCCTCCAGTGCAGTCAAGCCCTGCAAACCTTTGGGCAGTGAAACCAGCTTGGGACAGCAGCGTATCTCCAGAGATTCAAGTGTCGCAAGTTCACCGAGCATTCCGGAAGGGCTTTCAGTTCCCAGCAATTTAGAATCTTCAGACTCCGCAGGTTAGTGAGGGACCGGATGGCCTCGGGCAGAACATGCAGCCTCTCACAGTATTCGATCACTAGGTCCTCGAGCTTTGGTCTGTGCCGCAACAACCTCCACTCGTTAGAAGAAACATGACAGTTTTTAATCCATAATCTCCTCAGAAGCGATGATGGTGGTACGGCGATCCTACCAACTGATAACATCGAGCTGCTGCCGGACACCGACAAATCTGCTATCGCATCAGGCAGGCACGGCTGTGGTGTCAACATTGGGCATTCAGTTACAGTGACAGTTTTAAGAACAGGAAACTTGAATAGGTCTGGTTCTTTGTCCTTGTGATCGGTTACCGGTGATGTTAGCCAAATCTCCAGGTTGGGCATGTCTTCAAAGTGGAGTTCCTTCAACGATCGGTATAGAGTACCTTGGTTTATTTTTACAGGCATTTGAGAGTCCATGCTATGAACACCGGTAATGTGGCGGAGCTGAAGAGACTGTAGATGCGGAAAATGGCCAAGGTGCGGAAGGCAACTACAATGATGAATGTTGCTGAAACTGATGGAAACAAGATTCGGAAGCAACAGTTCCATGCTGTTCATCATCCAACTGGAAAATTTAGTGCCCAGATAACCGTCTATCTCAAAAACTTCGAGGTTTTCAGGTGGCATGAGGACTTCAAGAAATGCTTCAGCACTCATCAGTTCTTCAATGGAACAAGACCTGGTCCATGACAAGGTCAAGCTGCTTAATTTTTTCTTCTTCCTTAAGTTTGCTCTCATGGCATCAGTTGACGGATCCTTCATGGGTGACTGGCATTCAATTCTCAGCTGACCAGTTAAAACATTAAGGTGCTCTAGCTCTGCAATACTGCTATTTTTGTCACCTACCGTAAGTAGGGACAATGTTTCAAGTTTTGTCCATTGCCCAAATCCATGAGGCAGTCTCTCCAAAGCTGAGCATTGGTCATTTCTCAGGTGCTTTAGATTGCTGATGCTTATTATGCCATCAGGCAACTTTGTCAGCTGTTCGCATCCAACAAAGTTCAAACTTTCCAACATCACAAGGTTGGATATAGAGTCAGGCAACCTGGAAAGACTCCAGCACTGGAACAAGATCAGGATCTTCAAATTATGAAGATTGCCGATTGATTCAGGCAATTCCTCCAGACCAATATTCCAGGAGAGATCCAACGTCTGCAAGTTTGGTAGATGGCCGGTTGATATAGGAAGTGATAAACTGCTTGAATGATGCGACAAAATAAGAAATTGAAGCTCTTTAAGGCCTCCAATAGATACTGGTATTTCTGATAGACTGCTGCAATGAGACATATTCAAAGTATGCAACCGTCTTATCCGGCGTATTGAATCTGGGATTGACTTGAGATCATTGCATTGTGATAAATTCAGGTGGTACAAATTTGAGAGGTTACCGATATTTCTGGGCAATTCTTGGAGAATACCACACTGTGAAAGGTTAAAAAAATGCAAATTTTGGAGGCTGCATATATCATCAGGGAGACTTTGGAGCTTACCACAACCTTTTAGATTCAAGGTCCGCAAGTTTTGGAGTTTACCAATGGAGTTTGGCAATGTCTCAAGAAAATTGCAAAATGACATGTTCAGATTTCCCAGGTTTTGGAGATTCCCAATCGAATCTGGTAAGTTTTGGGGGCTACAAGCTGAAAGATTCAAGGTCTCTAGATTTTGAAGGTTGCATATGGACATGGGAAGAGTACAGAGATTGCTGCAATTGGATAGGTACAGAGTATGCAAATTGTGGAGGCTGCTGATGGAATTGGGCAGAGTTTCGATTGGGGATGAAGAAACATCCAAGTACCTTAGGTGTTTCAGTTTGCCAACCATTTGGGGAAGCTCCATAATAGGGCTGCCTCCCAAATCCAGTACGCGCAAACACCTGGACTGAAGAACCAGCTTGATGTCAAGATTATATCCCCATGAATGGAAGGCACGAACTCTGCGAAACATGCTCTGAATAACTTCAGGCGCTCCCATGTCATCAGCCAGTGATACATAACAGCATCCTTCAGTGTGACCATTAACCTGGTTAGAAGTGATTGTCTGAACCTCATCCCTTGCAACAGATTGTGCAAGGTCATGCACCAATTCATGAATCATATACTTGACATTGCCGTCTTCTTCTAATTCCTTTTTGATAAATCATGCTCCTCCACTTCCTGAAGGAATGACATCCACAACAAGTGCTCAAAGCAGTCATCCGCTCTATCGAAAAGTGATTCGCTGCGATACTTTGTAGGTTCAATGAAACCAAGAGCAACCCATTGCTGAATAAGCTTGTCCCTGTCAATCTCATGGCTCCTAGGAAACACCGAACAATAAGCGAAGCACTGCTTCACACTAGGTGCCATCTGGTCGTAGCTAAGTTTCAGAGATGGCAAGATAGTCTCTTCCTTCTCCATCTGCCATATCTCACTGTCCTTGACAGCCACCCATGAGTGTTCATTTTTGTTGAACCTCAACATGCTCCCAAGAGCCTTCGCTGCTAATGGCACGCCGCCACATTTGTGAACAATTTCTTTGCCTACCTTGACCAGCTTGGGATGCAAATTCTCGTCCCCTTCCTCGAATGCCTTGTACCTGAATACCTCCCAGCAGTCGTCGTCCGAGAGACCCTCGAGCACGAACGGCGCCACCGTGCGAACCATCATGGCAACCTTCAGGTTCCGTGTAGTCACTATGATCTTGCTGCCGCGCTTTGCCGTCCTTGAGGAGTAGCCGCAGCCTCTCCCACTCCTCCTGATTCTCGCTCCACAGGTCGTCGAGAACGAGCAGATACTTCTTCCCCGTGAACGTCCGCGACAGGAAGCTCGAGACGGCGTCGAGGTTGTCAAGGTCGCACTTCTCCTTGGTCGCGCTCACGATCGGCTGGACCAGCGTCCGGAGGCTGGAGTCGCCGGACATGGAGACCCAGATCCGGGGGTCGAACACCTCGTCGTTGGCGCGACGGTCGTTGAACACCAACTGCGCGAGCGTGGTCTTGCCGAGTCCGCCAAAGCCGAAGATGGGGATCACGGACACGTCCTCGTCGCTGGTGGCATCGAGGACCAGCCGCATGAGCTTCTCCTTGTCCCCGGCCCGCCCAATCGTCTTGGACTCATCGACCTTGGAGATCGTCTCGCGACGGGGAGGAGCGGATGGGTGTCCTGGCGGTTGGATGCCGGGGTTCAGGCGCAGTCTGTCTCTTCCAGCGGCGATGGATTCCAGCCTGCGCCTCAATGACTTCAGGCTGCGGGCCATGGCGAAGGAGCGGGAAAGCAGGGGTTGGTGACGGGGCCGCACGCAGTGCTCTTCCGCCGCTCGGAGACGCAGAGATCTGTGCGGCACTCATCGAGGAGGTCATCGATGTCGTGGGCGACGTCCCTGAGCCTGCGCAGCCAGTCGCGGACGCCTGCATCACCGCTGCCGCCGCGCGCCTCGGCGTCAGAGAGGACTTCCCGGACGGTGGTGAAGTCGCGCTCCATGGCCCTCAGGTCCGCCCTGAAGCTCCTCAGGAGCGCAAGCTCGGCCCAAATCGAGGAGCCGATCTTAGCCAGCACCCCATGGACGATGCTCGAGGCAAGAACTCCTTCCGCCATGGACCCCTTCCCTTCCCTCCGTGTTGCTCAAATGCTCAGCAGCTCCACTCGACCATGTTTGGTCAAACTTCATTAACAAATGATAGTGACATCGAGTTCTCGTGGACTGCCCGCGTGTGGACTGTCCCCATGGATTTTTCTTCCCCAATTCCCACCCGCCGCGAGACGCGTACGCGCCGAGCAGGTAATCAAGCGCGCACGGTCAACGGTCATTGCGGACAATGGAACCGGGCGTCGGCTATCTGGGGTCCAGCCATCAGCGTCTCGCATTGGAAATGCTAGCATATATACTCTGTCCGTTCCTAATGTTGTATAACTAAACTTACCAATTCATAATATTTGTAATGTGCACTTCCACCGATTTATGTAGCCTCTCGATAAAATTGATCCTTCAGTCGTGGTGTTCATAGATGTATATTGAGTCTTTTACATGCGTACCATTACGAGAGATGGTCCTGACCTAGGGCTTGTTCGGCTGGCTGGCTGGCCTTTTTTTTCAGCCGGAGTAGTGTTTTTCTCTCATCAAATTCCAGCATGAACAGTGTTTTCCATCTGCTACAGTAGAAAATTTAATGCCAGCCGAACACTCCCCTGTATGCCACTAAAAAGTTCAAACGCACCCTAGTGCCATGACGCTAAAATTTCTTGCCTTCCACGCCATTCCGTCTACCTTCCGTTCGTTTTTCACCA
Organism: Miscanthus lutarioriparius; assembly: GCA_904845875.1. Taxonomy (NCBI): domain Eukaryota; kingdom Viridiplantae; phylum Streptophyta; class Magnoliopsida; order Poales; family Poaceae; genus Miscanthus; species Miscanthus lutarioriparius. The sequence goes on from CAJGYO010000006.1 coordinate 85,546,986, forward strand.
TTTGGTAGCTCTGACATGTGGGTCCAAGCGGTGAAGATGTCCAAGATGCCCTTCTCTACTAGCCTTGTCCTCTCTCTCACGATCACACACCAGAACGTTCACGCCAGCGAAAGGGAGGGAGACGCCATGCCGGTCAAGGAACAGAGTCACCGCCACCAAGGGCCGCCCCACGCACGCTCATCGGGCCCGGCGTTCATTGAAATGGCGGCGCCGCGATGGATCTCAGCCACACCGTCCGCCGAGGCTCGCCCGTCTTGCGTGGGTCGGAGCTTCATTGATGCCGCCAGCAAGCACGTCGTAGTCGCCGGTCAGTCGGCATCAGGTGGGCTCGATGCGCGATGGATCCCCCCGAGATCTCCGCGGCAGGCGTGGCCCGTTGGCGCAGGCGGCCGGGTCCTTGCTGCTGGCTCGCTGACGACGCGGCGCATTGGACATCTCCCTCCCTCTTCTCACCCGTGGCGGCTGGCGGTGCTCGATCGCCGCCACACCGCTAAATTGAAATGCGACCGCATCTCCTCCGCCCTCCTCTTGCTCTCCTCCCTCGTCGCCGCGCCGCGTCTCTGGCGACATCCACAAGCCCCCGCGCCGCAATCGGCAGCAGAGAGCAGAAGAAGACGACAACAGCACACCAACGCTTCCTCCTCTCGCACGGTGGCGCTTCCCACCATCGCGTCGCTCGCGCTGCTGCTCGCTTACCTGCGCGCCATCGCGCTCCATGCGGCCGAGTTCGGCCCGCTCCGCGCGCTTTGCGCTCACGTCGCCACGCCGCGACGGTGGTGGGATCTTCCTCGGCGGCGTTCCTCCGGTGGCATGGGCTCCACCACCACCGTCCGTCCTTCACCTACGAGCAACTGTGCGCCGCCACCGCGGGCGTCGACGTGGCATGTAAGCTTGGCGACGGCGGCTTCAGGACGGTGTTCCTCACGTACCTCCCGCCCACCGACCGCCCCACCACCATCAAGCGCCTCCACGTCCCGCTGTCACCGTCCCCGTCGTTCCCCTCGTGCTGGCGTGGACGGTGGCGGACTCGTTGAGCCCGTGAAGTAGGCGCCTGGCTAGGGAGTGGAACGCCAAGGGTGGGAGCTCGCCAACGTCGGCGCGGATAGCATCCGTGATGACCTCGATCGGGGCGCAGGAGACCGTGGCCATGATGAGCCTGAGCATAGGAGAGAGTCGGTCGCGGCCTGAGCTCGGCCTAGAGTCCGTGCTTGCGCCATGGGGTTGGGGAGTCCGTGCCTCCCGCGTGTGTGGCATGGTCGCGGCGTGGGTCGGTCTGGCTGCGGTCTCGTGGTTGGGGGCAGGCCTTGGCGTGCGGATTTGGCGCGGCTCGGGCGTGGCCGTGCTTCGCCTCCTCCGGTGGAGCAACAAGAAAGATCGAGGCGCCAAGGTGCGACTACTCGAATGGGGCGTGGGAGCGGCACCAAGGTGGAGCCATGGGATTAAGGATGAAAACGGTCGGAAACGGTCGAAAAACTCCTAAATTGTTTTCTACTTTTACATTTGAAATACGAAAACGAAAACGGTAAAACCGGACACGAAAACGAACGCGAACTTACGAATTATCAAGAATTTCAAAAACGAACCAATTCAAGCGGATTTATGTCCGAACACGGTCGATATATGAAAACTCAATACTAAATACCGACCCATAGTTGGAGACCAACTGCATGACTAAGTGCATACATGATCAAGTTCAAGTGCATATAATAATTAACAAGTGCATATAATAGAAACATGAACTCGAATCGTGAGTCGAGAATAATTTTATTAATCTTTTTAGAATAGATGTAGTATTTTATTTTAAAGATTTATTCAGATTTTTCTTTTGAGTAACAAAGATTTATTCGGTTGATGCAAAAAACTATCAAATGATTGACTTTGCGGTGGGGGTTAAACCGATGAGTTTAATGGGCTATGGCCCGGTGTGGCTTTCGTGTAGATCTTCTTTGGTTTCACGACATTTAGCACCATCTCATGAGGTGAAGAGAGATGAGGCTCGGGGCGCCGTCTATAAGAGGTGTTACTTCGCAACCTCCGCACCAAAGAGTAAAGAACGAGTCGTGGTGAATAACATGTAATTGGGTCAGATGACGGACTCGTTGAGCCGTGACAGTTAGGCTAAATTGGTTTAAACCGAATTTTCAATTCGGAATATTTCAAATTAAAAGTAGAAAAGTGAAAACGGGCCGTCGAAAAATATCTAAACCGTTTTCTACTTTTACATTTGAAATACGAAACATCTGAAATGCCATGCAACGTAAAGTCGGACAAAAAAATGCGGATTCGATCGGATTAAATATAGAAAACGATGCGGTTCGGTTCGGGATATTTCCGTTCCGTTTTCATCCTTACATGGGATCCGTCCATGAAATGGCGCTGGAACCGGAACTGGAACTGGAACTGCCATAGCCTGTCGGTGCCATTGCTGCTCAATGGAATCGAGATCATCTCCTAGACTCCTACGCAATGCACCCGGACGGACACGCCATCTTCATGTCCACGAAGGTGGAGACCTAGTGCTTCGACGCCCGCCACGGCTTGTGGGGGTACCCATCACCCAACGTGGTGTTATCAGGAGCAGCAACTGTGTTTGATTCACTGCACTGGCACTATGACACTGTAGCAGGGTGGAGGAGGTTTGCGGGCTTACGACACTTTGCGGGCAGCCGCTCCAACACACAAATAGAGAGCGGCGAGACATGGACTGCCGCGTCAGCTCACATAACACTTGCAATTGATTCGAACGTGGGGTGGGCTGCCCACCGCCGCCCCACTTGCATCCTTAGCGCAGGGGCACGCGGCACCAGCAGCAGCAGGGAATGCACGTGGCCAAGCGACATTCTGCCGAGCACCTGGCAGGCGCCCGAGTAGACATCTTGGAATCTCATTTACGACATATTTCACTTAGATTCGGTCTGGGTTGCCTGCAAGAAAATTATCATTCTCCTCAAGCTCTACAACTTTCATTGAAGGGTCAGGATCATTTGCGCTTCAGATTAGCGGCTAATTAAGCCCTAAGTTGATACTATTAGGCAAATGCCAAAGCCACAGGACCAAGGAGTGGCATGGGAGGAAAACACAACTTTTAGTGAGATACCACAGCTAGAGGATAGTTTTGACTTTTCGCATCTCCATTTGACACCGTTAGCGGCTAAAGTGGATGGAATGGCATGGAAGGCAAGAAAGTTTAGCGTCATGACATCAGGGTGCGTTCGAACTTTTTAATGGTCTGTAAGTCAGGACCATCTTTCATAATGGCACACAGGTAAAAGGCTCATGTATATTGCATAACTGGGATAATATGTCTCATGAATATATTGCATAACTATCCGAACATTGATAATACAACATTTCAAATGTAGCAGTCTTTTTAGTCAATAGAATATGTGAACGGGACCGTATCTCTATGAATTACCGAAGTTGCACCGCTACGAAAAAGTTCATCACCACCGATTCTAGACCGCCTTCACCAACGGTTTTGATCCTCGGCAATGAAAGTTGACGGTGATGACTATGGTCATTATCGCCGGTTGGAATCCGCCGGTGATGAAAAGTTATCACAACCAGTTCGTGTTGTCAGCCGGTGATGATAAGAATTTTCAGAAATTCTAAAATTAGATCAAAATAGAAAAATTTTTTTATTTAATCTTGGGAAGGCCACTGCGAGTTTGTGTGGTGAGCGCATTGAGGACCCAGTGAGACTGAATATTGTGAAAGGCTGCAATTAGGATCCTGAATTCCACCGAACTGAAAGGCCTTCCAGGATGCCACGTTGATCTTGCTACGGTTGAATCTCTGGAGATCATAAGCGGCAGTGGAGATTGAGGGGAAGAATTTGGGATCGAGGTGACGAACGGCAGTAGGACCGAGGAAGGATTACTATTCCGAGCGAAAACACAACACGTGCGACAGTTCATTACAGGGGCCCGAATCCATTCTGGGCCGGCAACCCGCACACTGGGCCTTCGCACACGGGTGTCCCTTCGTGGCCCGTGGCCCCATGGCCCTCTAGTGTTGATGTAGCTGAAGGTGTGGTGCCGCACGCTGGGCCGCTCAGGGTTTAGCTGCCGAAAGACTTTCGATTAATGGTTGATTGCACCGAAGGTGTAGCCCCTGGTCCGAACGAGAGGTGCACAAAAGATACAGGCAGGGAATGGTTCAAGATATACCATGATCCAAGCATCATTGCATCATAAAGGTAGTAACTACTGCCTCCGTTCTGAAAAGAATATAATACTCAGTACAATTTTTTTTAAATAAAGGCTCTAATGAAAACTCCACATTAGTTCTCATCATTCACACTAGAAAAAAAATCTAAAAAAGTCTCACAATAATCAGAAACATTTGCCTTTAATTTATTAGACTCTAATTGGTACCTCTAACATTAATTATTAGATCTATTTTGTTTAATAAAAAGTTACGACCCATCTCCACCATTATAAAAAGTAAATAAGTAACTCTCTAATTATGCATCTAAATTATCTACATCTACCATTATGAAAGATAATTCTAAATAACCCCTAAATTTGTATGTTAATTACCCACATTTGCTATTACGAAAGATGATTTAGATAACCCTCTAAATTTTCATCTGATAATGAAAGATAATCTATACCTAATATTAAAGAGACAAAATTTCTCTCATATTTTTTTGGTCCGGCCTTCCTCTAACTAACTTTGTGGATGTGGAATTCTATGTTGGTCTGTCTACGGCCTCATGTTTTTTTATATGACATATATGCATGGCTTGGGCACGGATTAGGAATCCTATTCTTCCGATCCAGACCAAGCTGAATAGAAATCCTAATAGATATATAAATCCTAGCAGAAATATAAAATAATAAAAATAAAAATGACCAAACCTTATCTTACTCTAATCTTACCTTTTGTACCACGGGAAGTTTGTTGGTTTCGGTTCTATTTTATTTTCCTTTTGTCCTCCGTCCAGATTTTATTTAATTTTCACGAGAGCGTGGAAGAGTTACCGGCTGTTTTTGTTCCCTCTTGATCTCTTTCAGCATAGTCTGTTTCTCTTAAACACGGGCATGCCGAGGATGTGCAATTTTATTTCGTTGCAAGCTATCGGATTCGGCTGCTAGACGAAGGTTAGGTGTTATAGTGATATATACGATACATACGAGTATTAGATATGAAATATAAAATTTTATTTTAATTTACCCTAATCTTGTACTATAAGGTGATTTTTATTTCGGTCACTTTTTATTTTATTTTTTCATGTGCGCGTCTTATTTTTTTCTTATTTCTTATATAAACATAAAAAATATATAATAATAAATGTTTTTGCCATTCCGCTTGTCTTTTTTTCCTTTTTCTTAACAACTATAAAAACAATTGTACAAATATAATAAATGAAATATTATAGGTCTTTCAACCCATGATCTTTCACTAATCACTAAGAGACAAATATTTTTACCACTAAGTATGTAGTTTTGATTATAAATGAAATTTATTCTTATTAGAACCTAATTAGCTGAATGGTCTAACTAATCAAAACATGAACTAAAATCTTAAATAGTTTGTTATCCAATCTAATAAAAATAAATATATATGTCTCCAAGCTATATACTATTACAAACATTAACTAATACCATGGATGTCATGGTTATCAATAAAATAAAGTATAGCTTTTAAATTTTATAAAAAGGTAACACATAAATAGATATGTAACATTCTATCATCGTTTTGTATGGTCATTTGGCATTTTTCACCCGTTGCAGCGCACGGGTATATTTGCTAGTTCAAAATAATACCCCAAATTAATATCTATTATGAAATATAATTAAAAATAACTCTCCAAAGTTGTATTTAGATAACCCACCTCCGCCATTATAAAATTGATATAAAAATAACACAATCTTTTGTAAATTATCCACCACTGTTATTATAAAAAGATAATACACATTAGACCCTAAGTTTGCATTCAAATTACCCATATATGACACTATGAAAGGTAATATAAAGTAACAACTTTTAATTTGTATGCAAATTATCCACCTCGGCCCGTTAAAAAACAAAGGATTCTATCACATCTATACGTAAATGTTAATATAAGCTATTATGAAAAATAATCCAATATATCCATAAAGTAAGTTATATATAGTTCAAAATTTTAATCTTTTATTTACAATATTAAGTTAAAAGTAAGTATAATGCTTTGCTCGACCACGTAGACCAAGTAATCATGCATGCATTAGAATAAATATTCATTTTAATAACTTATCAAGCATGGAAAAAAAATATTCCTTTAACAACCCAAATAGCAATGACACTCTCAATTCAATTTATGTTATATTACTACTCTAAGATAACAATATTCATAAGTTGTTGTTTTAAATAAATTTATACATTTGTACAGAAACATTATATCATATAAATATTATCCCCGTTCGTTTCGCAGAAAAGCTAGGCTAAAAAGTACTGTTCGCTGATTTGTTGTGAGAGAAAACCACTACACATGGCTTATAAGCCAAGCTGATAAGTTTAAGCGAATGGGCCCTTGACTTTGGTAACGTATGTTTGGAGTTCATTCCTTGCTTTTCCGTGGTCTGAGTTTTGGGCATTTGATCTATTCATGGGTTATTCATTTTTCTTTCAAATTCTTTTGCTTCACTCCTTCATGGACCTGAAATGTTTGCTAGTTTTAATATTCTGTCTTACCATTTTCATACATATACTTGTCTCATAGTTATATTTTTAAGAAAAAACCACTTTTACTACCTTGAACAATCTATTTTTTCCATTTTAATATTACATTGTAGCTTTTTCGGTTGTTGAATTGTAACTTTTAAAAATTCTAAGATATAAGGGTGATTGATTTAGAATTGTATGTGTATGCTAGACTAGTTTTCTACATTGAATGGCTGGACTACAATTGGAAAACAATAGCTTGTTTTTTTAGGTTGGCAAAGGTGTGTCTTATATATGTCTTCATCCATTCTAAATTTTGTAGAAAAATAGTTTTGTCTCAAGTCGAATTTCGTTAACTCTGACTAATTTTATAGAAAATTACGTCAAAATCTTCAACATCACATTAGTTTTATTAAAGAACGGACAGTCCCGTACTCCCATCTCCCATAGGCAGCCACGGCCACTGGGCCAGCAGCCCAGCACTGCCCGCGGCGAATCGGTCGCACTCGCAGACCCCTGTACCAAAGCGATGACCCCATCTCACGGCGTGTTTGGGAGAGCTTTTCTGATTCTCGCTTATAAGCTGGGCAGGCTTATCTGATAAGTCATGATCTAGAGAATCTGCTGTCTGAATAAATTAGACGTTTGATTGTCCTGATTATTTCTGGGTGATTATCATTCCTGGATGTAAATTGACCTATCTACCCCTGGGCGGAGTCAGAGACCTCGTCCTCCTCGTCCGGATGGGCCTCCAACCCAGTGCCCCCCCACAGCGACGGCAGGCTCTGGCGACACCTCCGTTTCTCCGTCCTTCACCTCCATTTCGCCGCCCTCCACCTCCACCTCCATCTCCTGCACCCCTGCCGCCGGCGCGGACGACACCTCCACTTCAGCGCCCCGCATCGCCGTCTCCGTGGACAAGGCCTGCTCCACCTCTGCATCCACTAACTCCTCTTCCACCTCGCTGGCTCCCTCCTCCTCTTCCTCTTCCTCCTCCTCGCCTTCCGGCACGGCGTGGGCAGGCGGCACCCCTCCGGGCTCCACCATCATCTTCCCCCCGGCACGAGCCAGAGAAGAGGAGGTGAGGACCGAGCCGGAGGGGAATGGAGGAGGGGCGACAAAGAGGAGGCGGCGGGCGATGAGGATCTGCGTCGCGGAGTCGGATCCCGCCGCTCCGTGCGATCTGCCAGCCAGAGTCGGATCCGCCCGCTCCGTCTTTGATCCATCGCACCGCCGAGCCGGATCTGCCGCTCCCAAGACGAAGCGCCGCCACCGTTGGAGGAGGCGGGGACACCTGCACGCCACCGCCAGAGGAGGGGGGACGGGCCCCACGCGCGCCGCCAGAGACCCCCTCGCTCTCACCGGGCGCCACAGCGTGCCCGCTTCTCGATCCACCGGGCGCGCGTCTTTGGGAGAGGAGGGCCAGCCGGGGGGAATGGGAGGCGGCGGCGCTGGGAGGGAGCGAACGGGGGAGGGAGCGAGCACGGGACTGCTCGGGTCGAGGGGCAGGGAGAGGAAAAGCCTGCGCGATTTGGGAAAAGCGGGGTCGAGCTCGCGATTTGGGAAGCGTTGCGGGCGACCATCAGTCGCGGAAGCGCGTTCGCTGGCAGGCTCATAACGCAAGGCGTTTGTGCGGGCTTTTCGGCTTATCTTGCTCAGAAGCTGAGCAAACGCTCTCCCAAACATGGCCTCAATATAGGAATCCTGCTTCCAAAAGCGGGTCAGTGGATCGGGCCACGTCGCCCGATAACTCGTAAACCGTTCGATACGGCGACAAAGCCACGTGAGCCGTCCGATTGCGGGTCTGTGCGGGTGTTGAACCGATAGCTCGCGAACCATCCCGAGGGGTTACCCGTCGTGCAGAGGAGAGAGAGCCGCCCAAGGCCGCAAGCGCAACACAACTGGCCGACCTCGCCACGCCGCGACTCCTCCTCCCTTGTCGTCCTCCATCCCGGCTTGTGGGGGCTCCCAACCATCCGACCTGGCGGTGTGGTGGATGAGGCGACCCCGTCCGCTCTGATCTCGGACATCTCGGCGAGGGCAGGGCCCCTACGACCCAACACGGCCAGCGGTGCGGGCGTGGCGGCTCCGGCCACCCCGGAGTGGGCGGCGGGCGCAGGCACGGTGGCTGCGGCCACCCTGGCGCAGGCGTGAAGGTCAAGCGTTGCAGCCCCGGCGAAGGAGTGCTCGGCCCTCGCAATGAAGATCTCGTTGTCTATTCACATGCGTCGTGGAACACGGTGGAGGAATTTCTACACTCCTCTCGAACAGCTGCGCACTCACGCTAGCTCAAAAAACATCGTGCTCCTCTGTGCTCGCTTTCGAATGCCCGAGCTCTTCCCTCTCATGGCGCCACGACGGCATCCAGGGCCGGAGCAGAGCACGTTGCCGAAGGCAACCATGCTGATATGGTCGCAGGCTTGGACGCCTCCAAGTCGCTAGCGCATCCGCATGCATGGCAGCTACCCCCTTCATCTATCCTCGTTCCTGTATGCCACTTGCATCGGCTCGAGATGGGAGATGAGATACATCAGAGGCCCGATGGGAATAGCAGGAGACCCAGCGGTGGCGTGCTATCCCTAGCTCCCCTCTGCCATCGCCGCTATTCTATCTAGCTAAGCTCTCTCATGTCAACTATCATAGCAGAGGAGGGCATGCAGGCAAGGTGCATGACGAAATGTCACTGTAGGTTGCAGCAGCTGACTGCTAGACTAAGAGCGGCCTCAAGGTTGCTGCTACGAGAAAGAAGATTAAATTGCAACAAAACTCCATGTCTTGAGCATTAATCTACTGCCTTTCTCCTTTGATTCATTATGACAGTAACCACACAAAGATTCAAAATTCTTCACAAAGAAATTAATGGCTTGATATACCTAAGTACTTATTTTCATAAGTGAATCATGTCTTGTTGCTAATATGTTGCATTTCAGCTTCATAGGTACAATAAGTTCAATTATGCCATCTGCCCAACCCATAGCCATATACTAATGAAAATTTCTTTGACACTTTACCGATCTTCATATAGAGGAGGCACCATTTAATATTTGAATTATTATTATGGGGTTCAAGAGCTCTGAATTTAATGGAGAATCGTAATTTGAGATTGCTCAAACAAACTATATTATCCAGGTATTAGTTTCTAAGTGGTACATGATTGTTTCTGGCACATCAACTTTTATATCATTTCTGAATCAGAGCTTTTCAAGAGAAGTGAACAAAAAACAAGAAGTTGGACAAATCGGTTTGCGTTGGCAACTCCATAGCCATCAGAAGGTTAGAACTAGAATAAAAAAATGCACCATACGCTTGTATAGTACTTCATATCTTCTATCAGTACTTCACTAATGGGTGTGGTAACCAAGCCATGGAACATGGAGTGGTCAGAGAACATATGTATGAGATGGAAACTGAAGCATCAGAGAACATTCCCATGAGTCATGTTGCTCAGCCAAAAAAAAATGGAAGCGGATTTTTCGTATTAAATTGGTACCTCGCAGGTTTCGTCTCCCATAGAAATATTATAACGGTCTCTCTCATGCCCCTTGATACATACCACAAACATGATTTCCTTGTTGCTCAACTACATACTATGCTTTTCCTGGTACCGATATAGTGCATTCAATTGAGAAAAGGATCAACTTGTCATCATCTTCAAATGTTTAGCATTAGTGATTTAGTTTCTCCCACTATATCCATTTCACGTGTTGAATTATTTTAATCATTTGCTTTCATATATTCATTCTCCCAATCTCAGTTAGCATCTGTATAATATTTGACAAACTAGATCAAGCAAAGGATTATTGCCACCGGTTAAAATCGAGGCATGTGCTTGTAGTCTTAAATAACCATGTCTATAACTGTTGTTGCCCATTTTCAAAATTTCAAATAAACTATATGAAACTTGGAGATTCTGGAGTTTATATGAAAATTGTTTATATGACTAACACAATACCATGGAATTACCTTGCCTTTCTGCTGATTGTATACTCATGTTAATTTTTGTTTGCAACATACGAAAGCTTTGCTAAATCATCACTTTCACTATATGACATCTCATATTTTATTGGGTCACCTTTGTATGTTCCTATAGTACTAATGCTGAGATTAATACTGTTGTGTTTCTCTAGAAGGATATCTTAAATTTCATCAAATTATGATGGTGTTTACCTTTTTGTTATTTCCCAATTTTGACTATGCAGGTAGTTCTGTTGATTGTTCCATACTCCAGAGGCACATTAGAATTAAAACTGGATTTTGATGGCAAACTAAATTACAATATGACGGCAGGCTAAATTACATAATGACTACTACAACGATACTAATTATTAGAACATAGTACTATCTTTACTGAATATATTCTCTAATTGTTAGAATATAGTAATGTCTTTGCTTAATATATCCTCTTGTCTTATTTTTTCCGTGATTTTTCTTGGGCCAATAGTTGTTTTACAGGGAGACTATGTTTCACATGTGATTTCTCATATAATAACTTCATGTTTTGTGGACCTTCTTTTGTTTGAATGATGATCTGTGAATGGCTAGCAACCTAGCTAAGGCCATAAGTTTGCTTTTACTTAGAAATTACTCAGCATTGATAATGGAAAATGATTTAACTATGCCTGAATATGAGTAATTAATATAAATGAATCTTATATCTTCTTATCATTGAACAAACTGCTATCATACTTTCGATCTTGGTTTCATGTAAGTATGCGCTAAACAAGACATCATCAGCTTATTTCTAACCTGACAAATATCTATGGGTCAATTTGTTTCAACTCGTTGAAGCACGAGGCTAGGCAACACACTGATCATCTCCGGATGGACTCACATATCACATGCTGGCGTGACACAGGGAGGCGCGCGGCAACGCCACGCCTGTTTTCTAGTGGTTGCCCAGGAGCCGTCGCCAGCCGTACGTCCTTTTGAGGCTTGAGGGGGCCCAAAGGGCGATGAGGATGAACGCAAACCGCTCAAGCCACAGCCGACATGCCGACACCCGAGTACCCGAGCCGTACGTGCGCACGTGAACGCATCCCAGGGGGCCAGGCCGCACCGCACGCACGAAGCGGGCACGAGCACGCCGCCGCCTAACGGCAGCAGTTGATCAGCACAACACGGGACGGTTGCTCAAGGAGTCAAGGATTAGCGTTACGTTTCTTCGTCGGCGGGCGGCTTGCGGCGCCCACTCCAGAGGAAAGCGACCGCGCGCGCCGTCGCCGCGGTTCAGGCCCTCCGGTCCGGCGCAGCCGGCCCTGGCGTAAAGATCCGCATCAGATTCGTTCGTGATCGACGGCGGATTTCCCAATGGGTGCGTCTCGTCGGCTGGCTCTCGCTGGCTGGTCATGGAGTTGGCACGGGGGGCGGCTGTTCGTAATCGTACGTGTTGCAGTGCTGGCCGGAAAAAAACGGCTAATACTTTCGTAATCGTACGTGTTGCAGTGCTGGCCGAAAAAACAGCTAATACTGCTGTTGATATTAATTTATTATAAAAAAAATATTATTATATCGTTAAAAAAATACGGCTGATAAATTCGAGCAGAGGGCCAACGCCAGCCTCCAAGCTGGCCGCGCCCCACTCCAAAGCGACTAATATACGGGCCGGCCAGCCCGCCATGCATGCCCTGCCAAAGCTTGTGCCGGCCAATGAATGGCAGCTTGTCACAAGCACGTCAGGCCCGGCCTCGCAAGCAAACAAAATCGGATCTCTGTGTGTGTGTGTGGGGGGGCGTGCCGCGCTGTGGATGCATACATACGGTTGTCTCTTCTATTTTAAATTATAGGACAGTTATATTTAGATATAGTATATATATAAGTGTAATAAAAAAAATTATTTTGGATCTTTGGTATCATTATGGATGGTTGTGGAGATGAAATTGAGAATCAGAGAGATGAATCTGTATCCTATGCGGTAGGTGCAACTGCCGATATTTTTTCATCGATTTAGATAGGTTTTGGATTGGAAACGTAAGATCTTGCGGCATTGTCCGATGTTTTGGGTTGATTGTTCGGTTCCATATAAGGACTACACTTTGCCTTCGTCGTTCCACCAGACTCTGTTCATCTAAAGCATCTACTTCATCGAGGAAAGCCACTAGAAAAAGAACGATGGAAGAATCTAATAAATACATTTTTATTTCAGATTTTTCTTTCATATATAATTTGGGATATAATGTGCTGAGTTTCAATACAATTCATCTTTCCCTTTGCAAAGAAGTACATAACAAAGGCTACATATATGTCTAAAAAAGCCAAAACGTTATATAATTTAGAATAGAGAGAATACTTGTTACAACTTTAGTTGTTGCCGCTACAGCAATTCAAGCATTCTGAACACTCTCGTAGCTTGGCCAAATATCTATTTTAAATTATAAAATGTTTAATTTTTCTAGATATTTAATTTTTATTGTACTTAGATATACAATATGCCTAGACATGTAGTAAAAATAATATATTTAGAGAAAACATATGTCTTATAATTTGAACAGTTGGAGTAAATAAATAAAAGTTGAGAATTTGCTTACATAGGTTAGTAAAATGTGTGGCCATATAAGCTACCCCTCCGTCCTGAAGTATAAGGTATCTTACGAATTCTAGGACAGATTAAGGGGTAATACAAATGCCATAGGTAACCTTTCCTTAATTTTAGAAATATTTTATATATTTTTTTTTAATTACACAGTACAACATAGACGTATGCATGTGATTGGAAGAGGAGTTAATTCACCTAGAATACTTATATTTCAGGATAGAGGGAGTAGTGACATCAACTACTTCCTGTTTTTATTCCACGTTGTTAATAGCTAACAAATAAAATGTAAGAGCATTTGTATTCACCCAGAATACCTTACAAGGTATCTCCAATTGGTTCTTAAAAATCACATGGTAAATTAATGAGTTTTCGAAGTGACTAAATAAAGTTGGGAGCATATTTTTTGGTTTCATCTAACCGTTTCTAAAAGATAGAAGGTAATTTTAGATCAGAAATCCTAAGCCATTTATAAATCACCCCTGACCACTTTTATACTTTCTAGCTCTCTTGTACATTTGCATTCGGGAGTCTGTCCTACTTCTTATCCTTCTCCACGTCCTTCCACCTTTTAGATCGGTCGATGGATACACACGCGTAATGAGGTCTATTTTCCCAGGTGCGAAAAGATTAGGAGTTAAGATAGAGAGTTATTGGAGAACAGTTTTTTTTTCAATCTTACAAAAAAAAAATCAATATGGGGGTGGGCTTTAGAACTGTTGGAAATGTTCTAACAATCTAGATAGGGTCCAAACGGACCACATATTAACAGATGTGTTTAGCAAGATGAATGTTTCTGACAAGTGCTAAGAGTTACTAACTTTAGTAGGATCACTCTAGTAAATGATCCAAACTAGCACATCTCATACTCTTATAAAGTAAAACCCCACTAAAGAATTTATCTCATTCCACGATGCTCCACATCATCGCTTCATATGGTCCATCCAATCGTACTCAGGAATCAAATCCACCACCTGGACCACTGTTCAATAGGGGATGGAAAAAAACCGCAACAATTAATGGCATCCATCTCCACTTGCACCTCCGTATTCCCATATGGCCCACTTTTTTCAATAGAAGATGGAAAAAAAGAAGCCACATCAATTTACACACGCAGAGTTCAGACTTTAATTTAAATGTTTTCGTGCAGTTTTACTTCACTTCAGAGTTCAGACTTTAATTTAACTAATTTGTACCATATATGATAATGGACACATTCTCCATGATTATGCTAATACTACATCAATATTATATCATGTTCCTGCACTACCAGCATCATACATATGCATCTCCTAATTCTCAGCTATTAACGTTCAAATCCATTTGTATTCCTTCGTGATACCCGAGCAACGCGCGAGAAATCTTTCTAGTATATGCAAATAGTTAGCTTGGCCTAGGTCCAGGGTGAGCCAGAAGTAGAGCTACGTTGACACCACCATATACACAATTGAATTACAAAATTCCATCAAAACGTGTAAACTATGTGGCCACGAACAAGAGAAACACCAACACTTTTGTGCAACGATAGATTGTGCATGCATTCATATAGAGCGGTCTGTGCTGACATCGAAGAGAGTAAGGTCTAGGCCGAAAAGATGGCACAGTTGTTCTACCTGTCTACTGTCTACCTGACGATGTTAACGCCTAAAAACACCTTTTTCCTCTTGCTTTCTTCCAATATAAAGTTGAGAAGATCCCCTGCTGTCTTTCTGGTAACACACGGATACAATGTATTCATGCGCAATGCTGTTGATTGTTTTCCCCCATCCATTTCATTTTCACCAAATGCAAGTTTATCATAATACTTGTGTACACTCGCAATCATTAGTTTGTTTCAGCTAACTTAGCGTAATGCAATAACACAGCCCAAAACATACATTCAAGTGTCATGTGGCAAAAACCGAAACAAATTGCAAAAAAGGGGGGAACTGAAAAAAAAACTGAAACTGTAGTTGGACCAGATCAGTTGAATCCTGTTCTGCAGAGTTCCAAGTTTTGTTTTGTTTTTGGATGAGGCAGAGTTCCTTTCAAGTTGAGCCGCTGGCTCAGCTGCAAGTTGTCCAATTGGCAATAGAGACGATGCATTTGTGCATGGCCTTGGCAGCAGTGCCCCCACACAATTTGCAAGATAGAGCTTTTGTCCTATCACTGCTATACCTGGCACTTCTCTCGCCTCGTGATACTAGTTGCTAAAAAAAACAAGAATAAAGAGACTTTACGGCGACCATAAAAATGGATCGGAGCTCCTTCTGGACTGTGCACCAGTTCATATCCAGGGTCCGGATAAGATCGACGTACCATGCCCATACGTACACATCTTATCTTGTTATCTCCTGTTTGACTTGTTAGAGTCTCCTCTGACATTAAGCGGCCGGTGAGGCCGATCTGCCTTGCGTTTTCCTCAAGAACACGCAAAAGATTTGCTTGTCGTTCTGATTCAAAAAAAGGACAGATATTTATAATTGAAGCATCCACCATGCAGGAAAAGAAGACACTGAGCTCTGAGCTCTATTTTTTTCTTAAT
Source organism: Miscanthus lutarioriparius (assembly GCA_904845875.1). Lineage (NCBI taxonomy): Eukaryota > Viridiplantae > Streptophyta > Magnoliopsida > Poales > Poaceae > Miscanthus > Miscanthus lutarioriparius. Next base: position 85,562,687 of record CAJGYO010000006.1, read on the forward strand.
GAAATACGTACCTCGTGATACGATCGATGAAAAAAACTGAACTTTGAGCTGACAAAATGCATCGGGGAATAACTCAAATATTTAATCAGAATACTGACAGTAATCAGTCAGCGCATTTCAGAGCAACGAGTGAAAGCGTTGGCATGCTTAGAACAGATGCTGTAGAAGTATATATAAATAAATAGACTCCTAATATATATTACCTTGATTATATTTGATTGACCTTGTCGTCGATCATCAGATGGAAAAGTGTCGCCGCAGACAAAGCCTTACATCAGGAGCAGGAGCCACGGTGTAGCCAAGAACAACTTGCCGATGATGATCAGATGAGATCAGACACCAGAGGCGTCGCGTCGATCGGCAAGTCATCCTTGGCTGCACCATAGTCCCCGAGCCTAATGTTAGGCCGCGGACGAGGCGGTCGATCCGCCGGCGCCGAGACGCCAGACGCCGGCCATGGCTGAGAGAAGCTTGCGGCTACGGTTGAGGAAGAGGAGAGCCTGAAGAGGCGCTGCTGATGAGAAAGGGAGAGCGAGAGGGACAGAGATCTGCCGACTGATGGGCTCTTTATAGATGCCATTTCTGAAGGGAAGGTCGGTGAGAGAATTCAATAGCCTGCAATTCTGGAAAAATACTACTTGCCATCTGCAGATTTTTTTGAAGGGGACAGCCTGATCGGATAGCGAATTGTGGTCACGCAGCACAGGTGTCTTTATCATTCGCTTCTTTTATAATTCGTACTTTTTAATTTGTCTTTTCAGTCAGAACAATATATTTCTCTCACAATAAATCAGTCGAAACAATATTTCGATTTGTTTTTTCAGCGAAAGCGAATATGATATATATGTGCAAAATCAATGCAAACAACACGGATTGATGATTGATATGCAATATGCATGCACTTATATATATATATAATAGGATATCCGGTCAAGATTTGGACATTTAACACTCGCAATTCAAACGAAAGCTTCGCAGATGACCTTATATTGTGCTACCAGGTACCAGGTAAAGTCGTGTCCTGGATGAAAGGAATACAGTAATCATACTGTAATACTAGTACTGTATGAACTCTTTAGGAGGCACTGACTGTGAGTGTGATCCTGAAAGCTGACGACGGCCAGGCTTTTGATGTTGTTTTCCACGTCAGAGATTCCTCGTCCTCTGACAGACCTCTTTTCCGGTGAGGAAAATCTGTCTAAGGCCATGTTTAGGTTGTAAAAAATTTCAACTCAATGAATAGTAGCACTTTCATCTTATTTGATAAATATTGTCCAATCATGGATCAACTAAACTCAAAAAATTTATCTCGTGATTTCCAACTAAACTGTGTAATTAGTTATTTTTTATCAACATTTAATGTTCCATACAAACGGCTAAAAATTGATGTGATGAAGAGAGAGTGAAAAAACTTAAAATTTGAAAGTGATCTAAACAAGGCCTAAGCACAAAAGCCATCTGCCACATCATGGGCCTGACTGAACCGCCATGCCGCCGTGCACTCAGGGCCCCTCAGGCTCACCTCACGCATGATCTGCTCTGATTCCGATTGATTGCCATGTCCGTGCCGCCTTGCCCTGACAGGGAAAAAAAGCTCGGGTCGGCGAGAGGCCGAGAGGAGCTGTCCTCAGATTGGCAATGCCGTCCTCTTCCTCGCTCCTGTCCATGATTGCGAGGATTGAACGAGATCCGCCTCGGCTGGCCTGCTGCACGGCAGAATCACGGACGACGATCGCCCGCGCCGCGGTTGGTTCGTGCCTGTGCCTCTAGGGAGGGACGACACGACGGGCAGCCAGCCGGCAAGGTGGTGGTGGTCTGGTCTCTGGTGGTGTCGGTGGCCAGAGTTTGACTTTGTGGTTTAAATTTCTTCCAACTAAATTATTGGTTGGAACATCAAATTATTAACCATACCGCTTTTTTGTTTTCTTGTGGTCAATGATAACCTTAGTAAGCTTAGTCCGATTTAACAGTCCATGTCGGATTCTGAGCGCTTGTTGGGCGCAACCAAAGCTCATTTGTGCTCCAACTCGACCTGAGCTGATAACATGTTGGTAAGTAAAATTTGCTTAAAAAGTTACGATAATAATAGCATAAGGACGTCCGTCCTGTGAGTCATGGACATGCTCCCACAAAAAAAACAAATCCCTGTCCGCTAATTCCACTACCCGCGGCGCCTCCGCCCACCGCCGGTCGCTGCGCCTGCCACCGGCCCCTTCTTCCCATCCCCCGCGCAGGCCAGAGCTCCCTGCCAGCTCCTTCCCGCATCCGCTCGGCCAGAGCTCGCCGACAGCCTCCTGCACCTACGGCCGCCCCCTTCCTCCCGGCCCTCACCTGGCCAGAGCCTGTCGACGGCCTACGCCATCGTTGACCTGTCCCCGCCTTCCCCTTCGCCCGCCTACGATGGCGGTAGCCCGCATCCTGGCCAAAGCTCGTCGGTGGCCTACCCCCGCTGCCTCCTCCGCTCACCTACCCACCCCCTGTAACACCCCTGGTGTTAGTCTTGCCTAATTGCACTTGCATTTCCTGATCATGCGTATCATTCATCCATTCATGAGCATATATCACTTGAAACATGGGAAACATGACTTTGAAACAAGAGTATCATTTCAATTGTTTTTCATCGTTTCAGTACCTTTAGTGCTTAATTATTGTACGACCAATGTGTGGTATGGCTAAATACATCATTAAACATCTTAGCTATGCTTAGAAAGTCATTAGAAACAATGTTCATGTTGATCATTTTGCCTGATTAAGATTTCAAATCATGGTTTGACTTGTTTTGACCCTAGGACTTTTTGGTTTGACTATTCAAAAAGTGCCACTTAGAATGTTTGCATGTCTGAGCGACCTAAAACAAAGTTGTAGCAAATTATATGAGGAACAAAAAGTATTTTGTGACCAAGTCATGAAAATGTGCACAACATGCTCAAAATGGTCCCACAAGTCAGAATTTGGGTTGATTTCAACACTTAGCAATTTCTAAGTATAAATTCCAGTTTTCAGTTTCTTGAACACGACTTTGACATGATTTTACTCTCTGTCCTTTGCGAATTAGACAGCGATCTTTAAATGAGTTTTGTAGCTGGCATGTAGGTGTACAAATTTCGTTTTGATTTCTTTCGCTAAAACTCAACGGATTAGGAGATCGAGCCTCATCTTTTGGCTGCCGTCACCACCTCATGTTCTTCTCGAATCGAGCTCACAGATGTTCCGGCGTCGGTCAGGTTCATGGCCGACCGAGGTCACCGGTGGCCAGCCAGCGTGTCCGCCACGCTCGGCTCGCCTCTGACCACGCAGCCCGATGTGCTTGAAGAGGAGCGCCGCGCTCTTTGCTCTCGCACGCGCTCGCCCCTTTCACCCTCCTTGCCTTCCCCTTCGCAGCCATGCAAGCCAAGACCCATCACGCCATCAGCTCCGCCCGAGCTCGCTCGAGCTCGCCACGCTACCACCGCCACCACCATTCATCCCGTAGCTCCGCCATCGCCTCTCTGACCTCGTCGGCGCCCTCACACGAGCCACCGAGTCAGTAGGTGAGCGACATTGCCGCCTGCACCACCACCGCCGCATGGCCACCATGGTCGCCACGCCCGGTGATCGCACGCTGATCCCGCCTGACCGCTTCTCCGTAGCCACCAACTGTAGCATAGGAAGGTCCGCCTTGATTACCTGAAAGCTTATGCGTCTTGTATAGCCACCGGTAGTTGGGGTTCGGCCGGAGCACCACCGGCGCGCCATGGCCGAGCCACCGTGGGCCATGGCCCATCCGGGGGTCCTAGAGTCTAGCTTTAGGGTGCTATGGGTGCGGGAGCCGAGGTGAGCACGCGGTGCTGCCGTCCGGTTCACCGGGGAACTTCATGGCCGTCGTCGGCGAATTTCACGGCCCCAGCCGTCGTCTCCCTCCCTCCCCCCCTCCTCTCCGCGACACGCTGGGTCCCACAAGGCCAGATCGCCGAGCCAAAGGCGGGAGCCAGGCTTGGGCTGCGCTGTGTCGTGGGCCGTCGGATCTTTTCGGGCCGGCCCAGCATTGTTTAAGTGATTGGATTTCCCTTTTATTCTTTATTATTGAAATCAAAAATGGTTTGAAAAATGGTTGGGTGATCAAACTTGCTCCAAATTTGTTGAAACAAATTTTGCTAGGTTCCTTATCATCAGATCCACTTGGAAAAATTTTTGCATGTAATTTTGGGATACTTTTACAGAGGATTTTATTTGATCATTGATATTGCTGATAACTTGAAAAATGTGTAGAAAAATCTGTAGTCTTCAGAAAAATATGATTCCAAGTTTGTTAACCTTATTATGTCATGTACTTCCTAGGAAAAATATGTTTCATGCATGTGCTGTGGGAAAATTTTGAGGTGTAGTTCAAGTATCTTTAATGGCTGATTTTTGTTATTTTTGCTAGAGCACAAATTTTGTATAAAACATACATGTGACAATTTTTGGACAGTGATTATATGCTATAAAGAACATAGGAAAAATACTCAATCTGTTGTTTGACACTTTTCATAGTACAAAGTAATTTCATGCTCATTTTTATGCTATAGCTTGTCATTTTTATGTAGGATAGTTTACTTATCCAAATGCCATGAAATTTTTATGGTAGTCTATTTAGGGTAGTATTATGCTACGGTATTTTTCTTAGATTTTTAGGAGCATCAGAAATATATGTTGCTATTCAAACCTATTAGTAATTAGGGTTAAGCAATTGTTGCTTTAAGTGTGATTAAGAAATTAGTAAAGCTTTGGTGTATCTTTGAAGCATTTCATAAGATATGTTAACTTAACATATTGGTAGTAGAAGAGAATGCAGTAGATGACATGTGCTTGTAGCATAGTTTCTTTGACGATGTTGACTACCTTGCATTTCAACATATCCATTACATTCATATCCTTCGATGCACCGTTTGCATAATCACTTACGCGCATTACATCATACAGATCGCAAACCGAGAACCCAGTCGTCATTCCCAAGGGCCCGAGGAGCGCTTCGAGGTGCAAAGCGACAGAAGTGCCGTGGTCGGCGAGGAGGACGTTGAAGAACTTCCTGAGTGCCCCGATCACCGTCAGAGCTCCTTCGAGAGAGGCAAGCCCCGAGCATCTTTCTCCCGGTTTGCAATGATTTCATTAAATGCTTTACTTTAAATTGATGCATTACGTTCAGGAGTTTTTTGCAACCTTTGCGCATTATACCTTGTTTACCTTTGTTATACTATATCCTTGTTACCTCGGTATCCGCAATGAGTCAATGCTTAGGCGGCTTAGACCGATAGAAGTCGGGTGATTTCTGTCACCTGCGAGCTATAGGTGGTTACCTGGATCTGCTTGGATGGCTATGAAGTCATGGTATAACTAAGTGTTAAATGAAGTTGAGACCGGACGGAGACTTGCGAGTTTTGACCGTAGTGTTTCCGTCTGTCGGTCGATTAAGGACCGACCGTTGTTGGGCCTCGAGTCATGTTGAACGCATGCCTTACATTTAGCTGGCGGATAAAGTACCTTCCGACCGCTGGTGGGGAGATTTTTCGGCCGAGTAGATTGCCCGCAGCTGCACCGCGTCAAGCAGGTAGGACACGGGCGGGATGATAAGACCAAAGTGCGCGGGTCGGCCCCCCCGTACATGTGGTTCCCGGCAAACTCGAGATACCGAAAAGTTGACTCGGTGATCAATATCTCACTTTAGCGGGTGAGTGAGATTTGTGTAAGGAATAAATCACCACCTGGTTAGGAATCGATTCAATCGCCATCGCTCCCGGATAGTGAGCACTTGACTTGAGTGTGACTTCATCGTAGTAAATGTTTATGGAACACTTGGATGCTTATAGTGAATATGACAAGATGGAAGTTGTTTAATGATCGGTGGTTATCATTAATTGCTTAATCACATGTTTACTCTAGTATAGGTGCAAATCTAGTCGACGGGTTAATAATAATTAACTTGACAATAATGCTTTTAGAAAGGTTCTTGAAATGCTAAAATGCTTCTTTTGCAAATGAGTCACTACCCCACTATAAAGCCCGCATAATCCTTGGTGTCATTTATTTTCGGTTATGTCGGGTAAGTCCGGCCGAGTACCTTCTCGTACTCAGGGTTTTATTCCCACTTGTTGCAGATGGGCAGATGTATTACGGTTATTGTATCAACTGCCTTTATCCTGCGAAGGGTGATGCTTAGGACCATGGGCATGGTCATTCCTTACGTCTCATCTAATGCTTTTGTTGGAGATGATCATTCGCTGGCACTATATTTAAACTCCGCGTGAGTGTGTGTGGTTTGAACAAATGACTTCCGCTACTTTTATTCGAACTGGTTTGTAATAACTATGTTTAAACTCTGATGTATCTGAGATTGCGAACTTTTATGTAATATGTGATGGTGACCGCTAAACTTATTACGATCATGGCTGGGACACGAGTTGGTTTGAAATCCTTTGTGATTTCACGGACTACCGGGTTATACGGGCTTAAGTTTGTTCAATCGTCTGCTCTGGTGGATGATTTTCTTACTTAATTTCGTATAATTGGTCGGTTCTGTTACACCCCCCGCTTGTGTCGCGTCGTACAAAAGAAGAAGGGTGAAAAGCACATGATGTAAGCCTATGTTTCATGTGTTTCAGATGCTCCATATATATGTTGCAAATATTTTATAAGGATGTTGCAAAAGTAGATCGGGATGTTGCATATGTCACAATGGTTGTACACATATGTTGCAAGCTTATGTTCCAATGTTTCATATGTTTTTTCAAACGTATGTTGCAAGTGTGTCTTATTTGGATGTTGCATATGTTTTACAACGGTTTTGAGGTGTTTTTGTAAGTGTTTCAGATATATATTTCAAGTGTTTCATCTATCTTGAAACATATGTTGCAAATGTTACATCTGGATATTTCAACAGTAGATTGGGTGTTGCATCTCGCTCCCTCCTCGCCTTCAGCTGCCTCGCTTCAGTGTCTCTACCTTCTCTCAGCGCCGGCTGGGCATCCAAACCAGAGGCACGGACGGACGCCGGCCCCTCCCCTTCTCCCGGCCGTGCCGCCGCTAGTGGCGCGTGCGGGCGCTCCTTCTGTTACGTCGTTCAAGTGAGCGCTCCTTCCGTTACACTATTCCATGGTTCTGTAGCTAAGATCAGGCAGCTCCTGTGGCAAGTATGGACGGGTCATAGCTGAGGTCGAAGCATGAAGAGGGGGTTGACGTGACAATTCCTGAAAGACCCATTGTGAGCCCCTGCTCGCCCAGACACTGTCGAATGTGATTGTCTTCACCAGCAGTTTCCAGAGCTAGTTCCCGGAGCAAATATAAAAAAATTTGAAGCATCATTTCACGTTGTCAAACATGCCACGATTGTCAATAGTAACATCTCGGTTCATTCTTTTTTTTATAACCACTACTTTTTATGAATCAATTTTACTCCGATAGTATTTTCCATTTTTGACAAAAAAATATACTTTTTGTAATATACACATGCTAATCAAAATTAAATATTCATCATTTTTATTAGAGGTTTGTTATGGTGCTCGGAAGAACCTGTGGTTCCTCCCTGTGAATTTTTTTTCGTTAATTAAAAGTAATTAGGGATAATTGGGTCATTCCCGTGTATTCTAAGTTGCCTGGACGTCTTCTTTCGCCTTCTCTTGGACGAACTGAAAGCCGCATGTACATGGGGAAGGGCTCGCCGCCGCCTGAATGGCTCACCGGTGCCAGGGCCCGACTGTTGGGGGATCGCCACCAGCTATCTGCAGTCTGTTCATTTCGGCTGGATTAGCTTATAAGTCATGAGCTGAAAGTAATACTGGCTGATTTGGTGTGAGAGAAAAATACTGTTGACTGATTGATAAGCCAAGCTAGATACAGGCACATACAGCCTACCGAACAGGCTGCTGGACTCTGGTGGAGCCCTCCACCGACCGTTTGTAGGGGCCACCACCTGGGATCACCGCCGGCCACCTTCACGAGCTCTGCACCAGCTCTGCTGGGGCTTGGCTGTCTGCAGGTCATCCGTGTTAGCGAGACGAGGACTTCGCCCAGTGGCTGTCCATAGTTGTAGCATTGCCTGTCTATGGTTGTAGCGTTTCAGTTAGATGTCTGCATATCCTGTAAATGTATATAACCACAAGCTTCAGATCAATATACAACTTGAGTTGTGATCATTCAGTCTTCTCTACTCTTACAATCCGCTTGGCTGGTAGAGGCTCGGTAGCCTGCCTCTTCCCATCACCGATCTGCTGCTGATTCCAATCTGCCACCTGCCTGCACTTATTCGGCCTCCACGGTTCATACATCTGCGGCCAAGTGTAACAAACTAACAAATCAAGAAATTAACAGATCGATTTTTTTTCCTGAACTTTGAACTCCTTTGTAACTGAGAACGCAGTTGTGTTACATTGTATGTGCCCGTGCTCGTCGGGGCCGGCACCTCAGCCGGAGACGGGGTTGCCGCGCCTGTATCCTCCCCTCCCCTTCCTCTTACAGACCACGCTCGGCTCCTCTCGCATGCCCGTGTCGCATCACCACTTCCACCACAGCCACGGCCACACCCAGACCCAGCGGTGCGACCTTGCCTCTCTAACTGAACCCTGCCTATGGCCAAATCAACGAGGTAGCCGCCAGCGTTTGCATCCGCACGTACTCCATGTGTCCCTAAACACCATGATTTACGTGCTAATAACTTTAACTCGATTTATAGAAAATACGTACAATATTTCTATCTCCAAATAAATTTATTAAAAAAACTAGATTCAAATATCTATCCAACGATACTAATTATGTATCATAAATATTAATATTTTTAATATATATTTAGTCAAAGTTGTTTATCGGGAAGCAAAAACAATAGACATTTAGGGACGGAGGGAGTAAGCTCATAGATGGCGAGCCGATGCAGTCTGACATGGTTGGCGAGTGCCGCCGGGAAGTCAGCTTTTTCAATCTATGGCCAGCGAATCCACGCAAAAGTACCATTATACCCTCTACAATTTAATTAGGCTGGTTCCGAGCCCACTAGATTTTAATTCTGACCCACAACTTAAGTTCCTCTAGGTAGGTTCATCATATTTCTTAACCATCCGATTTAGCCAAATGATGGCTCTCATTATTTTCGAGCACCGTAAAATTTCTCTTTTTATTAATGTATCAAAGTTGAAATTTTGAGTTCAGACCCTCTAGTCATCCTCTTGAACTTGGGTGTGCTGTCTGCAACAGACAGCGACGATGGTCCGCAGACAAAAGAATCGCTTCGGGTAACTCGGGCACAGTGACATGACATAAGCGAAGCAAACGTCCTGCGCGCAGCGTTCAGCCGTTCACTCAACAAGCACTGGCACAAAATCATTGAAGTGACGCAACAACAAGCACACACACAAAAAGCATTGCAGTAACGCAAGAGAGATTTGGCAAAGAGGGAACAAAATGTGCGGCAAATCACATGAAGAGAGAGCAGGCTGGGGAAGCACCTGCGCTCTAAAAGAAGCGTGAATCGCCGGGCGTAAACTCTCGCACACCAAGCAGGTTAGGAGCCCGAGTATTCAGGATCAGAACTCGGGGCCTCTTTACATGTGCGTATTATTATATCAATCAAACATACTCGAAAGCCGGCCACCTAAACAGCACCGACGGAGAAAGAAAAGAAAACAAACTACGAGTGGGAGAGAAAGCAAATGCACTTGGGACAGACTGCCTCCTAAAATACAGAAAAGAAATAAGGGTCGAATTGAGATTGGAAGCAAGATCAAGAGTGCGATCAGCAAGATTGGAAGCAAGGTCAAGAGTTATCAGCAGGATTACAAAGCATCAATCACGTCTACATGTTCAGACTCTGAAGCCTGAGAGGCGACGAGCATGGGCTGAGCGACAGGGACGACGGTCGACTCGTGGGGAGCTAAGGGTTGGGGTGGGATGACGCGAACCGACACGGGTCGCGGGTGTTAGGATCATAGGTGTATCTCTCTGTAACCGTAGATCCGGAAAGGCTCATCGTCTTTCTCTATTGAGGCGCATCGGCAAGCGTGGACACCGATGCCGCGGTGTAGTAGACGTCGTAGTGGCGAGGAGGTGAAGTCCAGTGGCCCGGTGTAGACCTGCAGGGGCGACGGCGGTGCGGTAAGACATCCCGTCGCTGGCAGCACTTTTTTAGATCGGATTAGGGTTTTCTGTAGGTGGGATGGCGGCTCCAGTGAACCTCTTCCACCGAGCCTAGATGTCCACCTTACCTTTTATACGTGCTGTGCGACAGGGGCCCACCAACCGTATTAGGGTTGGACGCCTCTGATCAGGGCGCAGAGGTAAGGGCTTAATAGGCCGTTGGGTCTATTGGTGGAGATCAACTAACATTCTCCCTCTTGATCTCAATCCATCTTTCAATTTCATATCATTCACTTTTGTTCATTCCATTACAGATTAGCGCAAAGAGCATGTCTCATCATCACAGTCCATTGCCGATAGACTTAACAGCTACAACACATTACTCTGTTCTGAAATAGATACTTATCTTTGGGCCTTCTTTTGTCCAGGAATTTTAGTCTTTCCCTTAAACCCATGCTAGCTACATGTTCTTCTCTGAACATCATGTTCTCTGAACATGTTGAGTGGTAAGCCTTTTGTAAGCGGATCCGCGAGCATCCTTTATGTACTTATATGCTCAAGATTTATGACTTGATCCCAGACTTTATCTTTCACAACATAATATTCTATGTCAATGTGTTTGGCAGCACCACTTGACTTATGTTGTGAGTATACTGTACTGCCTGATTATTATCGCAGTATCACTTAAGTGGTCTATAGATGTCGTCAACCATCTTCAAACCGGGTATGAACTTCTTTAGCCAGTTCACCTGCCCGTTGCCTCATAACACGCTACAAACTGTCATACATTATGGACAATATAGTCACAGTTTGCTTTGAGCTTTTTCATGAAATAGCTCCCCTTTGCGAGATGATAGAAAATCCACGTCTGTATATGTATTTACTTTCGCATAATCTGAATCTAAATATCCCACTATGTGGAGTCAATCAGATCTTCTATACGTCATCACGAGGCCTTTCATTCCTTGCAAATAACGTAAGACTTTCTTTATCAATTTCAGTATTCTGTTCCAGAATTGCTCTAGAATCTGCCAAGTAAAAACCCGGTAACAAATGCCAAGTCAGGGCGCGTACATACTTGAGCATGTTGCAAGCTTTCGACAGCTGAAGCATATGGAACCCCTTTCACTTTATCGATTTCATATTGGTTCCTAGGGCATTGAAAATCTCCATATCTGTCGTCCTTGACTATAGGAGCAGGTGAGGGACTATATTTGTGCATACTGAATTTCTTTAAGATCTTTTCTATGTATGCCTTTTGTGACAGTCCTAATACCCCTTTTCTTCTATCTCGGTGAATCTCGATCCCTAGAACGAACGAGCTTCACCAAGATCTTTCATATCAAGTTTTGAGAACAAAACTTTTTTGTCTCCTGTAGTAGACTGATATCACTATCAGCAAGTAAGATATCATCCACATACAGGACAAGGAAGTTAAACTTCCCATTCTTAAACTTTGTATAGACACAATTGTCCTCTACATTCTCTTTAAACCCAAAATTCTTTATTGTCTGATCAAACTTCAAGTACTACTGTCTTGAAGCTTGTTTTAATCCATAAATGGATTTCTTTATGCGGCATCCCATACGTTCTTTTCCTTCCAAGACAAAACCTTTTGGTTGTGCCATGTAAACATTTTCCTCCAAGTCCCTATTGAGGAATGCCGTATTTACATCCATATGATGTAATTCTAAAACGTAATATGCCACTAATACCATTATGATTCTGAAAGAAACTTTACATGAGACTGGAGAAAAGGTCTCATTGTAATCAATTTCTTCTCTTTGCATAAAGCCTTTTGCCACAAGTCACGCTTTATATCTCTCTATATTCCCCTAAGAGTCAAGTTTTGTTCTATAGACCCATTTACAGCCTACTGTTTTGGCTCCTTTAGGAATTATTTTTAAGTCCCAAACTTTATTGGTATTCATTGATTTCATTTCATTTTCCATGGCCTCAAGCCACTTTGATGAATGATCACTTCTCATGGCTTCTTCAAATGAGGTGGGATCATCCTCCATTTGAAATTCCTTAGTGTTGTACACTTCATAATCAGCAGAAATAGCTGATTTACTAACTCTTTGAGATCTTCTAGGAGCCTCCACATTTGGCACATCTTCTGTTTGAGGCTGTTGTTGCTCCCCTTCATGTGTGGCAATAGGTTCTATAGGATCCTGAAGAACAGGTTCCTCATTTTCATTCATTGTTGCCACAGGTGGAATAACAACAGGTGCTGACACCATAGTATCTTGCACTGTCGGTGCAGCGACATCATGTAGTGAGAAAATTGGCTCATGAATCATTGGAGTGGGCGCATACACCGGCTTCACTTCAAGGACATTCCTAGCATTCACTCATCTTCAAATGCAACTCCACTTGATATCGCTGGTCCAATTACAAGAAGTAGAGCTAAACAATTGGAGAAGGAAATTCATTCTCAGGTGAACGCTAACCTTATGTTTAATAATCAGTTTATGTTGAATGAGCCTATGCTTTTGAGTTCTTGTTCCAATGTCCTTAGGAATGATGGAGTGTATGAACCAGCATGGGATGAAGATGGATTCAAGCCTCTGGACATTTGAACCAAGAAGCCTATGGTGTGCAAGAATAAAATGGTGGTTCATCACCTTTGCATGGAAATGCAACCAGAAGCTAGATGACTGATACATGGTACGAATTCCAAGCATCACCGCGGACAGAATACAAGGAGTTAGACGGTGTTCTATATGTGGATGGAAGCGTCTTCAAGTCTACTTTCCAGCCCATTAAACGGCTCATTATTTGGACTTCCCAATAAAGAGTTATGCTTATTTTAGTAACTGCTATCGAAAATTGAAAGACGCGCGAACCAGCCACGAAATCCAATCGGTGCATGCGCATGCTGCCATTTACTCCAAGCTAAACGTCCCTATCCCTATATATATCTTGTACTAGACAATGAAAGGTCGGATTTTGATTGGCTGAATTCGAATACACAAACTCGTGGAGTTTTGTTTATGCGTGAGTCTTGAGAGGCTTGCAACACTTGTTCTTTCGATTCCTTAGGGAGTTGTAGAACGCCGAACTGCGGTTCACCCATTCGTGCCTTCACGCCTATAGGGAGTGATTGCGTGGGCTGTTTAAATCGATGCGTGGAAGGGTGATTGTCTCGGTAGTTCGTCACGTGGACAGCCTCGCGGTGCACTGTCTCTTCACCAGTCACGCAATGACGACAAGTTATCAAGTTCGTGGATCCTACGAGAAGATCGGGCCACACAACTTGCTACACGCGTTGCATAGGCATGTGCGCATCATCTGGTACCAGAGCTTCCATTTACTCGTTAGGATTGTTCTTGTTTTTGGTAGGATAGAGTTTATATACCTACTGTCCACTAATAGCCAAAAAAAAAACCTACAGCCCAAATTCATCGTGCGTAACTAATTTTGTAGTTTGCTTTATCGAGTTTTAATCCTTTAAGATTTGTCTAGTTGCTGAATTTTTCTTTTCCACATCGTTCTAGTTCTTATCATTGTTCTAATCATCAAATCGCTTGTTGCATGTACCCACCCATCCCACCCTTGTTCTGATCATCATTGCTTGCTGCATATATATAAATAAAAAAACCCCACCTGTCCCACCCTTGTTTTCTACCCGCCACAAATTCCCCAACCGAGTTTCTTGTTTTTTTGTCTCACCGTATCCATCTTAGTTGATCCTTATGTGCCCCTTTAGTTGAAAGTTGTGCTGCGTTTCTCACAAAGGTTAAAAGAAAAGATGTATATGGGTCAAAAGAAGGACTAAAAACAACAAGTTCTTGTTCAAAAAAAGGAAAGAAAAGAAATAAAAGAGAATTGTGTTCAAAGACACCACAAAGGGGTTTAGGCGAGCAACAAGTTTCGGTTGGTGCAATTGGTATTCATCTATCCACTTCCTACATCTTGTTCCTTTCTTTGAGCATCTTTTCCTTTATATTCAAAGAACTTAGACTTGAGTTCTTGGATTATTATTTGGTTTTGCATTACTACATTTCAAATAGCATTCCATTTACATATTACCCCACCAAGCTCCACTTAAAAGCACCGTGAGTCATTGCCGTCAGTAGTTTCTTCACTCTTCCACTACTGATTGCAGCCCTGGTTCTTGCCCTTTCCAGAAGAGAAAGAACTTGTTCAGCAAGTGGTGAGGGAGTGATTCCACATATATATTGTTCTTTTTCCCCCTCTACTAATATGGCGGGGCGTGGAGATGGTGCCATTGTTTGGTGGAGGAATTCCGGAGCTACGTACACAAATGAATGATTTGATGCAACAACTACAAACTCTCCAATTGAACATGCCTCATAGAGAACCACCACCAAATGAGGATGATGACAATGAGGATAATGAGGCACCACGTCGTGTCACCGGGTCATGGACATGGACGTGGTGAGTTTGGCCATGGTTTTGGTCGTGTTTCGGTAGCGTTCTAGTTGGAGGTAGAGATTATGATGGTGATGATGATATGTTGTCCGACATGGATGATCATCGACATGGTGGTGGCCATCATGGTTATCGTGACCCATCATCGTCGTTGTAATGATGATGGTTTAAGAAACGTGAAAGTGTCTATTCCCCCTTTCAATGAGACGGAAAATGCTGATGCTTATTTTGAATGGGAGACCAAGGTGGAACAAATATTTGATTTGTATGAATACTCTGCTAAAAGAAGGCAAAGCTTGCATCCATTGAGTTTAAAGGCTATGCCATAACTTGGTGGAATCTGGTCCGTCTTGAATATCGAGAGTTGGGCATGTTCAGTATAACTTGGGAAGACATGAAGAGAGAAATGCGACGTCGTTTTGTTCCAAAGATATTACTCTCGTGATCTACATTTGAAGTGAAACGTCTTGTGCAAGGTACTCGTCTTCGTTGATGAATATTTTCAAGAATTGGAAATGTGTGTACTTCATCTGAGGATAATCGAAGATGAGGAATCCACAATGGCTCGATTTCTAGTTGGCCTCAATAAACCCATTCTTGATAAAGTGGATATGACAACCTACACATGTCTCACCGAGTTGGTTCATTTTGCAAAGAGGGTCTGAAAGGCCAATTGCTACGCCTTACAAATACAATGCTTCATGGCGTCATTCCCAACAGAAGAAGGGGATGTCACGCCTCAATTCCAACAAAAGGAGGCTGCTGCCCCAAATCTTCATCTCGTGGAGCAAATAGATATCTTCCAACTTCTTCCAAACAATTGGATGTGAAAGGTAAAGTTGTGAGTTCAAGTCAGCCCACTTCTTCTCTGCAGCCCACCCAACGCAAGAGACAAGCAAGATTGAGTGTTTTAAGTGTGGTGGTCATGGGCATAAGCAAGCTGAATGTCCCAATCATCGTACTATTATTGCACTTGCTGATGGTTCTTATGATTCCCAAAGTGAAGAGGAGGACGAGTTTAACAATGTATTTGCTGATCTTAATCTTGACACTTGTGAGTATTCAGCAGAGGATGGTACATTTGAGCTAGGTCTAAATTGTTTAGCCATTCAACCTATTCCAACTTTTGCTCACAATGACCTATTACAAGATGTTGTTTCTCCATCTTTCGACAAGATTACTAGTGATGATTTTGATGAGTTGCTTGCTGATTTTCCTGATTTGACTCGTTCTATAATGAACACACCATCTCCTTCTTTGGTGGTGAGGCAAGTTCTTTCCACTCAATTTGTTGCTGCTGAATAAGGACAACGCCATAATTTGTTTCAATCCAGATGCAAAGTGAAAGGATAAGTGTGCCGTTTCATCATAGATGGTGGGAGCTGCAATAATATTGTTAGTGCTTTGCTTGTTGAGAAACTTGGCTTGCAGCCACGTCGCCATCCACATCCATACCATATGCAATGGTTGAATAATTCTGGGACAGTTAAGGTTTCAGCCATGATTCGTTTGTCATTTTCCATTGGTGATTATCATGGAGAGGTGGATTGTGATATTGTCCCCATGCAAGCATGCCATTTTTGCTTGTTGAGAAACTTGGCTTGCAGCCACGTCGCCATCCACATCCATACCATATGCAATGGTTGAATAATTCTGGGACAGTTAAGGTTTCAGCCATGATTCATTTGTCATTTTCCATTGGTGATTATCATGGAGAGGTGGATTGTGATATTGTCCCCGTGCAAGCATGCCATTTACTACTTGGTCGGCCCTGGCAATTTGATGTGGACTCGGTGCATTTTGGACGGTCTAACAAACACACTTTCATTCACAATGACAAGAAGGTGGTTCTTATTCCATTATCTCCAGAGGAGATACATGCTTCAGATATGGCTCGCAAGAAAAGAGAGGAATCTGACAAAAGAAAATTGAGTGAGATCCCCAACACAAGTAAGGGAGAGAGTTCTAACCCATCTAGCCACATAAAGACTCATGCCAATCCTAAATGTACGCCACGCCACACCGAGTGTCTCTTTGTGAGCAAGAGTGATATGAGAGAAGTGAGAAACACCACAGCCCCATTCTTTGTGCTCTTGCACAAGGAGGTCCTACTTTCAACTAATGATTTACCTTCATCGCTGCCTAGTGTTGTTCTTGATCTCTTATAGAACTTTGAAGATGTTTTTCCCGATGAGATACCAGCTGGACTTCCTCCACTCCGTGGAATTGAGCATCAAATTGATTTGGTACCAGGTGCTTCTCTTCCAAATCGTCTAGCCTACACCGCACTAATCCCACAGAGACAAAGGAAATTCAAGCAATGTAAAAGAGCTTTTTTGGACAAAGGGTATGTTTGTGAATCTTTATCACCATGTCTTGCTTCTGCTTTTGTTAGTTCCAAAGAAAGATGGTTCTTGGCGTATGTGTGTTGATTGTCGTGCTATCAATGCTATAATTGTTCGATATCGTCACCCTATTCCAAGGCTTGATGACATGTTAGATGAGCTGAGTGGTTCAACTATTTTCACCAAGATCGATTTACGTAGTGGTTATCATCAAATTCGAATGAAAATAGGTGATGAATGGAAAACAACATTTAAAACTAAATTTGGTCTCTATGAATGGCTTGTGATGCCCTTTGGTTTGACAAATGCTCCTTCAACTTTTATGCGTTTGATGAATCATGTGTTAAGAGCTTTCATTGGCAAATTTGTTGTTGTTTATTTTGATGATATCCCCGATCTATAGCGAGATCATTTGATGAACACCTTGATCATATCCGTCAAGTTCTTGTGGTTTTGAGAGTCGACAAATTGTATGGAAACATTGCTAAATGCACATTTTGCACAGATCGTGTTTTTTTTCTTGGATTTGTTGTTTCTGCAGATGGAATTCAAGTTGATGAAGAAAAGATTAAAGTAATAAAGGATTGGCCTACACCTACAAATGTGAGTCAAGTTCAAAGTTTTCATGGTCTTGCAGGTTTTTACAGGCGTTTTGTTAAAGATTTCAGCATCATCGCTGCACCCCTCAACAATTTGACAAAGAAGGATGTTCCATTCAAGTGGGGTGATGAACAAGACCAAGCCTTCAATGAGCTGAAAACAAAGCTTTGTGAAGCACCGCTGCTACAACTTCCTGATTTTGGTAAGACATTTGAGATCGAATGTGATGCAAGTGGTATTGGCATAGGAGGTGTACTACTTCAAGAAGGTAAACCTATTGCCTACTTTTCTGAAAAGTTGAATGGTCCACATTTGAATTATTCTATCTATGATAAAGAGCTTTATGCCTTAGTTCGAGTTTTGGAAGTTTGGCAACATTATTTGTTACCTAAAGAATTTGTCATCCATTCTGATCATGAAGCTTTGAAATATCTAAAAAGACTAAACCGTAGACATGCTAAATGGATTGAGTTCATTGAAACATTTCCCTATGTTGTAAAACATAAGCGTGGAAAAGATAACATTGTTGCCGATGCCTTATCACGGAGATGTGGTTTGGTTACACAATTAGATACAAAAGTGCTTGGTTTGTAATCCATTAAAACACTCTATGCAAATGATTCGATTTTAAAGAACCTTTCTCTCATTGCATTGCTTTGGAAAAGGCTAGGACAAGTATTATGTGCATGATGGTTTTTTATTTCGGACTAACAAACTATGCATTCTAGCCCGCTTTCGATTCGTCAAGTTCTTTTGCGAGAAGCACATGTTGGTGGCTTAGCTAGTCATTTTGGCATCAAAAGACATTGGACATGCTCTCCAATCATTTCTTTTGGCCATAACGACGTGATGTCCAAATGACATGTTGCACGCCGCATAATCTGCTTGAAAGCTAAGTCCCGTCTTAATCCCCATGGTCTTTATACTCCCTTACCAGTTCGAATGTACCTTGGGAAGATATATCCATGGATTTTATTTTGGGGTTACCTCGGTCTCGGAGGGGAGGATTCTATCTTTGTTGTTGTTGACCGATTCTCTAAAATGGCACATTTTATTCCATGTCATAAGAACGACGATGCTTCACACGTTGTTGATTTGTTTTTAGGGAGATCGTTCGTTTACATGGAGTACCAAGGACTATTGTTTCGCATCGGGATACAAAATTTCTAAGCTATTTTTGGAAGACATTATGGGCTAAACTTGGTACAAAGTTGTTATTTTCCACCACTTGTCATCCGCAAAACCGATGGGCAAACTGAAGTTGTCAACCGTACCTTGTCCACCATGTTATGCGTCTTTGTGTTGAAAAAGAATTTGAAGCGATGGGAAGACCGCCTTCCACATATTGAATTTGCTTATAACAGGCGGTCCCATTCCACAACAAACTTTTGTCCATTTGAAATTGTTTATGGGTTTAAACCGCATACTCCCATGGATCTTTTGCCTTTACCATTATAGGAACAAGTTAACTTGGATGCAGCAAAGAGATCGGATTTTCTCAAGAAGCTACATGATGAGACAAGAAGGAATATCGAGAAGAAATCAGCACAATATGCAAAGCAAGCGAACAAAGGTAAGAAGAAGGTTACATTCCAGCCCTAAGACCTCGTGTGGTTGCATCTACGCAAGGATCGATTTCTCCAACAGCGCAAGAGTAAGTTATCTCCTAGGGGTGATGGTCCGTTCAAGGTTTTACACAAGATAAATGATAATGCTTACAAAATTGAGCTGCCACCTGAATATTCCAATGTGAGTACAACATTCAATGTCAAAGACTTGCTTCCATTTGTTGGTGAGCCTGAGTCGAGGACGACTCCTTCTCAAGAGGGGGAGGCTAATGAGGACATTCCTAGCATTCACTCATCTTCAAATGCAACTCCACTTGATATCACTGGTCCAATTACAAGAAGTAGAGCTAAACAATTGGAGAAGAAAATTCATTCTCAGGTGAACGCTAACCTTATGTTTAATAATCAGTTTATGTTGAATGAGCCTATGCTTTTGAGTTCTTGTTCCAATGTCCTTAGGAATGATGGAGTGTATGAACCAGCATGGGATGAAGATGGATTCAAGCCTCTGGACATTTGAACCAAGAAGCCTATGGTGTGCAAGAATAAAATGGTGGTTCATCACCTTTGCATGGAAATGCAACCAGAAGCTAGATGACTGATACATGGTACGAATTCCAAGCATCACCGTGGACAGAATACAAGGAGTTAGACGGTGTTCTATATGTGGATGGAAGCGTCTTCAAGTCTACTTTCCAGCCCATCAAACGGCTCATTATTTGGACTTCCCAATAAAGAGTTATGCTTATTTTAGTAACTGCTATCAGAAGCTGAAAGACGCGCGAACCAGCCACGAAATCCACTGGTGCATGCGCATGCTGCCATTTACTCCAAGCTAAACGTCCCTATCCCTATATATATCTTGTACTAGACAATGAAAGGTCGGATTTTGATTGGCTGAATTCAGAATACACAAACTCGTGGAGTTTTGTTTATGCGTGAGTCTTGAGAGGCTTGCAACACTTGTTCTTTCGATTCCTGAGGGAGTTGTAGAACGCCGAACTGCGATTCACCCAGTTCGTGCCTTCACGTCTATAGGGCGTGATTGCGTGGGCTATTTCGTTGGTATGTGGAAGGGTGATTGTCTCGGTAGTTCGTCGCGTGGATAGCCTCGCGGTGCACTGCCTCTTCACCAGGTCACGCAGCGACAAGTTATCAAGTTCACGGATCCTACGAGAAGATCGGGCCACACAACTTGCTACACGCGTTGCATAGGCGTGTGCACATCACATGGCTTCTTCAAATGAGGTGGGATCATCCTCCATTTGAAATTCCTTAGTGTTGTACACTTCATAATCAGCAGAAATAGCTGATTTACTAACTCTTTGAGACCTTCTAGGAGCCTCCACATTTGGCACATCTTCTGTTTGAGGCTGTTGTTGCTCCCCTTCATGTGTGGCAATAGGTTCTATAGGATCCTGAAGAACAGGTTCCTCATTTTCATTCATTGTTGCCACAGGCGGAATAACAACAGGTGCTGACACCATAGTATCTTGCACTGTCGGTGCAGCGACAACATGTAGTGAGAAAATTGGCTCATGAATCATTGGAGTGGGCGCATACACCCGCTTCACTTCAAGGTCAATTCCTCAAGCTACCATGTCCCCCCTCATCTTTTCATCCTCTAGGAAAACAACGTGTCTCGTTTTCATAAACTTTGTATGTCACTCTGGACAGTAGTAACAAAAACCTTTTGACTTTTCTTTGTAGCCAATGAAATGGCAACTTACTATTTTGGGATCTAGTTTCCCAATGTTTGGGTTAAATACTTTAGCCTCAGCAGGGCTCCCCCACACACTCAAGTGTTTAGTGAGGGTACTCTTTTTGTCCACAACTCATACGGTGTTTTGGGCACCGACTTTCTTGATACTTTATTGAGAATATGAAAGGCCGTTTTCAACGTCTCCATCCATAGGCTCAACTGTAAGGTGGAGTAACTTATCATACTGTCCACCATATCCATCAGGGTGCGATTGATTCTTTTAGCTACTCTATTCTGCTGAGGTTCTCCCGGTGTAGAATACTGGGCTACTATGCCATTCTTTTAGGGTATGCCGACCGTAGTACTCCCCCACGGTCAGACCTGACTATCTTAATCTTTAATATCTTAAATTTATCCAATACATATTTTCTTTCTTTGATTGAATAAATATAGCCATAATGGGAGTAATCATCTGTGAATGTTATGAACGAATCATAACCATCCACACTCTTTACAGGAAAGCTGATCACAGATATCTGTGTGAATAATCTGTAAAATTCCTGCGCTTCGTTTGTCATCTTTCTTTACATACTTTCATTTTATGCATTCTCTGCTTTGTTCTTAATCTGAGAGCTCTAATGGAGGAAGAATATCACTCTTAACTAGTCTTTCTATTCTCCCCCTCGAAATATGGCCTGAACGATAGTGCCATAATTTCGACAACGCATCGTGAGGTCTCTTATGCCACCATTTCCAGAGTAACACTATGTCACCAGCTTATTTATCAGCTGGGTAGCATATGTCTTTAAAGAGCCGGTGAACTGACTCTTTATTTTATCGAGGTACTCGATGACCATGTCACTCTCTGGGATTAAGCCCACAATTGTAGGTTCAATCATGTTCTTTATCACAGCCAAACATTTCTTATTGGCAGTGACACACTTGCTATGCTCAAAAGTCATAGGACTTCTTTTGGGATTCAAAATCCCTCTCTTTAGTTGCTCAAGCGGCATCATTCTCTTTTGTCTCCCTCACCGGTGCCACAAACTCAGTGGAACACGGTGAGGTGACTACCCAGTCCACCTTAGACAAGATGAAAACCAGGTCAAAACTTTTCTTAACATAAAAATAACACCATTTGCATGCCTTGATTCCAACGTTGATCAAAATCAAAACATACAATTATTATTATACACTAATTCTACATCACCGTTGGGCAGAAATAGAATTAATGTATAACTCATTAACTTTCACAAATGTTCTTACACACTAATTCTACATCACCGTTGGCAGAAATATAATTAATGCATAAATCATTAACTTTGACAACTGTTCTTACACACTAATTTTACATCACCGTTGGGCAGAAATAGAATTAATGCATAAATCATTAAAATTTACAACTCTTCTTATACACTAATTCTACATCACCGTTGGGCAGAAGCAGAATTAATGCATAAATCATTAAAATTATGATATTGTTATTAACAACGTTGGTCAGAAAATAACAACATCATAATCATGTCAAATCTCCTTTTCTCCAATTAAATACCACATTGGTTCAAAATAACTAGAGTATAAATAACTTTTCTTTGGCTATGGAAAAACTCTCTTTTTCTTAAATTTTACCCACATGGAAAATTGCTTTTTCGATTTCCTTTAATCCATTAATCAATTTCCAGGAAACAAACCTTTATTGGAAAACCTTTGTTTTTCTCCAGTTAAACATCACGTCGGTTCAAAATCATTGGAGAATATACTTTTTCTTTAGCAGCGAAAAACGTATACTCAATTTTTTGAATTTTACCCACAGGGAAAAATTACTTTTCTAATTTTCTTTTGAGCCAATTTGCATTTTCAATTTTCCAGGAAAAAGAAAAAAGAAAAAGAAAAAAATGAAATTAGACTCCTGTTCTTCCTATGTCGGCCCAAACCGGTCAAAACCGGCTCGGCCCATCTGTCCGCGCGCGCACAGGCCGCACCCAGGCCGCAACCTGGGCCTGGTGAAAGCTCTAGTTTGGTTTTGGTGAATTGATGAAACCCTAAGTGCTAACCTAGTTTATCAAGTGATCATGAGATAGGTAGCACACTCCAAGTTGTGAAGCAAACAAAGATCATAGCATGATGAAGATGATGCCATGGTAATGATCAAGTGCTCGGACTTGGAAAGAAGAAAGAGAAAAACAAAAAGCTCAAGGCAAAGGTATAAACCATAGGAGCTATTTTATTTTGGTGATCAAGACACTTAGAGAGTGTGATCACATTTAGGGTTGATAGCCGTACTATTAAGAGGGGTGAAACTCATATCGGAATACGGTTATCAAAGTGCCACTAGATGCTCTAATTCATTGCATATGCATTTAGCATCTAGTGGAGTGCTAACACCCTTGAAAATATTTGTGAAAATATGCTAACACATGTGCACAAGGTGATACACTTGGTGGTTAGCACATTTGAGCAAGGGTGGAGAAGTTAGAAGTAAAAACGAGTTGGTGTCGCTGGTTATACAGTGACCGGACGCTGGACCTCTGAGGGACCGGCGCGTCCGGTCATGTGTAACAGTGAGATGCTGGCGTCGGTCTATTGACCGGACGCTGGGTCACTCAGCGACCGGACGCTAAAGGGCTGCGTCCGGTCAAGTGGTCGGTCTGCACAGCGCTTAGGGTTAAGCACCGGACGCTGGGTTGTGTCCAGTCAAGCATGACCGGACGCGTCCGGTCGATAAAAATCAGTTCTGGACCCTTACTGGAAACGACCGGACACTGTGGGTCCAGCGTCCGGTCAACTGACCGGAGCATCCGTTCGGGCAAGGCAGATGACCGTTAGAGTTAGACACGTGGCTGACTACGAGCGACCGGACGCTGGGGGCTCAGCGTTCGGTCAACTGACCGGAGCGTCCGGTCAGCCCGCGTTATGCGCAGTGAAGGGGTATACCGGCTATATTTCGTGGGGGCTTCTATTTAAGCCCCATGGCCGGCTATAGCTCATATCTTTGGCCATTTCCATTGACATAGCAACCTTGTGAGCTTAGCCAAAGCCCTCCCACTCATTTCCATCATAGATTAAACATCTTTGTGAGATTGGGAGAGAATCCAAGTGCATTGCTTGAGTGTTTGCATCTAGAGGCACTTGGTGTTCGTGTTTCGCTATGGATTTCGCTTGTTACTCTTGGTGGTTGCCGCCACCTAGACGGCTTGGAGCAGCGAGGATCGTTGAGCGGAGGGTGGTGATTGTCTCCGACTCCGATCGTGGTGATTGTGAGGGGTTCTTGACCTTTCCCGGTGGAGCGCCAAAAGGTACTCTAGTGGATTGCTCATGGCTTGTGTGATCCTCATCTTGTGTTGGTTGTGCGGCACCCTATTGAGGGTTTGCCGTGTGAAGCCAATTAGCGCGTGAACCTCCAAGTGAGTGTATCGCCACAACGAGGACTAGCTTGTCGGCAAGCAAGTGAACCTCGGTAAAAATCATTGTGTTGATCATATTGATTCCGAGGTGATTGGTCTTCATTGTTATCCACACTTGTGATTGATTGGTTCATACATCTACACGGCGGTATAACCCTCTCGCCTACTCCTTACCTTACCGCAAACTTGTTGTCAAGCACTTTAGTGTAGTTAGTTGTGAGAGCTTGGTTGATTGGTTGGTGTGGCTCTTTAGTTAGCCTTTGAGACCACACTAACATATAGTAGTGTCAGAGCTATTGTGTGAATAGATACTATCTAAACTAGAATTGTGGTAGGTGGCTTGCATTTTGAGTAGGCTAGCGCAACACTTGCTTCGCCTCATAATTGTCTAACTCTTTTGTTAAGTGTTGTTGTAGAAATTTTTATTAGGCTATTCACCCCCCTCTAGCCATTAGGACCTTTCACCTGGGCTGACAAAGTGCCGCGCAGCACTCGTGCCCGCCTAGGCCGGCGACGTCCCGATCAATCTCGGCCGTCCGCGCCGATCCGATGGCCGAGCGTCGATTTCGGGTGGTATAAAAACCCGCCTACACCGGGTTCCTCAGAAACCCTAGTTCATTTTCCCCTTCCCACTCTCTCTCTTCGCTCTCTCAGCCGCAGCGGCTCCCCTCTTCACTTCTCCTCAGCGCAAGGACAGGAGCCACCGAGAGCGAGACGACAAGCGAGCGGATGGTGGAGCGAGGTAGCCATGGCGCCGTCGCCGCCCCCCTCGCCGGCGCGCGTACTCCCCGATGGGTGAGCACGCCGGCGTCGAGCGGCCTGGCCGCGGTGCCCCCTTGGCCGAGCCCGGCGAACAACCCGCCCCCGGCTCGGCCCTTCTTCTCCCGCATCGGCGAAGGGCCATCCCGACGCACGGCGAGGTTTGTCCCGTCCCCTTTCCCTTTCTCTTTCTCTGATTTGGATTGATCTCTGTTTTTCGAACCAGAGGTGGGGATTAGGGTTAGGGTTTCTTTGATTCCTTTTCTTTCTTTTGATTCGACCGATTCGGTTTTCCTCTTTGGAGTTCATCCAAATCAGGATCTAGGGTTAGGGTTCGTGTGCCAACCCCTGTTCTTTTTCTCTTCTTTGGATTTTTCTTTTCTTCAATTTCTTTTCTTTTCGGATTTGATTCCGATTGGGATGGGTATGAAATTGGGGTTAGGTCTTAGGGTTTGGCCAAATCCGAACCCACTCTTCTTCTTCTCCGAGCTTTCTGCTCGGGTTAGGGTTATGGTTCTTGAGATCCTTTTCCCCTTTCTCTTCTCTGATCCGAACATGGATCTTTTCTGTTCTTGTTGTGCGTCGGTGAGAACGGTGGTGCGACATCTTTTCCCCGTGCGGTGGCGGTGGTGACCGGGGTTCCAGTGACGTCCGCCACCCCGATCCCTTTTCGCTTTTCTTTTACCTGGTTAGGGTTAGGGTTACATAGAGGCAACCTGGCTCTGATACCATTGTTAGGATCATAGGTGTACCTCTCTATAATCGTAGATATGGGAAGGCTCCTCGCCTTTCTATTGAGGCGCATCGGCAAGCATGGACGCCGATGCCGCAGTGTAGTAGACATCGTAGTGGCGAGGAGGTGAAGTCCAGTGGCCCGGTGTAGACCTACAGGGGCGACGGCGGTGTGGTAGGACATCCCGTCGCTGGCAGCACTTCTTTAGGATCGGATTAGGGTTTTATATAGGTGGGATGGCGGCTCCAGTGAACCTCTTCCACCGAGCCTAGATCCCCACCTTACCTTTTATACGTGCTGTGCGATAGGGGCCCACCAACCGTATTAGGGTTGGGCGCCCCCGATCAGTGTAACACCTCGGGTGTTAGCCTTGTATAACTTGACTTGCATAACATGAGCATGAGCATCAAGCATTCATAAATCATCATTTACAATTGAAACATTTGATGGAAACATATGAAACATTGCTTGTTATCTCGTGTTTCTTGAAACATATGCAACGTTTGCTTGTTTTTGCATGTTTCTTTGTACATATGCAAATGATCATGAATGTAAACATGTACTTGGTAGATTTGAGTCACAAAAATATTTTGGCAATGCTTAGGTTCACAAATGGAACATAGATCATGAATGCCATTTTTCCATGGTCAAGTCTTTAAGGCATATTTCATGTGATTACTTTAAATAGCTCTATGAGTGACTACTACATGAAATGCTTAAATGATCTTGCAAATTGCTTAAACATGCTTAGAGTATCATCATGAACAACTTTGGTATTTAGGGCTAGGGCTAGTTTGGTCATTAAGCCATGCTTTAATGTGTTTCATCATTCAAAAGTGACATGTTTGACCAAAGTTGAACTAGGTGTTAGAGACCTTGCATGGAGGAGATCACTAAAGCAAAGTTGTAGTATTTGACATAAGGAACAACTTTTATTTTTGGGTCATTGACTGATTTAGCTTCTAACATGCTTGAATGGGTCCCACAAAAACCAGCAAAATCTAGCTTTCAACACTTAAACGAATTTTTCTAAGTCTAGGTTCACTGACCGACTGTCAGGCTGACATTGGGGATGATATAACTTGGTTTTGGTTGCGAATTAGAGCATGATCCTTTAAGAACAATTGAAGCTGGTACATGAGTCTACAAAATTTGTTTAGGATGTTTGCACGAAGGAGCCACGGATTAGCAGATATATCGACTTGAAAACACGCTGTCAGGCATCACCGTTCGGGTCTGTATCGACTGAATCAGCTAATTCAATGGCCGACCGCCTTCAGGCCATGGCCGCCGCGTGGAGGAGAAATGGCCGCGCGTCGCCTCTGCTCTGCCCAGCCAGGCCACGACATGCCCGAGCGTGGCCTTAACACCGCCAGCGCCCGCCCGAGCCACCCCGCGCCTCATTTCCCATTTTCTGCAACGTCTTCCTCGCCGCAGCAACAGCCGAGCTCGGCCCGCACCTCCGCCGTCGCCATAGCCAACGCCAGCTCGCCCTCGCTGCTTCTCCACCCCGGCAACGCCTCCACTAGTGCCCCAGCAACCCACTGCCTCCTCCCGTGATCGCTGACCAAGCTTGGTAAGCCACCGCAACGCGTACGACCTCGCCGGAGCTTCACCGCGAGCCCGTCACCGCGGGTTGGGCGCCACCGCCCACCTCTCCATGCGTTAGCTAGCGCGTTGAGTGCGTCTTAGGTAGTATATGCTCGTCCGAGCTTGAGCTTGCTTCACCGTGGCCTCCTCCGACGTGTCGCCGTCGTTCCGCCCGCCGTGCCGCCATAGCCGCCGCCAGTAGTTGCTAGC
Source organism: Miscanthus lutarioriparius (assembly GCA_904845875.1). Taxonomy (NCBI): domain Eukaryota; kingdom Viridiplantae; phylum Streptophyta; class Magnoliopsida; order Poales; family Poaceae; genus Miscanthus; species Miscanthus lutarioriparius. The sequence goes on from CAJGYO010000006.1 coordinate 85,590,073, forward strand.
TCCGATGAGAAGGCCACCTAGGTAGCTCAATCAATGCGCCAGGTCACCTAGGTCATGCCGTGATGATGTCACCGCCGGCGAGTTCACCGTCGGCGAGCTTTGGTCACACATGCATCGCATAAGCAACAGCTTTCTGTTTCCTCGCTGTCGCTGACGTGTGGGTCCAACTGGCGAATGGGGCCCGGTTGTCATCGACGATAAGAGATAGGATAGGTCATTTGATTCCAGATTTTTCATTGTTTTGTGATTTTCATATCTCTAGTTTGGTAGCTCCTAAATTTATGAAATAAATTTTGTAGTGTTCACTAGGAAGTGTAGTATTTAGTAAAAATATTATCTTGGCACTTACAGTAGAGATTTTGGCAGATTTAAATAGAGATTTGAAATGTGTTTTTGAATGCATTCAAATTTGTTTATTTTATATCTAGAGTTCCTATGCTCCAAAAATTATGAAATTTTTGTGGTAAGCTATTCTTGTCATATATAAACTCTGGTAAAAATTTGAGGACCAGTGCATGGGTAGATTTATAGTTATAGATTTTTCTTTTATGACTAGTTAATCCTTCAATGAATTTTCATAAATTAATTATGAGTCCAAAATTCATGAAATTTGTTGGAGGTAATCCTAGTACCATATGGATGCTAAGAAAAATAGTAAATCTGTTCCTTGATACTTTTCAATAGGGTTTTCCATTTATGCTATTTCAGGCCTTGCTGCCTTGTCATTTTTGCATAGGATGTTCTACTTGGTAAAATGACATGAAATTTTTATAGTAGTCCTTTGATAGCATTAGTAAGGCACTATAAAATTTTGAGAATTTATTAAGTACTTCTGATATATATTTATTATTTAACCTACAGATATAAATAAAATAATAAAGGCAATTAAATAAATAGTTTGGGCTTCACCATTATATGATCCTAAATGTAATTGGTATGCTTAAACTGTTGGTGGATTCTATGTTGTCAAATTTTGAATGATTACATGAAGTAGAAGTATCGTTACTTTATGTTGCATGTTGAATAGTTTCCGGACAGATTCTGTAGTTTGGTGAGTTGCCTGTGGAAAATGATGTGTACTGTAAAAATGGTTAATAACAAAGTTGTAGAGAATTTGATAAGCTTTCCAGAAAGTCTAGGATCACTGTATTTGGATTAGTGGAACTCCAGTTATGAGTGAAACAAGTAGCTACTGTTTGTGGCATGGTCGATGTATTGTAGGAGTAATTAAGTAATAATCGAGAAGAGATATGCACCTACTCAATAAATATGATGCACTTGTTAACATTTATGCATTCGTAATACTTATGCCATACTCATGCATCTAGGATCGGAGGAAGAGATCACGTTGTTGGAATTCAAGAAGCGAGGAAGGAACCAAATAGGAGGATCCACAAGTCAAGCAGCTCAAGGCGTGGAGCGTAACCCTGAAGAGCTTTGGAGTGTCCCGACCACCGCCCTACTTCCTTTCTCATGAGGCAAGCCCCCAGAGCATTATAAGTCTCCCAATAATTTACAAATGTTTACTTAAGTACTTATGATTGCTGAATTAGGTTATAAGAGTTGAATAAAACCACTTGATGCATGTACATTCCTTGTCCGGATATTACACCTTTATCCCAGTATATGTCTAGGATCGAATATATGCTTAGCCATGCTTAGACCGGTAGAAGTCGGGTGATTTCCGGTCACCGCGAGATATAGGTGGATACCGAGCACGGTTGGTTATAATTGCTATCGTGGAAAAGAACCATGGTTAATATAATTGGAGACCCATGGGATGTCGATAGAGAAGCAACAAGACATGGATGTCTTGGTGTGGATCTATCCCGTTTGTGTCGATCAAGGACCATACCATTATTGGAACTTCGACAAGATTGAACGCATGCCTCTCACTTAGCGGGCCGGATAATTCATTCCGACCGCGGCGTGAAAGTAATTCAACTCGTGCCGAGAATCGCTTACAGCGCTCCTTCCGGGAACGATCGACCGAGCCCAAGGGCAGGCTTGGCCTGAGCATCCTAGCATCTGGTGTTCTAGATTGTGCGGCGCGGTACGGATCCGCAAAATGTGTACCTGAGTTGTATCAAAGGTGACCTAAGGCTATCGTGGCTGGTAGACCTGGGTTTGTGTTAGGAATAAATTCCAAATTTGGTTGAAATCGATTCGAATCGCCGTCTCTCCCGGATAGTGAGAAACTTGGCTAGCTCCAACATCGTAGTAACTGTGTTATGGAACATGATGGTTCAGATGAAAATGGAATTACAATACCTGCTGTGGTTACTATTGTATGCTTCTAAATGATATACCACATGTTTGGCACAGGATAGTTGCTAATCTAGAAATGGATAGTTATAATTAACTTGGTAAAGGAATCATAATTGTACAACGGATCGGTTGCCTTTTTTAAAATGTTGTCAAGTTACGTCCACTTATACAAATTTCGCATAATCCTTGGAGTCATTTTATTTCTGGTTTATGACGGGTAAGTCTAGTTGAGTACCTTCTCGTACTCAGGGTTTATTTTCCCATTGTTGCAGATGGCACTGTGTATCATGGTTATTGCAAAAGTTGCTTCTATCCCGCTGTGGATGAGGAGTAAGCCTTGGGCAGGCTTCTTTAGTAATTCCTATCCTTTCTTTTGTGGACCGTGATCTAGCTTGGCACTGTATCAAACTATGTTGGAAAACTTTATCTTCGAACTTATTTGCTTCCGCTTTATTTATCAAACTCGATTTGTAATAACTTTTATTCGTACTCTGATGATGAAAAGTATCTATGAACTTTATGTAATATGTGGCATGTATGTTGAATCCTGTACGATCTTGGTTGTTGTAAATCGTTTATCGAGACCCGTCGTGGTACTCGACGGACTACCGGGTTTATATGGGTTCAAGTATGATAGTGCGACCGCTTGCGGGTTGCCATTGTACTTGTATTCTTATAAATTGGCCGGTTCTCATGACACCGGTATTATCGTGAGCAAGATTCAACGTTAATTGTCACAAGTGTATTTAAAACAAAACTTTTTGTTTTCCGAAAACCCTTCTCTAGCAACTAATAGTTATATAATAGGTATTTGAAATCTAAAGTGTGCCAATGATCACTTTCCTTATGCCCAAATTAAGGACTATTAGGTGGCTATTTAAGTACTAACATGGGGTTTTTACTTCATCGTCCATACACTGCGTATATAGTATGGATGCCATTCACTTGAATGGTAATGTATGGATCAAATGCCTCTACGCCAAGGTAAGATGAGTATATGACCGCAAGATGTGAGCATGCGGTCGGGAAGAGTTAGCTTTGGTAGTGCAGCTCGTATACATGCTTGCATGTGTGTATATGGTACGTATTTTTAATTGTGGGTTAAATTATTGTCGGGTAGATTGATACGGAAGTATATGTATGGGTATACATATATGGAAGTATTTACAATTACATTCTCGCATATTCATTATGGGTTTAGGGCTAAAATGAAATTTTATGCGGTACACTAACAACGTAAACGTGTAGCTCGACTAGTTACGCTATTTATGAGAGAACGTATGTATGCCACCGTGTCTCACCGCTAGAAACAAATTTTCCTAAGTTTGTGAGGACGTGCGAACGAGCATGCATCATGATAATTACCATGCACATAATTAAATTGTTCCTCCCCTTATAAAATTCTTACTCGGTTATGTAACTCTTATCCGTCATGGTCTTGTCTCACCTAGTGGTACATGTTAATGGTGCAGAGATGGCACGCACAAAGCGATCACTTCATAAAGTCCACCGGAGGCGAGAGCTCCCGCCATCGCCTTGCTCCACGCACTCCGTCAACGCCACACGTTTCTTGGAGAGTTTGGGATGCCTACACTCTTGTGGAGAGTGCTCACCACGTAGGCTATCCTGATGGAATGGAACCCCGCTACTTCAAGGCGAATGAGCAGTTGGGGAAGGTCTCTTAGTTCTTGTGGAGGCCATTGTTCGTCCCGAGGTGACGATTCTCGAGTGGACAGCCTGGTGTTATGAGTCAATGGCGGCAGGATCACTGAAGAAGCATTGGTAGGGCAGCCTTTGGGACCCTGAGGGACATCATGGATCGTTTTCCTCAGGAGCTGGCAGCCGCTTTGGTTGGAGTCTTTCTGAGGGGTAACCCCTCCACTGACTCATGGCAGCAGGCAAGAGGAAGATATTTGGAGATTGGTGCAGCAGAAGGGCAGAACAGTGATAACCCTACCATGAGCGCCATGTTCGCAATGATGAGAGTGATGGATGGAGTTAAAGGTAGCCTCAGACATGTGTCTGGTGCTCTTGGTCATGCCCGTGAGGACCGACGTCAGCTTCAGAGGGAGCATGACGCCGAGATTGAAAGGCTCACTGAAGAGATGACTCGGTTAACCCACCAGCGAAATGTAGCTTGGTCTAGGGAAGATGTCCTAAGAGCTCGACAGTTTGAGCTGGGACAGCAGCTGGCCAATGCGGAAGAATACAATGATAATCTGCATGAAGAGGTTCATCTACTAAACAATCAGCTCCACCCTTATGTCCCACCTAGAGGCGCAGAAATGGATCTAGAAGGGTACGAGGAAGGAGAAGAAGAAGTGGAGCCTGAAGAAGAAGTAGAACCTGAGGAAGGAGATGATCTTGCGTCTGACCTCGATAGTGATCATGATGAGGATTAGATCGCTTAGCACTTAGTGGAAGGACTAATGTATCACCTTTATTCATGTAATGGACCTGTAGTTCGAAGTTGGCATTAGTAACCAGACTATCATGTAATGTTGATTAAGTGCACCTTTGGTTGAACATCAATGCAATTCCGTTCCTTGTTGGTGATCATGATTTAAATTTGCATGCGTTATGAGCGCGATAAGTGGTCAAATTGGGGATGCCATGTTGCGAGAATGAATTGTTATGCCTCTGTTTTTATTGTGAATTTGAGAATTTCTCCAGTAATTTCAGTTTGGCATGATTATGATTCATCTCGCAATCTCTTGACATCAACCAATAATCGCTTATTGTTGCAACTTCAGATGATGATGCGCACCTGTCTTTGAGTCGGTAGCGATCCACGATGGCAATGGTGATGACTTACCACCACCGCCGCCGCCGTCTGCTTAGGAGTTCTTTGCTCAATTCTTGGGGAGCCAAAGGACAATGGAAGAAGCTTTGCGCCTTATCGCACAAAACACCGCCGTGGCCACCCACACAGAAAAAAGGGGCCGAGCCAAATCAGCACAAAGACATTCAAGGAGTTTCTGGACACGAAGCCTCCGATCTTCAAGGTGGCTGAGGAACCACTGCAGGCCGATGAGTGGTTGAATACCATTGAGCAGAAATTCCGTCTGTTGAGGGTCACGGAGCATCTGAAAGCAGAGTATGCTTCTCATCAATTGCAAGGACCAGCAGGGATCTGGTGGACACACTTCCTGTCGTCTCTACCTGCTAATGCGCGAGTGACCTGGGAACAGTTTAAGCTGGCTTTCAGGGGACACCATATTCCCCCGGGCCTGATGCGCATGAAAGTAGCCGAATTTATGAGGCTCACTCAAGGAACAAAGTCACTCACAGAGTATATGCACGCATTCAACAACTTGTCCAGATATGCTCCAGGTTTTGTGGATACCGAGGAGAAAAAGATAGAGAGTTTCAAGCGAGGTTTGGGTACTAAACTGATGAAGACTATGGCAAATTCTAGGTGTGCCACGTACAATGAGTTTATTAGTGATGCCTTGACCCAAGAAAACCACAACAACATGCATGCAGTTGCTAAGGGTCGGAAGAGGACATATGAGGCCGGTGCCTCCGGATCTTTCCTGTCAAAAGCACCTATCACAGCTAGGCCACAATTCCGTCCACCTACACCCAAGTTTAGGCCTCCACCACCGAAAGCTCAGAATAACAGGCCATAGAAACCATTCCGTAAGGCGTTCACTATTGCCTTTCCAAAAGGAAATGGCAATCAGGACAGCTCCACCGGATTCAGAAGTAATCAACCATGTTTCAACTGCAACCAACTGGGTCATTGGTCCAAGGAATGCCCCACCCCCCAGAGGAATGGCAACCCAAATCGTAACAATCGAGGCGGTGAATGCGGGGCACATCAAGGACAAGTGCATTATACTGGCTGTGGAGGAAGTGCCCACGGAGAAGTTGTCACAAGCTGGTATGTTTCTTGTCAACAAGTATCCTACTTGTTGTTTTTTATTTGATTCGGGAGCTTCTCATTCATTTATGAGTCAAGCATTTGCATCTAGACATGGTCAAGAAATAATTGAAGAAAACAAAGGGGGTTTTAACATAAGTTCAGCAGGGGGTACTGTTACTACCAAAAAGATAGTCAAAAATGTACTCATCGTGATACAAGGGAGGGAGTACACCACAGATTTGATAATATTGCCCGGGTTGTCAATAAGTGTAATCTTAGGCATGAATTGGATGAAGGATCATGGTGTTCTTATTGACACTAGCACTAGCCGATACTATCATGTTGAGAGAACCCACGGGAGGGAATGCTTTTCTAGTCCCACTCTCCCGCGATTTTGAACCCCAACATTTAGCTTGTGCTATCCAAGCCACCACACTTAGTGATATCCCCATAGTTTGTGAGTTTCCGGATGTATTTCCAGAGGAGTTACCAGGCTTACCACCGATAGGGAGGTGGAATTCAAGATTGAGTTATTGCTGTACAACACCCATTTCAAGAAGGCCCTATAGAATGCCACCCAATGAGTTAGCGGAACTTAAAGTTCAATTACAAGATCTATTAGACAAGGGTCTTATCCAACCTAGCTCATCTCCGTGGGGATGTCCAAATTTGTTTGTGAAAAAAAAAGAAAGATAAGTCACCGAGAATGTGTGTAGATTACAGACCACTCAATGTCATGACCATCAAAACAAATATCCATTGCCCCGCATCGACATCTTGTTCGATCGGTTAGCGAAGGCAAAGGTATTCTCCAAAATTGATTTGAGATCGTGTTACCATCGGATAAAGATCGAGACCGGAGGATATACCTAAAACTGCTTTCTCTACCAGGTATGGCTTATACGAGTATTTGGTTATGTCTTTCGGACTAACAAATGCTCCAGCCTATTTCATGTACCTGATGAACTCGGTATTCATGCCCGAACTTGACAAGTTCGTGGTTGTGTTTATTGATGATATATTGATTTATTCAGAAAATGAGACCGATCATGAGTATCATCTGAGGATTGTCCTATCTAGATTGAGGGAGCATAAGCTATATGCCAAGTTTAGCAAATGTGAATTTTGGATGAGCAAAGTACCTTTCTTAGGTCACATTTTATCAAGAGATGGAATCTCAGTAGACCCATCCAAACTACAAGAGGTCATGGATTGGAAAGCCCCAACTTCGGTTCATGAAGTTCGGAGTTTTCTAGGGTTAGCAGGATACTATCGTTGGTTTATTCCAGATTTCTCAAAGATAGCTAAGCCTATGACCAGACTACTTCAGAAAGATGAGAAGTACAAATGGACACCAGGATACTATCTGTGAACTTTATGTAATATGTGGCATGTATGTTGAATCCTGTATGATCTTGGTTGTTGTAAATTGTTTATCGAGACCCGTCGTGGTACTCGATGGACTACCGGGTTTATATGGGTTCAAGTATGACAGTGCGACCGCTTGCGGATTGCCATTGTACTTGTATTCTTATAAATTGGTCAGTTCTGCGACGATCAGGGCGCAGAGGCAAGGGCCCAATAGGCCGTTGGGCCTATTGGTGGAGATCAACTAACAGCGGGCCATCAGATCAGTCACTTCCTCCGGCTCATAGTTTTTTTTGTTTTAGCACTGGGCTGAGCTGCAAGACTTGGCCCAAACAACCAGCAGAAGTGCGGCGAGCAGTCGGTGAAATCCAGAAACAGGAGGCGGACCATTTCTTGGCATTGTTTGCTTTTCATTCTATTGATGTGTGAGGACGTCCAAATCACACACCAGCAGGGCTAGCACGCCTAAGGAGGTTTCGATTAACTTACAACGCACCAAGAACGCAGCGTAGTCGATCAAACCGATCTAGAGACCAGTAAGGCCGATGTAGAGACTATTCTTGGCCGAAAACGCTCTTGAACTTCTCCCAGGAAGACCCGTCAAGGAGGAGCACGTGGAGAATCTTCTAAGAGCAGCAAAGCCATCTAGGATACCTATAAATCTCGTCGGGAGACATGCCGAACAGCAGGAGGGGTTGTAAAAAGGAGCAAAAGGTGTAGTAGATGCGTTTTTTGTTCGATTGGATATAGATAGGAATTCAATCGACCATGATCCTCTAGTTTATATAGAGGGGGTGGTCTTATCCAGTAGAAAACATCTCCAAAATGCGTTCTCCAAGTTTTCCACGTCAAAAACATGTCGAAAACCAACCAACTCAACTCGGAATCCAGGACGAGTCGGCTCAACCGACTGGGGGAGTCGACTAAGCCGACTTTCACAGGCTCGGGTAGCCTCCTCGGGCTAGATTAATGGACCAGTCAGCTTAGCCGACTTGGGTACTCAACTAAGCCGACTGGGGGTGGGGGTTCAGCCAGCCAAGCTGACTGGCCTGGCTCACTGTCTTCTCCGCGCGATTCCTTTGATGTTTTGCAAAAGCGGATAACTATAAATTGAAGGAAATATACGACTAGATTAATATTTTAAAACTATTTATTATATGGTTAATCTTGTCACGACCTAAAAATCATGATAATTTTCACAAGCATCATAAGCATAAAATACACCTAAAAGTTACTATAATAAAAAACCTTGCATGTTACTTCTAAAACTTGTTGAACATTATGTGTATTTTAAATTCAAATTAGCTATCAACTTGTGCAAGCTCACTGCCTATTTTGATGAACCGTCTGTCATCACCACCGGACGTTCCGTCAGGACGATTCAGACTTAGAACTAGGTCGATTTTTACCGAGTACGGAAAGATTAGGTCGATTTTTACCAAGTATGGAAAGATCGGAAGTTAAGGCCTTCTCAAGTGTGTCACTAGAGTAATGCCTAAGGGCTTCTTTGGAAAACGAGATGGGAAAAGCATAGGGATATAAAAAAATAAAGGAATAGGATAGGATTTGAGTTGAAAACCGAGGATTGAAAACCATAGGAACCTTAGAGTTTGTTGTTTGGATGGGTATAGAAAATTCATAGACCTAGAAACTTAGGAAATATCTAATTCCCTCATGTTTATTTTAATCAACTCTCGTTGTTTCCGTCCATCATTTCCGTGCGTGCATCGGGAGTATCAGGTGCTTGTACGTTTCCGTCGAGAGTAGGCAGGCTAGCTTTCTCTCTCCCACATGGATCATTGCCGTGCGGTGCGGAGTACTCGATGCTCCAGCTATTCTTCTCTGCGTAATCTCTGTGTTTGCCTCAATCCTACGTAAAAAAAAGCTCCAACTGGATGTTTGTTTCCTACGTTTCTCTCGGGAAACTGCAGCAGAATCCTACCAACCAAAGAAGGTTACAGTGACAATTCCTATGAGAATCCTATATTTGTTTCAACTGGATGTTTGTTTCCTACGTGTTCGTTGGTTGGTTTCTGGTCTAGTTTGGGCTGGCTGATGCTGGTTTATTGTGAGAGGAAAACACTGTTGACTGGTTGAATAAGCCTGACTAAAACCAATGAGCGAACAGGGTGAGGATCCTATATTTTTCCTATGAAATTTCTTTGATCCAACGGAGCCCTAAAGAGAGAGGATATAAGCATCACCGGGCACGCTGCAGCATGTGGTTCTAGCTCCAGGAAAACTTGGAGCGACGCAACTGCTTGCGCCCATGCTTGCTCTGTGAAAAGCTGATAAAAGTAGTGCTTTGGTCCCACTTCTCCTTGCCATGCAGCTGCAGTATAGACTGATGAGGATTTTTTTAAAATAATTTTGACATGTGGTTCTACATGCTTGGAGAAACCGGAGAGCGAAGCTCCACACTACAATATTATAGTTGGCCAAACGTGCCGCCCAGCACGGGCACGGGCACGGCCAGATATGGTACGGTCAGGCACGGCACTACGCGGCACGGTATGTTAGCCGTGCCGTGCCTGATAATGTCGTCATGTCGACTTAGCGGCCCCGCCATAGTACTATCGTGACTTAGGTGTGTCGTGCCTTGCCACTAGACACGACAGCATGTAGTGCTCGTGTCGGCACTGGCACTATAAGTGCCTAACACTTCAAAATAACCTGAATGTTAAGATCATAGGATGTTATTAAAGATTCAACCTTACAAGTTCACAGAAACTTATCACAGGATGTTAAGATCATAGAAACTCATAAGATCACACAAACAAAGGAAGAGATACCAAAATAACAATTTATCTGGATCTTTAGTGCAATGGCTGCCTCATTAAAAACATGTCCAGGTAAAACTCACCCTTGTGAGAAACCCTAGATAGGGAAAAAGAGTACAGCCTAGCTCCATAGAAGTTCATTGTCCTTACATCAAAGTTTTCAAGTCCAGAATATTACAGTCCCATTACATAAATGATCACTAAGACACTAATCAAGATAATTTCTTCAAATGCTTCTTCAAGTTCCTTGTCCTCCATCATGTGTTGCAGCCTTGCTTCAGCAGCCTCCCAATCTTTGATGTAGGTCAGCATCTCCACCATCTCAGGCTTCAGTCTCCTCCTCCGCTCCTCGATGATCCTGCCAGTCATAATAAAAGTAGATTATGAAGATATGGTAGACACATGAACAGTTAAAATGTCTTTAGCCATGATTGACATCACTGGATATGTGAGTTTGTGCTGATGCCACCAGTTCAAGATGTTAAAATCATAATTTAATTGGTTACAGTGTCACAGTGAAAGTAAGAAACAAGTTCAGAAGTATTAGAAGCTAAAGTGGTTGCAGCCTGCAGCAGGGCAGTCACAGAGGTATCTCTAGCCATGCTTAGAGTAGCAGCTAGAGGATGCATACCACCAGCAGAACCACCACCACCATCATCATCATCATAAATTTTATCCCAAGCAGACCTTTTCTTACCAGACAGGTTTGGAGGGACAGTCCTCCTCAACCTAACAGCTCCATATTTCTCCTCATACCTATTGTAAACATCAGTAAGTCGAGCTCTAGTGCCAAGCTGGTAAGTAGTATAATCTGTACCAGTAAAGTTACCCAACCTCCTAAGCGCTCTATTGAAACATTTCATTTTAGCTCTAGGGTCTAGGATGAATGTAAAAGAATAAAGCAAGGGTATGTCCCTGCAGTATTTATTATATTTACCTATCATAAGTTAAACCACAGGTCTGATGTGACTGTCATTAGCATAATTCTTTAGGTGTATAGCAATTTTAACAAGATAATGAATCATAAGTGGAGATGTAGGATAGTACACACCAAACAATGCAACTGCAGAATCATAAAACAATTCAATAAATTTAAGCACTTTTCTGTCATAGCCCAATGTTCATCAGTTAAAAGCAATAGACCACCTTCAATCCTAGGATAATGAGCATGTGTGAAAGTAGTAAATGGGACCTTATGAGGAATAAATGTTTAAGCATCAGATAAGAAGAAATCCACCTTACCTCCATGTCTAGCTAAAAATTTCTAGGCCTAACACCAGTGGCAATGCAGTAACTTTTATATGCAGCAATTCTCTGGTTAGATGAGTTTAAAAATAATATTGCAGTTCTAAATGTTTTAATCAAAGACTTAAGAGCCTCAAGGGCCTCCTTAACAATCAGATTGATAATATGACATGCACAACGCTGATACAAGAACATTGAATTAACTATATTAAGGGATGATACATTATCTGATTGTGATTCAACGGGATCATCTACAACCTCAATACCAAGATATTTAGACAGCACAGGTCTAAGTTTACTCAGGGCAGAAATATTAGATGATGCATTGTCTAAAGTAACAGCAAACACCTTTTCAGTTAAACCATAATCAGTAAGCACATATACAACACGGTCAGCAATGTTTTGACCATTGTGCGACACATCAATAAGCACAAGACCAAGCACCCTCTTCTCTAGTTGCCAATCAGAGTTTATGTAATGAGCAACAACATTAATGTAGTCATCTTTGATGTTACCAGACCAAATATCAGAGGTCAAACACACAATTAATAGCAGAAAGAACTAAGATTATCAACAAGCTTAGCCTTGCGATCAGTGAAAAATTTAACCATGTCTCTAGTGGTGATTTGCTCAGAGACAGGAACATATTTAGGATTATGAGCAGTTCTAATGTACTCTTCAAATGCATCAGTTTCACCCATACTGATAGGAACATCTAGCCAAGCAAGCAATCAAACAAGTTCAGTACGTGCAACCATAGGACAATACTCCTAATTACACATACTACCATTAGGATTAAAAGAGATCTGAGACTGAGACATGCGATTTTTTTCACACCTCCTAGGGCATTTATCCCTATGTCGGATGAGGTGACCAGTGTCACCACTAGAGAGAGCAGAATATTGCTTAGAGCAATGGATGCACTTAGCGGCATACCTGACCTTCTTACCATTGACTTTTTGAAGATCTTCTTAAAATCCAGCCACACTACCGAGGTAGAGGGACGAGAGCGCTTTGCGCTGTTCTCGTCCTCTTCACCTTCCTTGTTGTTTGCTGCCCCGCCTTCTTGACCATCGTCGACATCAATGGGAGCCTGAGCGCTACGGCCGAATAGCTCCTCGGCATCCTCGCGTAGGTCATCCTCATCGTCATCTTCGGCCAACCCACACAACTGCCTCTCTTTGTTGGCGCCGACCTCAACCGTTTCGTCGTCGGAGCCAGGCATCGTCACTCGCCGGCGCCCCGGTTCCTCAACAGCTACAGAAAAGAAGCGTCAGTATAGATCTAGGGTTAGGGTTAGCAAGGATCAACAAGTTAGGGTTAGGGTTAGGTTAGGATTAGGGTTACCTTCATAGCGAAGCACCAGAATCACCTGTGACATCGACGAAACACAGATCCAACCCCTTGGTTCCTCAATGGATTCGAATCCGAGCACCAGAGCAGCCGACATCCAGTGAGGTTGACGAAGACGAAGATGAGGACGACAAGGAGAGGACGAGGCTACATCGATGATGCAAGATTGAGAAGAGGGGGGTACTATGTCATGCAGTGTGCTAGTGCCAGCCACCGGTGACTCAAGAGGCCACCGGAGGGGGAGAAGAAGAGAGGAGTGGAGAGTCGTCGTCGCAGCGAAAAGAGACGAGAGAGCAAGACAAGAGACAGAGAGCAGGGATGAAAATGAATTAGGGTTAGGGTCCGGGGGTGAGGCGGTATATATATACCTCTCCCAACAATGGGCAAATTTGACGGTCGGATGGAGCAGGGGAGGGGGATCCGACGGCTTTGAGGGGAGGAGCTGTGTCGTAGCCATACCGGCCACCGGTGGCTAAGAGGCCACCGAAGGGGGAGAAGAAGAGAGGAGTGGAGAGTCATCATCGTAGCGGAGAGACGAGAGAGCGAGAGAGAGAGAGAGAGAGAGAGAGAGAGGAGGGTGTTGGGTTCATAAATCCGGGGTCCCTCATGGACCTGCTTCCCAGCAAAAGCTCGACCCAGCAGATGATGTTGCGAACGATGCGCAACTCCTGGGCTGGCCCAAAAAACTAACGACATGCCAGAAGGGCGATCTAGTCTCTGACTAGAAGGTCTGGCCAAGGAGGAACGACACTCGCTTCTGACTCCGGCCCGCCTCTCCGACCGAAGACATGGCCAAGGAGGACCGCTGCTGCTCTAGCCCGCCTCTCCCGAGCCCGGCTCGCCAAGGAAACCGACGCTACCTCGACTCTAGCCCGCCTCCGTTGAACTCCGGCCGCTCGCCTCCAACTCCGACGCTCGCTCACTTCCTCTATAAATCGAAAGGCTTGGCCAAGGAGGAACGATGCTCGTTTTCATCGCCTCTGACTTCGGCCCGCCTCTCTGACCCGAAGGCCTGGCCAAGGAGGAACGACGCTCGCCTCCGCCTCAACCCGACTCGCTTCTCCGACCGGGAGTACATCGAACCTCTGCTTATAGCTCTTCTCCAACTGGAAGGCCAGAGCCGACTGGGGAACGACCGATCAGGGACGCCCGCTCGGTCAAGACCTAGGAAACGAATAGAGCAAGTAAGGCAGGGCGCTCTAGTTCACCGCAATATCAAGGGCCATACCCTACGCACCTACAGGATAGTACTGTTAGGCCGTGCTAGAAGGATGCACCGCAACCTTCCAGACATGTCAAAACATGAATAATGTTGTGGGCGCCGACATTTATCCTATAGTATGGTAGGCGCCGACATCTGCCATACCAGAAGAAGACGGTGGAACCAACCACATGCATCCAAACGCCAATAGTGTTATGGGCGCCGACAAACCGCCTTGTACCCGACGGCGTGGGCAACAAGACTAGGTAGCATACACACACTCTTTCTCTCACCCTCTCTCTTGTAAAGCCATCCCCTTCATCTATAAAAGGGGGTGCGCTCTCTCCAAAAAGGGGACAGATCGATGAACGATTCGACCACCGGCAGATCGATTCACGAATGATTCGAACAACCTACGATTCGAATGATTCCAATGGAGCACATGCTCAAATACTTAGCGCATGTAGGAGCTCCTGTCTCTCTCGTCCCTTTGGTCCAGAGTCCGACCGGACCTCTTGCACTCCCCATCTTACTCCCTCTCGTTTGTAACCCCACAGCAAACTTCTAGCACCTGGGCTCAGGAATAAAGTCACCGACCAACTCAAACTGGACGTAGGGCACGTTGCTTGAACCAGTATAAACCCTGTGTCATTGAGTGGTAGGCCACATCCGATCAGAACGTACGGCAAAACTATAAATATTTATGTGTATCATCACTGACCATGGAACTAACTTCATCGGGAAGAAGTTCCTGGACTTCAGTGATGGATACGGCATCAGGATCGACTGGGCCTCGGTCGGACATCCATGTACTAATGGTCAGGTCGAGCGTGCCAATGGCATGGTCCTCCATGGACTCAACCCACGTATTTTCGACCAACTCAACAAGTATGCCGGATGATGGTTTGTAGAGGTCCCAGCGATCCTCTAGAGCTTGAGAACGACCCCAAACCGATCTACAGGGTTCATACCCTTCTTCCTACCCTATGGAGCTAAAGCAGTGTTGCCCTCCAACCTTGATCACGGTGCCCCAAGAGTGAAGGCCATTGACCATGACCGAGCCGCGGAGGCTCAACAAGACACGGTCGACCTGCTCAAGGAGTCCCACGAGACGATCATCATCCGCTATGCTTGCTACCAGCAGACTCTCCACAGGTACCGTGAGAGGAAAAACAGAGGAAGGATCCTCAAGGTTAGAGACCTCGTGCTTCGAAGGACCCAATCAACCAAGGAGAAACACAAACTCTCTCCACCTTGGGAAGGATCCTATACGGTGACCAAAGTGATCCGACCGAGCGCCTACCGACTGAAGGACAACAACAGTGATGTTCTCACCAACACTTGGAACATTGAACAGTTACGTCATTTCTTTCCTTAAAAATTCGGTCTTACCGTTTTCTTTCATTCAACGTTTGCTCCTACAAAGCACACCAGCCCGATAGTACCTCACCACTACCTACGGTTATGAGCAGCTAAGCCTCATGGGCCATGCCTGGGCTCTTAAGGTTGTAGCCTACGGGATGAACGGGCAGGTGTGAAAAAGAAAGAATAAAAAACAAAGCTATGCTAGGGTAAAAATATGGAACGGATGGGATAAACTTCCCCGAACGAAGTGATTCATCACAAAAACAAAGTTGCTGTATTCATGGATACACAAAAACGTTTACACGGGGGCTCCCCCATGAACTTATCCCTTACATATGCTAGGTACTTCTACTCTATTTTCTACCACGGCTGCCCGGCGGCATCGACCACCGGCTCAATCGGCGAAGGTAGGGGCTGCTCGCTCTCTGGCTAGACGATGTTTGGCTCGGTCGGAAGTAGGGCGACGTTCGCCTCTAACCTGGGCTCCACTCCATCTATAGGCTGGGCGACGTCCTCCTGGCCCATGCCTTCAGCCATGTTCGCACAGTGAGCCTCCATCACCCATTGCGCGGAGACTTGCTCTACCACCAACTGTGCGTTTGGCAGCAAGCTCTCCCTGAGCGCTTGGATGGCATCCGGGCTCCAGCCGTTGGTGTATGCGCTACAGATGGAGGTGAAGTCCAAGTCCGGGTGGTGCGTCGCCACCGAAGTCAGCACCCCTGACGTCCCGTAGAACATCCCATCGGTGATGAGTGCCCGAACTTCATCTGGGACCTCCGCTAGTAGGATGGCGGCCGTGCCGGTGCTCGGCGCCGACCCAAACACCTCCGTGATTACGACCTGGGTGACGTTGCGGATCTAGTCAAGCTCCCCCTCGAGAGCACATCGCTCTTCAAGGGACTTGGCCAGCACCTCCGCATTCCGACCGACCATCGCCTTGGCCGTCTCCTGGTCCTGCTCCAGCCACCTAACCTTTCTGCCCAGTTCTGGAAGAAGGATGACGAGCTCAGAAGCAAGTTAAAGGAAAAACCAAGACATCAACCAAAAGCAGAAAAGGTGCGTATCGACACGGGTGTTCTCGAGGATGGAGAGCCCTTCCTCCTACCGAGTCACCTGCTCGCGTAGCCGAGCGTTCGCCTCCTCCCTCTCGAGCACCCGGCCCCGAAGCACGAGCACTTCCTGTTTGACCTCCGACCGAGCCTTCCGCTCTGACTCCAGGGCCTCCAGGGAACCCTAGAGCATCGCCTCAGTCTCCACTAAGGACTTTTAGACTGCCGCCTCAGTCTCCGCCTGGCGGACCTTCACCGCCTCAAGCCCCCGCTCAACGACGGTCGCCCGCGCCTTTGTCGCCTCGGCCGCCCAACCTTGAGACTCATGGTGGGTGGACTCTAGCTCATGCTTGAGCTCGACGACCTGCCTCGACATCGTGGCCTCTCGAGCATGCTCCTCCCAGAGGAAATGGGACTTGTGGCTCGACATCTCCTCCAAGCCTTGCAAAGCAAGAAGCAGGCATGCGGAGACAACCGGTGAAAGACCAAGGAGTCAAGGACGAACGCAGAAGACTTACCTCTGCAACGCGGGGCAGGTCAACCATGACCACCTAGTGGACGGACTCGACCTGCTCTAGGGCATCCTCGAGCTTCACCCTGGTTTGGACGAGATCAGACTCCAAGGTGAGTCCTCTCCTCCCAAGAACGTCCCAGAGCTGCAACTCCTGCTCATCCCGAAGGATGAACCACACCTTCCTCAGGTCATCGGGGTAGGGCCACACTAGGTCGGTAGTCACCCCCAACCCGCTGGATGGCCCCAGCAATGATCGGACCACCGCCAGCTCCTGCGATGGTGGGATGGCCGGTGGCTCCACCCCGGTGCCCACCTCACCGGGACAGGGGGTCCCCACCTCCTCAACCTCGTGGCCCACCGATGGTTGTTTCGCCTTCGGTCTGGCCACGTCTCCTGACCCAGATAGCTCTGACCAAGAGGGTGAGCCGCACGTCCCTCCACCGGGTGAGGCAGGGAACTCGGTCTCCCTCCCCTCTTCCGCCGTAGCTGGTGTAGGAGGGGTCGCAAGGGTCACCTTCGACGCGGCCTCCGCCATCGCCATCGGGATCGCCGCCAACACCGTCACCATCGCTACCGCTGTACTCATGACCGACCCAGGGGTGCCGCCCCCAGAAGGGAAGGTTGCACCGCCGCTCGTCGCGACGCGCTACAAGGTGGGCCTCCACTCCTCCCGCACAAGAGGTGGGGCGATGCTCAACCCCGGCAGTATCTGGCCACTATCGAAAAACTACAGGGTAGTCGTACTCCAAAAACTCAATTATAAGATCGAGAAAAGAAACAAAGAATGCATACCGGGACGCAAGCGACAGGGCTCTGAAGCCCCAACCCACTAGCAATGAGCCCACCGAACGAGGGCTGCTCTTGAGTCGTGCCCCCTCACTTCGACCGAGGGGGGAGTCGACATGACCGGCTCCCGCTCGGCCCACGCATCGCCACGACCGCTGGCTTGAGGCACGCCGACTGGAGCAGCTGGCGGGGCATCCTCGGTTGTGGGTCATGCGTCGGCGCTGGCCCCAAAGATACGTGGGTGCAAGCCTGCTCCTTTGCCTAGGTGGCCTGCTCTGCCGCGCTCGGACCAGGTGGGGACAAGGCCGGTGACGCCTCCAAAGCGCGCGGTGACCGCGTCCGCTTTGCCTCCCGCTCGCCGACAGCGTCTGAGCTCGCGGCGTGCTTCCTCGACGCGGGAATATCGCCGTGCCTCTCTTCCTCCCGCCCGCTGGCGGTGGACACAGCTGTAGGCTCACAACGCTCCACCGAGGTCACGACTACCTCCCGCCCCCTCATCCTCGAAGGAGATCATGTCGTCACCCATCTCTATGGGATCCTCCGACTCATGCTCTGCCTCGATATCACTCCTATTCTCCTCGACCCGCACGCGTCGGGCGATATCCTGCTCCTTTTGTGCCACCTCCGAGCCTTCTCAGCTCTCTTCTTCTTCTTCTCGACCGCCACCTCCTTCAGGGTGGCTTGCCAGGCCACACCCTCTGGCCCCTTCGGAAGATGTGGCCGGGGCTTATAACCTTCAAGTCCCTATGAAATGGATGACTCAAAGTCAAGATACAGGGGAGCAAAAGGGAAAAGAACATGGGGTAAGGAGAGGGGAGCATACCAGATTGGATAGCTTCATGGCGTGAAGAGGTCTGGGTTTTCCATCAAGGGTCTGTTTGGCCCTTAGTTGCAGCACCCGATCGAGCCAACTCTAGACCTCATTCGTCGCCAACTCTTTCGGTGACGTGCGTTCAAGGTCTGTCGGGCCGGTGTACATCCACATCGGCCACATCCTTTATGCCAGCGGGGTGACCCGATGGCAGAAGAAGGTGTGGAACACCCGCACCCCGTCGAGGCCGTGCCACATCAGCTTCTAGAGCTCCGCTAGAATAATCTCCAGCTTGTTCTGCTGGCTGGTGGGGCCCCACGACCAGCTCTCCTACCTCTCTGGCCTCCTACTGGCGAAAGGCAGGAATGGCGCCTCCATCGGGTTCCTAATGTAGAACCATTCCCCATGCCACCCCCGATTGGAGTCGCAGGGGGTGTACGCGCGGTACGAACCCAACGAGCTCGGCTTCTTCTGTAGGGCGAAGCCACCAACCGGTGCGGTCCTAGCCAGCTTCCCCTCCGACAAAGCTCGCCCGGTGAAGATTCACCAGAAGAACTCCACGTGCGGCTCCATCCCGAGGAAGGCCTCGTAGACGGTGACAAAGCCGGCGATGTGCAGCACCCTAGTTGGATTGAGGTGTTGTAGCTCCAGGCCCCAGTCATTAAGGAGCCCACGTAGGAACCAGTGTGCGGAGTATCCTAACCCGCACTCATGGAAGGCGAGGAAGGAGACAACCTCGCTGAACCGAGGTCGCGGGAAATCCTCCCCCACAGGAGCCCTCCAGTGCGCCACCTCCTTCGGTGGCAGCACCCCCTTCTTGGTGAAGGCGGCCAACACTAACTCACTCACACAAGATGACCTCCAGCTCGACATTGCGCTCCAGATTCATGAACGGATCTGTGAGTTTCTCCTCCCCCTCGCTCTACCCTTTTTCTCCTAGGAACCACCACTGCACACAAACACTCTTGGCGAGAAAGAAGAAGGAGGAGAGGCGACAGATGGGGAATAGGCGAAGAAACGGGACAAAAGCCCTCTCCCTTCCCCTATTTAAGGAGGAGGCATAACAGTTGGGGAAAAGCAAGGGATTGGGGCAAAAAACCCTTTCCCCTCCCCCATTCAATGCGGATGGGATGCGACAGGACGCGTCCTGACCGATGGGACGCACCCTGCCCGATGAAATGGTGCCTGGATAGACAGGACGTGGCTTGGGAATGGCCCACCACTACTGCATGCTGGGAGCGGGAAACAAGGCGCAACTACACGCATGTGGCTCTCCGCCTTCCCAGGCAAGACTTAGAATGGCCCAACAACGGGATCTCCGCCAAAAAGAGACCAACAGGCTTCCTGAGTCGATCGGATGGCTCAGGCAAACACTGAGGGACAGTTAAGGAGTAGAGGGACGCCCCATGTGGGCCACGCCAACTCCATCACAAACGACGAGCGCGGATCCCATTCAGACATATCCGATAAAAGCTCCTCAAGCCTGTCATTTGAGTCATCGAGGTAACTCTACCAATCCTTCTTACTTTATTTTATTTTCTGAATGCATAAACATTCATTCATCCATTCTCATAAACGCATTCACACATTCATCCATGCACGCATTCATCCATCACATACATTTGAAGCATCGCATATGCAGTTAAATGCATCACAACGCTCCGTGTTGCGTCACGAAGCGGTAGTTGCCTCGTTCAAACATGAGCAACGACCGACCAGGGTTCGAAGGCCGGCTCGTAAAGGATCAAGGCCACCTCATGTCAAACAGAGCTAGGGGAGAAAATGCAGATGAGCCCTAGTGGCCCTCACCCAGTCTGCTCCAAAGCAGATAGGGTCATCTCAACCTTCCCGTTTGATCCTAACCTCGAGCCATGCCCACAGAATCTCCATCGAGGGGAGGCCAGCGGGCCACATGGGTCAGTCTCCGGAACAACTCGGGCATCTGTCGGGACACGGGTTAAGGAGCAGTGGAATGCCACATAAGGGCTATGCTGACCCCGTCACGAATGACGGACCCGGATTCCACTCGAAAATGCCCGTTAGCGAGCTCACCGAGTGCGTCACTCGAGCCATCAAGGCAAGCGACGTTAGCTCAGCCCCTCTTGTTGCAAAAACCATGGATGGGGTAACGCACGGAACTAGACCAACCCCTACCGAGCCCAATGGGGCTTAGGGGCTCAGGTCGCCCGACACTGACTCAGGAAATCAACCGACCGCGCAGGTCGTGGGTGGGACAAACATGGGTGAACACCCCGAACGATAGTTTGCGGCCCTAGGAAAAAGCGTACCAAGTTGCTCAGCCTCCAACTGACTCACCAGTTGGACGTAGGCTCGGGGGCTACACCCGCGGGTGCGCTCGCGCGCACCCACCGTCAAGACAAAAATCCCCCAGACGATTCTACCCGAATCGCCCAGGGGCTTAGGGGCTTCTATCGGGTTCATAAACCCGGGGTCCCTCATGGAACTGCTTCCTAGCAAAAGCTTGGCCCAGCAGACGACGTTGCGAACGATGCGCAACTCCTGGGTCGGCCCAAAAACCTAAAGACAGAACAGAAGGGCGATCCAGTCTCCGACTGGAAGGCCTGACCAAGGAGGAACGATGCTCGCTTCTAACTCTGGCCCACCTCTCCGACCGAAAGACCCGGCCAAGGAGGAACGAGGCTCCCTTCCGACTTCGGCCCGCCTCTCCAACTGGAAGGCCTTAATGTAGACAAGACCTGATCTCTCGATAGGTACGATAGCGTCGATTGGTGGAGACTCGACGTTCACGATCTAGGCTTTGAACCAAGACTGATTTGGACCCTCACAATCGTTACACCACTACTCCATTGGTTATCAACCATGCAAACGCGATTGACCTCGCCGAGAAGGCTTTTCTGCAAGCGAATCGAGAACATAAGCAAGAATGAAATGAACGCAATCTGAAATTGCAAATAAGTATGAGGCTTATGATAATGAGAAGAAGTTCAAGTCTTTATTCGAAAGGACTAATCGCCACAGGCGAACAAGATCAAGAACAGGGGCCCTAGTTCATAGCAAGCGGCCTTGGCGGCACAGTTGCAGCAAAACGACGTCTGTTTCACGAGAAAATCAAGAACTAAACAAAACCTCCCAAACCCTAAGAAGAGCGACGGCTGCTAATTATAGAGCCCCGGATGTCACCCCCCTGGATGCACCCCCCAATGGGCTCTAAGATTATACACGGCCCAATGGACCAAAAGACGGTGTCGCAGCACCCTGACAGATTCTGGACACTGACTTGTTTCGACGATTCCTGTTGATTCTAAAGGGCTTTTGATGTGAGACCACTTGAATTGACTTCCTTATCTAATTAGCTTTCCATCCATCTATGGATCGTCGAAAATGGAGCCCGGACGCGCCCGTGTGACCAGTTTTATGACAGACTGGTCTTAGAACCCGAGATGGGCTTAAACTTGATTTGGGCCTCCACCTTGGTGACTCGAACCGGATGAGCTTCGGGCCTCCTTCTCGGTTAGGACACCCTCGCTGATCTCCTCGTCCTCTATCTCCAAGCATGGTCATATGCATGGAGCTCATATCCGTATCAGGCCTAGCCAAGGAGGACCGACGCTCACCTCCGACTCTGGCCCGCCTCTCCGACTAGAAGGCCTGGCCAGCTCGCCTCCAACTCCGGCGCTCGCTTCCAACTCCGACCCACCTCTCCGACGGAAGGCCTGGCCAAGGAGGAACGATGCTCATTTCTGTCGCCTCCGACTTTGGCCTGCCTCTCTGACCAGAAGGCCTAGCCAAGGAGGAACGACGCTCGCCTACGACTTCGACTCGCTTGTCCAACTGGGAGTACATCGAACCTCTACTTACAGCTCTTTTCCAGCCGGAAGGCAAAGAGTCAACTGGGGAACGACCAACCGGGGACGCCCGCTCGGTCAAGACCTAGGAAACGAATAGAGCAAGTAAGGCAGGGCGCTCCTATCCACCGCAATATCAAGGGTCATACCCTGCGCACCTGCAGGACAGTGTTGTCAGGCCGTGTCAGAAGGATGCACCACAACCTTTTAGACATGTCAGAACATGAACAATGTTGTGGGCGCCGACATTTATCGTACAGTATGGTAGGCGTCGACATCTACCATACCAGAAGAAGATGGTGGAACCAACCACATGCATCCAAATGCCAATAGTGTTATGGGCGCCGACAAACCACCTTGTACCGGATGGCGTGGGCAACAAGACTAGGTGGCACACATACACTCTTTCTCTCACCCTCTCTCTTGTAAATCTGTCCCCTTTATCTATAAAAGGGGATGCGCTCTCTCCAAAAAGGGGACGGATCGACGAACGATTCGACCACCGGCAGATCGATTCACGAATGATTCGAACGATTCCAACGGAGCACACGCTCAAATACTTAGCGCATGTAGGAGCTCCCGACTCTCTCGGCCCTTCGGTGCAGAGTCCGACCAGACCTCTTGCACCCCCCATCTTACTCCATCTCGTTTGTAACCCCACAGCAAACTTCGAGCACCTTAGTTCAGGAATAAAGTCACCGACCGACTCAAATTGGACGTAGGACACGTTGCCTGAACCAGTATAAATCCTATGTCATTGAATGCTAGGCCACATCCGATCACAACGTAAGGCAAGACTATAAATATTTACGTGTTTATCACTTTCTGCACTGACAGCAAGGATGAAAAATGAATTATGATTAGGGTCCGGGGGCGAGGCAATATATATATACCTCTCAAACGGGCAAATCTGACGGTCAGATGGAGCAGGGGAGGAGGATCCGACGGCTCTGAGGGGAGGAACCGTGCCAGCCTGTTTAGGCCTGCCGTGCCTAGGCCGGCACTGCGGGCCGACTTAGCGGCCTAGGCACGACACTACGGCCGGCCTATGCCTGGCACGGGCACGATGCTAGCCGGGCCATGCAGGGCCGGGCCTGGACCGTGCTTTTTCTGTGCCGTTCCTGGGCCGGCCCATCGTGTTAGTGCCAAATGGCCAACTATATACAATATTCTTGAGTGATGACGCTTATTATTTATGGGGCCCAAAGATTTTTTTGAGCACCACTCCACGCCGTGGAGGGCCTGAGATAGGGAGTTGTCAGGAGTGAGTTCTCTCTCCAGATGTTCTAATGCCATGTTTAGTTCCTCCCTATAAAATTTACTCCCTATCCTATCGAATATTTAGATATATGTACGGAGTATTAAATATAGACTAAAAAATAACTAATTGCACAGTTTGCGACTAATTTACGATCTTTTAAGCCTAATTAGTCCATGATTTGACAATATGGTGCTATAGTAACACATGTGGTAATGATGGATTAATTAGGCTTAATAAATTCGCCTCATGGATTACTGTGTAATTTTTTTTATTAGTATCAAATACCCCTAAACGACACTCCATGTAATACCCAATATAACACCCCAAAACTTTACACCTATATTTAAATGAGACCTGACTCAACCACTTGATTTGTAAACCCACCTTCACACACCCATAACAATCTCACACAACAACACTGCCCGAAAAATCCATCCGGTTCAGAGATCGATCAAATGGGGCCAGGCCCGATTACTCTTCGTGGTAGAGCCTCGTGTGGACAGGATTCTGGCTGCGGTCTTGGCTCGACCGGCACACGGTGAGACGCGCCTGTGGGGATGCCTTCCGCATCGCCGACGCCTGCCTTTGGATGACCTCCAGGTGCTCATCTCCGGGACTCGGAGCTCCTCCCTCTTCTCCCACCATGACCAACACCAGGTGCTCAAGGGCAGGGGGCCTCTTCAGGAAGAAGGCGAGCAGCTGCAGCTCGAACCTCGTCCCTCTGAAATTCACCAGCTTGATGAAGCTGAGGCTGTCAAGCACAAATTCGTTGTCGATCTCGCGTTCGGAGTCGTCGACGACCTCGCCGGCCAGTGCTGCCGCCGCGTCGGCATCGCTTGCATCTGTAACATGGCCGGGGAACTGGGGATTTCAGAAAGTAATTAACTTGCTGTGAGTGTGAGCCGATTCGGAAATATCTCCTTGCAAATTTCATGGACGTGGAATCGTGGATATTGGAGGATGAGATGAGGCAGAGAGCTTTACGCGGACAAACAAGCGGTCCAAGAGTGGAAGCTCGTTCTCCTGGAAGAAACCGGTGAAGACCTCGAGGTCGTCATCATAATCATCTTCGGAGGCTATCAGCAGTTGCAGCTCCTGTATGTTCGTCGTATCGAACCGCAACATCAAATTGCAGCCGTCGCAGGAAAGCGTCCAAACCGGGGCATGCTCGACGTCGCTCAGCAAGGAGTCATAGTAGGTCTCATCAGAGTCGTGGGCGAAGCCTATTTGAGAAAGGTACACGTCCCGCAGAGCCGGCATGTCGTCGTCGAAGTCGAAGACGACGTCGTCGGCGTCCTCCCAGAAGAACTCGTCGTCGTGGAAGGCGATCGACTCAAGCGCGGGCTTGGTGACCCGGACCTGATTCACGGCTACGCATCCTACGATCTCCAGGACCCGCAGCGTCTCGCTGGCGATCCTAATCGATTCGCACTCTCTCCAGGACCCGGAGCTACTCAACCTGAGGTGCTCCAGCGCCCGGCAGCTGGACACGACGTCGCGAACCGCCTCGCCTGCGAAGTCGACGTGGCTGAGGGAGAGCGAGCGGAGACCAGCGAGCCCGGCCGGAGCGGCCGGGATGGCGCCGAGCCTGAACCCGACGAGCGCGAGGCGCGCCAGAGAGTTCCGGGCCACGAACAGGTCGCCAGGCAGCTCCACGAACTCCGCGCTTCCGTCGTCGGCGTCCGGAACCTGGCCCCTGTATGTCGGTGTCGGTGTCGGTATCAGGTACACCTCGACCTCCCTGGCGCCCCTCGCCACGGCGGACGCAATCCAGCAGACCACATCGCGCCCGAACACGCCGTCGCTCGACCCTGGCGGCAACATGAGCGCCACGCGGAACACGTCAAGTGGCGCGCCGTGCTCGGCGTGGACCTTAAGGCAGCGACGCATCGTGGCCGCCGCGGCCCGGGCAGGTAGCTGGCCACGGGCCAAGTCTCGGTCAGTGAAGTCGAGGACCCCGAGTTTCTTGTTTGAGACTACTGGCCCCGTTCGCTGGTCCGAACTTTGACTGAAATTGGTTGAAAAATACTGTTCCGGTTAAATTGTTGTGAGAGAAAAACACTGTTTCGACTAAAAAAACAAGTTGAACAAGCCAAACTTTAAGACAAACTAACGGGGCCAGTCCGTGCAATTTGGGCAAAAAGCTCGAGCAGAAACACACAACTTGAGAGACTGACTCCAAATCTCCAATGCATCCCATTCCCATGAGGCTTCTCTGACAAGACTGCAAGAGAATCCACGCTTTATCGTCATGTTCGTTTGAGCATGTTTGGCTGATAAGCCATGACTTAAAGTACTGTTGGTTGATTTGGTATGAGAGAAAAATACCGTTTGTTGGCTAAAAAAGTATGGCTTATAAAGCAAACAAGCCTAAACAAACATGGCATATATTGGTGAGTGTCGTTGGGCGTTGGCGCTTGTTTGCGAGAGATTATTATTATTATTATTATTATTATTATTATTATTATTATTATTATTATTATTATTATTATTATTATTATTATTATTATTATTATTATTATTATTATTTTCACCTTCTCTCAAAACAAATTCTAAATCTGACATCGTTATTTTTTTATTTTCAAATCTAACCCGTTTGGCCGTGCCTAAGTCCCTAGCACGGCCAAACACAGTACCGCGCCACATGCATCGACGCGACAGATCTACCATGGTGGATAACGATTTCCACGTGGAAAATCTTGTCGCGCCACTCCTGTTTACGCGACAGCACTGCACCAATCAAACTGACGCGCTAAGGCGTAACCTTAGAAAAATTATATCTTTTTAATACAATCTTGGATGAAGATGATCTTTATATTAAAGTTGTAGCTCTTGACAAGATCTACAATTTTTTAGTTTTGAGTTTTTCATTTGAGATTGTTAAGATGCTCAAAAAAATTAAACAAAATTTCAGCAGTCACGTACAAGCTCTTGTCACGTTGGAAAAAATAATATCTTTCTTATATGATATCAAATAAAGATACTTTATGTGTGAAAGTTGTAGCTCTCGATGAGATCTACATTATAGTTTTAGATTTTTGAATTTTAGATCAAAAAGATGCTCAAAAAAATAATATAAAGTTTTAGCCTTCGTATTAATCACGTACAAGCTCTTATCGTCTTGGAAAAATCTTATCTTTTTTGTACGGTGCCAAATGAAGATATTTTTTACATAAAAATTGTTGCTCTTGATGAGATCTACAACTTCATAGTTTTAAGTTTTTTCATTTGAGGTCGTTATCTCGATGAGATCTACAACGTTGTACGGTGCCAAAATTGCAAATTGTGTCTATAGAAATTTCAATGAACTAAAACTATAATTTTAATATAAAATATATGTAATAACCGTCGCCTAAAAGAAAGCTAAAATTTAGGCACATAAAATTTAACAAATCCCTTATATTTTATACTAAAAAAGTCAAACTTATATATAAACTGCAGTGTGATGATGTGATTTGACTGACAAATGACAATATAATATTATAAGAAGTTAGCGGTTAAAATCTATTAGGCCCCGTCATTATCCTTAGAATTGAATTTGTTTTAATAATAATAATTTAGACACATATTAATTAAGCTAATATGATTATATATAAATTATATTATATTTGTATATTATTGTTGGTTATACTAGAGAGATACTTATATATTGTATTTCTATCTAGGAGAGCTAGTTAAAGAACATGTTATAAGTTGCAAAGTAGAAATATAATATGATGATCTATAGGCCCCGTTCGGCTTGTTGAAACTGAAAGTTGCTGAAAACATTGTTCTGGCTGAAAATGTTGTGAGAGAAAAACACTGTTTCGGCTGAAAAAAGAAGCTGAACAAACCGGATATAAGGTAAGCTGAACGGGACCATAGAATCAATTTCTATCTCACAAACTATGAATTTGATATAGACTTATACATAAACTTTGAAAAATAGTGAAATATCAAATTTCAAGTTAAATAGTCTAATTTATTTAGTAGATTTTAATTTCTCTAAATGAAGTATCCAAACTGCCCCTTATATTTACCCTCTCTATTATTATTCAATTTCATTTCACCCTAGCTAATTTTTTATTATGTACTAATTGTTAACCGGCTTGGATCAGTAGTCTGAACCCTATGTTTGACCGGTTGCGTAGCACGCCTCCTTGTCTCGCGAGCAGGCGCGCCAACGACACTCCAACATGGTGATGCGTCTCAGGGCGTTGTCACTCACTCAAGTTTGTGTGCTTCTGCTCTGTCTTTTGCCCAATCTTGCGATGTAAGCTGCTAGTACTACTACCCTGCCGAGTAGTATAAAAGATTTTGTGAAAGCACCCATGTCTGACTCTGAACCAAAGCGATCCCGCACTCGCGTCGCACCCCGCTTGACATGGAAATGCAATCGCGCCACCGGAGCAAGCGTGGAGCCATCGAGGTACATGAACAGGAGGGGGAGGACCGGCTGAGCCGGCTCCCCGACGACATCCTCCACTCCATCCTCCGCCGCCTCCCGCTCAAGCACGCCGCGCGCACCAGCGCCCTCTCGCGGCGCTGGGCGCGCACGTGGCTCCGCGCGCTCGCCTCCTCCCGTGTCCTCGACTTCACCGACCGCGACTTCGCACGCGGCCAGGCGTCGGCGCGGGCCGCCGCGGCCACGGTGAGCTGCTGCCTCCGGCTCCACGCCGAGCACGGTGCGCCGCTCGACGTGTTCCGCGTGGCGCTTACATCGCCGGCGCCGGGCAGCGCCAGCGCGTTCGAGTGGGACGTCGTTGGGTGGGTCGCGTCCGGCGTGGCGAGGGGCGCCAGGGAGGTGGAGGTGTATCTGACGCCGCCGCCGACAAAAGGGGACGCCGATGACGGAATCGCGGCGTTCGTGGAGCTGCCTGGCTACCTGTTCGTGGCCACGAACTCGCTGGCGCGCCTCGCTCTCGGCGGGTTCAGCCTCCGCGCCGTCCCGGCCGCCCTGACCGGACTCGCAGGTCTCCGCTCCCTCTCCCTCAGCCACGCCGACGTCACAGGCGAGGCGGTTCGCGGCGTCGTGTCCAGTTGCCGCGCGCTGGAGCTCCTCAGCCTGAGCAGCTACAGCCTCCTGAAATCGATTAGGATCGCCAGCGAGACGCTGCGGGTCCTCGAGATCGTGCGCTGCCCAGCCGTGCGGGTCAACGCGCCAGCGCTCGAGTCGTTCGCGTTCCACGGCGACACAGTCTACTCGAGCGACTACGACGACCTCTTCTGCCGTCGACCTGGGCTCCACGCCGGCTCTGCGGGACGCGTACCTTTCTGCTTTCTCACATCAGCTTCGACGACGACGTGAACGCGTACCAGGATCGCGAGTACGCCTACTCCAACTTCTTGAGCTGCGTCGCTCATGCCCGGGCTCTGACGCTCTGTTCCGTGGGCTTGCTGGTATGAAATTTAAATTGTGGAAATGCCATGAAATTTACTGACCACTAATTTTACTCCAAAATCAGCATTTGTGGGCACAGCTAGGTTACGATGAGTGCGTGGACATTGATATGACGAACATACCAGAGCTGCAGCTGCTGCTGTCCTCGGAAGGTGAAGATGACGACCTCTATAGCTTCGCCTCTTTCTTCCAGATCAACCCGCTTCCACTCCTGGACCGCTTGTTCGTCAACGTAAAGCTCTGCCTTTTGCTGCCCATCCTCCAACTTCCACGTGCAACGGTGCAAGCAAATACAGTACTATTTCTGAACGGGACATTACTTTCTGAAACCCGCAGCTCCCCAGCCACACTACCGATGCAAGCGACGCGGCGGCAGCACTGGCCGGCGAGGTCGTCGACGACTCAAGAATGATGATTCAACACTTCGACTTCGTCCTTGACCACCTGAGCTTCATCAAGCTGGTGAATTTCAGAGGGACCAGGTTCGAGCTGCAGCTGCTCGCCTTCCTCCTGAGTTCGGCCCCTGCCCTTGAGCAGCTGGTGCTGGTCACGGTGGGAGAAGAGGGCGGAGCTCTGGGAGACGAGCACGTCATCCGAGGCTGGGTGTCGGAGATGCCGAAGGCATCGCCAGAGGCTCAGCTCACCGTGTGCCGGTCGAGCGAAGATCGCAGCCAGAATCCTGTGCACACGAGGTTCTACCACGAACTCGAAGAGTAATCGGGCGCCATTTGATCTCTCAACATCTACACGAGGTGTCCACAATGTCATGCTGTACTTGTAACTACAGCACTATAGCAGCTGCTAGGATTCTGCTTTCAGCTCAGCACACAGGAACAACCCAACATACATAGCCTCAGATACCAAAAACAAAATGCAACAGGCTGCTCCCATGTATCGTATCATCCGATCCGGCAAACAACACATGACACTCCAGCAAAAACATTCTGCATGGATAAAATTGAAACCAGAAATGCATGAAGAAACTTGAACGTGAATTTCCAGCACAGCTCCTCAGCTACTGATAGTTCAAGGGAAATTGATCTCTTGCCAAGGTGACACTACTACAGTACTACTCCACGATCTTAACCTTCTTCCTCTTCTTCTGTGATTTTTCTGATGGCGATTGTGGCATCTCTGAGGCCAAGTTGCTCCCCTCGCCTCCAGCCTGAGATCCTTGCGAGGCCTTGCCTGATACATTTGAGTGCCCCAGGCTGCTTTCATCCTTTCTCTTCCCCATGTGTTTGGGTGTCGGCTCTGCGCTCCTTTGGCCCAGTGAAATCGCCGAACCTTGGCTACTGCGGTTCTTTGATGCACTAGTGAACCGAGACATGATCTTCTTAGAACCTGTGAAAGTGGGAACACGGGCAACCACAGTTCAACAAAGATGTCCCTTATAAAAAGAAAAGAAAAGAAAAGAAAAGAAGAAGAATGGCATGCAAGAGAACTGGCTGCATTTCTTTTGACTGATGTAAGTTACAGGAAGGAGGCATCGGTTATCAGTAAACTCAAATGGATAAGAGTATATCATCAAAATATTGTACGCCAGAAAAGGTTACTAAATTTTATGGACATTTTTGGCCAATGTCCATACTCCTTAACTTCTTATAGTGTATCTACTTTTCTAAGGATAAAAGAGCAGTTTTTTTCTAACTAGCACTGAAAACATAAATCAAGAAGGTAGTATGCCTAACGGTTTCCAACAGAGATGATAATACAGTTGGACCAGACTTGTCTTTTTCCTTTGTTGATCAGTTATGATAATAAGAAATTCAACAGAAAACCAAGCGGTAACAAGATTAAACTGCCAGCCATGAAATACCCCAAGTTCAACCAGTAATCTGCAACGCAATATCCTGCCTAACTTGGCTAGCAGTAGAAAAGTGCGATCAGCGAAGAAAACATATGTTAATAAAGAATTACCTGTAGATTTCTTACTGCTAGGAGTAAGACTCCCAAAACTTGGTTTAGCCAATTCCTCAGGTTTAGGATAATGAACTAAGGAGACTCGCCATGAAATCTTCCCACTGTATTCCATTTGTTTGTCAGTGTGAAAAATATTTGCATAAAAAAGAGCATACAACATGAATAACAGGTTAGAAAAGCCAAAATAGTGCCTCTAACACAAAGAGGTGATGGGCATTTTCCTCTAGTATTGCCAAAACCATTATAAGCAGAGTATGTTTATCTTTAGCTCTGTTTTCTTTATGGGCTTCATTAGAAAAAATATTACACATAATAATTATATTTACTACAGATGTCACACACCAACTTAAGAAAGAGAATATTGATTTACACTAATTTCCATGTTTTACATGATCAAATGATAGCAGTGGCAGATCCAGAATTCAAAAACAATGGGCCCAAGTTAGTTGATTTTAAGTCAATTAATGCAAGAATTACACAATTAACATATATATAAATTGCAGGTTTTATGAAGGAGGTTAAATGTATTTTGGCAAAACATGTGGGGCCAGGTGGCCCCACAGGTTATACATAGATCTGCCACTTATAGCTTCCATGCCAGTTGTTTTCATGATCGGGTCGAACTATATGCCATGTGGAATAGCACTGATTCATCAGAATTACAACAATAAAGGCTGACATATTCTCATAAGTTGGCAGGCATATGATCCAACTTCCACACTTCGACTGTTATATTCAACAACATATCCCAAGATATTACTGAGTCTCAGTTGCTATCCTTCAATAAACAAAGAACTATAAGTGTGCCTTATCTCCAAGTAGACACTTTGAGATAATAATCTTTCAAAGATGGGAATCATGTCCTGCTTCTCCCCTTCCTATTTCAGTATGTTCCTTAAAGATCAAAACCACCCAAACTAGTGCACTACCATGGTAACACAGCGGGAAAAAAATATTTCCAAAACTCAATATGACTTTACATAGAATATTTTTTTATTGTAGCAGAAGGGCCATTATATTAACAATATACAAGAAACAGTATTTGATGCTTCAGCCAATGGCAAGAAACAAACATCGAGAGCAAGCCATCAAATGCAGTGCCCATATGGCTTGTAAAACTAACCCAAGAAACAAAAAATGAAGATACGCAGCACTATTTTAATAACATTTTTATCTAATGGAAGAGGCAAAAGCATCTGTGAAAATATCACATAATTAAAGGAATTAGTTGGTATTTCATCATACCAGGTTTTGTTTCTGACCCTGAAGGCAGGAAGACAGTTGCATCTGGTTTCTGAGCTGCAAAGCTCACAAGCTCATAAGATTTCCCTGGCAAAATAAGTGCATTAGCAGCAGCTGATACTTCTCTGTGAAAAAATTTCAATAGTTATTTGACACAACAATTGGACAATGATGTTTTCCACATGACAACTGACTGCAGTAACACTACTTACTAATGGGGTGCTATGAGACATAAGTCCATGATAAAGATGACAAGGAAATTTCATTTCACTGATCAAACTTTTAAATTTCGATGATGAGCACCGCCTTATTTACATAAAAGACTGTAAGTCGTACCCTCTTGATTTCAATTTAATAGTTCATCACGTAATGACATAAGGATTATACAAGGAAATTGGTAGAAGAATAGTTTAACTACAAACTAAAACTCCAGCTCCAGCTGTTTAGGACTTTAGGTTTAGGTTATGAAACACTAATGAATATACAAAAAAGAGATCGAGACACAATCTTTGCCATGGAAATGCAATCAGTTGCATTGATGTCTCTAGTATAGGATATAGATGATGTTTGGGGAAACCAATCTTGCCAAAGTTGTGGTGAACGATATCCAGAACATAGTATGAGTAACCAGAAAGCTTAAATGCAACTAAACCATGTAATCAACTCAAAGAAACTTCAAAACAGTCCATATCAGCTAAGAGCATCTCCAAGAGTACCCAATATTTTCTTTCCAAAAACATGGAGTTTTATAACTCCTAAAAAAGTATTGGAAGAAATAAAGAAGGCCATCTCCAAGAGTTTCTAATAATTCACTCCTAAAATATAGAAGACAATTTTACATCATGAATCATATACTATTTCTAAATTATCCTAACCACTTTTATATATTCTTTCTCTCTTGTACATTTGCATCAGGAACCCTTTCCTACTCTTTATTCTTTCCACGCCCTTCCATCTTTAGATTGGCCAACAAACACACGCGGGGAGAGAAGATACGCGCGACTCGGAAGCGCGTAACTTTACGCGGAATAAGGTGACTTTTCTCAAGTTCTAAAAGATTAGGAGCATGGATTAGGAGTTGTTGGAAAGGGTTTTTTTCTCATCTTGCTAAAAACAAGGATTAGGAAAGAATTTAGGAAACTCTCGGAGATGCTCTAAGTTACCTGAGGAACTTTCCAAGCTGCCCAAGTTTCCATCACTATGCAGCTTGAGAGAAAGCTCTTTGCCATGTGTCGGTGCAGAAAGTGACCAACACGTAAATTTTTGTAGTTTTGCTGTACATTGTGATCGGAGATGGACTATCACTCAATGACACAGGGTTTATACTGGTTCAGGCAACATGCCCTACGTCCAGTTTGAGTCGGTCGGTGACTTTATTCCTGAGCCTAGGTGCTCGAAGTTTGCAGTGGGGTTACAAACGAGAAGGAGAAAGATGGGGGGAATGAGAGGTCCGGTCGAACTCTGGTCAGAGGGGCCGAGAGTGACGGGAGCTCCGCTATGTGCTAAGTGAACTTGATCGATCTGAATGAATCTGAATAAACTTATCTTTGTTGGAGAGAGCGCATCCCCTTTTATAGATGAAGGGGATGGCCTTACAAGTGAGAGGGAGAGAGTGTGTGTGCTACTAAGCCTTGTTGCCCACACCGTGAGTACAAGATGATGGTAGGCGCCCACAATACTGTTGAATGTCAGATGCACGTGGGAGGTTTGTGTTGTCTTCTTCGGGTATGGCAGACGTCGGCGCCTGCCACACTATTGATACCTGGAGGCATGCAAGGGGTTTTACCATGTTCGCCTGGTACGGTAAATGCCGGCGCCCACAACACTGTCGATGCCCAGAGGCATGTGGGGGGAGTCTTACCGTATTAGTCTGGTATGGGAGTTGATAGCGCGCCACAACACTGTAGGGGAAAATGTCGGCGCCTACAACACTGCTTCGGTTCTGCCATGCCAGGCAGGTCGCAGGGTATTGTCTGGCAGATGCACAGGGTACGGTCCCTGGTATTGCGGTTTGACTTGTGTACCCTGCCTTATTTTCTCTGTCCGTTTCCTGGTTCTTACCGAGCGGGTGTCCCCGGTTGGTTGGTCCTAGTTGGCTCTGATTGCGCCAGTCGAAGAGGAGCTGTAAGCAGGGGTTCGGCGCATTCCCGGTCGGAAAAGCGGATCGGAGTCGGAAGCGGCGTTTTGGCTAGGCCTTCCGGTCGGAGAGGCCATCCGAAGGCGGGCTGAAGACCGAAGCGAGTGCTCCGGTCGGAGAGGCGGGCCGGAGTCAAAAGCGAACGCTGTCCCTCCACGGCCAGGCCTTCCGATCGGTGATTGGATCGCCCTTCTGGCCTGTTGTTTAGGTTTTTGGGCCGGTCCATGAGTTGCGCGTTTGCTCGCAATGTTGTCTGTTGGGTCAAGCCTTTGTTGGGAAGCCGGTCCATGAGGGACCCCGGATTTATGAACCCGACAGAAACCCCCAAGCCCCCGGGTGATTCGGGTAGAATTATCTGGGGGATTCGGTCAGAATCCTCTGGGGGGTTTCGTGTTGCTAGTGGGGTAGGTTTTGTTTCGTCAGCGGGTGCGCACGAGCGCACCCACGGGTGTAGCCCCCGAGCCCCCGGGCGATTCGAGCAGGATCGCCTGGGGGGTTTTGTCAGCGCGCGTGTGTGCGTGAATGTTAGTCGAGATAGAGTCATCCACCAAGGCATCGTTGCGCAGCTGAGGCGGTTTGGTTTTAGGGTTTGGACGAGACGAGCTCGCGGATCCTGGCGTCGGTGCACGTAGTGGGATTGGACGAGGCAGTTAGTATAGGGATCGGACCAGACAGAGCTCACGGATCCTGGCGTCGGTGCGCGCTGTGGGATCGGGTGAGTTAGAGTCGTGCATGCTGATGGGGCGAGTTCGGGGTCATAGACCCAGGCATTTTGGTGTGCAGTCGAGGCGTAGCCGAGGGATGGGGTGAGTTTAGGGTCGCAGACCCGTGCGTTTGGTGTGCAGCCGAGGGATGGGGCGAGTTCGGGGTCGTAGACCCAGGCGTTGGTGTGTCATGAACCCCCGAGCCCTGTTGGGCTTGGTAGGGGTCGATTTTGAGTTTTGTGCGTTACCCCGTCCTCGGTTTCTCACAACCGGAGGGGCTGAGCTTTGTCACTTGCCTTGATCGCTCGGGCTCGAGTGATGTGCTCGGTGAGCTCGCTAACGGGTATGATCGAGTGGAATCTAGGTCTGTCGTTCGTGATGGGGTCGGCATAACCATCTTGTGACATTCCACTGCTCCTTTACCTGCAACCCAGCAGATGCCTGGGTCGTTCTGGAGACAGACCCATGTGGCCCGCTGGCCTCCCCTTTGATGGAGATTCTGTAGGTTTGGCAGAGGTTTAGGATCGAACGAGAAGGTTGAGATGACCCTGTCCGCTTTAGGGCAGACTAGGCGAGGGCGGCACGGGGCTCATCTATGTTTTCTCCTCTAACTCTGTTTGACGTGAGGCGGCCTCGGGCCCTTTGTGGGCCGGACTTTGAACCCCGGTTGGTCGTTGATCATGTCGAATGAGGCAACTGCTGCTTCATGACGCAACACGGTGCGTTGTGATGCGTTTAGCCGCATGTGCGATGCCTTTAGTTCCCGAGCCCCCGGGTGATTCAGGGCCCGAATCGTCCGGGGGGCACGGGCGTATGGAATGAATGCGTGTATGAATGCATGAATGATTATATAAAGAAATAGCGGGGGTCGATAGTGTTACCTTGGTGACTCGAGCGACGGGGTCTGAAGAGCTCCAATCGGAAATGTCCGACCGGGACCCGTGCTCGTCATTCGTGATGGAGTTGGCATGGCCAACATGGGGCATCCCTTTACTCCGTACCTATCTCTCGGTGTTTTCCTAAGCTGTTTGATCAACTTAGGAAGCCCGATGGTCTCTCCTGGTGGAGATCCCGTTGTTTGGGTTTTTCCAAGTCCCGCCTGGGAAGGCGGAGGGCCGCCTACACGTGGTGGCGCTTTGGTTATTGCGCTCGGCCTGCGGTAGTGGTGGGCCATACCCAGGCCATATCCCATCTGACCAGGCGTTGTTCCGTCGATCGGTGGGCGTCCCATCGGTTAGGGTGCGTCCCATCGTTTCCCGTCCGCATTGATTGAGGGAAGGGACAGAGTTTTTTGTTCTGATCCTTTGCCCTTCTTCAGATGCCGTGTTTCCTCCTTTAAATAGGGGAAGGAAGAGGGCTTCTCGTCGTAGTCCTTTGCCTGTTCTCCAACTATTGCCTCTCCTCCTTCTTCCTCCTCACCGAGAGCGCTTGTATGCCGCGGCGGTTTCTAAGTGAGAGAGAGGGTAAGCGAGGGGGAGAACTCATAGATCCCTTCATGAATCTAGAGCGCAATGTTGAGCTGGAGGCAGCCGGAGGTGGTGCTGGCCGTCTTTGCCTGAGAATGGGTGGCTTCCGCCGAAGTAGGTGGCGCGCTGGGTTCATCTGTGAGGCCTTTTTTGGGATAGAGCCGTGTGTGGACTCTTTTCGGTGGATCTTCACTGGGCGAGCTTTGTCAGAGGGGAAGTTGCCCAGGATCATGCTGATGGAGGGTTCTGTGCCTGCAGCTGGTTAGGTTGTCTAGTTCATAAAGTTTGATGAGATATCCTCCAGCCATGATGGCCATACCTCGGCGGGCAGCGTCCTTGTCCAGGAGTTGCCTCGACTGCATGAGAAGGTCAGGAGCTCCATGCTCTTTTGCTGAGCATCTATGGGTGCGACGCCCTTGAGGTACCCGTTAATTCTTCGCCGAAGTCGAGGGAGCAGATCCGGGCGATGGTTATGTCCAGCGGTATGTGTCATGGCCTCACCTTTGGCGTCAGCTAATGGCGCCGAGCGGCCATAATAGTATTTGATGTAGAAGTAGTCAGCAAATATAATCGTTATGTTTGGGGGAGCCCCTGTGTAAATAGTTTTTGCATCAATGAAAACATCAGTTCTGTTTTTGTGATAGAATCATTGTCTGTTCCTTGTTTTTTATCCTAGCATAGCTTTGTTTTTATCCTTTCTTTTTTGCACCTGCTCATTTGTTCCATAGGCTGCAGCTTTTTAAGAACCTGGGCATGGCCTGCGGGGCTCGGCTGCTCGTAACCGTTGGTCGTGGTGGGGTGCGTTCGGTTGGGAGTAAGAACAAAGTCACGTAGGGTAATCAAAGGAATGGTGTGTCCCTTTTGTTCGGGTAAAAAGTTTTTACCATGTGATAGTAAAAAAGAGAGGTAGTATTTAGTATTGTACCCTCATGGAGCCCCCGAGCGACCCGAGTTGAAAATGTTCGGGCCAGGGTGCTTTATAGGAGCAAGTGTTGACTAAAAAATAGTAAGACCAAATTTAGGGGGAAAACGACGTAGCTGTTCAATGTTCCAAGTGTTGGTGAGAACGCTGCCGTTGTTGTCCTCCAGTCGGTAGGCGCCCGGTCGGATCACTTCGGTTACCGTATAGGGTCCTTCCCATGGTGGAGAGAGTTTGTGTTTTTCCTTCATTGATTGGGTCCTACGGAGCACGAGATCATCGACTTCGAGAATCCTCCACCTGATCTTCTATTCGTGGTACCTACGGAGAGTTGGTTGGTAGCGAGCGGAGCAGATGACGATCGTCTCGCAGGCCTCCTCGAGCAGGTCGACTGCGTCTTGCTGAGCCTCTGTGGCTCGGTCGCGGTCGAAAGCCTTCACTCTTGGGGCACCGTGGTCGAGGTCAGAGGGCAGTACTGCTTTAGCTTCGTAGGCCAGGAAGAAGGGTGTGAACCCTGTGGATCGGTTCGGGTCGTTCTCAGGCTCCAGAGGATCGCTGGGACCTCTGCAACCCATCGCTCGGCCTACTTGTTGAGTCAATCGAAGATGCGTGGCTTAAGTCCTTGGAGGACCATGCCATTGGCATGCTCGACCTGACCGTTAGTACGTGGGTGTCCGACCGAGGCCCAGTCGATTCTGATGCCTTATCCATCACTGAAGTCTAGGAACTTCTTCCCGGTGAAGTTAGTCTCGTGGTGAGTGATGATGCAGTTAGGAACGCCGAACCGGTAGATGATGTCGAGGAAGAATTTGACCGCTTCTTCCGAGCGGATGTTGGTGATGGGCTTGGCCTCTATCCACTTGGTGAACTTATCGACTGCTACAAGTAGGTGAGTGAAGCCGCCTGGGCCCTTTTTGAGGGGTCCTACCATGTCGAGGCCCCAGACCACAAATGGCCAGGTGATGGGGATGGTTTGAAGCTCCTGTGCCGGCAAATGAGTTTGCCGAGCATAGAATTGACATCCCTCACACCTACGGACGACCTCCTCTGCATCTCATAGTGTGGTGGGCCAGTAAAAACCTTGGCGAAAGGCTTTTCCGACCAATGACCTTGGGGCCGCGTGATGTCCGCAAATCCCGGCATGGACCTCGAGGAGGAGCTGCTTCCCCTGGTTGGTGGGGATGCATTTCATGAGCACCCCCGATGGACTCCGTTTGTAGAGTTCGTCACCGAGCACCACGAAGGTCTTGGCTCGTCGAGCGATCCGTCGGGCTTCAGTCCTTTCGGGCGGGAGAACCTCCTCGAGGAGGTAGGTGAGTAGCGGTGCTCGCCAGTCGGTTTGATCTAGTGCCAATACGGTGACTTCAGCGGGTGATGTCGTCATAGAGGCACTGGGGTCAGAGCCCCCGAGCGCCGGCTTGGCGTCGGGGAGTGTCTGGATCAAACGTTCCAGGATGCGGGCGAACGGCTCGTGGAGGTCGTTGATGAAGATCCTGCTCGGAGACGGATCTTGCCTGGCGGGAAATTTTGCGAGGAAATCGGCGGCATCGTTGTCCTTTCGGGGGACGTAATGCAGCTCGATTCCCTAGAATTTGTCCTCGAAGTTTACGCATCTCTTGGCAATATGTTGCCATGAGGGGGCTTTTGCAGGAGGACTCCTTCATGACCTGGCCGACGGCCAGCTCTAAGTCGCTGTGAACGTAGAGTCACGTAGCGCCAAGTTCGATGGCGATGCGGAGTCCGTTGATGAGGGCCTCATACTCCGCTGCGTTGTTTTAGGCTAAAAAGTGGAGACGGATGGCATAGCGGAGCCTACTCCCATCTAGGGAGATCAGAACGACTCCAACCCCCGAGCGGGGCGCCATGATGGATCCGTCGAAGTACATTTTCTAGTACTCGTGGGTGACGTCTGGCGTTAGTAGCTGGACCTCCAAACATTTGGGAACAAAATCCACGAGATCTTGAGACTTAATGGCGGTACAGGGGATATACCTAATGTCGTGGCCCATGAGTTCAAGCGCCCACTTGGAGATTCGTCCCGCGGCGTCGCAGTTGCGGATGATGTCTCCGAGCGGGTATGAAGTGACGACCGTGACTTCGTGGTCGGTGAAGTAGTGCAGGAGCTTCCGGGCGCCATCAGCATGGCATATAGGAGTTTCTGCACCTGGGGGTACCGGACCTTTGGGTCGGTGAGTACCTCCCCGACAAAGTATACGGGCCGCTAGACCTTAAGGTGGTGTCTCGGTTCCTGCCTCTTGACGACCAGGGTGGCGCTCACCACATGTTTGCTTGCTGTGACGTAGAGCAGCAGGGGTTCTCCCTGTTCGGGAGCGACGAGGATCGGGGCTGACGTTAGGGATGCTTTGAGGCTCTCCAGAGCCTGCTGAGATTCCTCAGTCTAGACGAAGGCATCCGTCTTTTTGAGGAGCTTGTAGAGCGGGATCCCCCATTCGCCGAGCAGGGAGATGAATCGACTTAGGGCAGCCAAACAGCCGGTGAGCCTTTATACGCCCTTGACGTTGCGTAGAGGGCCCATGTTAGAGATGGCCGTGATCTTTTGGGGGTTGGCCTTGATTCTGTTGCCTCTCGAGCCGCGCTTGGCGGCTGTAGCGGCGAGCGGATGGAGCGATCCGTCTGGTGCGTCCCCACTCCCCCAGTGGGGAGAGATGGCGCGTGTTGGAGTCACGACGCGGAGCTTTTCTCCTGTTGAACGGCGGCTACTTCTACCAGCGCCCGGAGGTTTCGGTACACCGCCCGCTCCTGGGGGTCGACGGGCTTGGGAACGCCGCGTAGAAGCATTACCGCAGCGGTGATGTTCTGGCTCGCCCGAGCGAACTGTGGGGGGTCGTTCCCCTCGTTCATGATATCGCGCTGGACCTAGCGGGCGCAACCCCGGGCGCCGCCCACCAGGTCGTGCGCATGGGGCGCAACGTGCTGTACCGAGCGCATCGGCGTAGGCCACGACTGGTTCTGCCGCCGTTGTCGTAGCTCCTCGGCGTGCCCTTGTGCAAGCACGAGGGCCCCCACACACGGGTCCGGAGGGGTGTGAGTCTGCGCAAACTCTGCAACCTCCGACGACTGTCCCGGAGCGTCCGCTATAGCGCACTCCCAGGATAAACGGTGGCTAGGTGCCACGTCATCGATGCTGGAGCCATCGCTCTCAACCTCGTCATCCTGGAGTTCACGGAAAGTGGTAGGAGCATAGCTCACCATTCCGTCGAAGTCAGATGTGAGAGGGGGCGACGCCAACGT
Organism: Miscanthus lutarioriparius; assembly: GCA_904845875.1. NCBI lineage: Eukaryota > Viridiplantae > Streptophyta > Magnoliopsida > Poales > Poaceae > Miscanthus > Miscanthus lutarioriparius. Next base: position 85,630,792 of record CAJGYO010000006.1, read on the forward strand.
CCTTCGAAGCCCCCGAGTGCATGCGTCCACGGGGGACGCGAGGTCGCAGGGGAACCGATCGTATGGTGTTCGTGGTGCGGACAATACGGTCCCTCCGGATAATCGGCGGGAGATAGTAAATAGAGAGTAAATAACAGTATGTACATTACTCACAGCGGGGTTTGAGCAGAGAGTTTGCTCGAAATGAAGCGAGGGTGCTTTGTCGTTGAAGTCGTCGTGCGTCCCGGAGCCGATGGAGGGTGTCCCTCCGACGGGCGCCAAAACAAGTGCCTCCTCGTGGAGGTGTAGTACGCTGAGCCGATCAGCGACGAAGTCCAGGCTTTCGAAGAGGAAAGCCTAGGACGGCTCGAAGACGGGTGGAACCCGCATCCCAACAGGTGGGAGTGCGGAAAACTCCAGTGCGCCGAAGCGAGTCGTATCGCTTGAGCCCACCATGATGGAGGTGCGGAAAAGTGGGTCATCCGATGACCAAAATTGTTGAATGTACAACGTCTTTCCCACGGACGGCGCCAACTGTCGGTGCAGAAAGTAACCAACACGTAAATATTTATAGTTTTGTTGTACGTTGTGATCGGAGATGGCCTAGCACTTAATGACACAGGGTTTATACTGGTTTAGGCAACGTGCCCTACGTCCAGTTTGAGTCGGTCGTTGACTTTATTCCTGAGTCCAGGTGCTCGAAGTTTGCAGTGGGGTTACAAACGAGGAGAAAGATAGAGGTACGAGAGGTCCGGTCGGACTCTGGTCAGAGGGGCCGAGAGTGACGGGAGCTCCGCTATATGCTAAGTGAACTTGATCGATCTGAATGAATCTGAGTGAACTTATCTTTGTTGGAGAGAGCGCATCCTCTTTTATATATGAAGGAGATGGCCTTACAAGTGAGAGGAAGAGAGTGCGTGTGCTACTAAGTCTTGTTGTCCACGCCGGCGGGTATAGGATGATGGTGGGCGCTCACAATATTGTTGAATGTCAGATGCACGTGGGAGGTTTGTGTTGTCTTCTTCGGGTATGGCAGACGTCGGCGCCTGCCACACTATTGATACCTGGAGGCATGCAAGGGGTTTTACCATTTTCACCTGGTACGGTAAATGCCAGCGCCCACAACACTCTCGATGTCTAGAGGCATGTGGGGGAGCCTTACCGTATTTGTCTTGTTTGGGAGTTGATGGCGTCCGCAACACTGTAGGGGAAAATCTTAGGCGCCTACAATACTGCTTCGGTTCTGCCATGCCAGGTAGGTCGCAGGATACTGTCTGGCCGGTGCACAGGGTACGGTACCTGGTATTGCGGTTTGACTTGTGTACCCTGCCTTACTTTCTCCGTCCGTTTCATGGTCCTTACCGAGCGGGTGTCTCCGGTCGATCGGTCCTAGTCGGCTCTGATTGCGCCAGTCGGAGAGGAGCTGTAAGCAGGGGGTCAGCGCATTCCCGATCGGAGAAGCAGATCGGAGTCGGAAGCGGCGTTCTGGCCAGGCCTTTCGGTCGGAGAAGCCGTCCGGAGGCGGGCTGGAGACTGAAGCGAGTGCTCCGGTCGGAGAGGCGGGGCGGAGTCGGAAGCGGACGCTGTCCCTCCTCGGCCAGGCCTTCCGGTCGGTGATTGGATCGTCCTTCTGGCCTGTTGTTTAGGTTTTTTGGCCGGTCTATGAGTTACGTGTTTGCTCGCAACGTTGTCTGTTGGGCCGAGCCTTTGTTGGGAAGTCAGTCCATAAGGGACCCCGGATTTATGAACCCGACGCCATGCAAATCCAAAACATCTATCTGCATTGTCGCAAAAAAAAACACTAAGACTTCGAACAGCCAACATTGCAGCACATTATAAGAACACTACTAGGGTGCAAAAGATCGATGTTACCTGGTCTTTAGGCCACTGAATTAACCAAAACTCCGTCGAGTCTGTCTGTGATATGTCGAGCATGGCTTCTTCTTTGACCTCCTCAAAAGCCGGTCCAGGCTCATAGCTGCAGCAGTTCACGCAAAGTTCAGATGCCAAAGAACACAGCATACAAGTAGACAAGGTGCACTGTCGAAAGTATACTGTAACTCAATTTGTGCCAAGCAGGCTAGCTGAACTTGTTAAGCTTCATGATAGGAAGAAGATATGCACAGGTGGTACTCCTACTCACATTGAACTAAATGGGCAGAAAAACGTAGTAAAATGCAGAGAAAACAATGAATTGCAATTACACTGCTGTTATTCAAAGTGATATAACTGCTGCAGTTCATTCAGAGTACTGAGCACTCGAGGCGTCCCCATCCACACCAATCATACCACCGCAGTAACAAACAAGGGGATGTCGATATCATACCGGACCCTTGCTGCCGCCTTCACCATCTCTACCGCGAGTCCAGACTCTCACGATCCCTCACCCGCACGGGCGCAGTTGCGCTGAACCCCCGAATATAATTTGGGAAATTAAATTCACCCACCGCCTCAGTGGATTGATATCACGCACTGAAGAACGAGAACCTAATCGAACCAAGGATGGATGGATTAGATTAGCAGGGATCCAAGCATCAAAGAAAATTGGAACCGATCGAATGAAATGAAATGAATTGGACTTGGTTCTTGGTCAAGCATCAAGAAGAAGGCGTTATGTAATTACTACTATAATTGGCAAGAATGTGTGTGGGGGGGGGGGGGGGGGGGGCGCGCAAATCACACTCCACGCGGACGCGAGTCTAGTACCTGACGGGAAGGAGAGGGAGACGCCCACTCGACGAGAGGAGGCTTCAGTCGACGGGGGCGGGGGCTTCCTGTGCCCCTACGCCAGCGGGCAGCGGTCAGGCCCATTGGCTTCTGGGCTTCTGATGCCATTATGCCGTCTCTCCACGGGCCCATTGGCTGTGCCGGCCCCGTGCGCTCCTATTGTCGACGCAGCCCATAAGGCCATAACGAACCACTACGAGTCCACACGCCGCACGTGTCAATGCCGACCGAATTTTTTATTTTTTAATTTTTTTTTTGAAATTTTTTCACAAATATGTCTCTGGAGGTAAGATTTCAAAATCTGGACCCTTAACTCGACGCCATCGTTGCTGGCGCCGAGCTTACACTGCTTGACGCCATCGTTGCTGGCGCCAAGCTCTTGGGCTCCACGCTGATGTGGCGGTGACTTGGCAGGCAGCTCAGCGCTGTAGATCTTAGCGCCGAGCTCGGCGCCGTGGTTACTGGTGCTAAGCATGTCTTATGTATGGGCCACAATCCTTTCTCTCTTCCTCTCCCTCTCTCTCGCACCGCCAGCGCTCGCCCGAGCAGCGCACCGCCGCCGCCGCCCTCGCCCGTGCTCGGCCGCCCGCACCCGCCGTGCCGGCCTCGCCGCGCGGAGCGTCGGGCATCCCGCACCCGCCGCGCGCCACCGCCAGCCCCGGCACCTGCAGCGCCCGGCCGTGCCACCGTCGGCCCGCCTCATCGGACTCACCCACGCCCGGTGTCCGCTGCGACTCCGTCGACGTCCGCGACTCCGTCGTCAGACAGGTAAAAATTGTGAATTTGCAATGTATGTGCTTAGTTAGCTTTGATTGTAGTGTAATAGTTTTGGCATTTGTTATTTAATAGTTAATGTGATGACTCAGGTAGTTGATTTAGTCAGTGATCTAGCGAGATAGATATATAGATAGATAGAAACATAGATACATAGGTACATAGATATAGTTAGATAGCTATTTAGATAGGTAGTTATATATTTAGTTAACTAAATAGAATCTAACTATTTAGTGAGTATACTGTATATATATACGTAGTTATTATCTTATTTACTTAGCTTGTACTTAGAAAATACTTGTTCGGTAATATCTATCGTCTAATTTGGACTAAAAACATATGTTTCGTTACGTGTTTGAAATAGATGGACAACCTAGTGATCATATATCATGGAGACACCATTGAAAGCGATCGCTATGGATATGTTGAGTTCGTTGACACGCAAAGCGTGCATGTGCTATTCAATGAGAAGCCATCGTTTAGTGAGATGGTTACAAGGGCTCGTGAGGAGCTGCATTGCCTTGGCGATAATGCTGATAGCATTGCAGTTGAGGGTGTACTGGACCTAGATTCTCCTCCCAACATTCTCAGATGAATGATCCAAATTGGATGTGCGGATCAGTGGGAGAACTATGTGAGATCGGTTATGAAGAGCCAGCTGCAATGTTTGGACATGGTTGTGCGTCGGGTGTAACACCTCGGGTGTTAGCCTTGCATAACTTGACTTGTATAATATGAGCATGATCATCAAGCATTCATAAACAAGCATTTACAACTGAAATATTGGATTGAAACATCTGCAACGTTTGCTTGTCATCGCATGTTTCTTAAACATATGCAACTTTTCTCGTTATTTCATGTCTCCATGTGTCTATGCATATGATCATGAGGGGACACAGGTACTTGGTGGATGTGAGTCACACAAACATGTAGCAACACCTAGGTTAGCAAATAGGACTTTTATTAATGGTCACATTTCACGAACCAACACTTAAGCTTCATGTGATTACACTAAATAGCTCTATGAGTGCCTAATACATGAAATAATGGAATGACCTTGCAAATTGCTTAAACATGTTTAGAGTATCATTATGAACAACTTTGATATTCATGGTTAGGGGTAAATAGGTCATTAAGCCATGCTTTGATGTGCATCATCATTTAAATGTGACATGTTTGACCAAGTTTGAACTAGGTGTTAGAGACCTTGCATGGAGGAGATCACTAAAGCAAAGTTGTAGTATTTGACATAAGGAACAATTTTTATTTTTTGGTCATTGACTGATTTAGCTCCTAACATGCTTGAATTGAGATCACAAAAATCAGCAAAATCAACATTTCAACACTTAAGAAATTTTCTAAGTCTTTGTTCGACTGACAGCCTGACAAACCCAACTTGGTGATGACATTACTCGTTATTGGTTGAGAATTAGAGCATGATCTTTGAACAAGAATTGTAGAGGGCACTTAGGGCTACAAATTTTGTTTTGGGATCATTCACTGGTTTGCTTTGCATCGAGAGAAAATTCGAACGAAAAACTCGTCGTCAGGCTCGGCTTTGCTTAACTGAATGAACTGATTGGAGAGCTTCAGTGGCCGACCGGTTCAGACCTTGGCCGCTGCGTGGACATGAGGTTGGACGCGCATCGCCGGCGCCCTGCCCAGCGCAGCAGAGCCTGGCCAGAGAGCGCATTTAAGTCGCCTGCGCTCGCCCGCTCCATCCCGCGCTCCATTTTCTTTTCCCCGCTCCTCCTTCGCTGGCCAAAGCACCACCGCAGCCACCGAGCACCTCCTCGCCTCTATCGTCGCCATAGCCGCGCCAAGCCTCGCTGAGCCGCCCATTCGTCACCACAGCGGCACCACCGTCACCCCAGCAGCTCACCGCCTCCACCAGTGCCCGCTGTCGGTGCTTGGTAAGCCACAGCAACGCGCACGAGCTCGCCGGAGCTCCGCCGCAAGCCCCGTCACCGTGGCCACGTCGCCACCGACCACCCCAAGCCACGATAGGGCGCTAGCTAGGTCCACCGTAGCTCAGTGATGCTCGGTGTAGCATTCGATCGAGTTGCCGTAGTCTCCACCGGCGCCTCGCCGTCGTCCAGCGCCACCGCTCCGCCATGAGCGCCGCCGCCGTTGCTAGCACCGACGAGCAGTCCCACCAAGTAGATGGTTGTGTGCGCAAAGTCGAGTAGAACATCTGGTCAAGATGTCACCGCCGGCGAACTCACCGCCGTTGAGTTCTGGCCGCGCCAGTAGAGTAGCGCCGCCGGCCCTGTTTTCGTCTCGATGACATGTGGGGTCCCCTAACCAGCGGGTCCCACTGGTCAGCGACTCTGTAGTTGAAAGATAGTTCATTTGATTCCAGTTTTTGAATTCTTTTATGATTTTTATATCTTCAGTTTGGTAGCTTCAAAAATTGTGAAATACATTTGTTAGTGTTCCTTAGGAAGTGTAGTATTTAGGAAAAATATGTTCTTAACATTTACAGTAGAATTTTTGGGAAATTTAAATAGAGATTTGCAATGTGTTTTTGAATGCATGCAAACTTGTCTATTTTATATCTAGAGTTCATGTGCTCCAAAAATTATGAAATTTTTGTGGTAAGCTATTCTTGTCATGTATGAACTCTGGTAAAAATTTGAAGATCAGCGCATGTGTAGATTTGTAGTTATAGATTTTTATTTTATAATTAGGAGATCCTTGTGTGAATTTTTATAAATTATTTAGGAATCCAATATTCATGCAATTTGTTGGAGGTTATCCTATTAGTATATGGATGCTAAGAAAAATAAGAAATCTGTTGCTTGACACTTTTCAATAGGGTTTTCTATTTATGTTATTTTAAGCCTTGCTGCCTTGTCATTTTTGTATAGGATGTTTTACTTGGCAAAATGGCATGAAATTTTTACAGTAGTCTATTGGTAGCACTAGTAAGCCACTGTAATTTTCTGGGAATTTATGATGCATATTTGATATAGGTTTATTATTTAACCTATGTGTCCAAATGAAATAATAAAGGCATTTAAATAAATAGTTTGGGCTTCAGCATTATGTTTTCTTGGATGTATTTGGTATGCTTAAACTGTTGGTAGACTTTTGGTTGTAAAAATTTGAATACTTATATAAAGTAGAAGTATTGTTACTTTATAATGCGAATTGGAATAGTTTCCGGACAGATTCTAGAGTTTGCTAAGTTGCATGATAGGGATGATGTTTGCTGTAAAAATGGTTAATAACAAAGTTGTAGATAATTTGATAAACTTTCCAGAAAGTCCAGGCTCACTACATTTGGATTAGTAGAACTCCTGTTATGAGTAAAACCAGTAGCTGCTGTTTTGTGATATAGTAGATGCATTGTGGAAGTCCTGATATGAACCTGCTCAATAAACATGATGCACTTGTTAACATATATGCATTCGTAATACTTATGCCATATTCATGCATCTAGGATCGGAGGAAGAGATAACGTTGCTGGAATTCGAAGAAGTAGAGGAAGGGGACCAGCAGGAGAATCCTCAAGCCGCAGCTCCCGAAGGCGAGGAGCAGAATCCTGAAGAGCTTCCGGAGTGCCCTGATCATCGCCCTACTTCCTTTCTGTAAGGCAAGCCCCGGAGCATTCTAAGTCTCCTAGTATTTTACAAATGATTACTTAAGTAATTATGATTGATGCATTAGGTTATAAGAGTTGAATGGAACCACTTGATGCATATACATTCCTTGTCCAGCTATTACACCTTTAACCGGTATAGGTCCAGGATCGAATATATGCTTAGCCATGCTTAGACCGGTAGAAGTTGGGTGATTTCCTGTCACCTGCGAGATATAGGTGGATACCGGAGCACGGTTCGTTATAATTGCTATCGTGGAAAAGAACCATGGTTAATGTAAATGGAGACCGGGCGGGATGTCGATAGAGAAGCAACAAGACATGGAGGTCTTGGGTGTGGATCTATCCCCGTCTGTGTCGATTAAGGACCGTACCGTTGTTGGCGCTTCTGACAAGATTGAACGCATACCTCTCACTTAGCTGGCCGGATAACTCGTTCCGACCGTGAAGCCGAGTAATTCAACTCAGGCCAGGACCCGTTCTGTTGTGCGCTCCTTCCGGGGAACGATCAGACTGAGCCCAAGGGCAGGCTAGGCCTGAACGTCCTGGCATCTGGTGTTCTAGATTGTGCGGCGTGGTACAGACCCGCAAAATGTGTACCTGAGTTGTACCAAAGGTGACCTAAGGCTATCGTGGCTGGTAGACCTGGGTTTGTGTTAGGAATAAATTCCCATCTGGTTGAAATCGATTCGAATCACCGTCTCTCCCGGATAGTGAGAAACTTGGCTAGTCCCAACATTGTAGTAACTGTGTTATGGAACATGATGGTTCGAATGAATATGGAATTACAATACCTGCTATGGTTACTATTGTATGCTTTTAAATTTATATACCACATGTTTGGCACAGGATAGTTGCTAATCTAGAGATGGATAGTTATAAATAATTGATAAAGGAATCCTAATTGTACAATAAGCCAATTTCTTTTATGCAAAATGTTGTCAAGCTACCTCCACTTATACAACCTTGCATAATCCTTGGAGTCATTTTATTTCTGGTTTATGACGGGTAAGTCTAGCTGAGTACCTTCTTGTACTCAGGGTTTTATTTCCTATTGTTGCAGATGGCACTGTGTATCATGGTTATTGCAAGAGTTGCTTCTATCCCGCCGTGGATGAGGAGTAAGCCTTGGGCAGGCTTCTTTATTAATCCCTATCCTTGCTTTTGTGGACCGTGATCCTACTTGGCACTGTACTAAACTATGTTGGAAACTTTACTTTCAAACTTAATTTGCTTCCGCTTTTATCTATCAAACTCGGTTTGTAATAACTTTTATTTGTACTCTGATGGAGAAATGTATCTATGAACTTTATGTAATATGTGGCATGTATGTTGAATCATGTACGATCTTGGTTGTTGTAAATTGTTTATCGAGACCCGTCGTGGTACTCGACGGACTACCGGGTTTATATGGGATCAAGTATGACAGTGCGACCGCTTGCGGGCTGCCATTGTACTTGTACTCTTATAATTTGGTCGGTTCTACGACAGCTGGCATCAGAGCAAGATTTAACGTTAATTGTCACATGTGTATTTAAAACAAAAGTTTTTGTTTTCCAAAAACCCTTCTCTAGCAGCTGATAGCTATATAATAGGTATTTGAAATCTAAAGTGTGCCAATGATCACTTTCCATATGCCCAAATTAAGGACTATTAGGTGGCTATTTAAGTACTATCATGGGGTTTTTTACTTCGTCGTCCATACGGCGTGCTATTGTATGGATGTCATTCACTTGAATGGTAATGAATGGATCAAATGCCTCTACGCCAAGGTAAGATGATGAGTGACATGACCGCAAGATGTGAGCGTGCGGTCGGGGAGAGTTAGCTTGGTATGGCTATGTATGCATGCTTGCATGTGTATATGGTGCGTATTTAATTATGGATTTAAATTATTGTCGGGTAGATTGATACGGAAGTATATGTTTGGGTATACATATATGGAAGTATTTACAATTACATTCTGCATATTTCATTATGGGTTTAGGGCTGAAATGAAATCTTATGCAGGTACACTAACAATGAAACATGTAGCTCGACTAGTTACGCTATTTATGAGAGAACGTATGTATGCCACCGTGTCTACCGCTAGAAACAAATTTTTTCTAAGTTTGTGAGGACGTACGGAACGAGCATGCATCATGATAATTATTATTCACATAATTAAATTGTTCCTCCCCTTATAAAATTCTTACTCGGTTATGTAACTCTTATCCATTATGGTCTTGTCTCACCAAGTGGTACATGTTAATGGTGCAGATGGCACGCACAAAGTAGACCGCTCGCAAGTCCACCGGAGGCAGAGCTCCCAGCCGTTGGCTTGCTCCACGTACCCGTCAACATCACACGTTTCTTGGAGAGTTTGGGATGCCTACACTCTTGTGGAGAGTGCTCAGCTATGTAGGCTATCCTGATAGAATGGAGCCCCGCTACTTCTGGGCGAATGAGCAGTTGGGGGAAGGTCTCTTAATTACTATGGAGGCCGTTATTCGTCCCCGAGGTGATGATTCTGAGTGGACAGGTTGGTGTTATGAGTCAACTAGCAGGACTGCTGAAGAAGCAGCTGGCAGGGCAGCCTTTGGGATACTGAGGGATATCATGGATCGTTTTCCTCAGGAATTGGCAGCCGCTTTGGTTGGAGTCTTTCCGAGGGGCAACCCCTCCACTAACTCATGGCACCAGGCAAGAGGAAGACCTTTGGATATTGGTGCAGCAGAAGGGCAGAACAGTGATAACCCTGCCATGAGCGCCATGTTCGCAGTGATGAAGGTGTTAGATGGAGTAGAATGTAGCCTAAGACGTGTGTCTGGTGCTCTTGGTCATGCCCGTGATGACCGACATCAGCTTCAGAGGGAGCACGACGCCGGGATTGAGAGGCTCAATGTAGAAATGGCTTAGTTAACTCATCAGAGGAATGAAGCCTGGTCCAGGGAAGATGTTCTGAGAGCTCGACAGTTTAAGCTGGAGCAGCAGCTGGCCAATGCAGAAGAATACAACGACAACCTACATGAGGAGGTTCATCAGCTGAATAACCAGCTCCACCCTTATGTTCCGCCTGGAGCCGCGGAGATGGATCTAGAGGAGGATGAGGAAGAAGAAGAAGTGGAGCCTGAGGAAGAAGTGGAGCCTGAGGGAGGAGAGGATCCTACCTCTGACCTCGATAGTGATCATGATGAGTATTAGATCGCTTAGTACTTAGTGGAAGGGCTAATGTATCACCTTTATTCATGTAATGGACCTGTAGTTTGAATTTAGTATGGGTAATCCGACTATCATGTAATATTGTTAATCGCACGACTATCGCACGTTTGGTTGAACATCAATGCAATTTCGGTCCTTGTTGGTGATCACGATTTAAATTTGCATGCGTTATGAGCGCGATAAGTGGTCAAATTAGGGATGCCATGTTGCGAGAATGAATTGTTATGCCTCTGTTTTTATTGTGAATTTGAGAATTTTCTCCAGTAATTTCAGTTTGGCATGATTATGATTCATCTGCAATCTCTTGACATCAACCAATAATCGCTTATTGTTGCAACTTCGCAGATGACGCACGCCCGTGCTGGAGCTGGTAGCAGTCACGATGGCAATGGTGATGACTTACCACCACCACCGTCGCCGTCTGCTCAGGAGTTCTTTGCTCAGTTCTTGGGGAGCCAAAGGACAATGGAAGAAGCTCTACGCCTCATCGCGCAAAACACCGCTCGTGGCCACCCACAGCAACCAGGGGCCGAGCCAAATCAGCACAGTACATTCAAGGAATTTCTAGATACAAAGCCTCCTATCTTCAAGGTGGCTGAGGAACCACTATAGGCTGACGAGTGGCTCAACACCATTGAGCAGAAGTTTCGCTTGCTAAGAGTCACCGAGCATCTGAAAGCTGAGTATGCTTCTCATCAGCTGCAAGGACCAGCAGGGATCTGGTGGACACATTTCCTATTGTCCTTGCCTGCTAATGCACGAGTGACCTAGGAACAGTTCAAGCTGGCTTTTAGGGGACATCATATTCCCCTGGGCATAATGCGCATGAAAGCTGCTGAATTTATGAGGCTCACTCCGGAAACGAAGACTCTCACAGAATACATGCACGCATTCAACAACCTGTCCAGATATGCTCCAGGTTTTGTGGATACTGAGGAGAAGAAGATAGAGAGTTTCAAGCGAGGCCTGGGTACCAAACTGATGAAGACCATGGCCAATTCTAGGTGTGCCACTTACAACGAGTTTATTAGTGATGCTCTGACCTAGGAGAACCACAATAATATGCATGCAACTGCTAAGAGTCGCAAGAGGGCATTCGAGGCAGGTGCCTCCGGATCTTCACATGCAAGAGCGCCTATCACAGCTAGGCCACAATTCCGTCCACCTGCACCCAAGTTTAGGCCTCCACCACCTAAAGCTCAGAATAACAGGCCACAGAAACCATTCCATAAGGCGTTCACAGTCGCCTTGCCAAAAGGAAATGGCAGTCAGGACAGCTCCACCGGATTCAGAAATAATCAACCATGTTTCAACTGCAACCAACTGGGTCATTGGTCCAAGGAATGCCCCACCGCAAGAAGAATGGCAACCCAAATCAGAACAATCAGAGATAGGCGAACAGAAGGGCATGTCCAGGATACGTGCATTATACCGCTGTTGAGGAAGTGCCCATTGGAGAAGTTGTCACGGCTGGTATGTTTCTCGTCAACAAGCATCCCGCTGTTGTTTTATTTGATTCGGGAGCTTCTCATTCATTTATGAGTCAAGCATTTGCATCTAGACATGATCAAGAAATAATTGAAGTAAGCAAAGGGGGTTATAACATAAGTTCAGCAGGGAGTACTGTTACTACCAAAAAGATAGTCAAAAATGTACTCATCTCTATACAAGGGAGGGAGTATACAACATATTTGATAATATTGCCCGGGCTATCGATAAGTGTAATCTTAGGCATGAATTGGATTAAGGATCATGGTGTTCTTATTGACACCAGCACCCGTACTATTATGTTGAGAGAACCCACGGGAGGGAATGCTTTTCTAGTACCACTCTCCCGCAATTTTGAACTCCAACATTTAGCTTGTGCTATCCAAGCCACCACACTTTGTGATATCCCCATAGTTTGTGAGTTTCCGGATGTATTTCCAGAGGAATTACCAGGCTTACCACCTGATAGGGAGGTGGAATTTAAGATTAAGTTAGTGCCAGGTACAACACCCATATCAAGAAGGCCCTATAGAATGCCACCCAATGAGTTAGCAGAACTTAAGGTTCAATTGCAAGGTCTATTGGACAAAGGTCTTATCCAACCTAGTTCATCTCCGTGGGGATGTCTAGCCTTGTTTGTGAAAAAGAAGGACAAGTCACTGAGAATGTGTGTAGATTACAGACCACTCAATGCTGTGACCATCAAGAACAAATATCCATTGCCTCGCATCGACATCTTGTTCGATCAGCTAGCGAAGGCAAAGGTATTCTCCAAAATTGACTTGAGATTAGGTTACCATCAGATAAAGATCAGACCGGAGGATATACCTAAAACTGCTTTCTCTACTAGGTACGGCTTATACGAGTATTTGGTTATGTCTTTCGGACTAACAAATGCTCCAGCCTACTTCATGTACCTGATAAACTCGGTATTCATGCCCGAATTCGACAAGTTCGTGGTCGTGTTCATCGATGATATATTGATTTATTCAGAAAATGAGTCAGATCATGAAGAGCATATGAGGATTGTCCTATCCAGATTGAGGGAGCATAAGCTATATGCAAAGTTTAGTAAGTGTGAATTTTGGTTGAGCAAAGTACCTTTCTTAGGTCACATCTTATCAAGAGATGGAATCTCTGTAGACCCATCAAAAGTACAAGAGGTCATGGATTAGAAAGCCCCAACTTTGGTTCATGAAGTTCGGAGTTTTCTAGGGTTAGCAGGATATTATCGTCGTTTCATTCCAGATTTCTCAAAGATAGCTAAGCCTATGACCAGACTACTTCAAAAAGATGAGAAGTACAAATGGACACCAGAATGTGAAGCAGCCTTTCACACCCTTAGAACTTTGTTGACTACAGCACCTGTGCTAGCACAGCCAGACATTGAAAAGCCTTTCGATGTATTTTGTGATGCATCGGGAATAGGTTTGGGTTGTGTGCTTATGCAAGAAGGAAGAGTTATTGCATATGCTTCTCGGCAGTTGAGAAAGCATGAAGGCAACTACCCCACTCATGATTTAGAACTTGCAGCAGTGGTTCACGCATTAAAGATATGGAGACATTACTTGTTGGGCAATGTATGTCATATATATACTGACCACAAAAGTCTCAAGTATATCTTTACCTAGCCAGAACTGAACATGAGACAATGAAGATGGTTGGAATTGATTAAGGACTACAATTTAGAAGTGCATTACCATCCGGGTAAAGCTAATGTAGTAGACGATGCACTTAGTCGGAAGTCTCATTGCAACACCATGGAAGCATTATTGGAAGATGGATTCAACTTGTTACATCCTGCTGTACTACACAATATCACGATCAGTTGTTCACTTGAGAGCAAAATCATAGAGCTACAGCAGACAGATGTAGGAATAAGTCACATCAAGAGAAAAATGCAAGAGCAAGAAACCAAACATTTTAGATTGGACGAAAGAGGTGTATTATGGTTTGAGGACCGACTTGTGGTACCAAAAGACCGTGAGCTAAGGAATCAAATTTTAGATGAAGCTCACTCGTCCAAATTGTCCATCCATCCGGGTAGTAGTAAGATGTATCAAGATTTGAAAACCCATTTTTGGTGGACTAAGATGAAGAAAGAGATCACAGCCTATGTTGCTAGGTGTGATAACTGCAGTAGAGTAAAAGCTGTCCATATGAAATCTACCGGACTACTTCAGCCATTGCCTATTCTAGGATGGAAATGGGAGGAAATCAGCATGGACTTTATCACAGGCCTTCCAATGACACCACAAGGTCATGATTCAATATGGGTTATTGTTGATCGTCTCACCAAGTCAGCACATTTTATACCCATGAACACACGGTATATAGTTGGGAAATACGCTGAGATATATGTTTCCCAGATCGTGAGACTACATGGAGTACCCAGGATTATAATCTTAGATCGAGGACCACAGTTCATAGCTCGTTTCTATGAGCACTTACACCAGGCATTGGGGACCAAGCTAATCAGAAGTTTGGCCTACCATCCACAAACTTCAGGACAGACAGAGCGAGGGAACCAAATCCTAGAAGATTTACTTAGAGCTTGTGTTATATCTTCAAAGGGTTCATGGGAGAAATGGTTACCTTTAGCTGAATTCTCCTATAACAACAGTTATCAAGCAAGTATCAAGATGGCTCCATTTGAAGCCTTATATGGTAGAAAATATAGAACTCCATTGAATTGGATTGAACCTGGTGAAAGGAGATACTTTGATATTGACTTTGTCAATGAAGCCGAAGAGCAAGTACGTATTATCCAACAACATATGAAGGCAGCTCAATCAAGACAAAAGAGTTATGCTGACAGAAGAAGAAGACCACTGACTTTTGAAGTGGGTGGCTATGTGTACTTGAAAGTATCACCCATGAAAGGGGTGAAGAGATTTGGGATGAAAAATAAGCTTTCACCAAGATATGTGGGACCATACAAGATTGTGGAACAGAAAGGGAATGTTGCTTATAAGTTACAACTTCCACCAGAAATGAGTGCAATATTTGATGTGTTCCATGTTTCTCAGTTGAAGAAATGTCTTCGAGTACCTGAAGAAGCTATTGCACCCACCAACGTGCAGCTTCAATCGGATTTGACCTATGAAGAAAAGCCAATTCGAGTTTTAGAGGAGTTGGAAAGAGTAACATGGAGTAAGATTATTAAGTTCTATAAGGTGGTGTGGAACAATCATAGTGAACAAGATGCTACGTGCGAAAGAGAAGATTATCTACGAGAAGTTTATCCCGCCTTTTTCCAAGAATGGTAGGTCTTGCAAATCTCGGGACGAGATTTTTATAAGGGAGAGGGGCTGTAACACCTCGGGTGTTAGCCTTGCATAACTTGACTTGCATAACATGAGCATGATCATCAAGCATTCATAAACAAGCATTTACAACTGAAACATTGGATTGAAACATCTGCAACGTTTGCTTGTCATCGCATGTTTCTTAAACATATGCAACTTTTCTCGTTATTTCATGTCTCCATGTGTCTATGCATATGATCATGAGGGGACACAGGTACTTGGTGGATGTGAGTCACACAAACATATAGCAACACCTAGGTTAGCAAATAGGACTTTTATTAATGGTCACATTTCACGAACCAACACTTAAGCTTCATGTGATTACACTAAATAGCTCTATGAGTGCCTAATACATGAAATGATGGAATGACCTTGCAAATTGCTTAAACATGTTTAGAGTATCATTATGAACAACTTTGATATTCATGGTTAGGGGTAAATAGGTCATTAAGCCATGCTTTGATGTGTATCATCATTTAAATGTGACATGTTTGACCAAGTTTGAACTAGGTGTTAGAGACCTTGCATGGAGGAGACCACTAAAGCAAAGTTTTAGTATTTGACATAAGGAACAACTTTTATTTTTGGGTCATTGACTGATTTAGCTCCTAACATGCTTGAATTGAGATCACAAAAATCAGCAAAATCAACATTTCAACACTTAAGAAATTTTCTAAGTCTTTGTTCGACTGACAGCCTGACAAACCCAACTTGGTGATGACATTACTCGTTATTGGTTAAGAATTAGAGCATGATCTTTGAACAAGAATTGTAGAGGGAACTTAGGGCTACAAATTTTGTTTTGGGATCATTCACTGGTTTGCTTTGCATCGAGAGAAAATTCGAATGAAAAACTCGTCGTCAGGCTCGGCTTTGCTTAACTGAATGAACTGATTGGAGAGCTTCAGTTGCCGACCGGTTCATACCTTGGCCGCCGCGTGGACGCGAGGTTGGCCGCGCGTCGCCGGCGCCCTACCCAACGTGGCAGAGCCTGGCCAGAGAGTGCGTTTAAGTCGCCTGCGCTCGCCCGCTCCATCCCGCGCTCCATTTTCTTTTCCCCGCTCCTCCTTCGCTGGCCAAAGCACCACCGCAGCCACCGAGCACCTCCTCACCTCCGCCGTCACCATAGCCGCGCCAAGCCTCGCTGAGCCGCCCATTCATCACCACAGCGGCACCACCGTCACCCCAGCAGCTCACCGCCTCCACCAGTGCCCGCTGCCGGTGCTTGGTAAGCCACAGCAACGCGCACGAGCTCGCCGGAGCTCCGTCGCTAGCCCCATCACCATGGCCACGTCACCACCGACCACCCCAAGACACGATAGGGCGCTAGCTAGGTTCGCCGTAGCTCAGTGATGCTCGGTGTAGCATTCGATCGAGTTGCCGTAGTCTCCACCGGCGCCTCGCCGCCGCCGTTGCTAGCACCGACGAGCAGTCCCACCAAGTAGATGGTTGTGTGCGCAAAGTCGAGTAGAACATCTAGTGAAGATGTCACCGCCGGTGAACTCACCGCCGTTGAGTTCTGGCCACGCCAGTAGAGTAGCGCCGCCGGCCCTGTTTTCGTCTCGATGACATGTGGGGTCCCCTGACCAGCGGTCCCACCGGTCAGCGACTCTGTAGTTGAAAGATAGTTCATTTGATTCCAGTTTTTGAATTCTTTTGTGATTTTTATATCTTCAGTTTGGTAGCTTCAAAAATTGTGAAATAAATTTGTTAGTATTCCTTAGGAAGTGTAGTATTTAGGAAAAATATGTTCTTAACATTTACAGTAGAATTTTTGGTAAATTTACATAGAGATTTGCAATGTGTTTTTGAATGTATGCAAACTTATCTATTTTATATCTAGAGTTCCTGTGCTCCAAAAATTATGAACTTTTTGTGGTAAGCTATTCTTGTCATGTATGAACTCTGGTAAAAATTTGAGGATCAGTGCATGTGTAGATTTGTAGTTATAAATTTTTATTTTATAATTAGGAGATCCTTGTGTGAATTTTTATAAATTATTTAGGAATCCAATATTCATGCAATTTGTTGGAGGTTATCCTATTAGTATATGGATGCTAAGAAAAATAGGAAATCTGTTGCTTGACACTTTTCAATAGGGTTTTCTATTTATGCTATTTTAAGCCTTGCTGCCTTGTCATTTTTGTATAGGATGTTTTACTTGGCAAAATGGCATGAAATTTTTACAGTAGTCTATTGGTAGCACTAGTAAGCCACTGTAATTTTCTGAGAAGTTATGATGCACATTTGATATAGGTTTATTATTTAACCTATGTGTCCAAATAAAATAATAAAGGCATTTAAATAAATAGTTTGGGCTTCACCATTATGTTTTCTTGGATGTATTTGGTATGCTTAAACTGTTGGTAGACTTTTGGTTGTAAAAATTTGAATACTTATATGAAGTAGAAGTATTGTTACTTTATAATGCGAATTAGAATAGTTTCCGGACAGATTCAAAGAGTTTGCTAAGTTGCATGATTGGGATAATGTTTGCTGTAAAAATGGTTAATAACAAAGTTGTAGATAATTTGATAAGCTTTCCTGAAAGTCCAGGGTCACTACATTTGGATTAGTAGAACTCCTGTTATGAGTAAAACAAGTAGCTGATGTTTTGTGATATAGTAGATGTATTGTGGAAGTAGTAATTAAATAATCGAGAAGAGATATGCACCTACTCAATAAACATGATGCACTTGTTAACATATATGCATTCGTAATACTTATGCCATATTCATGTATCTAGGATCAGAGGAAGAGATAACGTTGCTGGAATTCGAAGAAGTAGAGGAAGGGGACCAGCAGGAGAATCCTCAAGCCACAGCTCCCGAAGGCGAGGAGCAGAATCCTAAAGAGCTTCCAGAGTGCCCTGATCACCGCCCAACTTCCTTTCTGCGAGGCAAGCCCCAAAGCATTCTAAGTCTCCTAGTATTTTATAAATGATTACTTAAGTACTTATGATTGATGCATTAGGTTATAAGAGTTGAATGGAACCACTTGATGCATATACATTCCTTGTCCAGCTATTACACCTTTAACCGGTATAGGTCCAGGATCGAATATATGCTTAGCCATGCTTAGACCGGTAGAAGTCGGGTGATTTCCTGTCACCTGCGAGATATAGGTGGATACCGGAGCATGGTTGGTTATAATTGCTATCGTGGAAAATAACCATGGTTAATGTAAATGGAGACCGGGCGGGATGTCGATAGAGAAGCAACAAGACATGGAGGTCTTGGGTGTGGATCTATCCCCGTCTGTGTCGATTAAGGACCGTACCGTTGTTGGCGCTTCTGATAAGATTGAACGCATGCCTCTCACTTAGCTGGCCGGATAACTCGTTCCGACCGCGAAGCCGAGTAATTCAACTCAGGCCGGGACCCGTTCTATTGTGTGCTCCTTCCGGGGAACGATCAGACTAAGCCCAAGGGTAGGCTAGGCCTGAACATCCTGGCATCTGGTGTTCCAGATTGTGCGGCGCGGTACGGACCCGCGAAATGTGTACCTGAGTTGTACCAAAGGTGACCTAAGGCTATCGTGGCTGGTAGACCTGGGTTTGTGTTAGGAATAAATTCCCAGCTGGTTGAAATCGATTCGAATCGCCGTCTCTCCCGGATAGTGAGAAACTTGGCTAGTCCCAACATCTTAGTAACTGTGTTATGCAACATGATGGTTCGAATGAATATGGAATTACAATACCTGCTATGGTTACTATTGTATGCTTTTAAATTTATATACCACATGTTTGGCACAGGATAGTTGCTAATCTAGAGATGGATAGTTATAAATAATTGATAAAGGAATCCTAATTGTACAATAAGCCAATTGCTTTTATGCAAAATGTTGTCAAGCTACCTCCACTTATACAGCCTTGCATAATCCTTGGAGTCATTTTATTTTTGGTTTATGATGGGTAAGTCTAGCTGAGTACCTTCTTGTACTCAGGGTTTTATTTCCCATTGTTGCAGATGGCACTGTGTATCATGGTTATTGCAAGAGTTGCTTTTATCCCACTGTGGATGAGGAGTAAGCCTTGGGCAGGCTTCTTTATTAATCCCTATCCTTGCTTTTGTGGACCGTGATCCTACTTGGCACTATACTAAACTATGTTGGAAACTTTACTTTCAAACTTAATTTGCTTCCACTTTTATCTATCAAACTCGGTTTGTAATAACTTTTATTCGTACTCTGATGGAGAAATATATCTGTGAACTTTATGTAATATGTGGCATGTATGTTGAATCATGTACGATCTTGGTTGTTGTAAATCGTTTATCGAGATCCGTCGTGGTACTCGACGGACTACCGGGTTTATATGGGATCAAGTATGACAGTGTGACCGCTTGCGGGCTGCCATTGTACTTGTACTCTTATAAATTGGTCGGTTCTACGACATCGGGTGTTAGTTAATCCCATCCCTCATGGGTTTTCCCCACCAATGGGTCAACAGGCACACTTCGACCCTCTAGTCCCGGAACCTGATATGGATGTGGAGGTTGCACCTACGGTTCCCGATGCTCAATCTGCCCTCAATGAGGTAGTTGGAGATGCTTGTCAGACTCATGTTGTTGTGGCAGATCTTCCTCATGAGATCCCTTTGACATAGAATCATCCGAGTGTCTTATCCGCGCGGTTATTGGGAGCTTACCCCATTCCTTACATCCAATTCTTTCATTCTTTCCTCATTTCTCTACTTATGTTGTATGAGACATTCCTAACAATGTGGATGTGCCCCCTGTTTCTACGTAAGTGCTCTGTGGAGATGGATTCCGTGGCTCCAATAGCGTTGAAATTATGAATGATTCGGAGCCATATGAGATGGCAAGGGCTCTTGATTCTGATGATGATTGCCCTGTTGGAGAGCTGACAGAGAGTGATGTTGAGATGCTGAGGCGTATCTTTTCGACCATCGTGATCCAAGAGTTCACAAGTTCAGCGATCTTGCTTATTCCGATCAGGCATGTGTAGAAGAACGTGATGATGAGCTCCTAGAAGCTCCGGAGGCCGGCCCTAACATGGTAATTGAGAATAGGAGGGTATTCAAGAACCTCCCTGCATTGAAGAGATGGTTGCAGGCGTTTGCAATGATACAAAAGAGACCTTATAAGGTCTTGCATTCATATGCGGAGCGCCGTTACACAGTTGTGTGTGACAAGGAACGCTGCCCGTGGAGGGTTTGTGCAAGGAAGCAAAAGGTCACCGGAAAGTGGAAGATCACAAAAGTTGTCGGGCCACAAAATTGTGCTGACCATGTGCTGACACTGAGGCATCGACAGTTGACATCTACCCTCATTGCCAAGCGGTTGATGGGAATATTGCAGGGAGAACCCAACATGAAGGTTAGGACAATTATCAGGACCGTTGAGGCATTGTATGGAGGTTATGTGATAACTTATGGTAAAGCTTGGAGGGCTAAGCATCGAGCGTGGAAGATGATATGTGGGGACTGGGAGGATGGGTATGAGCAGCTGCCAGTACGTAACACCCTCGATGTTACCTTGTACAATCAATTGCTAAAACACTACATATCATCATGTTTATGTGATAGTGTATGTAATATAGTGTGTAAATCAAATTCTGTGACCCAAAACGTTCATCGAAAACACGAAACGAAAGTTACATTCAATGTCGTGTTATGTCACTTAGGGTTGTAAACGAATTTTTATTAAGCAAAAATGCTATAGAACGTATATATAGAATTTTAATAAAGTTTATAGTACAAACTTCATAGGTGACAATGAAATACCTGTGATCGAGAAATGAATTCACTAACTAGCGTACCAAGTAGCTTGGAAATCGAATGTGACGCGAATACGATCGAGACTTAGTCAAAATTCTAAGACTGAAAAATGGGTTGACAAAGCCGAGTTTGGCAATTTTTGTAGGGAAATTGGGTTAAGCAGTGGTATGATGTTTTAGCTTGGTTTAGTAGCCCCATGTGTCCTCTTGATCATCATGAAGTGGGTTTAGGTCAAGAGACGACCTTGTGGTAGGATTAGAGGCTTTAAAATTCATGCTCAGCATGTTCTCGGTGGGTTCGCAGGCAGTGTGCGGTCACCACGCGTGGCTCCGGCATCGCCGTGCCGGCCTTGCCTACATTGGCCAGCCGAGGCCGCCCTGGCTAGTCTGTGGCCTGGATAGGCTGGCCGTTGTGCCTGCCTCTGGCCGCTGCCCCCTCCTCGGCAGTCGCCGCGCTGCTATCTCCTTCTCCCGGCGTCGTTGTGGCCCCACCCAGTCGCTGCCGTCGTCCCGGTGGGATGCTGCTCGCCCGAGGCCGAGTCACCACCCCATGTGCACCTGTCCGCCATCGGCCATGTCCCACTGAGGTGGCACGGCGTCCCTCTGTCAGGTCTCTGTAGCTTGCGTCACGTCATCGCTGCCACTGCTGCGTGCGCCCGCTGCACCGTCACGTGGCCAGGCGACCGTCGTCTTGCGAGTCAAGGCGCTACGGTCGCACGTCATAGTACCGGTCTTGTACGTGCACGTGGAGCCGTCATCCATCGCATTGTTGTCCTCTTCCATTTAGTGGCTACGCCACGCCGCGCTCCCCATCACGTCGCCTTGAATGGCATCGCGCCGGCCGACCAAGCTACTCCAAGGCCAACCCACAGAGCCGGGCCCATCCATGTAATTGCTCATGCCTGGAGCTTGAATTGGAGTCTAGCTTTGCGCCAAGCCAGCCACTGCTGCGGCCGTACGGTGTAGGGCTTCAATTTGAGGTTTCCCCCGCCATCGACCCTCTTAAGACCGAACGGCGTCGTCCACCTAATTGGCCTCGCACCATCCACCTCTGTCCAATTAATTGTGCACCCAACTAGCTCTAGTGGTTAGCTCATGATTGGAGTCAATCTGATGAGCTTTCATCCTCCAGTGAGGTATTGTGGAGCATTTCCCTCGCGGTGGTCTACCATGGCCGTCTGTAGGGTCGAGATGGCGACTAGAGGGGGTGAATAGTTGTTTCTAAATTTAATCACGTCGGCTTACTGAAACAAATGTGAAATTAAAACAATTCGGTCTAGCTAAGACTAAACCCCTCTATCAAAGTTCACACGCACCGTATAAAGACCCTAGTTAGGCAACAAAGGTGCCGGGCTAGCTAGAGCTCACCTATTTAATTCAATGAGCAAGGTCATACAATCCTATGCCACTAGTATTTTACACACCGGGGAGCTCCTACACAATTCTAAAAAGCAAAAGCACAATGCTCCTAAGCTTACTAGCAATGCTCAATAACAAGGCAACCAATGCCAAATTAGAGAGCGCAAATACTTAGCTACACAAACTAAGCAATGTGACTAACAAGGTTACACAAACCAAATTAGCCACGCAAGGGACCTACTTCTATGCTACACAAGCAAGAATGTAACTAGTGAGCTACACAAGCTAACTAATTACAAGAGCAACTACACAAGCACAATGTATATTAAAGTAACCACAAGCTTATGTAAGAGGATTGCAAACCAACGGAAAGAACAATATTGACACGGTGATTTTCTCCCGAGGTTCATGTGCTTGCCAACACGCTACGTCCCCGTTGTGTCGACCGCTCACTTGGTGGTTTGGCGGCTAATTGGCATCACCCACCAAGCCCGCACGTCAGGCACCGCAAGAACCTACCCCAAAGTGAGGGTAGCTTGATGACACGCTCAACTAGAGTTGCTCTTCGCGGCTCCCGCGGGGCGAGTACAATGCCCCTCACAAAGCTCTTCTCCGGAGCACCGCACAAGCTTCTTGCGGGCTTCGACGGAGACCACCACCAAGCTGTCTAGGAGGTGGCAACCTCCAAGAGTAATAAGCACCATCGTCTTGCAAGACGACCACCTAGTGCCACTCGATGCAACCTCAGGATGTAATCGCACTAGAATCACTCTCTCACACAATCGGATGATCACTATCAAGCATATGTGAGATGGAGGGCTCCCAAGCACTCACAAGCATGGACACAAAGTCCCTTGAGGTGCTCAACCCAAGCCATGGCCAAGACCCCCTTCTATTTATAGCTCCACGGGCTAAAATAGCCGTTACCCCTTTACCGGGCATTTTTCGGGTTGACCGGACGCGCCAGTCATATCGACCAGACGCAGGACCTCAGCATCCGGTCAACGGATGCTCGCCATGTGTCACCTCCATTCAACCTCAGTCGCTTGATCTCAATGGTCAAGTGATGACCGGACGCAGCTGCTCAAAGTGATCGGACGCATGACCCCAGTGTCCGGTCACTTCCAGTAAGCTTCCTGTGGGGGTATGGCCCCCGGTATCCACAAGACAAGACATGGGCCGCACCATCAGAGGTAGCCCAGCCCACAAGATCAAGGCTTGCACAGCGCTGCTCGGCGTGCACCGCAAGCTATTATATAGTACCAAATAGGATACTTTTCTTGTAACCCTACCCCTCCAGACTATATAAGGAGAGGCAGGGGTCCCCTACATGATCCATACATCTCAATGTAATACATCAGAACACAAGATGTAGGTATTACGTCATACTGATGGCCAAACCTGTCTAAATCTTGTGTCTTGGTGCTGGTATTACCATCTCGCTCCTAATCTCGCTCACCTCTACGACAAATCTACCATCGTGGGATACCCCTCGGTGGACTGCCGAGCATCTTTTGTCGACAGTTGGCGTGCCAGGTAGGGGTGTGCGCTTGATCCATGGTGGGCCAGATGGGATCTCAAGATCTACGCCGCTCGTGGCAACCTGACTTCCTGCGGCGGCGTCCTTCAGCAGCCCTACGGGCTTGACATGCGAAGCAGGCATCACCTCTCGATGACATGGACTTGGACGATGCATGTACCATGCAAGCTACTTGGCTTCATATGTGTATTCATCAACGACAACGACCTAGAAGATGACCAAAAACTACTCGCTCCGACCACCTGCTGCGTCGCAATGATGATCGCCGCGAAGAACGACGCCGTGACAACCACGACCGCATCCACGACGACAGCTCGAGCGCCTGGCAATTTCATCAACGCCGACCAGATAATGCCATATGCCGCTGACCAGACATTCTGTCTAAAGCTAAGTCACAGCTTTAATATTCTTCTAAATATTCTCCAGTCTCCATATATCGCCGTAATATTTCTCTGAGCTATTTTCTCCATATTTGATCTCCAAACGATTTTCTGAACCCCCGAACAGTCATGTTGATGCTCGGACGCCTCCAGAGATGGCCCTGTCTTTGGCTCCTCCCTACACGTGCTACGGGCTCCGCGCTCTGCGTTATGGGTGGTCGGCAGCGGCTCCTTGGTCACGCCTGTTCCTCCCACACGTGCATGGGCTCCGCGCTCGACGTTATGGTTAATAGGATAGCTATGGCTAGAGACTCAGCTACACACTAACTAGTCAGGCGGTTTATGTTAAATATAAATACATCTTCAGAAATAACACTAAGTGTTCACTCCAACTGATCGCCGAGCTGCATACGCTATTTCATCGCTATTGCTGATTTTTCTTCAAAGTTCATAAATTTGTACATCATATACTACCCGTTCTACATATTTGTATTGCAGGATCATCGTCTAGGTGATCAGATCACCTAGTGCTCGGACTTCTCCACTGATCAACTGGTCGGACCGCTAGGTTCATGGACTTCATCGCCGACCAGTTGATCGGATTGTTCACCGGTCGCTTCTACTCAATGCTCACTTCGCCGCTGACCAGTTGACCAGACTATTTGTCACTCGTGCTTCATCGCCAGATACGCCAGGGACTCCTCGGTGCTCGGACATCGCCAGCGACGCCGGTTACTCCTCGGCGCTCGGTTTCTTCGTGCTCGAGGACTAAGTGGGCACACTTCACCGCATGGACGTCGCCAGCTACGCCGGTGCTCGGACATCGCCCGCTACGCCGGGGACTCCTCGGTGCTCGGATATCGCCAGCTACGTCGGGAACTCCTCGCTGCTCGGACATCGCCAGCGACGCTAGGGACTCCTCGGTGCACGGACATCGCCAGCTACACCGGGGACTCCTCGGTGCTCGGACATCGCCAGCGATGCCGGTCACTCCTCAGTGCTCGGTTTCTTCGTGCTCAAGGACTAAGTGGGCACACATCTTCGCACAGACGTCGCCAGCTACGTCGGTGCTCGAACATCGCCAGCTACGCCGAGGACTTCTCGGTGCTCAGACATCGCCAGCTACGCTAGGAACTCCTCGCTGCTCAGACGTCGCCAGCGACACCGGGGACTCCTCGGTGCTCGGACATCGCCAGCTACACCGCGGACTCCTCGATGCTCGGACATCGCCAGCGACGCCGGTTACTCCTCACTGCTCGGACGTCGCCAGCTGCGCCGAGGACTCCTCGGTGCTCGAACATCGCTAGCTACGCCGGGAACTCCTCGGTGCTCGGACATCGCCGCCTACGCCGGGGACTCCTCGGTGCTCAGGACATCGCCCTTGGTGGTTGAATCTTGCTACGTCTCATCGGTGTGCTGTCAAGCTACTCCATGCTGTTCAGATCAGGGTGCTGATCTTGGGCAACACGTCTGGGGTCTTGATACGCGCATGTCAGACGACGTCAGCAAAGCTTTCAAACTTCTTTTTCTTTGACCCCACTACAAGATTCATTCTTCATCTTCCAGCAGGCTTGGGGACTAAGTGGGCACACTTCACCTTATGGTGAATGTGCGCTTTTCTCATCTCAAGGCTACGCCCGGGGACTGGCTGCCTGCTCGGCTGGTCTTCTACTTTCTAACCCTAGCACCACGTGACTACGTCACCTAGTGTCAGGCTTGGGGACTAGCTATGGGGGTATGGCCCCCGGTATCCACAAGACAAGACATGGGCCGCACCATCAAAGGTGGCCCAGCCCACAAGATCAAGGCGTGCATGGCACAGCTCGGCGTGCACCGCAAGCTATTGGATAGTACCAAATATGATACTTTCCTTGTAACCCTACCCTCCAAAGTATATAAGGAGAGGCAGGGGTCCCCTACACGATCCATACATCTCAATGCAATACATCAGAACACAGGATGTAGGTATTACATCATACTGACGGCCCAACCTGTCTAAATCTTGTGTCTTGGTGCTTGTATTACCATCTCGCTCACCTCTACGACAAATCTACCATCGTGGGATACCCCTCGGTGGATTGCCGAGCATCTTTTGTCAACACTTCCAGAGGTGAAAATTCATGATCGAACGCGTCCAGTCGGTCATGATCGGATGCGGCATCAGCGTCCGGTCATTTCTCCTCTTCTCTGTGCTGCCATGTCAGTGGGACCAGACGTAGCCACCCAGCGTCCGGTCATGCAGTGACCTAGCGTCCGGTCGAAGACCGACGCCAGCGCCTTAACTGCTGCCACTAACCGGACATAGGACCCCAGCGTTCGGTCACTGCGTGACCAGTGTCCGATGCACACTCAATCCTAGTGATGATGCAAAGTTAGAACACTCGAGTGGCACTAGATGACCGATATGCAAACAAGTTTGCCCCTCTTGATAGTATGGCTATCTATCCTAAACCCAATCATCAACTTCTCTACACACCTATGACTGGTGAAATAAAATGTCCTAGGTTATACCTTTGCCTTGCGCATTCCATTTCATCTCCTCTAATGTTGATGCAACACATGCACCAACATGATCAACAATCATATGATCCACTTCATATCATCACGTGATCATATTGGTTCATCGATCTTAACTTCACTTGCTTTTAATCATTGCCTTCGTCCATAGGCGCCAAGTCTTGCTTAAGCTTCACCGCCATGCGGTCCATCGCTCCAAAGCCTATAACTTGCCCTTCACGCTTACAACCGGTCCATCAAGCCAAGTCATATCTTGATCTTCTCCACCTTGATCACATGACTCAATGTCATGTCTCATTTGCAATGAGCTCCTTCATCATCACATGTGTGAGCTTTGCAACATCTCTAAGCCATTTTCACCTTTATGGCATATGTTGCTCACGCACATGTACCTATTGGACTAATCATCTGTGTATCTCACATAAACAAAATTAGTCCACCTAGGTTGTCACTCAATTACCAAAACCACACAAGGACCTTTCACCATCGGGGTGGGTGCTTAGCCAGGGCATCGTTCCTTGCCCCTTTGTCTCAATTGAGCGGTCCTTTTGCGTCTCCTTGACTTGGTTCCCTCTCCTATGAAACAGTTTCACCAAGGGTGCAGCAAGTCACCGAGAACACCGTCGTCGCGCTTGTTGTGAACCAGAGCAACCCCGCGCACATGGCCAACCACCTTGTCGAGCCTTGCGACTTCGTCCAAGTCATCCTACACGTCTCTGGTGAGGCCCTCCTGATCCTAGGGTAGATGGTGGAATCGGTGAGGGCCGAGGCTCTCCGGAGCGCGTGGCCACCTCCGGCGAACGTGGTGTAGATGTTGTGTCCGTGGCTGGCTCATTTGGGAGTAGAACGGGTATATCTAGGACCTCTAGAATGTTATTAGTACTCTAGACATGGAGTCTAGGTAGTGATGGTAGCGCTGGGCTGGACGTTTTTGCTGGCGTCAGTGTCACCGTGGCCAAACCTCGCCATGGTGCATGGCCACGCCTCTGTGCGGCACCAATCGTGGTGCTTTATACCTCTATCGACTGCGATTGTGATGAAGAGTGTCATGGTGGTAATGTTTGCTGCCGAGGAGGTCCGTGCTCGTCGACGTTTGGCCAGAGATGTCGTGGCCTCTAATAAGTTCCGGCCAGGGACTTTGGAATGGGAATTCAAAGTAAGTCGGGGGTTAGTGAGAGCGTCAGAGAGAGAGGGAAATAGTAGAAAGGACTGTGGGTCCATTTGGTTTAAAGTCGAGGGCTCTTTTGCATAAGCATCGGCGCGTGCGGGTCTCCTCTCCGTGGGCCACTGTCGCGCGTGGGCCGAGCCACGTGGGCCGTGCCGGTGTGCTGTGCGTGCACGGGAGTGGCCTGCGCCGCTCGCTCGTGGGCCGCACGGTGGATTTTGGTTTTTCATTTTCTAGTGAATTAGTAAAGGTTTATTCAACTTAGTTTTGAGCTGAACTTTGGAAAATTATAGTAAATTCTGTAGATGTCCAAAAATAGTGAAACAAAACTTGTTAGATTCACAAAAATGCTATCTAGCTGTTGGTGTAGTTAGTTTACAGTTCTATATGATAATGATAGATTCATTAATTCATTTAGGAGAGCTTAGTATTATTTAGCTTAATAATTGTAGAAATTTTTGTGGCAAATTGGTGATAGCTTTAGCCATAAATTTTTTACGGTAGGTTCATTAGATTATTATGTGCTCATGGTAATTTTTGTAGCCCTTGAGTAGGTTGACAAGTAGAGTAGCTAGTACTCCTTGTTTTAGTATACATATAGTAAATCGGTATTAAGAGTAAGATGCCTTTAGTTGCTAAGATAGTACATGCCATGTTTCATACTTGTTGGTGGTAACAATAGGTAACTTAGCACCTTAGTTGGTAGAACTAGCTTAGTAGCTTGATAGGTGTGTTCGTATTTTAAGAGTTGTTGTTGCCGTATTACTAAGTGTTGTATCATCATTTCATGCATGTAGATAACGAGTTGGTAGAGTTTGTGCCTACGGGCGAATAGGACTTTGAGGAGATCATTGAAGAGTATGAGGAGGAGATTCTCGTTTAGGAGGGAGCCTCAGAGCCATCAGTTGCTGACTTTGTTGACACACCGCCTGCCCAAGGCAAGCCCCGGTGCATAACTCTTATTTTGAATGATCACTGGATATAGATGATGTGCATTTACGTTACAGGCATTTTATAGAAACTACATGCATAAATATATCTACCTATGAGTCCTACTAGTATAGGTCGAGTAGCTGCTATGCTTAGGATGTCGGTAGCGTGAGTAACCTGTCGTTACTCACAATAGGTGATTATTATCACTCATGATAAAATGGTGGAAAGGAAAATGGAGACCGGGCAGGGATATGGTTTGGGTATTGGTGGGTGTAAGAGGTTGTGTCCTATGGCCAACGGGGTATAGCTTGGTTACACTTTTTCCCTATCTGTGTTAGTTAAGGACTGGCCGTTGCAATGGACGCTAGGCAAGACTTGTTATCCAGAGTACATACTTGGGTATGGGCGTAGGAAAGACTTATTGCTCTCTTATCGTAGGTTTCGGCTCTTTCCGGACCGACTGATTGGAGGCGGGGATGGTGGAAGTCTAAGCACCGCACTAAGTCTAAGACTCAGGAGCGGGGGCTTGGAGTCCAAGTTTGGACGGGGACCTAGACCCCGTGATAGGAGAGTGATGGGTTGGTCCTGCTTTTGCCTGGGGTATAAGCGGGGCGTGTGTTTTGAGGAACCCAGCTGGGCACATTGATTCGCAAATCGTCGGGCAGTCTGGTACGGCTTGTCTAAACTCTAGCACCGTAGTAAGAACTGAAAGATGAAAGGTGATGAAAGGGAACTGTTTGCTCAACTCTTGCTTGAAAGTAGAATAGGTGCTTACATAGAATGGCTAGATAATGAATTAATCATGACTGCTAATAATAACATAAATAAGAATTCACTATTAGTATTGCTTTCTGTAAAAAGAAAACCAACAAACCATAAAGCTTATCATATCCTTTGGAGTCGAGAAATTATTCCCACTAGTCGGATAAGTCTTGTGAGTACATTGTGTACTCAGGGTTTATTTACCCCTGTTGCAGGTACTGCTTAAGACGTAGTCATTGTGTGAAGGATTCTTCTGGTGGCCATAGACAGATCCTTACTTATTATCGATAGATGTTTACTTGATGTTTATTCTCATTCCGCTGTTTAATATTCCACACTTTGACTTTGGCAATGTAATAATACAATTTTTAAGAACTCTGGATGTATGAAATGGACTAAGTTTGTAACTCGTTCTCATTATTGGATCCTTGGGGGAAAATATGGATTATTCAGGCTCTCCCGTGGGGTGTGCCCGACGGAAACCGCCCGATGTATCTTGCTTTCGGGGTGCTCAGTGTCTAGTGGAAGACGAGTGCCTCCGAAGGTGTGTTATTTTAGGTGGTTCTGCCACATTTTTAATGCAATCAAAGCGGTGAATCTAGGCATGCATTATGAGTACATCCCAAAACCAAATGCATGGAAGGATGGGAGGCATATATTCTTCCGTGCTTTCTGGTGCTTCCCTCGGTGTGTCGAGGCCTTTAGGCACTGTCATCCCGTCTTCTCCATTGATGGTATGTTCTTGATTGGCAAATATCAGAGCACACTTCTTATAGCCATATCCTGTGACGCAAACAACAAGTTGGTTTCTTTGACATTTGCTTTGGTTGAGAAGAAGAACAATGACAGTTGGGGATGGTTCTTGAGGCTAGTCCGGATACATGTGGTAGGGCCTAGCAGGGAGGTTGGCGTCATATCTGATAGGCACCAGGGCATACTTAATGTCGTCCGAGAGCTAGTAGAGGGGTATGCACCTTTGCACCATCGTTGGTGTACTCGGCACCTTGCCGAGAATCTACTCTGGAAGGATAGTGTGAAGGATAACTTTGATCTGTTCTAGGAAGCTGCTCGACAGCTTGAGGACAAGTACTTTTAGAAAAAGTTGGAGTAGGTCAGAACCACATCTAATGCAGAAGGTAGACAATGGCTCATAAGTTTGATGAGGGATTTGGACAAATGGACAAGAGCTCACGACGTCGGTGAATGGAGGTATGAGTTTTAGTGCAGCAATATGGCGGAGTCATTCAATAAGTTGCTATTGGAGATACGTGGTATGCATATGAATGCAATCGTTTAATTCACCTTCTACAAGCTTATTGCCTGGTTCAATGATAGACACACCTATGCATTGAAGTTGCGGAGTGATTGAGAGATATGGGCTTCGAAACCAAAGGCACATCTAGAGAAGGCAAATGAAAGGGCTAGCACACATGTGGTTACATGCTTTGACCATGCCACAGGGACTTATCAGGTCGAGCATAGGGGCGGTACAATGTCCGACGACAAGGTCTGAGAGTAGAGGATGCATGTGGTTATCCTCCAAAATTTCACATGCACTTGTGGTAAACCAAGATAGTAACACTTTCTATCCTCCAAAATTTCACATACCCTCAAATGCTCCATTGAAGACATTGAGCGCTTTCGTCCGAGAGTCAAGGATGATGACACGCGTAGCTTCCTAGACGTAAGATATAAAATACTCTTTCAAACATATTATTAATACATTAGATTCTTTTAGTTAACATAATTTTATATAACAGAGGCTGTTACGTCGACTACGCTGTGCGGCTACTCGTTGTGGTTGCGGGACAGACACGACGCAAGACATGTACGTTCCTTCCATAGGCAGAGGAGGCTTAGGTTCCTCTAGCCAAGCACCTACAGGGGACAAGGACGAGGACGAGGACAAGGACGACGACGACGTGGACCAGAGGCACGAGGAGCTTGGCCCCTCTCAGCTCCAGGACGCTCCCTCGACTCAGCCTACATAGCCTCTAGGCACTAGGCGACGTCGTCCACCTGACCCTTACACTCTAGGTACCAGCACTCTTGGTCAAGGGTAAGGGTAAGACTAGGAGGCAGTGAGGGTTTGTGGTAGATATTAGAATGTACTATTATGGATTTTGTAGTCACTTTCCTATAACTATTTGGGACTGTATGGACATTGTGGACTATTTGGACTATGCAGGACATGTTATGTTGATTGTGATGTTTGATGTGGTTGTATTGTGCTCTTTGGAAGATTAAATGTTTGGATTATATAATGATATCTCTGTTTGTAACTGTGGATGCTCCTGAAACAAGGGAAACTCTTGCGTTCTCACATGCCATTTCATGTGTTTTGTGTGTTGAATTATATAATGTCCTACTTCGTTAGGTTGTGTTTGCAGCATGTGATCACATTTCACTACGTCCGCAACATTATACTGAATATTATGACCACAAATAATGAAAACAACCACATAATAAAAACTCAATACTATGCCACATTAAACAACACAATAATACTATAAGTACGTGCCGACAGTAGACAATATTGTTCGTTAATAAACCATAGAACTAGCAAGTTATGGAGACTACTGAATACAACGAGACCACTTTCTCTTTCTCAGGGCATCGGGATTCTCCTCCATCGCTGCTTTCGCTCGGCGTGCACGCTCAAGCTTCTTCTCCCTCTCCTCCCTGTACGCAGCAACACGCCTCCTTTCCTCCTCTTCCTTGTGCTCCTTTTTTGTAGCCTCCTCTCCATGTCTCTTCTCCATTATCTCCTTGTCCTCTGTCTTCCACCGCAATAGTTTCTGCATCCATTCCTTGTCTTCAGGCTTGATCTCAGTGTCGATCCACTGCTCAAAATCATAGAGCGGTGGAGGGGTCTACAAAAAATGCAATTGTTATAAAACAAAAAAATCATACAAGATGTCATATGACACAAACATCAATTCCTCACCATCTTGTTAATGCGGCGCTGACGAAGTGTAGGCTCAAACGCAAAATTGGAACACATCCAATACCTCTGCCTATACGTGTCCTCTTCATCGAACTTGGCTACCTTGCAAGTATCGCCGCAAAAGCACGTGGGCACTGGAACACCACTAGGCAGAGACAATGGGTCGAAGGCATTTTCGGTCATCCGGCCATAACTACAATACAACGAATTTCGTTCTAAGAACCGAAAGCAATTAACATTAAACCCTAAACCTAGGGTTTCTCATTTGATGCACAACAATGAACGCATAACATAACAACATGCGCTGCAGTTACCTTGGTTTGCTAGCTTTTCCACGCCTTGGCATCCTACAGTTGTATAATACAAATATTAAAAATTGCATGAAACCCTAAGTAATGACGATTCTTAGGTTGAAAAATCCAACTAATATATACCGAATCGATGCGAAAAAAACTAGCAAGGGAGTGAGGATACCTTGCTCTCGAAGATCTACGGATCAAATCAAAGTTTTCAAGGTCCAATATGTCGATTCGTGAGGTAGGGCGAAGTGGGGGAGAGAAAAACCCCTAGAGGGAGGAGAAAGAAGAGAAAGAAGGCTTGGGCAGGAAGGTTGGAGGCGGGGTTAAAACACCACCTCGGCGCCATAGATCCTGGCACCGAGCTTGGCGCCGCGCCAAGCTCAGCGCCGAGCTGTCTACCAAGTCACCGCCACGTCTGCGTCAATCCCAAGACCTCGGCGCCAGCAACGATGCCGCCGAGCTAAGGGTCTAGACTTTGAAATCTTACCTCCAGAGGTATATTTGTGAAATTTTTTCAAAAAAAAGGCTAAAAAATAAAAAATTTGGCAATCTCAAACCAGGTCAAGTCAGAGTTCCGGTCCACGCTGGCGAGGCCTCCGTATTCCTGGACTTCTACTAGTCCGGTCTCTTCCCCTGCGTAGACTCTCTCGTCTTCTGTCTGCTCGTGCTGCGTTACCATCGAACCATCCATCGACCTATCTGTCGATCGGCGATCGCTAGGAGCCGCGATATGTGCAATGGTACCCCCACAGAGATGTATGGAAATCAATCGCCATGTTCACTTGGCCTATAATCCGTACTTTTTCAGCGAACGAAAATGATTTTTTTCTGACAACGAATCAGCCAACAGTATTTTTAGACATGGCTTCTGAGCCAAACGAACAGGGTAAATGTGCATGGTAACTGAAATTCCTGGAAGCTACGCGTCGGTGTATGGTAAGACCACTCACTATTTATTTACTTTGACTTGATGATGAGACGAGGATGAGGGGACCAAGTTTCGTGGACGCTTTTTGTGTGGGGTAAATAAAGTGAAGAATAGCTTCTTCGAATTTGGTTCCTCCACCACAGTTGTTCTATAATATAAGTAAAAAACAAAACAGTAGGTGTTCTGGGCTATCATCGTCATTATGGTAGAAAAACATCTTCACAACTCACAACAGTGGTGGACGACGTGGATACTTTGAGAACTACTCCAATAGGTTTTTCTTTAAGAAATATTTTTAGGTTCAATCTCGTGTATCTACGAAGTTCAAATAGATATTCAAAGCCACCGGCGAAACGTGTGTCCAATCCAACAATTTAAAGGCACGTTATACTTAACATTTGAGAAAAAAAAAGAAACACTTCTACTCCAAAGAAAAAAAAACTCAATCTGCAATGGCTACACAGCCTCGGGGTATTCCGACTTAAGAAGAACATTTTCTCATGCAAATCGAGAAAACCCTCGCTGCTCCACCCATACACAACGGCACTGCAGTTTTGTGAGATG
Source organism: Miscanthus lutarioriparius (assembly GCA_904845875.1). Lineage (NCBI taxonomy): Eukaryota > Viridiplantae > Streptophyta > Magnoliopsida > Poales > Poaceae > Miscanthus > Miscanthus lutarioriparius. The sequence continues at coordinate 85,665,006 of CAJGYO010000006.1, forward strand.
AGATGACCACGTATCTATGCTTTGGATATGGAAACAGACGAGACAGTTTTTCTCCCCTTCGGTCATTGTGGCCGAAGCCCGTGAAAGTGAATATCTCGGGACTCGAACTCTAGCCTGAGCATGCTCTACTCCAGAGAATAAAACACATGGCACGCCGCTAGCAGGATGCAATGTGCGTTAATGAAAATTTTATTTGCGTAACACCTGCATTTTGTTTCTTTCACGTCAAAGCATCCGTTCTAATTCTCTTGAATAATTCCACTATTAATCTAACATATTTTTCAAAATCATAAGTGTGTATTTTTTATATAACTAGATAATCTTCACGATAATATTTGTCGGGTTCATAAACCTAGGGTCCCTAATGGACTTGTTTCCCAGCAAAAGCTTGGCCCAGCAGACTACATTACGGACGACGCAAAACTCCTCTGCAGGCCCAGATACCTAACGACAGACCATAAGAGTGATTCAGTCTCCGACCGGAACGCTTCCGACTATGAACCGCCTCTCTCTGACCGGAAGGCCTGGCCAAGGAGGGGCGACGCTCGCTTCCGACTCTGACCCGCCTCTCCGACCGGGAGGCCTGGCCAAGGAAGGGCGACGCTTGCTTCTGACTCCGACCCGCGTCTCCGACCAGAAACACACCAAACCTCTGCCTGCGGCTCTTCTCCGAACGGCACGGTCGGAGCCGACTGGGAACGACCGAACGGGGATGCCCGCTCGGTGAGGACCCGAGAAATCAGGCAGAGCAGATAAGGTAAGGCGCACAAGTCAACCGTAATACCGAGGACCGTACCATGCACACATGTAGGACAGTACTGTCGGGCCATGTCATAAGGGTACTTTGCAACGTTCCAGACATGTCAGGACACGAATAGTGTTGTGGGTGCCAATATTTGTCCTATAGTATAGTAGGCGCCGATATTTGTCATAACCAGAAGAACACGATGGAACAAACCACATGCATCAGGGCGTCAACAGTATTGTAGGTGCCGACAAACCGTCTCATACCCGACGGCGTGGGCAACAAGACTAGGTAGCACACACTCCTCTCTCTCACTTATAAGGCCGTCCTCTTCATCTATAAAAGGGGATGCACTTGTAACACCCCAGGTGTTTGTCAATGGTTAAGCAATGGGTTTGAGCTCAAACATGACATGTTAAGTGATGATGAATGTGTCAAGATCAAATCTACAAGAGTGAGTTCCAACTTAAACTTGGACAACGCACATTTGCTTACATGTGGATCCTTGTTAAGATTATGCAAGAGTAAGGTTAAACATGCTCATTCCATGTGCATTACATCAACATGCATCCATCTAGACCAGTGAAAAAGTTTCATGAAGTTTGGAATCGAGAAGTCACATGAAATGACAAGTTATGTCCTTGCATAAATTGCTTTATTAGGTGAATGAGAACATGTGATGACAAACAAACATTTCAACCTTGCTCAAACAACTCTACTTACACTCATGAACAAAAGTTATGAAGGGTTCATGTTGAGTAAGTGGCCAGAAAATGCTCCAATAGATCAAAAAAGGGTAATTTAAGCTTTATCGTGATGCTACTTGACTTGGTTTGAACTGTGGCTTAGAGGATTTGCATGGCAGTGGAACCTAAACAAAAGTTGAAGTTTGAGTGGAGTATAACAAACTTTGTTTTTTGACCAAGAGCTAGATCAGCTTGTAAGCAAGTCAAACCGAGCCCTCAAGTTGGAATCCATGGCTGTTTTGGGAGCTCGAAATTTGGCCAAGTCTGGATGACTGAATTCGTGATTTCAGTTTTCATGTACCCTGCTTTGTAGCCTTGTATCTCTCCCACCAGGCCGAATTAGACTTTGGAACTTTAAGAAAAGTTAGAGCTGTTATGTATATCTACAACTTTTGTTAGTAGAGTTTTTGTTAACTCGTCGTGGTTTAGGAGTTATGTAGAGACAAAATTTGGGTTTCAGACGTAGTTTTGAGGTAGTATTGCAGCTCCTTCATGCTTTTGAATTGGATTTCTGTGGCCGACACTGTGTAGAGGCGTTGCAGGTCGCGTGGCGCCCTCGCTGCTTGCATGGCCGCCAGCTCGCCTCCTTGCCTGCTCAAGTAAAGGACCGACACCCTCCTCTCCACTCTCTCTCTCTCTCATTTCCCCTGCCCTCTCCTGCTCTCTCCAAGCCTGCACCATGCCGCTGCCGCTGCCATGAACGCCGCTGCTGCTTGAGCTCCATCACCGCCGGCCACTCTCTCACAGTCGCCCAGATAAGGCCGCTGCCGGCTCCGTCGTCGCCTCCTCCCTTGTCCTGCGCCGCTTTGCCAACCGCGCTGCTGCCCCTCGCCGTGCCGCTGCTGCACGTGCTGCCCTGCAGCCATGGCCGCCCGTGGAAGCTTCGTGGCCATGCCACCGGTGGCCAGCTCGGGCCGAGCTAGTGCCAGCCGCGGGCGTGGCCTACCCCGGCGCCCTTCCTCTGACTCTCTGTTGTTGTGCAAGGCGAAGGACCTCGCGTTTGAATAGGGGAAAAGGAAGGGGGTTCACTGAAGAATACGTGACTCAGTTGAATAGTACCAGAAAGGATCCGTTTGTTCTAGTTTAATTTATGGAAACTGCAGGGTCCCTGATGCAAGATTTACATTTCTTTTCTTTTGATTTTGGCAGATTTGGATCATCAAGTTTGACAATTCATAGTAATTAGTAGAAATATCGTAAAATAGTAAATGAGTACTTTTTGGAATCCTTGTGAAATTTTCTATGCAGTAGATCTATAATATGGCATGTTTTAGTTTAAATATTTTGCTGTAAAAATAGATTTATGCAGTTAGGTTCTTAATACTAGTTATGTCTTGTCTTTTTCATAACTGCAGTTTTGGTGCTCCAATAAATGTGAAATTTTTATGGAGTGTTACTCAGGTGATGTTTGATGTCTGGTAAAAATTTCAGGAGTTTAGGATTAATAATTTAAGATCTATAAAAATAACAATTGCCATGTATTGCTTTCCTTCTATTCTGAATAGGACTGCATGTTTGAATTAATTGGCTTAGTTAAGTTATGAATCGTGACTTGATGACAATACATAAATTTTAGTAATTTTCTTAATATTTTCAAAAAGCTAAATATCATAATTTTTGGTTAAGTAGATCTTGAGTTATAGTTGCTTAAATCTCTGTGGCTGTTTCTGCCTAAACCCAGATAGGGTTGCCTTGTTGGTATTGTGGGGTCTTCTTAATAGTAGAATTAGCTTTAGGTGTTTATAACAAAATTGTTTAGAATTTGCTAAGATTTCTAAAAAGTTCAGAACCACATTTATTGGACATGTAGAACTCCAGTTATGGCTGTTTAAAGTGGCATGTCAGTTTCTGTCAATGTTTTAGATAGAGATGCATTCATTGGATTAATTGACATTGTTATCTATAGAATCATCTTAAGATGATAATAACAAAGTTGTAGGTAACTCTATAATCTTTTCAAAATGTTATGATTCATGTTTGTTGGAGGTATAGAACTCTAGTTATGCATCTCCGAAGTTCCTATCAAATTTTTGTACCACTGCTGTTTGGGCTGTAGGTGCAGTTTTTCTTGTGCAATTATTTTCATGGTGTAAATGATGTTTTCTGTGGTTGTGGTGATACAAAGTTGTAGGTAACTTCATAATCTAGCTTGTGTTAAAGTTTCATGACTATGGTCCTGATAATTTAGGAGCTATAGATTTTATAATTTCCCTGTTAGGTTTTGCATGCTCTCTGTATAGATATGAATGATTGTGTTGTTTGACCCAATTAAGATTTGAATCATGTCTTGGAGATAATAGAAGAAGTGTAGTGATTTTCATGATATTTCCAAATTGTTAAAGATCACTCCTTTTGGTGGTCTAAATCTCCAGTTATAAGCTTATGAAGTTGCATGACATAATCTATCCAAGTCTGGACAGAGATGCTCAATTGTGCTTGATTGATCTTGTTAATAGTGGAATCACCTTGTGATGATAATAAACATGTTTTATATAATTTAATAAGCTTTCTAGAAAGTTAAGGTTCATGCTTGCTTGATGTCTGTAACTCTAGTTATGCCATTTTGAAAGTACTACTACTTTTCTGTTCTAGTTCCGTGCAGATCTGAAACATTGGCATGTTTAACCTAGTTAGCTTTGTAATAAGATTTTGGTGATAATAACAATATTGTAGGAAATTTTATTAGCTTTTCAGAAAGTCTAGGATCACCCTCTTTGGATGTCTAGATCTCTAGTTATGATTAAAATAAGTGATTGTTGTGCTGCTGTCCAGATTTCTATATATGTGTTAGGTGATTGCTTTAGCTACTCTTGTTTTGGCTAAACATGTTGTTTAGTTTTTGATCGATGCGTGGGTGCAATATCTGAACTTAAGTTCACTTGTATGCCATACCTAATATGCTTACTATCTTTCTATAATAAATTATGTGATGCATCTCGTATTGTCGTTCTTTTATTCATGCACTTGCATCTTGCATCTCATCTAGATACGCTAGATGAACCCCATGAAGGATGTGATGTTGGAGCCGAACCCGAAGACGGTGTATGGTGGACCTATCCCGAAGAAGGAAGGATTAAGCAAGTGCCGAGATGGGAGATACTCGCCTAGCGAGTGTCGTCTAACAAACACTAACCTAGTATTGAATCACAGGCAAGCCCCGAAGCATTCTAAGTCTCCTATATTTTTACAAATATCACTTGAGTTCTTTATGTTTGATGCATTAGGTTATAAGAGTTGATTGAAACCACTTGATGCATATAATTTCCTTATCTAGAAATATACCTCGAACCCTATGTAGGTTCAGGATCGAATGTATGCTTAGCGATGCTTAGACTAGTAGAAGTCAGGTGATTTTCTGTCACCTACGAGATATAGGTGGATACCAAAGCACGGTTGGCTATATTTGCTATCGTGGAAATAACCATGTGTTAATAATAAATGGAGACCGGGCGGGATATCGATAGAGAAGCAACAAGGCATGGAGGCTTTGGGTGCCTATCTATCCCCGTCTGTGTCGGTTAAGTACTGATTCGCTGTACGTCCTCATGTCATGTTGAACGCATGTCTATCACTTAGTTGGCCGGATAACTTGTTCCGACCACGAAGCCAAGTAGCTCAACTCAGGCCAGGAATCGAAAAGTGAAAGTGCGTACTCTGGAGGTAGTAAGGATGTGCGGGGAGCTATTGGCGTAAGTCCAAAGGTGAGATTGACCACCTGGCAGAGTGGACTCCCTGAGAGTGCGACGCTGGGCGGACCCACGAATTTGTTCTTGAGTTGTACCAAAGGTGACCCGAGGCAACCACTGATCAGGTTGATTGGGTGAGTGTTAGGAATAAATCCCCAATTGGGTAGGAATCGATTTGAATCGCCGTCTCTCCCGGATAGTGAGAATTTGGCTGAGCAGCATCAACGTATAGTAACTTAATTGAACTTGATGGTTATAATGATGATGATGATGTTACAACATTATACTGGCTATGGTTACTATTGCTTGTTACTAAGTGATATTTCACATGTTTGGCACATGTTAGTTGTTAATCTAGATATGAATAGCTATAATTAACTTGGTTACTGAATTGTAAAAATGTATGGCTCAACTCTTGGCTTTTATGCAAAATGTTGTCAAGCTAGCTCCACCTATAAAGCTTTGTATACTCTTTGGTGTCACTTTATTTCTGGTTTATGACGGGTAAGTCGAGTACTCAGGGTTTATCCCATCATGTTGCAGGTGAAGTTCTCGCCCTGCTGAAGATGGTGGCTAACCGCCGGTGGGCTCGGTGACTCTATATTTACTTTTCATCTATATGCTTTTATTAGAGGATGTCACTTATGCTAGCAATGTATTTGGAACTTATATTAATATAATCATTTGAAAGCTATGCTGTCTTTGCTAATCGGTTTTGAAACCCAAACTTGCACTGTTATTTGTGAACCCATTTGTAATATTATTTCCGCTGCAACTCTGCGTATGTGATGTGTATTTGCTTAATCATACGATCTTGGTTGTGATGTTGATTTACCAAGGTCCTTCGTGATACTCGGCGGACTACCGGCTTTATATAAGTAAAAGTATGTGTGTGTCAACATGTTAGCGGGGACAACCGTACTTGATCTTGTATAAATTAGGCGGTTATGTCACAGCGCTCTCTCCCCAACAGAAGAGGATCAATTCGATCGATAATAACAACAGACAACAGACGGATCATTCCGGTTCACTCTCTGCTAGCTTTAGACTTTCTAAGGCTACAGAGAGCATATATTCGAACACTTAGCGCACGTTGGAGCTCCCGCCACGCTCGGCCCTTCGGTCCAGAGTTTGACCGGACCTCTAACACCCCCATCTTACTCCTACTCGTTTGTAATCCCACAACAAACTTCAAACACCTGGGCTCAGGAATAAAGTCATCGACCGACTCAAACTGGACGTAGGGCACGTTGTCTGAACCAGTATAGACCTTGTACCATTGAGTGCTAGACCACATCCAATCACAACGTACGGTAAAATGACAAATATTTACTAGTTGGTCACTTTTCGCACAGACAATATTTGTATGAACGTGTTGAAAAAATATTTTTTGAACGTGATGTTCGAAATATCAATATTACAATTTTAATTTTGTGCATGTCTAGAATTAAGAGGAGCAATTATATTATAATAATAGAATCATGTCCATGCGTTACAACATGAATAAAATAATACCACATGATAATTTATGTTTGAACCTTTGCTACGATCGCCGACGCTCTGCGAGGTGGGATGGAACCACGATGGGGAGCAGATCTCCGCCGAGGCACTCCCAGTCCCAATCGACATCACCTCTGTTGCCATTGTCGTCGGCGACGTTCTGGCGCGGCATGGCTGCATCGACGTGCTGCTCAACAAGTGTCAGGTGCACGGGCCTGCTCGTGGGAGTTGCGCACTGATGTCATCGCGCGCGCCCTCAACATCAACTTTCTGGGTCAGGTCCGCACTTATGTTGCGTCGAGAGTGCACGGAAGTATTTTTCCTGTTCGGACGGTATCAGGAAGGGGCGAGTGGAGTTCGGACAGTATAAGGAAGGGGCGAGCTGAGAATTTTTTTTAATTTTAATATTTTTTGGAAACTAATTTTAAATCTAACATTATTTGTTTTTTATTTTTAAATCTAACACTTTTGGTCACGCCTTAGCCGCGTCACGTATGGTAGCGCGGCGGGAGGATAATGTAGCGAAGACCGAAAACACTGACCGGTGACATGACAGGATCTATCGCACCACCGATCTTGACGCGACAGTGACGCGCCATAGAGCATGGCACGGCAAGACCCAGGCGGGCGTGAGTGGACTACCCTGCCAGGCCACCAGCGCCACCCTGCTGTGCTGTGCGTAGCTTGGGGGGGTGTTTAGTTACCCCAAACTCCTAAATTTGGCACTATGCAAAAAGAAGATTACCCGTCACATCAAACTTGCGGTACATGCATGGAGTACTAAATGTTGACGAAATCAAAAACTAATTACACAATTTGATTGTACTTTGCGAGACGAACGTTTTGAGCCTAATTAGTCAATGTTGATCAGGCTTGTCGGGCTGCGTTAAACTGTTCTTCAAACTGTTGATCAGGCTTTCAAATACAACTGTGTAAGCTTTCAAGTTTCATCGTTCCTCGGACTCAAGGGAAGTCTGTTCAGTGCATTTTGTAAATAAATGTCAATGTTAGGTGCGCCAATCAGTCTACTCAAATTAATACTTTGACAGCATGGCTCAATGTCACAAGTGATTAATAACACAAGTGTGTGCTCACAGAGTCACAGTATTGTCCAGAATTTTGTCAATTGAGGATCTACCTCTTTATTTTTAATCTGTATACATGTATTATACTAGCACATACTGAAGTCTGGAAGCAGAGTACATTTAGGATGAGAAATCATTGTTTCAATAATCAGGTGTTTTGTTGTGATGTCGTATGGGTAATTTCAGGTTCTCAATGAGACAAGACTTTGGTGGTTCAATCAGACCCGTCACATTACTCCAAATGCAGTAGTATCTTCTCCTGATAAGAATGTAACAATTGCCAAAAGGTGCACAGTTTTTCCAGTTGAATTTGTTGGTGAGACCTAAGGCTTCTTGCATATATTGTTTTTTTTTATTTTCGCATACCCATTCACAAGCATTTTATTTAAATTTTTCATGTTTTTGCTATCATTCTTACTAATCTTATCTTTGCGTGTTAATTTTCAGTGAGGGGATTTGTTACAGGAAGCACTGATACATCTTTATGGACAGTTTATAATAAGGGTGTAAGGAACTATTGTGGAAATGCTCTTCCTGATGGTATGCTTTATGCTGACAAGAATTATCCAATTTGATGTTGTTTTGTTCTTTCTGTGACTGGTAATTGGCCTCCCTGTTCCAGGCATGGTAAAGAATCAGAAGCTATCTGCAAATATACTGACACCAACAACTAAAGCTGCAGATCATGATGTCCCTGTCACTCCAGATGAGGTGTCTCATGCTTTTAATATATTTCCTCTTGTAATCTTAGAGTTATAGCCTCGTGTAAGTTGCTACTGACACTATAGTACATACGAAGAGGATGAACAGATGGTCTGTTCGCTGGTTGGTGCTGGTGTTGGTTTGGGCTGGTTGATGTTGGTTTTTGTGAGAGGAAAACACTGTTGGCTAGCTGGTTTAGACTGGATGAAACCAATAAACGAACAGGCTAAGATGCTCTTAGAGTAATCAAACATTGGAATTCCATATGTCAGTGGGTGGCCATATGTCATTGAATTCCACTTGTGTTATTAATCACTTGTGACATTGAGCCATGCTGTCAAAGTATTAATTTGAGTAGACTGATTGCGTACCTAACATTGACATTTATTTACAAAATGCACTGAACAGACTTCCCTGGAGTGCGAGGAACGATGAAACTTGAAAGCTTACACAGTTGTATTTGAAAAGAGCTGCAACTGTGCTCTGCACCTACGCGCGCGGTGCGGTGCACCCGGTACCAGTGGGTGGTTCGGCGTTGGCCGCTAACGCATGCTCGCTGGGGATTTAAATGCGCGGGATTTGACCGTACGTGACCGCAGGCTAGGCTGCCACACCATGATTGATTTTTATTCTTGACGTGACTTGGCTCAAGCAGCTAAGCTACGCACAGCAGGGTGGCGCTGGTGGCCTGGCAGGGCAGTCCATTGCCCGCGGGGTTTTGCCGCGCCATGCTCCGTGACGTGTTAAGATCAGTGACGCGATAGATCCTGTCACGTCACCGGTCAGCGCTCTCGTTCTTCGTCACGTTATCCTTCTGCTGCGTCACGTTATAACAATAGACACGACTAAAAATGTTAGATTTAAAAATAAAAACAAACAGTGTTAGATTTAAAATTAGTTTTTAAAAAGTGTTAAAATTAAAAAGAATTCCTGTCAGCGATGGCAAGTAGGAGTATACGGCGAGAAAAAGATCCGAAATGGGCATCCTATCCACGCAGGCGGCGGGCGGAGCAGGAGCAGGCCGCAGCCATCCTCCCTCTCTCCTCCCTCCAACTAGGCAGCCGATCCCTTCGCGTTTGTCTCCGCGGCCCCGCTACCCTCTCCCAAGCAAACACAGCCGAGTCATCCACGCACGCCTCCCACCATTCCTCAACCGCCCTCGCTCCCGCCTCGCCGGAGCAGGAGGAGCAGTAGTAGCGGAGGATGGAGATCGACGAGGCGGTGCGCGGGTGCAGCGACCGCCGCCTGCGCACCAAGTACGGCAACGCCGTCTACGTCGTCCAGCGCGCCTTCGCGCTCTACCCGTAAGCTTCCCCTTCTTCACATCCTGAGACGGGGGCGCGCGGATTGGATTGGGTTAGTGGCGCCGGCGGAGGTGTTCTGGTTCCGCGATGATCCAGTGCGGAGGGAGCTCGAGATTCAGGGTGCGGGGGGCGCTCGCCGTGCGTGCGATCGGGTCCGGCTCTGGGTGCCGCGCGCCGGTGTTGAGCTTGCGCCTACTCCGTGGTTTGGATTAGTATGCCGGTTGATCCGGCGGAGGGATAGGCGTGGGTTCAGATTTGGGGAGGGAGGCGGTGGGGAATGGTCGGCCACCGGCGGGAACATCGAGTTGACGCGTGCTCATGGAGTAGATCTCAAACTGACTGGAGCTGCAGCCGTTGGGTTCCAACGCGCAGCCTGTCTCTGTCGTCACTGTTTGTCTGCTTATGCTCCCCTGCAGCAACGACACACCAGTACTTATATATCGGGGTGGAGGTTGCTTAATCGATTGCACAATTGTTGTCTGCCTGCTTGCTCACCAGACATCTACTGAGGACTGGGGTGCTAGCAGGTAATCACAAACAATTGGCTTTTGGCTTCGGTCATAAACTTCTAGATCACTAGTTCAGGTGGGTGGGTTCCAGTCGGCGTCCTGAATCAGCAGAATGTAGGTACATTGCTTTTGTCGCAGTTCAATCAGGTTGTTCTGACTGTTCTTAGGCCACTTCCGATGATCAAACTGTTTAGAAAATTTTTTAGAGGGCATTATGCTCTTAACAGTTTTGTATGTAGTTACCACATAGGTTGATAATAAGAGGAACAGTAATAAGCTCCGTATGCACCCTTATAGGAGGTATAAAACCCATGATGCAGGTCTATGATTAGATCTTAACCTGAAGCTGTTATTCTTGTGTACTGTGCTCTTAAAATATTGCATCTAACTGGATCTGCGCTATCTATGGGTAATCAATTCTGTGTTTCGTTCTGTTCTGCAATGCAAACGGGGTACAAGTTAGATGTGCTCGAAATGTTTCCATAATTTTTCAAACTATACTTTTACTCCTTTTGTCCCCCTCAAAGAGGATTCATGTGGCTGATTGAATGCCAAGACCAGAGGATATTCCTATCATTGGTGTCTAACCTCATTTGTTTCACTTTACAGGTTTGAGGAAGTTGCCTTCAGCTTTAATGGTGGGAAGGATTCAACTGTAAATATCTTTATGTTCTCTTTTTCTCATCATGTTATAGTATGATCAGTGTCGATTAGTATATCTGTAAGTTTGACACGATGCCCATGTTATGTATTGATAGGTGCTCCTGCATTTGATTCGAGCTGGTTACTACCTTTACAAGAAGGACTCTGGCGATGCAGCCCAAATGGATGCAGTTAAAAACTGTCCACTGCGTACCATCTATTTCGAAAGCCCTTGTGCTTTCCCTGAAATCAACTCATTCACTTATGAGACTGTCTCAACGTAAGAGCTGGCTAAGATGTGTCTAATTTTACCCTTAGTCTATCTGCTATTTGAGAAGCCTAATTGAATTTTATCCATTCTATTCTGTCTCCACGCTCTACAGTTACGGATTACCTCTGGAAACCATCCATTCAGATTTCAAGTCTGGTCTAGAAGGCCTTCTGAAGGAGAAGCCCACCAAAGCAATTTTCATTGGCACAAGAATTGGTGATCCAAATGCGGTGATTTTCTTTTGCCATTGCTCATTTGTTGTTAACAACCCCTTGCACCTATTGTACGCAATGATTATGCCCATGGCGTTCTCAGTTCCTTACAGCTTTGGTATCTCACCGACCTTTGAGTAAACACAATTTTGAAATGATAGGTTGGTCAAGAACAGTTCTCTCCTAGTTCACCTGGCTGGCCTCCTTTTATGAGGGTGAATCCGATCTTGGATTGGTCATACAGGTTTTTCTCCTGATCATGTAACCAATCAAGCCTTGCCTTTTCTAGTATGCTTGTTCAGGTGCTAAGGAGCATTATTTTCTGTGGCAGGGATGTTTGGTCTTTTCTATTAACATGTAAGGTCAAATACTGCAGCCTTTATGATCAAGGGTAGGTTCTTATTTTATGTTCGAGACTTCCTGTTTCTAGTTGCCTGTTTGCATACCTTGTATAGCTAAAATGTTCCCTAAAAAGCACCCCCCCCCCAAGCGCGCACGCGCCTCTTTGTTTGGATGAGCACTTTTGTTACCTCATACACTTGTTTTCATCTCATTTTGTGAATCCACTGCAGAAGTATTCTGGTCTTTGATATTAACTTTGCAATATAACTTACATCTTTCGTCTATACTGTTTCAGATATACTTCCATTGGGAGCATACATGATACTGTTCCAAATGCACTTCTTAGTGATTCATCAACTGAGAAAAGTTTTAGACCAGCATACATGCTAACAGATGGAAGGCTTGAAAGAGCTGGTAGAACAAAAAAGACTAATCCTAAAGTAGAAATGAATTCTGTTGCAAGCAATGGCATGAACAATACTGAGGGAGGACAAATGATCTCACGTGCGGCATCAATCATTGTAGTCGGTGATGAAATTTTGTGAGTGATGCCTTCTAGTTATCACATTTGATGTAATTCTGTTATGCTTCTGGTTCTTACGCTTCGAGTAGTTCATGATAGTAATGGAACCCATGATCTTTTTCTTTACTTGAAATTTGTGCCCTAATCCTGCAAATTCTTTCATCTTTGGTTTTGCTTTTTGAATGGATGATTGAATTATATGGATTGATAATCTGGACACTTTAGAGAGATAAGAGAAGTGTAGACAGGCATTCCGAAGTAGAGATATACATTGTGTTAGTCGATTTATTTAATAATGCTAGACAACTTAATGTTGCTACACTATTTCATATTTTTTCATGTTTCCTGAAAATCCATTTAAAAAAATATATTTGATGGATAACCAAACCTCAATGTTTTTGTGTAAATTTTATCCTTATTAACCTTTATTTTTAACATATAGTCCATACCTATCCATTTTGATTCTTCAGGTTTGGTACAACTGAGGATAACTTAGGAGCAACTTTGTGCAAGAAGCTTCATGCAATTGGCTGGCGGGTTTCTCATGTAGCAGTTGTTCGCAATGAGGTAAATATAGTTCACTTATTGAAATACTCCCTCCGGTCCCTTTTAGAAGGCGCACCAACAAATTTGTCAAGTCCGTTATAGAAGGCATTCCTTAGAATATCAGGCCGCATTAACAAAGTTAACCAAAAAACGAGACGCAAGCAGTAATTAAATGCATACAGAGAGTTGTACCGTTGCATGCATGCCGTGTGTGCACGAGTAGTAGGATTATAAAATTGTTTTTTGCATGCATGTCTATTCAGCACATGCATTTTTGAGGTTCAGTTCAACAACCGCATGCATGGCCACATGCAGAACTCGGCCAGCGCTTTGTATTCTAACTTTTATTTGTATGCCTTCTAAAAGGGACCGGAGGGAGTAATACTATGACCCTAGACCCCTTTGGAACACGGAAAATTTCCATGTTTCCTGTGTTTTCCCCTGAAAATGAACTGATTCGCCAACGCACTCACAATGCAGTGGTGGATCCTCCTGTAGCGGAGGCCACCCGCCTGGGTTCGATTCCCAGTCTTGGGATCAGCCAGGTGTGGCACTGGGGTTTTCCCTTGAGGGAACTGAGCTGCGTGTGTGGGTAATGTGTGTGCATGTGTGCTCGGTAGATGCGTTCTGAGATATCTTGGGCAGTCTCACCTGTATTTGAGCGTGCGGTTGTATAGATGTCCAATACGAGTGTTATATGATATGCTGGTGCTCCTGGCGGTGTTAAAAAAAACTGATTCTTTTGGGAAATTCCTAGACAATTCCTGTGAAATTCCTACCCTCCAAAGGAGGCCTAAATCCGTGTCCCAGCTCTCATTGCTTTAATATATTGCTACATTTTTGGTCTAAAATATTCTAATTAGCTGCCACTGTCATGTCATTCTTTCTCAAATACTACTGGCATGTAATCTAACAGAATGTATCTGTGTGGCCTTGCAGATTGATTCTGTTGCCGAAGAAGTTGAACGTTGTAAATCTACTGATGACATGGTTAGTGCCTATAGGCTATTAAATGTATAAAATTTTCAAGCTAGTTGTGTAATGAAATTCATGTTGTATTTAAGGTGTTTATTTTTGGTGGACTCGGGCCGCTACATTCAGACGTTTCTTTGGCTGGTGTCGCAAAAGCATTTGGAGTTCGTCTGGTGCGTCCAATAACATTTTCTTGCTGCAAAAATCGATTTTTGTAGTATTTCTTCATTTATGACCTTTTCTATATAAATTCTCGCTATTATAATATCGTGTGGTGTATTTTCTGCATTTTTTATTCTACAATGAAGAAAAGCTTGTGCATTGACCTATAGGGCTGCACTATTGGCACAAAAAAAACCATGTTGTGGCTGCATTATGAAATGTAGGATCCTCTCAATTGCATAACTATGAATATTTGTTGTATATCAAATGGTTGTTTCATTATTTAAATTTAAATTGACAAAATGTCATTTCCTAGTATCAACTTATCTTTGCTTTGCATTAGCATAGGCTCCTGATGAAGAGTTTGAGGATTATCTTAGCCAACTCATGGGAAACAATTACACTGGTGATCGAAATGAGGTAATCTGGACTTCAAGTATTAAACTTCTTGAATGTACATTGGCTTGTGATTGCATGTGCTTATTCTAGCAAAGTGCACTTGTTTTATGAGTTAATTTTTTTCTATTTCTTTCCAGATGGCACAGTTGCCAGAAGGTATTACTGAATTGCTGCATCACAAAACGCTACCATTACCATTGGTATGTTCTGTAGTTTGGTGCATTTACGTCTGTTCTGACTTCTGAATTCTGAAGCTACACTTTCTTTTTTGGGTTTCCTAAGGGTATCAGTAGTGTATACGACCGACCTCGGCCTTAGCATGGGTCCCATTAATTTCAAAAGTCACGCTCGTTATGTATAAGGCTGGATTGGCCTTTAGCTGGGTCCTACATCTAAAATAAATAAAAAACTCATCTTACCTTCTCACGTACTCACTGTCCATCGCCGCTGCTGCCCCTGAGGCCTGAGGCAACGGCAATGATTTTTTTAATCCTTAGTGCCGGGTCGTTAGCTTGAGGTCCGGTCTTACGTTTTCTTAACTAAGGTCGATGGCTACTACGTATATGGTTGACCCTAAAACTGGCATGTTGGTCTTAAGGTCGATGAATTCTGAACACTCCTGATGCCCTAAGGACCTAGTAGGTTCTATGATATAATTCTGACGCAATAGTGGTCAAGTTCCTATAATCTTTTTAACATAAAAATGGTACCTATTCTTATCTTGGAAGCTTATGTGGGGCATGTGAGAATGTAAAGTCTGGCATTGAACCAGCAGCTGATAAGAAAATGCATACAGATATTTTTAAAGTTTTCTTGCCATGTTTATTTTTAAAGATTGTAGTCAGTTTCATATGTATTGCCTTATAGATATTTTTTTCCTTATGCAGATCAAATGCAGAAATGTCATTGCTCTTGCTGCAACCAATATGGTTGAACTAGACACCGAGTGGGATTGTCTTCTACATACTCAGGAGAGTGGTTTAATGCCAGCAAAACCTTTTGTGTCAAAGCATCTCAGCACTACACTTTCAGATGTATGTCTCCCTGCCATAATGAATTTGTCATTTGTCTCAAAGCCTATCCTTTTACCAAATTTTCTTCGGAACGATTGCTTCAGATTGAGCAATTGAACCTATTTAGTCCATACTAGCCATTAAATTAATTTTCTTTTTAAACTTTGAAGTAGAAAAACCCATATGTCCTCAATAGTCATGATTTTGTTTGATCATTATGTTTATGACTGAACCTATTCGTTCTGCCAAACTATACTCCTTTAAACTTTTTCGGAATGAGTATACCTATGATTCCAGATGGTACCTTGGGGTTTATAACAGAATACTGTCTAATTGGATAAATATCAAGAGTCATGATTCATGAATTACATTGTTCTTCAATGTATATTCTCGTATTTTTCCCAAATATTGTCCTTCGAGGCTTCACTTCTAGAGGTATATTATTAATCCATTAGTGGTCTACTGTGAACTTTCTGCTGCATGCTTCTTCAGGTTCAAATTGCTCCGGTCCTTGCAAAACTGTGCTTAGAGTTTTCTGATGTTTACATAGGTATGATGCCTGAGGGGACCTTGGATCCCCTTATTTTTGTGTAGCTTATGTGCCCTTGTGACCCACCTGATTACACTTGGTGATATATTCGTGCAGGGTGTCATCGGATATCAAGAGTTGGGCCTTTGGTTGTGAATCTTACCGGAAAGGTAGATGATGAATTCTCTGGACAGTTCAGATGACTACTTTAATCCCACAAATGATCATAAATACTATTCCCTCTGTATTTTCTATGCGATGTTAGAACAGAAAACTAAAGGAAAAGTTATACTACTTAATTAGCTTGTCTTAAACTCACATATTAAAATACAGAGGGAGTAGTATATTTGCAAGTTGCATTTGTTCACTACTACTCATTAAGCAGGATTTCAGCTAATGCACTATTTGAGCGCTCTACACAGTTACACTTGTTTTCTTGAAAGCAAAACTATGTGACCTAATGAAAATATAGGCATGACCGATAACACGGAAGTATATTTATCTCTCTCATAGCTCAAATAGGAAAAGTAGCTGTTCTATTATCATTTTTTAGTCCATGCAAACACTATTTTTCTTACATAATTATGTTTATTGTAATTTCAGGATAACCAGAGGGTACATGAGGCTGCCGAAAAGCTGACAAGCAGCTTTGAAGGACAATTTTCCCAAGTTGACAGTTACAAATGAGCTGTCAGAGTACGCACCTCCCTATTTTTGACAAATTCTTTCCGCCTGAAGCTCTGAGATTGTGCAGGACTGATGATGGTGCTCAACTGCTCTAAACCGACGACCAAAATAAACCACCGAGCTCGTACTACTATGAAGCTACAAATATTATTTAGGGAACATAGGAATTTTGAACTAGGAATTGGTAACTGGCTGGGTTCTAGCATATTGTAGCTTTGCGCAGCTAAATATTTTGACTGGGTTAAGAGCCCATAATTATACATTCCAGATCATTATACTATAATTTATAGCATAACTTTATTGCTCGATCATGATGTCTTCAGTTGTTTGACCTTTTGCTACTTGTGGCAGTGCTTACTGATGCAAACATTGATGCTGAAATTTTGTGTTGTTTTATTTCCTGGGAGTGTAATTGTGTAAGATGTTGCGATACGTGGTGCAAATAGATGTCCGAGGGGTCCATCTCCTTCCCCCTAGATTAATTAGCCAGCAGAGTCAGCAGTATTGCTCCGATCACTTTGCGGTAAATCGAACATTTAACTTGAGCGGGCTACTTCGAATGTTCTAAGGAATGTACTTAGTAGTCTTAAGTTAAACGTCTCTAAATTTGACTTGACTATACAATTTTTTTTTCAACAAAACATAAACAATTGTATTACTATCTACAATAACAAATACATGTACTACCAAAAAAATATTCAGGGGCACTTGGGGCGCTACTTAATTAAGAATCACCTCCATTCAAAAATATAAGTGATGTTTTCTTTTAAAAAGCCAAACTTTACATATGTTGAGAAAAGATAGTCAAACTAGCTATGAGTACATTTATAAAAGATAGTCAAACTAGCTATGAGTACATTTATAGTGTATAAAAATTTATAATCAGAATATTCTCAAAAAAATTTATAATCAGTTTCATATTTAAAATGCTTCTACGTTAGATTTATAACACCAAATGATACATTTTGGGAAAATAAGGTTCGAAATTATGTCCTGTATTCTCCTTTCAAAAGAAGGACCCTATATTCGACTGCTATTATTCTACCACTTCCCGTTCTAAATTATACGTCCTCCGTCTTAAAATAAGTGCACATCTCAATTATTGATTAGTCAAACATTTCTATGTTTAACCAAATATATACAAAAAATATTAATACTTATGATATGTAATAAATATCATTAGATTGATTGCGGAATATACTTTACCACTAAACTTATTTGATGATATAAATATTGATATTATTTTCTATATACTTAGTCAAACTTAAAAGGAGTTTGACTCCTCGATAAGCGAGAGATGCACTTATTTTTGGACAGAGTAGGTCGTTTTGCCTTTTCTATAGTTTTTGCTATGCACGTAAATATACAATATGTCTAAATACATAATGAAAAATATGTATCTAAAAAACCAAAACAAATTATAAATTAAAACAGATGAAATATATACAAAGTAGCACCTATCAATTAGAGAATAAACGCAAGGTCCCAAATGAAAAAACGCAACCAAACCAACGTCACAAAAATAAGAGGATTTTTTAGAGTAAATTTCACTGGCGGTCCCCGAACTTGTCCCGCGTTCTCAAATAGGTCCCGGTACTCTAAAAATGCATAATCGCAGCAGTAAACTTGGTTTAGTGTATCAATCAGGTCCAAAGTGGACTCAGGGGAGTAAGAATGCCGATGTGGCATGTCCAGCTGGACTAGGCGGCACTGTAGATGCCATTTCCGTTTTGCTGCTCTCGGGGAAATATGCGGAAACCCCCTGTGAAGCTCGCCCCCCTCATTCTATCCAAGCCCACCCATTCACTCATTTCTGTCTCGCAACGACGACGACCAGAGGGGCGACAACGGGGCACGGACTACGAAGCGGCCTTCACCGGTGCAGCTGTAGTGGTGGCGGGCGACTCGACTCGGCCCGCCCCACTCCCCAATGGCTCCACAATGCCAAAAGGAAGGGGAGCCCCCTCCCGAGTACAGTGAGTTTCTCCTCTCTCTCCATTCCATTAGGGTTAGGTTGGCCGGAGTAAGATTGAGATCAATTGGTGGAAGATTGAAGCTCTACTGTTGGTCTAGTAGGTGTTCGACTGTAATTTTTGGGATGCTAGGGTTTGATTATGGTGATTTTGCATACCGTAGGTGTAGATGGTACTCATATTTCAGTAGAAATTCATCATGGTGGATTTTTCTGTGGAGTTGGAGTCAACCGTGCCTATGTCGATGAGAAAGTAGACTGGTTCGACCATATGGATGCAGATTTATGGTGCTACTATTGGGTTTAGGATTTTGTTACAAAACTTGGCTATGGGGTTTCTCCTCCCAACCTGGTTGTGTACTGGTTGTTGCCTGGCAAGGGCATTCATGATGGTCTAAGGATTATATCAAGTGATGCGGAGACAGAGATAATGAGGGAATTTGCTCACAAGATGGTGAATTTTATCCTATACATTGATCATCGCCACCAAGGTCAGCCCCCTGAGGACATAGTTATCAACCTAGTTGGTGTATTGCCCAAGGTCGTAGGCCCAATGAAAGTGCAGTATGTGGACAAGATCCCTGGTGAGAGGCTCCCATATATGTACAAGAACTTGCCAAAGGCAGATGAAGTATGTGAAGCTGATTTAGATGACGGTGGCTCTGATGCAAAATTCAATTGGGGCAGTGGAACTGATGACAGTGAAGAAGATCCAGACCTTGTGGACACTAACAATGAGGTAGAAGATGGTGATGATGATCTGTTCATGGACAATGTGGATCAGCAAGCTGGTAGCACAGCGAGGAAGAGCAAGAAGGTAGCAGGAAGCAGGCTATAGAAGTCCATGGTAGTGGTGAATGATGCAAATGAGGATGAAGCTGATACTAGTGAAGAAGAAGAGTTGGAACAGCCTGATGATAGTGATGCCGAAGGTGGGGTCAGATTGAAGTTTAAGAGCTTTATGCCTGAAGATCTCAACAATCCAACATTCAAGGCTGGTATGTCTTTTCCTTCGATTGAGATGGTGAGGAACGTTGTGACAGAATACAGCTTCAGGCATAGGGTGGATCTGAAAATGCCAAGGAATGACAAGAAAAGGATTAGTGCTCATTGTACAGAAGGATGCCCATGGTATCTCTATGCTTCATATGACAGCAGAGCAAAGACTATTCTGGTGAAGAGATATGTTGCACAACATAATTGTAGGAGAGAGTGGGCTCTGAAAAGATGCAATGCAATTTGGCTTGCTTAGAAGTACTTGGACAGTTTCAGAGCTGACCCAAATATGACTTTAATGAATTTTGGTAGAGCTGTGCAGAAGGATTGGAACTTAACACCCACTAGGAGCAAGCTTTGCAGAGCAAGAAGCCTAGCACTGCAACAAATATATGGTGATGAAGTGGAGCAGTACAATCATCTCTGGGACTATGGACAGGAGATAAGGAGATCAAATCCAGGAAGCACCTTTTACCTTGGTTTAGCTAATGGACATTTCAGTCATCTCTATGTTTGTCTAGATGCTTGCAAGAGAGGGTTCCTAAGTGGGTGTAGACCTGTGATATGCTTGGATGGATGCCACATAAAAACCAAGTATGGTGGATAGTTACTAACTACTGTAGATGTGGACCCAAATGACTGTATATTTCCAATATCTTTTGCAGTTGTGGAAGTGGAGTCCAAGTTAACTTGGAAATGGTTTTTACAAACTTTGAAAGAAGACCTCAATATCCAGAACACATTTTCTTGGACTGTAATGACTGACAAGCAAAAGGGCTTGATACCTGTTGTACAAGAAGTGTTCCCTGACTCAGAACACAGATTTTGTGTTAGGCACTTTTACCACGACTGTGACTAAGTTTAACACCAACATGGAGAAGATGAAGACCCTTGACTCCAAAGCTCATGCATGGCTAGAGCTGATGGCACCCAATACTTGGGTTAGAGCATACTTCAGTTGTTTCCCAAAATGTGACATCCTACTGAATAATAGTTGTGAAGTATTCAACAAGTACATTCTTGAAGCAAGAGAACTACCTATATTGAGCATGATTCAGAAAATCAAGGCACAACTGATGACAAGGTTTTACAACAAGCAGAAGGAGTTGAGTGAGAAATGGATAGGTCCTGTGTGTCCCAAAATCAGGAATAAGCTATTGAAGAATTTAGAGTTCTCCAATATGTGCTTTGTTCTTCTAGCTGGCAAGGGGATTTTCCAAGTCCAATCTTGTGGGAATGATTACATAGTCAACATATTGACTAAGTCCTGTGACTGCAGGAAATGGGACTTGACTGGAATCCCTTGCAATCATGCCATTGCCTGTCTTAGGCATGAAAGATTTCCTGCTGAAGAAATGTTGCCATCATGCTATTCAATTAAGACATATGGCAAAGTGTATGGCTTCAATATTATGCCTTGCAAAGACCAGTCCCTACGGGAAAAGACCAATGGTCCTCAGATTAGCCACCTGTTGTAAGGTCGAGATGGCGACTAGATGGGGGTGAATAGTCGTTACTAAAACTTAATCGTGCCGACTAACCAAAACAAGTGCGGAATTAAATCTATCGGTCTAGCCAAGACTACACCCCTCTATCTATGTTCTCTAGCACCTTACAAAGATCCTAGTTAAGCAATTAAGGTGCCGGGCTAGCTAGAGCTCTCCTAACCAATTCTAGAAGCAAGGTCACACAAACCTATGCCACTAGTACTTTAAGCAACGAGAGAGCTCCTACACATGCTAGTAAGCAAAAGCACAAATGTCATAAGCTCACTAGCAATGCTCAATAACAAGGCAACCAATGCTAAATTAGATAGCGCAAATACTTAGCTACACAAACTAAGCAATATGACTAACAAGGTTACACAAACTAAATTAGCCACGCAAGGGAGCTACTTCTATGCTACACAAGCAAGAAGGTAATTAGTGAGCTACACAAACTAACTAATTTCAAGAGCAACTACACAAGCACAATGTATATGAAAGTAATTACAAGCTTGTGTAAGGGGATTACAAACCAACGGGAAGAACAAAGTTGATACGGTGATTTTTCTCCCGAGGTTCACGTGCTTGCCAACACGCTAGTCCCCGTTGTGTCACCGCTCACTTGGTGGTTCGGCGGCTAATTGGCATCACCCTCCAAGCCCGCATGTCGGGCACCACAAGAACCTACCCCGAAAGTGAGGGTAGCTCAATGACACGCTCTACTAGAGTTGTTCTTCGTGGCTTCCGCGGGGCGAACATAATACCCCTCACAAAGCTCTTCTCCAGAGCATCGCACAAGCTCCTTGCAGGCTTCGACGGAGACCACCACCAAGCCGTCTAAGAGGTGGCAACCTCCAAGAGTAACAAGCACCATCGGCTTGCAACTCGATCACCTAGTGCCACTCGATGCAATCGCACTAGAATCGCTCTCACACACAATCGGATGATCACTATCAAGCATATGTGAGATGGAGGGCTCCTAAGCACTCTTAAGCATGGACACAAAGTCCCCCAAGGTACTCAGCTACAGCCATGGCCGAGACACCCTTCTATTTATAGCCCCCCCATGAAAATAGAGCCGTTGTATCCCTTTACTGGGCACAGCTCGGGGTGACCGGACGCTCCGGTCAAATCGACCAGATGCACCCTGCCAGCGTCCGGTCAACGGATGGCTACCATGTCATCCCTGGCTTCAAATACTAAGCGTCGATCTCAACGGTTAAGTTTCGACCGGACGTAGCACAGTGTATGACCGAACACAGAACCCTAGCGTTTGGTCGCTTTCAGTAAGGTTCCACTCACGACAGGACGCGTCAGTTTGAGCGTGACCGGACGTAGGACTCCAGCATCCGGTCACTTCCAGTAAGCTCCTAGAGCTGCTCAACCGCGACCGGACATGTCCGATCGGTCACGATCGGACGTAGCATCAGCGTCTGGTCCTTTCTCCTCTTCTGTGTGCCGCCACATCAGCGGAATCAGACGCACCCACCCAGCGTCCGATCATGAAGTGACCCAGCGTCCGGTCAAAGACCGATGCCTGCGCCTTCACTGCTGCCACTGACCGAATGCAGGACCCCAGCGTCCGGTCACTGCGTGACCAGCGTCCGATGCATTCTGTTAAACCCTGTCTTCTCTGTATAGGGCGCCGGTGGCACCGTCGGACTGCCCGTACTCTATGGGCGGACACTTTGCCGGTGAAGTTTCGAACCCTTGCTCCCAAGTGCTAAACACAATGTGTATCACCTTTGTGCATGTGTGTTAGCATATTTTCACAAACATTTTCAAGGGATTAGCCACTTAACTTGCCACGCCACTCGATCCTAGCGATGATGCAAAGTTAGACCACTCGAGTGACACTAGATGACCGATATGCAAACAAGTTTACCCCTCTTGATAGTACGGCCATCTATCCTAAGTTCGGTCATAGACTTCTCTACACACCTATGACCGGTGAAATGAAATGTCATAGGTTATACCTTTGCCTTGCGCATTCCATTCCTTCTCCTCTAATGTTGATGCAACACATGCACCAACTAATCACCAAATGATATGATCCACTTCATATCATCACGTGACCGTATTGGTTCATCGATCTTGACTTTACTTGCTTTTCACCGTTGCCTTCGTTCATCGGCGCCAAGTCTTGCTTAAGCTTCACCGTCACACGGTCCATCGCTCTAAAGCCTCTGACTTGCCCTTCACGCTTGCAATGGGTCCATCAAGCTAAGTCTTGTCTTGATCTTCTCCACCTTGATCACATGACTCAATGTCATGTCTCATGTGCAATGAGCTCCTTCATCATCACATATGTGAGCTTTGCAACATCCCTGCGTTATTTTCACCTTCATGGCATATGTTGCTCACACACATGTACCTGTGGACTAATCACCTGTGTATCTCACATAAACACAATTAGTCCATCTAGGTTGTCACTCAATTACCAAAACCACACAAGGACCTTTCACCTGTTTATGAAAAGAAAGTTGGCAGGCCACCCAAGTCTAGGAGGAAGCAACCTCAGGAAGTCCAAGGCAAATATGGCCCCCAACTGAGCAGACATGGAACCATAATCGCCTGCAGTTGGTGCAAGGATGAGAATCACAATAGGATAGGTTGTCCATTTAGGAAGCTCGGTTTGAGACCAGGTGTAAGGACTGTTCTAGCTACACCAGTTGAAGTCACTATTGATGATAGTCCAGTGCAGGAACCTGTGATTACCCATGTACAAACCTCTCTTGAGTGCAACAAGCAATCCTCTCTTCTATTGGATTTCACTAATTCAGAGTCATTTCCTTGTTATTTTCATGCTAGGAACATGGTGCACCACAAGGATTGCAGGATGAAGATTTTGGGGACCCAATGTGGTCACAAATGCTTGATGAGGTGACTCCTGCTCACCTCTATTAAATACCAGCAAAATATTCATTTATATGTGTTTAAGTATTAATCATGGTAACACCTACATGTAGACATCAATTGATGCTACTACTGGTGACAGTAGTCAAGGACCCTTACCTGACTGCTCCTTCATTGCAACTAACCAACCTATTCCAAGGCCTGCTCCTCTGACAACCACAACTAAAAGGGTCAAGGACATTGCCAAAGCAAACGAGCAGGAAAAAACACCAAGGAACAAGCAGTGAAGAAGACCAAAGCATCTAGGATGACCACCAAGGCAGCACAGTCTCAGAAACCTGCTGAGTGATCTCTTTTCTGAATGATAGAAGGAAACTTTTGGATGTACATATGCCTGGCCTCTTTTGTGAATGATAGAAAGGTAACTTTTGTGATGTAATTTGCACCCAAAACAATATGGATGCAAACATCATTTTACATAGTATTTACATAGTGCTTTGAGCTGTAGGGACAACTAGGAATTAGCTCAGCACCTCAACTGTCATAGAATCGACCAATTTATAAGAGTACAAGTACAATAGCAGCCCGCAAGCGATCGCACTGTCATACTTGAACCCATATAAACCCGGTAGTCCGTTGAGTACCACGACGGGTCTCGATAAACGATTTACAACAACCAAGATCGTACATGATTCAACATACATGCCACATATTACATAAAGTTCGCAGATACATTTCTCCATCAGAGTACGAATAAAAGTTATTACAAACTGAGTTTGATAGATAAAAGCGGAAGCAAATTAAGTTTGAAAGTAACGTTTCCAACATAGTTTAGTACAGTGCCAAGATATGATCACGATCCACAAAAGCATGTAGAAGGATTAATAAGAAGTCTGTCCAAGGCTTACTCCTCATCCACAGCGGGATAGAAGCAACTCTTGCAATAACCATGATATACAGTGTCATCTGCAACATGGGAAAATAAACCCTGAGTACGAGAAGGTACTCAGCTAGACTTACCCGTCATGAACCAGAAATAAAATGACTCTCAAGGATTATGCAAGGCTGTATAAGTGGACGGAATTTGACAACATTTTGCATAAAAGCAATTGACTTACTGTACAGTTACAATTTCTTTATCAAGTTAATTATAACTATCCATTTCTAGATTAGCAACTATCATGTGCCAAACATGTGGTATATCAATTGAGAAGCATACAATAGTAACCATAGCAGGTATTGGAATTCCATTTTCGTCCGAACCATCATGTTCCATAATATAGTTACTACGATGTTGGAGCTAGTCAAGTTTCTCACTATCCGGGAGAGACGGCGATTCGAATCGATTTCAACCAGCTGGGAATTTATTCCTAACACAAACCCAGGTCTACCAGCCACGATAGCCTTAGGTCACCTTTGGTACAACTCAGGTACACATTTCGCGGGTCCGTACCGCGCCGCATAATCTGGAACACCAGATGCCAGGATGCTCAGGCCCAGCCTGCCCTTGGGCTCAGTCTGATCGTTCCCCGGAAGGAGCGCACAACAGAACGGGTCCCGGCCTGAATTGAATTACTCGGCTTCGCGGTCGGAACGAGTTATCCGGCCAGCTAAGTGAGAGGCATGCGTTCAATCTTGTCAGAAGTTCCAACAACGGTACGGTCCTTAATTGACACAGACGGGGATAGATCCACACCCAAGACCTCCATGTCTTGTTGCTTCTCTATCGACATCCCGCCCGGTCTCCATTTACATTAACCATGGTTCTTTTCCACGATAGCAATTATAACCAACCGTGCTCTGGTATCCACCTATATCTCGCAGGTGACAGGAAATCACCCGACTTCTATCGGTCTAAGCATGGCTAAGCATATATTCGATCCTGGACCTATACCGGTTAAAGGTGTAATAGCTGGACAATGAATGTATATGCATCAAGTGGTTCCATTCAACTCTTATAACCTAATGCATCAATCATAAGTACTTAAGTAATCATTTGTAAAATACTGGGAGACTTAGAATACTCCGGGGCTTGCCTCGTAGGAAGGAAGTAGGGCGGTGATCAGGACACTCCGGAAGCTCTTCAGGATTCTGCTCCACGCCTTCGGGAGCTGCGGCTTGCGGATTCTCCTGCTGGTCCCCTTCCTCTGCTTCTTCGAATTCCAGCAACGTTATCTCTTCCTCCGATCCTAGATGCATGAATATGGTATAAGTATTACGAATGCATATATATTAACAGGTGCATCATGTTTATTGAGTAGGTGCATATCTCTTCTCGATTATTTAATTATCTACTTCCACAATGCATCGACTATATCACAAAACAGTAGCTACTTGTTTCACTCATAACTGGAGTTCTATTAATCCAAATCCAGTGATCCTAGACTTTCTGGAAAGGTTATCAAATTATCTACAACTTTGTTATTAACCATTTTTACAGCAAACATCATCTCTATCATGCAACTTAGCAAACTCCAGAATCTATCCTGAAACTATTCCAATTCGCATTATAAAGTAACAATACTTCTACTTCATATAAGTATTCAAATCTTTACGACCAAAAGTCTACCAGCAGTTTAAGCATACCAAATACATCTAAGAAAACATAATGGTGAAGCCCAAACTATTTATTTAAATGCCTTTATTATTTTATTTGAACCCCTAGGTTAAATAATAAACCTATACCAAATATGCATCATAAATTCTCAGAAAATTACAGTAGCTTACTAGTGCTACCAATAGACTATTGTAAAAATTTCATGCCATTTTGCCAAGTAAAACATCCTATACAAAAATGACAAGGCAGCAAGGCTTGAAATAGCATAAATAGAAAACCTTAGTGAAAAGTGTCAAGCAACAGATTTCCTATTTTTTTTAGCATCCTTATGGTACTAGGATAACCTCCAATAAATTTCATGAATATTGGATTCCTAAATAATTTATAAAAATTTACACAAGGATCTCCTAATTATAAAAGAAAAATCTATAACTACAAATCTACACATGCACTCATCTTCAAATTTTTACCAGATCTCCTATATGCTAATACTAGCTTACCACAAAAATTTCATAATTTTTGGAGCACAGGAACTCTAGATATAAAATAAACAAATTTGCATGCATTCAAAAACACATTTCAAATCCCTATTTAAATCTCCAAAAATTTCTACTGTAAATGTCAAGAACACATTTTTCCTAAATACTACACTTCCTAAGGAACACTAACAAATTTATTTCACAATTTTTTGAAGCTACCAAACTGAAGATACAAAAATTACAAAACATATGAAATCTGTATTCAAAATGAACTGGCTTTAATACATGTAGTCGCTGACAAGAGGGACCCACTGGTCAGTTGACCCCACCGGTCAGCGAGACAAAACAGAGCCGGCGGCGCTACTCTACGGTCGTGGCTAGAACTCGACGGCGACGAGTTCACCGGCGGTGACATCTTCACCAAACGTTCTACTTGACGAGGCGCATCGTTTGCACTACTTGCCCGACCCTAACATCGACTCTAGTGACGACGGCGGCGGCCATGGCGGATCGGTGACGCTGGACGACGGCGCTACGCCGCCGGTGATGACCTCGGTGGCTCGACCTAAAGCTTGGACGAGCACCAGTGTCCTACGGCGAACCTATCGCGCAAGGTTTCACGGTCTACGGTGGAGGGAGGTGCCCCAGCCACGGTGACAGGCGCGGCGGGGATGCTCCGGCGAGCTAGCGCACAGCGCCATTGCTTACCAGGTGTGGTCATCTAGCGCGGGTGGAGGCAGTGGGTCGTTGGGGAGCTAGTGGTGCTGCTGCGGTGACGATTGGGCGGCTCGTCATGAGCCTGCGCACGGCTATGGCGATGGCGGTGCTGCGGGAGCTCGGCGGCTCTGCTGTGGCGAAGAAGGAGGCCGGGAAAAACGAAATGAGGGCGCTGGGCGTTGCGAGCGAACGTTGGAGTGTTGAAGCCGCGCTTCGAGCGCGTCGTGGCTTCTTGGCGGTCGAGAACGCGGCGACAGCGCCACCGCGACCTCCACGCAACGCTCGGTTCCTGCCGGTGTCGGCCACTGAACATTTGATTCAGTCGATTCAGACAAGGAATGCCGAGCCTGACGACGTGTTTTGACGCTCATCTAACTGCTAATCCATAGCTCTATTGCGTAAACCATCTAAATGGAACTTGTAGACCGATGTACCATCTACAACTTTCGTTCAAGAATCTAGTTCTAATTCGCAACCGAGATGGAGTAAAATCATGCTTAAGGTCAGCTTGTTAGGCTGTCAGTGATCCAGGACTTAGAAAAATTCATTAAGTGTTCAAAGCTGATTTTGCTGGTTTTTGTGGGACCATAACCCACAGGTCCCAGGATTTCTGTAACGTCCCACCTCTTCGAGGTTGGGCCCGCTTACATCTGGCAGCTTAACTAGGATATAGACTGCCCTCACAGACCAACACTTGTCTTTTCTGCGTACTTTGTCCTCACTCGTGCGCACCCGGGAAGAACTTCCCGGTCAGTCACCCATCGCTCCAGGCCAAGCACGCTTAACCTTGGAGTTTTTAAGAGATGGGCTTCCAGAAAAGAAGTTGCAACTTGTTGGTACGAGTATCCTATTAATCCTATTAAGCCCTGAGCCAGGGTGTTATATCCTCACCCCCTTAAGAGATCGACGTTCTCGTCGATCAATCCCAAGCCAGGAACGTCCCCTCTTAGCCACGTCCGTGTGTCTAGTGCCAGCGCATGTGCCATGCTGTGTGACCACACCGGATCCACACCAGCCATGCGCACCATGCCTGCGCAACTATGACACACGCGTCCGTGAAACCGCGAGAGTCGGCTCCGATACCATTCTGTAACGTCCCACCTCTCCGAGGCTGGGCCCGTTTACATATGGCAGCTTAACTAGGATATAGACTGCCCTCACAGACCAACACTTGTCTTTTCTACGTACTTTGTCCTCACTCGTGCGCACCCGGGAAGAACTTTTCGGTCAGTCACCCATCGCTCTAGGCCAAGCACGCTTAACCTTGGAGTTTTTAAGAGATGGGCTTCCAGAAAATAAGTTGCAACTTGTTGGTACGAGTATCCTATTAATCTTATTAAGCCCTGAGCCGGGGTGTTACATCAACTATATGATGTAAGATATGTGCAGCCCAAAAACTGTATGGCCGCTGGTGTCTGAATTGCAGTTCCAGCTACTTTGGGTTAAGCAGCAATGTGACTGCAGTATGTCTAAATGTGTTTCAGTATCTTTGGATGTGAACTGGATGACAACTTTGTGTATGAAAATATGTGAGTATGTTTGCATGTCAACTTTGTGTAAGATATGTTTGCATGTGAACTGGATTACAAATGACATGTCTTCAATTAAGCTAGTTGGATAACAAAATAACTTCATAACTGAATTTCACCAGAGTTACATTTCCTTGAGCAGTTTCAGCAACTACAATATTTTCATCACAACTAGATTTACTTGAAAAGAAAAACAACTAGATTGCAAATCATTACAACCAGCCTACACAGAGCTATAGCTATTAGGACCTTAAGCAGCACACTGATATCCTTGATTGCATTAGCAAGCATGTCTTGTTCCTTCACTGTCTCTCCACTCTGAGTTGTTCCACCATCGGCTGCATGTCCTGCAACTCCTGTGCGGATGAGTGCACCTGCTTCTTCATCCACTTCCACTATTGTGCTGTTCAGAACACCTTTATCCCCTTCTTGCTGTCCAACAAGACCCTTATAGCCATGATTCAACCGCAAATAATCGACATACTCATCTTCCCACAGGTAGAACTCGCAGCCAGGTTTTTCCTTTGTCGCAGAACCGACCAATTTATAAGAATACAAGTACAATGGCAATCCGCAAGCGGTCGCACTGTCATACTTGAACCCATATAAACCCGGTAGTCCATCGAGTACCACGACGGGTCTCGATAAACGATTTACAACAACCAAGATCGTACAGGATTCAACATACATGCCACATATTACATAAAGTTCACAGATACTTTTCATCATCGTAGTACGAATAAAAGTTATTACAAACCGAGTTTGATAAATAAAGCGGAAGCAAATAAGTTCAAGATAAAGTTTCCAACATAGTTTGATACAAATTGCCAAGCTAGATCACGGTCCACAAAAGCAAGGATAGGAATTACTAAAGAAGCACGCCCAAGGCTTACTCCTCATCCACAATGGGATAGAAGCAACTCTTGCAATAACCATGATACACAAAGTGCCATCTCGCAACAATGGGAAAAATAAACCCGAGTACGAGAAAGGTACTCAGACTAGACTTACCCAATCATGAACCGAAATAAAATGACTCCAAGGAGTATGCACGGTCAGTATAAGTGGACGTAACTTGACAACATTTTGCGAAAAAGGCAACCCGATCCGTTGTACAATTATGATTCCTTTACCAAGTTAATTATAACTATCCATTTCTAGATTAGCAACTATCCTGTACAAACATGTGGTATCATTTAGAAGCATACAATAGTAACCATAGCGGTATTGGAATTCCATTTTCGTCCAAACCATCATGTTCCATAATACAGATTACTATGATGTTGGAGCTAGCCAAGTTTCTCACTATCCGGAGAGACGGCGATTGAATCGATTTCAACCACCGAAATTTATTCCTAACACAAACCCAGTGTCTACCAACCCCATGATAGCCTTAGGTCACCTTTGGTACAACTCAGTACACATTTAGCGGGTCCGTACCACGCCGCACAACTGGAACACCAGATGCCGGGATGCTCGGGACAAGCCCGCCCTTGGGCTCAGTCTGATCGTTCCCCGGAAGGGGCGCACAACAGAACGATTCCCGGCTTGAGTTGAATTACTCGGCTTCGCGGTCGGAATGAATTATCCGGCCAGCTAAGTGAGAGGCATGCGTTCAATCTTGTTAGAAGTTCCAACAACGATGCGGTCCTTGATCGACACAGACGGGGGATAGATCCACACCCAAGACCTCCATGCCTTGTTGCTTTTCTATCGACATCCCGCCCGGTCTCCATTTACATTAACCATGGTTCTTTCCACGATAGCAATGATAACCAACCGTGCTCCGGTATCCACCTATATCTCGCAGGTGACAGGAAATCACCCGACTTCTACCGGTCTAAGCATGGCTAAGCATATATTCGATCCTGGACCTATACCGGTTAAAGGGGTAATATCTGGACAAGGAATGTACATGCATCAAGTGGTTTCATTCAACTCTTATAACCTAATGCAAATCATAAGTACTTAAGTAAACATTGATAAATTCTTCGGGAGACTTATAATGCTCGGGGCTTGCCTCGCAGAAAGGAAGTAGGGCGATGGTCGTGGCACTCCGGAAGCTCTTGAGGTTCTCGCCCACGCCTTGGGAGTCTGCGCTTGCGGATCCTCCTGCGGGTTCCTTCCTCTCGCTTCTTCAATTCCAAAGAACGTGATCTCTTCCTCCGACCCTAGATGCATGAGTATGGTTTAAGTATTACGAATGCATATATGTTAACAAGTGCATCACGTTGTTTGAGTAGGTGCATATCTCTTCTCGATTATTACTTAACTACTTCTATAATGCATCGACTATGCCACAAACAGTAGCTACTTGTTTCGCTCATAACTGGAGTTCTACAAATCCAAATCCAGTGATCCTAGACTTTCTGGAAAGCTTATCAAATTTTCTACAACTTTGTTATTAACCATTTTTACAGTACACATCAGTTTCAACATGCAAATCCTCACACTCTAGAATCAGTCCGGAAATGACTTAACATGCAACATAAAGTAAGAATACTTCTACTTCAGGTAATCATTCAGAATTTGACAACCTAGAACCTACCAATAGTTTAAGCATACCAAATATAGTTAAGATGATATAATGGTAAAGCCCAAACTATTTATTAAATTGCCTTTATTATTTTATTTAGATATCTAGGTTAAATAATAAATATATATCAGATTTGCTTAATAAATTCTCAAAAATTTACAGAGCCTTACTAATGCTATCAAAGGACTGCTATAAAAATTTCAGGTCATTTTACTAAGTAGAACATTCTATACAAAATGACAAGGCAAAGCAAGGCTTGAAATAGCATAAATGGAAAATCCTATTGAAAAGTGTCAAGCAACAGATTTCATATTTTCTTAGCATCCATATGGTACTAGGATTACCTCCAACAAATTTCATGAATTTTGGACTCATACTTAATTTATGAAAATTCATGCAAGGATTAACTAGTCATAAAAGAAAAATCTATAACTTTAAATCTACCAATGCACTGGTCCTCAAATTTTTACCAGAGTTCACACATGCTAAGATTAGTTCACCACAAAATTTCATAATTTTTGGAGCACATGAACTCTAGATATAAAATAAACAAATTTGAATGCATTCAAAAGCACATTTCAAATCCCTATTTAAATCTCCAGAAATTTCTACTGTTGAACCCAAGAACATATTTTTCTTAAATACTACATTTCCTAAGAACACAACCATATTTATTTCACAAATTTAGGAGCTACCAAACTGAAGATACAAAATTCACAAAATAAATCAAAAACTGGATTCAAAATGAGTTAGCCTTCAATCTGCTGTCATGACGATGTGGGGGACCCACTGGTCGGGGACCCCACGCGTCGAGGACACGGAGCGTAGCAGCAGCTGGCTGCATGGGCACTTCTTGTGTGGCTGCGGCTCGTCGACGGCGAAGCCACGGCCGGTGAGGTCATCATGGTATGACCTCGTGACTGGCGAACCCTCTCGAGCCACTTGGCGGGTCCTATTGCCGACCCTAGAGTCGACGGCGCGCGGCCATGGCGTAATCTGGGCGAGGCGGACCACGGCAAAACGCCGGTGTGGGCTACGGTGGCGCAAGGTCAAGCTTCGGACGAGCGTATACTACCTAAGACCAACTCAACGCGCTGAGATAACGCTGGAGAGGTGGATTTGGCGCCCCGCCCACGGTGACGAGGCTCGCGGGGATGCTCCGCGAGGTCGTGCGCGCACGGTGGCTTACCGGCGCTATTGGTGAGCACACAAGCGGGTGCGGTCGACTTCGTGATGTCGCGGAGTGGCTGCGGTGGTGAATGGCGAGGTGGACCGAGCCGGTCTTTGGTAATGGCGACGACGGGTGCTCGGCTGCCGCGGTGGCTGCTATGGGCGAAGAAGGAGGCCGAGGCGGCGAAAATGGAGCGCCTTGGCGGGGTCGGGCGGACGCGGCGGGGTTAAGGTTACGCGCCCAGCGCGCGTCGTGGCTCACTGCATGACAGAGAGTCTTTGGCGACGTCTGCGCCGTCGCCGGGACACGCTGCGGCGGCAATGTTCTGTCGCGGTCGGCCACCGTACATTCAGCGATTCGGTTGATTCGACGAGCGGTGAGCGATGTCGACAACGTGTTTTTTCCAATCGATTTAATCGCTAAACCGTGGCTCCAACTCGTAAACCGTCTTAACAAAAATCCTAGCCCTATGTACCAGCTTCAACTTTCGTTCAAGGATCATGCTCCAATTCTCAACAGAAATGGAGTAAAATCATGATCAAGTTCGGCTTGTCGATCGGTCAATGAACCTAGACTTAGAAAAATTGCTTAAGTGTTGAAAACAAAGGATTCGATGATTTTGAAATCCAAATTCAAGCAGGTTAGGAGCTGAATCAGTCAAAGGCCCAAAAATCAAAGTTGTTCCTTATGTCAAACACTACAACATTGCTTTAGTGAACTCCTCCATGCAAGGTCTCTAACACCTAGTTCAACTTTAGTCAAACATGTCACTTTGAAAACATGATACATACACAAACCATGGCTAAATGACTAAACTAGCCTTAGCACTAAATACCAAAGTTGTTCCTAATGATATCCTAAGCATGTTTAAACAATTTGCAAGGTCATTTAAGCATTTCATGTAGTAGTCACTCATATAGCTATTCAGGTCAACACATGAAATATCACTTAAGTGCTTGATCATGAAATGTGGCCTTCATGAACAAGGTTCCTTTTGTTAACCTAAGTGTAGCTAAGGTGTTTTAGTGACTAGCACTACCCACTTGCATTCATTTGCACATGATCATATGCATATGTTCCAAGAAACACGGAATAACAAGCAATGTTTCATATGTTTCGATCAGATGTTTCAATTGTAAATGATGGTTTATGAATGCTTGATGCTCATGCTCATGTTATGCAAGTCAAGTTATGCAAGGCTAACACCCGAGGTGTTACATCCTTCTTTAAAATCCAAGCATCAACAGAGGGGCTCAAGAACAAATGTGTGATAGAAGAATCAGATCCAACCATACCTTCTGATTTGGGCAATTGAAGAACACCTTATCCAGATTATTACTGGTGTGCGATGTCAGCTCAACCACCTTCCTCCAGTGGCAGTCCGGGCAAAAGATCAAAGGGAGCTGGGTCCTTTGACCCAACCTCTGATCGGCGCCCCCTGCACTGGATGCCATGGATCCAGATCTGCTCAACCCAAAGAACATGGAGAGAGAAGAGAGAGAGAGAGAGAAAGACAGGGAGAGAGTGAGAGTGGGGAGAGGCTATGAACGAAGGATCTTTATGCATATTTCCTAGGGAGCAGCAAACGGAAACGACGTCTATAGCGCTGCCAAGTCGAGCTGGACATGCCACATCGGCATTCTTGCTCCCCTAAGTCCATTTTGGACTTGATTGATACACTAAATCAAATTTATTGTTGTGATTCTGCATTTTTAGAGTAATAGGACCTATTTACGCCGTGTTTAGTTCCATAAATTTGGAATTTGGGACTACTGTAGCACGTTCATTTTTATTTGGCAATTAGTGTTCAAACATGGACTAATTAGGCTCAAAACGTTCGTCTCGTAATTTCCCACCTAACTGTACAATTAATTTTTTTCTGTCTACATTTAATACTCCATGCATAGGCCGCAAACATTCGACGTGACAGGTAGTGTAACACTTTTTGAGATTTTTGGGAGGAACTGAACACGCCCTTAAGACAAGTTAGTGAAAGTAAAATTTACTCTCATTTTTTAGCAGGAGGAGCGCCTCCCCGCACGCACGGGCACGGGCCGCACCGGCTAGCCCAAAAGTCGAAAACTAGCCGAGCGAGAGCGGCCGTCTCAATTCAAAATCCCGCCCCCACTCTCTCTCGCCCCCATATCCCTCCCCGTCTTCCTCCCCCATTTCTCCCACAGGCTTCGGCCTCCCGAATCTCAAACCCTAACCTCACCGGCGACGAGAGGAGAGCCCCGCCTCCGCCTCCTGCTTCTCTGCTATGAACAACTTCCATGTCTACGAGGCCATCGGCCGCGGCAAGCACTCGGTAACTCTCCTCACTTCCTTTCCGCCCCGCTCCGGATGATTTCAGTTCCGCTTTTCCCTCTCTCCCGCCCTGGATCCGCGGGGATCGGGGCGGCCCTGGCTCCAGCGCGAGCGATTTGTGTTTTTTCTGTGTTTTTTTTCTCTCTGGTTCCTTGTGTGATCTGGTGGTGGTGGTTATGTGGAGCGAAGACGGTGTATAAGGGGCGGAAGAAGAAGACCATCGAGTACTTCGCTGTTAAGAGCGTCGACAAGTCGCAGCGCTCCAAGGTCCTCAACGAGGTGAGCCATCTCGTTCCCGCGTGCATCGTGAACCACCGTGGTTGAATCGCTACATCTTTGGTTTCTGTGGTCGTAGGCTGTTAATTTTTCTCGAGGACTTGATGTATCCTATTTAGCTATAAGGATCGGTTAGGTGGTGTTGTCTATGCAGAACTATATATTTGGCAGGGCTTACCAATCCTTAAATTGCTGACAGTTAGGCTTGTTGATTTTATATTTCCAGTGGCTAATTACTGATAAAATGCCCATGGGAAACATGTTACAATAATACAGTCAGCGTTTGCTTATGATGATGATGCGTTGTGTGGTATAGAGTATGCCTGTTTCTTTCTTATGAAGAAGAATACCTTTTGTGTCACCTGTTTTGCTCGGTACGCCGTTATCTTAACAGTGAAGGTTAAGAATGTTGTAAGATGTTGCTGTCTAGGAGATCAATTTGTCATGCTTTAGTTTTAGATCGAGAACTCATTTCTGGGAGCATTATTGTACAACTATTGGCATGCTTGTACTTGTTTAGTTCTAGTTCTGTTCCTTCATACTAATTTTGCTTTTGAACTTATCTTTGCAGGTTCGGATGCTCCATTCCTTAGACCATGCCAATGTCCTGAAATTTTACTCTTGGTAAGGTTCTTGGGTGTTTGAGTTCTTTAGACTATAGATTCAGCTTCTCTGATCTTGCAATGTGACAATGATTTCTAGTTTGGTAATAGGTTGATGCCCTTTTTCCTCTATGGCTCTATAATGTGACCAGCCCAGTACATAGCATACTTATATCGTACTTTTCTTCCCCAGGTATGAGACCTCCGCACATTTCTGGTTAGTGTTGGAGTATTGCGTTGGTGGAGACCTGAAGGGCTTGCTTGAACAGGTTTCTTGCTCGTCAATTTAGTTACTGCATGCAATTTTCATTAGCTCTAAAAGGATATACAGTGCATGCCATGTATTTATGTGGTTAAGAAATTGTAACCAATCTGTTTAAGTTAGCAAGTACTGACCGTATACATCAATGCATAAAAAATACAACATTGTTGGTTTGCACTTGCTACTTGTAATTGCCTAATTGGGTACTTCAAAAATAATACTCCCTCCGTTCCAAATTATAAGTCGCTTTGACTTTTTTGGTGCATCTATTTTGCTATGCATCTAGATATAATAATATGTCTAGATGCATAGCAAAATAGATGCACCAAAAAAGTCAAAGCGACTTATAATTTGGAACGGAGGGAGTAGTAATCAAGGTGATATTGAAATTAAGAGCTAAAAATTATAGTACACTTTGGCTTGAGAAAATGAAAGAACAAATGAACAATCATCTACGTGTGTGGCTTTCTAATTATTTTCTTGTACCTTTGTTGGCAACAGCCACCTTGTGAGTACATAAATGGAACTTGTATCACATGTTACTTAGCTGTTACCCCGTTTTTGCTGTTTTGCCTTCATGTACTGTTTCTTCATTATTGATTATGCTTCCATGCAGGATAAGAAGCTTCCTGAAAATTCTATACATGACCTGGCTTACGATCTCGTCAAAGCTCTTCAGTGAAGTTCTTTTGCAATCCTTTTATCATGATTTATTTTCATAATAACCGATGAACTTTGATTTACTGGGAACATTTGGGTAGGTTCTTGCATTCTCAAGAAATTATATACTGTGATCTGAAGCCATCAAACATTCTGCTTGATGAATTTGGATGCATGAAGGTACTTACTGAACCACAGCAAAATTACCACTCCACTATCTAAGCAGGGCATAATAATTCAAAACCAATGCTATTTTTGTTTTGCTTTGTTGTACCAGCTGTGTGATTTTGGATTAGCAAGGCGCTTAAAAGACATCGAGAAAACCAATCCTGGAGATGTAAGCTTTCATTTTCTTTTCGTACAGAGTTTCCTTTCCTCGTGTTTTCATATCCATTTGATTTATATCCCTATCCTTAATTTCTACTGTCTTATAGGTGCCACAACCCATGAGGGGAACACCATGCTATATGGCTCCTGAGTTATTTCGAGAGGGAGGAGTCCACTCATATGCTTCTGATTTCTGGGCACTTGGATGTGTTTTGTATGAATGCTATACAGGAAGGCCCCCTTTTGTAGGCAGAGAATTTACACAGTTGGTCAAATCTATAATTTCGGATCCTACACCACCTTTATCTGATAATCCATCAAGGTCCTTCCAAAATCTGATTGATTGCTTACTCATGAAAGATCCAGCAGAAAGATTACAGTGGTCTGAATTGTGTGAACACAACTTCTGGAGAACAACCATCCCGATGATTTCTTTACCTTCTCAGCCTGCTTTTGACAACATGATTGAACTTTCTGCTACACCATATCTAGCTGAGAGAAATGGTGACAAACCTTCCAGACAGTTGACACCACCCAAGCACCGTGAATATAGTGGCCTTCGGAAGAGGGATGAAAATTCTACGAAGGCATTCATGACACCTGTTAAAAATGTGCAAAGTGGCAAGAAAAATAGTGCAAAACCAAAAGCTGAGGGTTTCAAAGGTGTAAATATCCTCAGAATGTCTCGCATTGCTAAATTAAATTTGCAAAGGGAAAGGGATAAGGAGAACTACAGGCGCCCTCCCACAGAAACAACTGAGAATGAGACTGAAGTTAATATAGAAAATAATGACATGGAACTTGATTTTGGTGAAAATCCAGAGGGTGATGTACCTGATGACACCGATGGGTCGGATAATCCTGGATCTGCAGGAAATGAAAAGCCTCAAAGCAATGATGGTAATGAAGAGAATTGTATGGTAAATCAGGTTGACATGCTTACAGATGAGGGGTCAGTTAAGCCTGATATCATGGTGAAAACTGAGCAGAATTCTTGTTCAGATAACCTGGATGTGGCGGCTACACCACCTAGTAGCATGCGAAAAGCACAGCGTGCCAAGGTAACTCCATGTCCTGCAACTGGTTCTGAGCCATCTAACATCTTTGAAGCATTCTGGCATCCAACAGATCTTGCAGTTAAACCAGTTATGCCTAGTAGGAAAGCAGATAAAGCTGTGGACATGGTCCCCACACTTCCTTTTGAAGCTCTTACAGCAAGTGATTATGTTAAGTTACCACAGGAACAGATGAATGCATTCAACAGTCAGATACTTCAGAGTTTAAGTGGAACTTATCAGGTTTCAGAAAAGCAAAATACTATCAGATACCTGGAGATGTTAAGCATGAACTCAGATGCTGCGAACAAAATAACTAATGGACCAATTATGTTGCTACTAATAAAAATGCTTCGACTGTCAAAAACTTCAGTCTTGCGTGTCCAAATTGCCTCACTTATGGGGTTGCTGATACGCTATTCCACTGCTCTTGATGTGGAGCTGGCAAGTTCAGGAATTTTTAATGCACTATCAGATGGGTTAAGGGATAAACATGATAAACTTAGGCGATTCTGTATGGCAACACTAGGAGAGTTATTATTCTATATTTCTACCCAGTCTGATCAAGATACGAAGGAAATCAATACCCAAGAATCCCCTTTGAAGGATAACAGGTCTGCAACATCTTGGCAGGTCAGAATCAAAATAAGTAGTATGTTATTGTTTTGTTGATTTAGCTGGTCAAGTTTATTATAGATCTTATTGTGTAGTTAGATGATACATTACCTTAGTAAAGTACTGGGTCCTAGAAATATCTAATAATCGGTACTGGTAGAAATATCTAATAATCGGTACTGGTTCTGGTGCATCGTTGCCTTTCCCTCTGGTGATGTTCCTTGCTGGAAATTTTTAGTTGTTGAATTTTTCTTATAATTCACATAAACACACTGCATTACTGCTCACGTAAATTCGAAGTGCAATGATGTAGCATAAATGTGTTTGTATTCTAGACATGCTCTTGCCATTATTCATGTGTAAGTGTAAACTTTTTGGTGTTCTGCAGAACTCTTGTTTGTTATAGAGGCTTAAAACTAATTAAGCTGTACAAGCTAGGTTGTGATCTTAGCAAAGAACTAATTTTATAGTATTTTCTTTGCAGTGTTCATGATTAATATACCTATTTTGGTATAATATGTAAAGATGTCAATTAGTATTTTGCTCTTGCAATGTTAACCTGATACTGCTTAATTACTTGATACAGGCTAGTTTCCTATAAAATAACTGCACAAGTATTTTACCTACTGTAGTTTTAGTACATATGCATTTGAAGAGGCCCTTTCCATTTAATTTCTAATGTGCCAATCCTTGGTTTAAACTGTACAGGTTCCTAGTGCTGTAATTGCACTGGTGTCGTCTATCTTGCGAAAGGGCGAAGATGATCTAGCTCAGCTATATGCCTTACGGACAATCGATAATATATGTAGCCAAGGAACTGAATGGACATCCCGTTTTGCGTCTCAAGATGCGATTGGACATCTGTGCTACATCTATAAAGCAACTGGAAAGCAGGAGAGTACAAGGCTCATTGCAGGATCTTGTTTGGCCCGCCTCTCTCGCTTCAGTCCATCATGCATTCACTTAATCCTGGAAAAGATATCATTCAAGGATATTGCATCCACACTCATCAAGGGAAATCCACGTGAACAGCAGATTAGTCTTAATATTCTCAATTCGGCATTAGTTAACAGTCACACTGTGACAAGCATGAACCGGTATATTCTTTCATTATCAGATGACAAACAATTGGTCCCCGGGCTCATTTCTCTGATAGAACAGGGAACTGATGTTCTGCGTGGGAAGGCCCTTTTGTTTGTTGCTCTGCTTTGCAAGAATAGTCGAAGGTGGCTTCCTCACTTCTTTTGTAATGCAAAATTAATATCAGCTGTTGATAGATTGGGAAAAGAGAAGGAGGGTTTCATTCATCAATGTACAGAAGCATTTGTGCAGTTGGTTGCTTCTTTGGTCCCTGGCATTCTTGACACTGTCTCCAGCGATATACAGCAGGTTATGGCTGGCAAACGCCATGGACCTGTTATTGCTTTAGCTGGGCGAGCTCATCCAAAGAGCACAATTCATTTGTTCCCTGTTATTCTTCATCTTCTGGGAAGTGCATCCTTCAAGCACAGAGTTGTGACAGGCCATGTATTGCTTCAGTTGGCAAATCTTATTAAGATTTTGGAGGCACCGTTTCAGGTATGATTTTTGTGAACTATATGGATATTTCATCCTGATGAGATTATGTTGAGATTTCATTCATTGTATAACTGCAATTTTGGTGCTGTCTTGCCTTGTCAATGTTTTGTATCGCACAATCTATTTGTTGAAAAATCCTTGCCTTGAGGGATTATTTATTTCCATGTTGTACTTTCAGGCTAGGGATGATTTCCAAATGACATTGTTGCGAGTTCTTGAGGCTGCTACAGAGGAGCCTTCTGTTATTCTTGGTGAACACAAAATATTCACGAGTCGTATCATTCCAAGCTTATCTGTCTTATACAAGGGCAATAAAGATGGTGATGCCAGATTTCTGTGTTTGAAGATACTCTCAGATGTGATGATTGTGATCTTCAGTGACTCTTCATTAACTTCTGACGAACAAACAATAACTGATTTGAAATCAATCTCTCAGAGGCATTTTCTGCCACTGTACCCTTCTTTTGCAGAGGATGAAGATCCCATACCCATATATGCACAAAAACTACTAGTAATGCTAATGGAACATGGTTGTGTAAAAGTCTCTGATATTCTGCACAAAGCAACAGTATCCCAGTGCTTTGAATTTTTGCTAGGAGATCTGTCAAATGCAAATGTAAGCAATGTCAAGCTTTGCTTTGCCCTGGCATCAGCACCTGATATGGACACCCATATTCTTTCTCAGCTTCAAGTTGTTAGAAGAATAGGGAACCTACTTGAGTTTGTTGCTGCAAAAGACATGGATGATTTTCTTGAACCAACCCTGGAACTCTGCAGAGCTTTCATTATTCGTGGCACTGGCAGCAACAGAAGTATCGCCCTCTCCAAAAACCCAGCACTTCTTGTTGACAGTGCCTTCAGCATGAGCATTGCTGTTGATCAACAAACTTGTGTCATGGATATATGCGACTTCGGTGGCAACATGGGTATTTTTCTTGAGCTAGTTGGCAATTCAGATCCACAGATAAGTGATTTAGCGTCAGATTGTGTAGTGTTGTTACTCAAGGCAGCACCTCGAGAGGCTACAGTGGGCTTGTTGACAAATCTTCCTAAATTGAGCACTGTCATGGACTTGCTGAAGCATGACAGCTCCCTACGTCTGATTCGCTTATTATATGGCCTAGCCTTCTCATGCAGACAATACTTAGCCCAGGGAATGATCCTGTCAATATCAGTGTCAGCTTTGACGCGAGTTGAAGCACTTGTTTCAGTTTTCAAGGGCTCCAATGATAGCCTTCTTGCTGATGCTGCTTCTTATTTGGGCGCTGAACTGCAGCGCTTACCTCACTGTGGTTGAAGCTGCAACTTGGCCAAGGAGGCAGGCTGGCTGCTATTGTTCAAGGATGCCCTTGTATTCCTTCACCCTTCGTGCACCATGTACATGAGCTGAGCAAGTGAGCGGGACGCCATCAAGTGCAGGTACTTTACATCAGTGGATGATCTCAGTTGCCACAATTGCCGAGTGGTACTTTCGCTCGTAGATGTGCAGGGGTGCCAGCCATATCTGCAAGGTGGCCAAAAGCAAAGAACACTTCGTTTCCACGCCAATTTTGGTTGGCAATTACCTTTTCAGTTTCATGTAATTCTGTAGTACCTGTAATTTCTTTGAGAATACTGTAGTCCAATATATCATGTGTACATCAACTATAAACGCCTGTTAAATAGTTCCCCTTAGCTCCTGAATCTTGGTACTATTGTGCAGTTTTTACTTTTTACAATAGTGATAACGTGGTCCATTTTGAAGCATTTTCCCATCTTATTTTGTGCAAATTCGTGGTAACTGGCTATTTTGTCGATTATTGTTGTCTGCTTTGGTTCAGTTGTGCACTTTGCGAGCTCTACAGCCTTTGACAGCAAATTTGTGCAGATTTGCTCCTCTGCGCATGCATATCCACTCGTAGGGCTTGTTTGGATCCCTAACTAAATTTTAGCCGGCTAAATTTAGCTATCAGGGATTCAAACGGCTAGCTAAAAGACCAACTAAAATTTAGCTAAGTTTAGCTACTTTAATCCTGCTAAAGTATTGTTGAGTCTATTATTAGGTGGAGGATCAAAACACCCCAGCTAAAGTTTAGTTAGAAGAACTTTTAGTTGGCTAAAATTTAGTAGCTTTCAAATTTTAGCTAGAGAGCTCCTAATTAGCAGAAGAAGGCACCGTACCAATGATCAATAGGGTAGGACCAAATTTCGTCCTCATGTTTCGTCATGATTCATTTGACTCGCCAAACGACACCATATGCACTGTATAGATTTTTCCTGCACTGTATCCGTCACGATTTGAAAAGGACAGTACAAAGAAACCGATACGCGGGTGGTGGTGGTGTGATGGTGTCGTTTGCTTTCGCTGTCATTTTTAGAAATCGGCCCTCGAGAACGACCTCTGCCTAATCTCTACGCTGTTTGTGCCTTGGAAAATTTTCAACGGAAATTTGTTGTGCGATTTAAACCGTACTCCGTATTTTCCTTTGGAGGTGTATAGTTGGTCAAAAAATTGATGAGTCAGACTCAAGACACTTGAGATGCAGTTACTGAATTAAACTGTCTAGACTGAAGGTTATTGAGTCTGTGTTTTTGTTTAAGGCTCATGCATATAATAGTCTTATCAAATTTGTTCGCTTGATAAAAAAAAAGGTCCGGATGTTCACACTCAAGGTAAAATCTATTCTTTGACCTATCAATCATCACCGAACCCACACGACTCTGTGAAGTATTGAACCTTGAAGCATGGGAGTATGTCACAAGTCATAATTCACGTTGCCTGTTCGGCTGGTTGTTCGGCTGGTATTAAAGCCGGCTGATAAATCGGTTGAAGCTGATTTATTGTAAGAGAGAAATACTGTAGATTCTAGCGGATAAGCCGGCTGATAAGTTCAAGCGAACATGCCTGTTTGGTGAGGCCAGGTGATAAAATGTAGATCGATCGATCAAAGGATATATACAGTTGTATATAAAACAAAACAAGTAGAACTGGTATATTCCGAAAACACCGAGTTGATGATGCAAATGGTGTGACCTAAGGATGCACCGGTTCTCTTCAAAACCGCTGCTGCAACTTGCAGGCTTGCAGCCGTTGTACCGACCTAGTCCATGAGCCAAAAATTAATTTCCATTGAAAACGCCAGCCAAAATACCAAACTTAATACGTAATAATTCCATATAGAGGTGTACGACGGTACCAGACGCGTGCATGGTCCATGGCACCGCAACGAAGCTTCACCAGGAGTTGTTCCGTCTCTTTTCTCAAAGAAAAATGCTTTCACAGAGCAGTTGACCTTGACCAAGAGAGATAGAGACAGAGACTTGAACAGCTATAATAACAAGGACACATCCAGGCATACTTGATGCTCCTGACCAAAGCCAACGCCCAGCGGCGTCTAGATACCAAACCATATACTCGCCAGCTTGCAGT
The DNA here is from genome assembly GCA_904845875.1 of Miscanthus lutarioriparius. Classification (NCBI taxonomy): domain Eukaryota; kingdom Viridiplantae; phylum Streptophyta; class Magnoliopsida; order Poales; family Poaceae; genus Miscanthus; species Miscanthus lutarioriparius. Next base: position 85,708,969 of record CAJGYO010000006.1, read on the forward strand.
TGCAGTTGAGCTCCCCTCCCCCTGCATATCGCCATTCACCAGCCTGTGCGATCATGGGGCAGGTGTGCCTGCTCCCCGTCGACGAGAACATCCTCATAGCTTTGGTCCTCGTCGCCGTCGCCGTTCTGACGTTCGTCGCCCTCTTGCAGCCCCCGCCGCTCCGCCGCGGCTTCTTCTGAGAGCACGGCCGGCCAGCCCGGCCATGCCGTTGGTCGATCGAGCCCCCATCTCCCTTCCTCTGTTATGTGCGACGTGCGTATAAAATCAGTACAGGTTCGTTGCCATGCCATCCATTTCTCGTCGATTTGGAGTCTAAACGACAGGCTAGGCATGCTTAGTTTTGGGTGAACTTGCATTTTTGTGTGTATGTATGCCGGCTAGCATTTGTTGCTCTGTAACCATCATGGATAGATACAACAGCTTATGTATGTGTATGTGGCTATGGGGACTGGGGTCTTGTGCAATTCATCGTATGTCTGAAAAACGTGAACAGAGTTTTTCCCCTGACTGATGTCACGGCCTATATTTACCAGCAAATATTTGATTTGTTTCTTTTTTTTTTCTTTATTGTGGATGCTAGTTGCGTATTCGATTTGAGCTGAGGGGATATACACATACATGATGCCATGTATATTGTTTGAGCAGAGAGGAGGCTATGAACCGCAGTAGTGTTTGATCAGAGACCTGATAATCCGAACGAGGCAGCATCATCAACCAGCTTGCTTTATGGCCAATTCCCAGCTAAGATTGTTGCACATCTTGTGTTTTGGCATGTAATTGTGCCATTTTTTTCCCGAACACACAAGACAACTGCCTACCTTTGTATTTCTGGATGTGGAAGAGAGAAGGGTAGTTGCGCTGTTCCCATTGTTTTTTCCCAATTATTACACGCATTTTTCTCCTGCATATTTCGGACGGGCGGGGTTGGTTTGTTGTGGCCACGACAAGAATCATGAAGAGCGACGGCAGCTTGAGATCAAAAGAAGGAAAACAAATTCAGCACAAATTTTAGGTTTTCAGTACGTTGTATGCACAACAGTGTTGGTCGGCTACTATCAAGGCCATGTTTGTTCGAGTCGCAGCTTTTGATCTTTTGCCTTGAAAGCTGTTTTTTTCTGGCTTTGGACTGTTAAAATTTTTGCTATTGTCTTTTGTAATAAGTTTTTAGCTTTACAGCACGTCAGGAACTAGAAAAACTCTTCTTAATTCTTTTCAGATTTTAGTTCATTTCATCGTAAGCCAGCTTTCTAACTTTTTAAAAGCCAGCTCCACATCTAGGCCATTTGTTTCAGCTTCTAGCATCTGGCTGGTAGAAACTAGCAAAAAGATGAAAACCTTGACTGAAAAATTATATGACGGTGTTGACACTAAATTGGGCCCAGACCAATTTTAAGAGGCTCATATTTAGTTTTGGCTCAATCTAAGAAAAACTCTATAAAACGACATAATAATAGTATTACATTGATTTTCCAACGGGATAAGATCACCCCTACTCCTTATAAAATAGAGGTATATGGCCAATTGAGGTATCCAACACAATCAATTGAGGTATCCAACATAATCGATATTTTTACATTTATTTATTAATCCTTTTTTCAATTATGTGCCGTTGTTCGTCTCTTGATCCGACGATCAAGGATGGTGTCCTAGGCTTGCCAGCCGATCTAGGGCAATCCGCTGATGTCCTTGCCTCGACGGGGTCCGTCCCGAGCGAAAGCTTCGATGATTCCTTTGCTAGTTTGCTCGGAAACTTGTCATTATTCGTCACACAAGCACGATTGATTACCCTTTGCTAGTTTGCTCGCATTCTTCGTCACGTAAGCGATTGGTTATCGTCACATAAGCCATTGGTTATTTTTTGGAGGTTTGCTCATAAACCTCGCCGTTCTTCACCATGTAAGTGTGATCCTCGCTGCATTCTTCGATCCGTAGTGACCCAGGTAATCTAGCCCTAGTTGGTATGTGACCAATCTCTAACGTTCTTTCGGTCCGTGGCGACCCAGGCGATCTAAACCTAGCTGGTGCGTGACTAATCTTTGCGTCAACAGACGACAATAACAATTTCTGCAGCTAGGATAACACCATTCATTGTAACATTTTCCCATCACAGTCCCGATGAACCTCGGACGCTCCAGATTTGCACCGAAGCACACAAGCTACATGTACAAAATCTGAACATAACACTGGCAAAAAAAGAGCACCGAAGTTTTTAACATGAATGACATAAAAATGTGTATGCTGCAAGTCGTAACACAAACCATTTCATGTATGCCGACAGCGGATCCTATGTTATGTATCCAAAACCGCTGTAACTTTCACTACAGAAAGGTTGTGTACTCTAGGTGCCTATTATGGAGCTATTACATGTATCTATGGAGTGTGGAGTGTCTGTCTATAAAGTTTTATTTACATGTACGCAGTGAAACATGTCTGAGTACTGTAGATTCCACCGGTGAAATCTTTGAAGCGCTCACTCTGGTGAAGCTCTACATTTCCGCTGCACATTATTCCTCATTCTCTTCTAACAATCCTTCTGTATCCACAGTTATCTTTCAAAATGTATGCGAAATAAGCATCTTTGCAATGACATGCCAAAACTCATGCAGAGGTCGCAGTCAGGCTCCGAATCACAATCGCATTTTGCTTGCCTTCTCCTGGCGCCTCCAAGCCTTGGCCCATACATTGGCATCTGCAAGTGCATGCTCCCTATCAGCGCCATTTGGAGTAACTCTTCCCCTTCCTCCACGATGTGAACCATTCCCACTCCAGGAAGTTTCCTTCACTTCAGGCATGACGTGATTTGTCTGGCCATGCATAGACATCTGAGCTCCGTGTTGATTGGCCAATGTGGTGTCCTGGCCAATCTGATCATCCAGAACTCTTGATGTTGAAGGGCCAGCACGGTTACGACGGGCAGCACTGTTGTTCCTGTCATATGTTTGTGATGCTACATAAGAGAGAGCTGCGGCAACTTCCCTAATGGGAGGCCGGTTTTTAGCTTTCTCCTGTAAACACATTGCTGCAATAGCCAGTGCCTGATATAAACCCCTACTTGGGAAGCGGCCCCGCAACAAAGGATCAGCCATCTTGGGAAACTTCTTTTGGTCTTTGAACAATGGACGAGCCTGTACACAGATCAACATAAACTTCAGCGGTTAACATAGATTGTGCCATCAAATGGGAAAATAAAGATGCCTGTATAATTCAAGCAACACAACAGCTTCACTGCTAATGAGTCCTATATAATACCGGTGTTTGGAAATGAGGTAGAGTTCTTGATACATAAAAGATGATCACTTCCAGGGTATTAAGATGCATACAAAATTCAAGACTATTTTTTAACAAACTAACTACTGATTGTCAGAAAATGGTTCACATCATGTAGTTGACAGTTGCAGGTATCTCCAAAACCTAACCCATGTAATGTTAATTTACTTAAATGTAGACAGAAACAGAGGAATAAAAAATATTAACCATAGCCAAAGTTTCGAGACAACAATCTAACAATAAGATGTTATTATTCTTTAACACATTTGATAATTCTTTTAGTTCAATAATTTATCTTCAATACATATTTTAATATGCATCTGATTTTCTTTATACAAAACCAATTATTGGAGCACTTGAATGCATTCTGAAATTAAAGCATACCCACGCAACTAAGTCTTGTTCCTCAGGAGGCCGATCACTGTCTTGTGGTCTTCGACCTGTAATTAGCTCAAGGAAAACGACGCCAAAGCTATAGATGTCAGACTTCACTGTCAGCTGTCCAGTTAAGGCATATTCAGGAGCACAATAACCATGTGTCCCCATGACACGTGTTGTCACATGAGTCTTGTCACCTACAGGACCAAGCTTAGCAAGTCCGAAGTCGGACAATTTTGCATGATACCCTTCGCCAAGGAGAATGTTTGATGGTTTAATGTCTCGGTAAATAACTGGAGGATTTGCCTTATCATGTAGGTATTCCAAACCAGAAGCTGCCCCAGCAGCTATCTTCATCCGTGTTCTCCAATCTAGAGGTTCTTGATCAGGTGCAAGATCTATTGAAAGCAACAATAAATGAATACAACTGGCAGTAAGAAATGGTAAATAGTCACAATAATGATTCAGTGCCAAACTTCAATGTAAACGGCATGTCAGAGGGGTACTTTAATCCTTATGAAGCAAATACTTCAGACATTTTGTTCAACGTATTGGTTATGGTAAACTTAACTAGGTAGCATCTTCGGTCTCAAGTTCAGTTTACATTTCTGTTTTTTATCCCTAATTTGTGATAAGAACTGACAATAAAATCAGTGCACATTATGGGTAGAACAATTTATCTTAACATGTTTTAATACTTAAACAGGCTTGTAGGGAAAAAAAAAGATGCTGCATATGTTGGAAGGTCCTTCAATATACGAAACACCCAGTGTTTTTATATTAACAGAATTATTATGAAAATAAAATTACAAGTAGGAAATTTTAAGTTGCTCCTGATGCTGAGGATATCATACATTTCCAACATAAAACAGTAACTAACCATGTAGATGGTCTTCTAGACATCCCAATGGCATATACTCATAAACGAGCAAGCGCTGATCACCATCAACACAGTAGCCATGCAAATTGACTAGATTAGGGTGATGCAGGAGGTGGAGCATGAGAACCTCCACAAGGAATTCTCTGTTCCCTTGGAACCCATTTAGATCAAGTTGTTTGACTGCAACAACCTGCCATGCAGCAAAAGCTGGAGTGGCATTAGACATATATAGAAAATACAAATTAGGTTACCATATTTTCAACAGCTCACGTTGCTATCAGGAAAATGAAATATTTCTTAAAAGCATTAACAATAAGTATGCAGTGTAATGTTTTCTCACAAAACTGTAGTGAGCTCGCAGCATAACTAAAATAAAACAATGAGAAACATGAACCGAGACCACAAACCTGCCCATTACTAAGAGTTGCTTTGTAGACACAACCAAATCCTCCTCGCCCCAAAAGATAGTCCTCCCTGAAATTTTTGGTAGCCTCAGCAAGCTGACGCAACGTGAAGATTGTTGCTTCCTCATGTCTACCAATTAGCTGGGCTCCTTCCATATGCGCCACTCTCTCAGTATTCAATGGGCTGCTTTCAGAAGATTTTGAGTAGTCCACTGTCAATGGCCCATTGAAAACCAAAAGATACAATAAGTGTCAATGAATAAGAATACAACTGAAGAAAAAAGACCAAACAAGAATAAATCAACAATTTTCTCATAGCTCACCCAACACTGTTTTCAAGCATTTATTTTCTTCACGACTCTTGATTACTGATTTTCTCCACTCGTCTTATGAGATAATAAACGGTAGACATATAAGAGTTTTCACACTCTGATGTTTGATAGCATTTTATTGAAGCCACTAGCTAGAATTTGAAATAATCGAGGGTCGTGTGCATGCCTAATGCATAGTTCAGAATAAAAATTCCTTCTCATATAAAAAAGACATAAGAGTTTTTCAAATATGGGGACCATGGGTGAGGAATTCATCCATGAGGCTGGGTGCCTCGATGGGTGCGAATAGAAAAGGTTGACCTGCTATTCAGAATTAAAAGGTTCGTGATGGCTGAGTATGAGTACAATACTCCCGTAAATAAACAACTAAAAATTGGTCACGCTACAGCTATCAAGTTCACGAATCAGTAGACTTGATCTTATTTTCTTCCTCAGAATCAAACGCCCCTCTATCAGCAAGAACACGTTCAGCTTCACAGGAAGCATGGTACCGGAGTACCAGGGCCTCACCCTCACATACCACGAAGAAGTAAACATACTACGAACAAGTTAGTACCAGAATAAAAGCACCGAGAGAAACGAGTATTTTCTAGCCGCCAGACGAAGTATATACTACAACGAAGACAAAAGCAGGAAACATGAGTGCAAGAAAAAAATTTGAGCCATGAGTATCGCCCATCACCTGAGGCGACTTGGCGATTGATTCTGAACTGCTCCCCCTCCTTGTCGTCGTCGTCCTCGTCCTGAGGACATCGGCACAAGCACGCCAAGAAGGCCATCTCTCATCACCCGAATCAACGCCTACAGCAGGAGCAGAACACGAAGCAAAAATCCCCAATCCTTAGGCTGCTGGGACTGGGATGGGGGCTTTGGGTCGCCGGGATATCAATAGTGGACTGGCGCAGCTGCCAAGAAATGGATCAATTTTCCCAGGGGCGTTCCACCAAATTATCAACTTTGGCACTATGAAAAAAAAAGATTTTACGTCACATTAAACTTGTGGTATATACATAGAGTACTAAATGTTGACAAAATCAAAAACTAATTGCACAGTTTAGTTGTACTTTACGAGACGAACGTTTTGAGTCTAATTAGTCAATGTTTGGACAATTATTACCAAATAAAAACAAAAATATACTGTACCTACAGTACCTTCACCGATTCGGGCGACGCCGAATCAGCCACCAACTAAACGTGCCCAGGTGCGTCCAGAAGGAGAGGGGAAAAAAAGCGGAGAAGACTGAGCCCTGAGGAGATAGGAGGCTAGCAGCGTGCGGCCTAAAGTCTGCTCGCACAAAAGAAAAGAACACATGTTAAAAGAAAAAAAAAACTGACGGAAAGCGGAGGACGAAGGGAAAGCAGAAGTCAGCATCGATGGGATGTCGGGGACTCACTAATCGCAGGATTAACCGGTCAGTTACTAGTGTGGTAAATATTGACCGGTCAGTTAGAAAAAACAAGGAACGGATCATTTTCCGTTAGGTCTTCTTTTTGTTCAAAGGTTTGGTCCATCTCAGCACTACCTAATCTGGCTATCAAAGGAAAAAAACGATTTTTGTATTATGTAAGGACTGACTTTTGTTGGAACAACAAGGGAAAAGGGATTAATGTGCGGTTATATAAAGGCCATTCATTATAGTAAAAACCCACTCCCAGTACAGGAACAGGTTGGTGGGCGCAAACCGAATGAAAAAAGGTCATGCATATGCCTGCAATTAATCCGTATATAAATTTGCCTTTGCAACAAGTCAAGCTTCAGCAGCTAGCGAACGCCGCCGCCGTCGCCTGCAAAAGTCTTTTCCCACGAGGCCACGAGAGCGCTAGGCGCTGGTCAAAAGGGAAGGGTTGGAGCACGGTATCACAGAATGCATAGGCCCTGTTTGCCTCGCTGAAACTTGGTTGAAATTTGCTGAAAACACTATTCTGACTGAATTGCTGTGAGAGAAAACACGGTTATGGCTGAAAAAACAAGCCGAACGAGCCAGTTTCTGGGTAAGCCGAACGGGTATATTATAATGAAATGTTGCCATGTTGGGTATGGAGTTGGCATGTCAACCGGAACCGGGGGCTGCTACAGTGCTACGTGCATTACGTTAAGCTATCCTTATCCGCAATTAAGACATGGACCGGGACCAGTTTAGAGCGCCATGATGATCTACAATTACAATATATATATACATCCATTATTAGGCGTGCTTTCCGGCCTAATCCCATTCCAATCCATCCTCGTGCAGACGGGCCGAATGGACGGAACAAGGCCGCCGCGATGTTCATCGCCCAACTAACGGCAGCCCGATTGTTATGAAACAACCAACCTGCATCCGGATGCCGGGATGCGGCGCGAACGCTGCCGGAGACCGGAGTGCGCGGCGGCACGGTGAAATGGAGGCGACCCCGAGCGAGTCCCCCGACCCGTGCCACTGGTCACCGGTGGCGGCCTGCGCCGCCCGCCGCCCCGCGGCCGCGTGCACGCCAAGAAAAGGACCCCCGTTTCCATTCGGGGGCCCGGCAGATCGCGTCATGCGTGCGCAGGGTTCCGCTCCCGCGCCGCTTTTTCTGCCCCAGACCACCGTGGTGGGCTCGGCGGTTTAACGGACCAAGCAAGCAGCGTGTTCCGGTGGCCTCGTGCGGCGCCACCCACCCACCTGTCCTGCGCCCGCGACGCCCGGCCGGCTGCTTGCCTGCCTGCCCAGCCACCCAAGGGTGGAAGTGGAAGTGGAAGCAGCACGAGTGTACGTACCTACAGCATCAGCAACGTGGCCGGTCAGTGACTGTGACGGCGTTCGGCGGCGCGGTATGTACACGACGGTCGACGAGGGCGCGCCGACGCCGGCCGAATGCGCTGGACAGGCCTGTAGCGTAGGCGTAGCTCGCCCTGTGTACGCCCTGCTTCCTTCTTTTAATTTGGGTGATTGGTTGGTTTATATGTAGCATAATATAATATAATGATACTGTGTAACAGGTTCTCTCGTACTACTGCTGTATTAGCAAGCGGAGCCAGAAAAGGGATGGCGCGGCTGCTGGATGGGCCAGCCAACTGCCAACAGATGGCGGGCTACCTGAATTTGGGCCCAATTCTAGCGTTTGGGGCCCGGCCTAAGAACTACCCGAGATGAAGTGGCGTGGTGCAGGTGCAGCACGATGGCCTGCGGCTACTTCATCCGTTTCAAAATAAACATGTTTCTCGTCTCTTAAGAGTTATTTTTAAAACGGAATTTAACTAAGAATATAAAAATGGCATCAATTTGCATCTTCAAATAAATGTATTGCTAAAGTATATTTCATGCTTAATTTAATGATGTTTATTATTTATTGTAAATATTAGTATATGTATATATCTAGTGCGAAATTAAAATATTTCACTCTTCGAAAAGCGATTTTTGGGACCGAGGGAATAAACCCTATATACTACTACTTACATGTGCATACCAAAAGCAATGAACCAATCATGCCAGCTACTTACCGCCTGCAACTTCAACACAAGGCACACGTACAAATCTTGCACTGTATTCCTCTACCTGTCTGCTCTTTACTTCAGAACGGATTGCATGGAGCTTGTGAGGAACCGACACGACACGGTTATACTCCCTCCGGTTTTCTAAAGACGTTATTTTGGACAGCAACGCGGTCTCTAAAAAACAACTTTAACCATTACTTCTGGCTATAAAATATTTATAAAATATAGTTAATATATACTTTTATGAAACTGCATTTCGAGATGAATCTACTTACATCACTTTATATTTTCAAATTTAATCCAAAATTTTTTATTTATAGTTTCAAATTTAATCCAAATTTTTTTATTTATAGTTAGAGTTTAAAATATTTAACTTAAGACAACCTCAAAACAACGTATCTTGTTGAAAATCGAAGGAGTATGATACAGCGCATGCCACGTCTCCAATGTAGCTCCCTTACTGGGAGTAGCTCCCGTCATTTCCCCAATTCCCCGTCCAAGCACTCATAGGCATGGGAACCAGTACTAGCATCCAAACGGGCCTCGCATGACGGGATAGAGTCCAGAAAACCCCACTTTGACTACGGTCTACGTGTGGCACTTTGGGTGCACGGACTAGGGACGGAGAACGTCAGAACGCACAAATACAACGCAACGACTATCTGTCGCCTGCGCGGGTGACCATCGCTACTCCAGGGGGACCCCATGCATGCGTCGTGCTCTTGTTGGCGCATTGCCATTTTCTTCCTCTCCTGTACCGCGCACGTTTCTTCCTCATGATCTCACCCCGCCTCGCACATCTGTCCGGTTATTATGTATGAATTCTTGGAGGTGGAAGTAGAGAATCTGTATAAATTATTTTGTTCAAAATTCAAATAAAACATAAGTACTTAAATTATTTTAATTAAGCTTACAAATTGTATAATCAGTGAGGATCTCAGGGCTAGAGCTGTATCAAATAATAAGCCCCAAATTGAGGAGACATGGATTGAGGATGTGGAGTGAGGCTACGAGGAAACCCTTAGTCATTTTTTGACTAGCTGCGGATGTGGGTTAGGTCGATGGCATTGGCGGAGTAGGAAGATCCACACATAGAGAGATGGTGAGACGACACGGTGAGATCCTAAGTCAAGTTGAGATAAGCTAGTGGAAACATAGGGAGCAAGCAGTATGGCGTAAATATGGGCATGAGTGTAACCTCCATTGTAAATCACCAAATAATGAGAACCAGAGGCGGAACCAACAACTTTAATTAAGGGGGGCCGGACAAATATGATGACACACATAAGTATATATTTCAACTACTTTTTAAGTGCTTCTACATGTGTAGTTAGTATTCATAACGAAAAATAGAAGAATTGCCGCATTTTCACAATATTATGATTAAAAATAGACGAATTGTCGCATTTTTATGCTATAAATTAACAAACTTTATAGGAATATTTAACAAATTTTTACCGTGTGTGTGTGGGTGTGGGGTGGGGTGGGGGGGGGAGGTGGCCCTAGGCCCCCCTGGTTACGGCTCTGATGAGAACACACTGATTACCGTACCCTTTGTCCATTGTAAATCACTTGGAGCATACCTAACTCAATCCTCGAAGCACAGTGGACAGGTTGAGGCAGTTGTACTGATAGCTGCATGAGTAGTACATAGTAAATAAAATAAAAAAGGGAATTAGTTATTACACTCTACATATACATACAATAATTAAGAACGGACAATTTTTTATATAATAATATAAGTAATATACGTGTCTGTGTTACGTACCTGGGCCTGCTGAGGTTGATGGCTGTAACCATGGTGACCGCTAGGGTTCCAAGCGAGATCTTCTGCAGTACGTTATTCTGCACCCTAGCGAGATTCTTGGCGGTGGACTTCGCCATGATGACTTGAAAAATAGTGTTCTTCTTCCCACAACGACTCACGAGCGCTAGAGCGTCCTTCGGGCTATCCAACACAGAATCGACAATCGAGCGTCCTTGCAACCAATGGGTGACGGATCATTGGCTCCGCGCTCGCTGTCAGCATATGTGCACCAACCCGCAGACGTGGTCTGCCACCTTCTCGATAGCCTTGCACTCTCTCTCGTTGGTCCTTGCAGTCTGAACGGCTTCCTTGATGGCCAGACCAACGTCAAGGATCTTCTTGACGACATCAGCCATCAGCCATCGTGATGGTTGTACCGTGCCTAAGAGTGACGTGATTAATCTGTACTCCTATATAAGTAAGATTCTAATCTAGCTAAAAACAACCGTTGAAGGTAGTGAGACTAGAAGTGGTTGCACTTCTAGTTAGTGGCGGTGGGGGGCTGAGACCTCCCCCAGGTTAGTGTAATCTCCATTGCCAAATTTTAATTTCAACTAATTTTTGTTTAAGTTTGCACTACTACCCCAAAGGAAAATTTACATTTTTGGCTTTGTCCCTGTTACCGGTTTTGATGTGTTGTTGCTTCAATCATATTCTTCTCGATTTTTCCGTTCTGTGACAGGGATATCAGACACGAGTAGCATGGACCTTCTCATTACATCTGCCTGTTTAGTTTGGGGTCTTTCTAGGTACACCCTTTATTACCTCATAAGAGGTAAGATGTCAAACAAATCTCAGCCCTTCATTTTAAAAATCCATACAAAAATTAGGTAATTAATAAATAACTAAATCATTTAAAAAGGAAAAAAGGCTAGAAAACTCATCGGACATCCTTCTTTATTTGCCGAGGCATCCTTCCTTAGTCTCACCATTAACTAGCAAGGAAACATGCGTGAATATCTTTTTTAAAATATAGAAAACAGTTGAAGTTGATTTTAGTCCAACGTCCAACACACATGTACGGATATGCCACACGTGAATCTATTACACACTCTCAAAAAAATTTGGTCACATTAGACACTAGATGTCACACGTTAAGAAAATTACAATTACAATAATTGGTCATGTTACACCATGAATATGTCCTTATCTTCACACATAAAGCATACATACACAAGATAACAGTTAAGCCTTAGATACCACACTAAAATATTGCTATGATCAATTATGTTAGATTATTAAAGACTCATAACTTAATTAATCGATGCATGTTGCACAAATAAGTATGTCGTATCCCAAAAAAATTACAATTCATGTGAGATCTACAACCTTAAATAGGTCAGATTTCAAAAAAAAAGTCAAGTTTACGTAACACAATTTGGGATATACATTATGACACATAGAAATAATCCATCAACTTACATACTAGATGTTGGGAAATATCGGCACAGATCCATGCAGCATGCATGTAAATGTACAGCAGATTTGTTTGATTTTTCCTATGCCTTAAACTAAAAATAGGTATAAACATATATTTCATATATTACCTCCTAGGAAGTAATATGTGCTAATAAACATCTAGATCTTATTTTTGAGGTACCACAGCAAAGCCCTTAGTTTAGTCCAACAGGAAAAGAGATGTGGTGAAGGTTAAAGAAATCATAACTAGGCATATTTGAGTACCTCGCTTACTACACTTTGGCAAGTTACACATTCTACGCTTGCAAGATCATTCAGCACGATTTAGTTTTGGCAAGAGCGTGTGTCATGCGTATCTACGATAAGTAGGATAAAATGGCAAGAAATCAAGAATGTTTTACATTATTGTTAGTCTCCTTACAAAGTATAATAGATTCCATCCGTTCTGTAATATACGGTGTTTCAAAATTTTAAAATAATTTAAAGAAATACTCAATAATGCATACCTCTATAAATTAAACTCAATTAAAAAGTTTATACTTTTCTTTTTAACAAACTCTAATAGCTTTGAGCATGGACATCGTATGGGGCAGAACCACTGCCCGGCTACCCAGGTAGCCGGACGGTTACCCAGGTAGCCGAACGGTCGTCAACGAAGTTCAAAAACAAAATTTCTTTGTATCAAAGAAGAAGACTGTAATTTGTTAAGTAAGTATTTTTGCACAAAGAAAATTAGCTGAGTTTCTAAAAACTTCTAGCTCCGCCAATGCTTATATTTTAGTATAAGTTTTAAAAAGTCATAATGACTTGTAGTCCAGAGGGCCAATCCATTCTGTATATGCGTGTGATTTTTTTTAGCCCCCAAAACTGATATTTTAATAATAGTCTATTTGGAACTAATTTTTCAGGAATTAGCCTTTTTTTATCATGCCAAACATTTTGCCATGACTCACAATTGTATCTCACCACATGTATTGACACGACCGAGGGTGCCACGATGGTCGCGGTTGACCGAGTCATGCCAGACCATATGACGCGACTCAATTGTCACATCAACTCTAACGTAGCCGCGGCGTTTGACCGCGGCCACCGTGGCGTCTTTGGTTGTGCCAATGCATATGGCGCAACACAGTTATGAGTCGTGCCAAAATGTATGGCGCGGCCAAAAAAGTTACTTTCTGAAAATTTAGTTCCAGATGAACTTTAAAATATTATTAGTTTGTTTATAGGCTAAAAAAATCTAAGCGTGGCTAGTGACTGCTTCAGCAAGAGGAAGTCGTCGGCCCACATGAGCAGAGCAGAAGACCACCCAATACAGTACTCTGAATTATTTTTGAGTCTCCTTTTACTATTTGTTTTCAGCACGCAATTGTCGGGTTTATTACACACCCGCCGTATCACGAAGGTAAGGCTGCACGTGCGCGGCTGCTAAAAACGCCATGTGTACGTGCTCCTTTTCTGCCCCCGTCTCTTCGTTTCCACGTTAAGCTGTTTCTATTCGCTTCAAATTATTCCCAACGTTTGTCGCCGTCCTGTGAGTGACCATCATGGGATCAGTTGACCTTGTCTGCTCTCAAGAACGGCGGCTCGATCGCATATATGTCAGTGCATGCATTCCTAAGCACAGATGCTTTCAGGATGCAGGCTGAAGTGCTTTTCTTCTGTTACTAACAATAAGTAGTGCCGTTGCTTGATATAGCCGCGAGTGAATTTCAACGATTCTTAGTTAAACCAACATCTCAACTTTCCTGTTTTCCCCCTTTATTGATCCTTTAGTGACCAACTGAAAATATCTGTTGTTGAACGAACCGGACAAAATACCAACACCTCGTTAGCCTGCTCGACTCGTGGCCAGCTCGACTCATTTCATTTATCGCGAGCCAAGCTAAAAGTTTAGCTTGTTTTAACGAGCCAACTCGAGCTAGCTCGTGAACTAACCATGGGCCAAAACGAGTTGACGACAGTAATATAGCAATTTCATAATACTTCGTCGCTCGTCGACCTACAGCAATTCTCACAAGCTGAGAAAGCCCACTGCCATAACTCTAGCAAATACCCTTTCGCAGTGAATGTGAATTGGTGAACTCCATCCACCATAAAAATATATATTCATCCACCACCACCACCGTCCACTAACAGCTAGTGACCTAACTCCACTACTGACTCGTCCATCCACTTAGTCATTGGTCATCGGTTGGGGCTTGGCTCCCCCGTGGCCATAGCAGCTTCCACGTTCCATACTGTGCGTTAGCGCCGCTCGCACTCGCCAATCGCCATGGATGAGGAAGACGAGATTGTTGAGGTGCAAGAGCGAACTCCTCTGCCATCAGCAAGTTTGGAGTCTAGAAGCAAAATTGGCAAGAAGGCTTCCTCATTGATGCTGATTGGCCAATGTCGAGGAGCAAAATGTCTCGCACTTTGCCTATGGTTGCTACTTGCCCCACGGATTGATTGTGGTCGTTAATAGGTGGTGACAATCCTATTTGATCTCTGTATTTCATCATGTGGATCGGAAAAGTTATTAAAATAGTAGGACCACCCTCCTAGGAACATTGGCACTATTGTATTTGTTGCCTTTCGTCATGTAGCCGTTCCTTGTACAATTGTGTGAGAACTCTGGCCCTGTTCGTTTTGTTGAAAAGCCATGGCTGAAAAAGTACTGTTCGTTGATTTGTTATGAGAAAAAAATATTGTTCGTTCGCTAAAATAGTACGACTTTATAAGAGAAAGCGAACAGGGCCTCTGACTTGGTAGCTATAACTCAGTCTTGTTAAGTTATAACTATAGAAGTAGAGATAGATAATATGAATTCTTTACTCCCTCGTTATCCTCCCACTTAGTTGTACTTTACTTCTATCTTTGTGTGAGTTATGTCTACCTTCGGTGTCATAACTACTTTCCTATCTATCGTTACCCCCACTGTACGCACAATGATCGGGGACGGAGGACGTGGGGACGACCGTCACCGCCGCCTGGGAGGTTCGCCAGAATCAATTCTATGACCACTATTTTGAGATTTGAGAATATTTGGAGACAGAGCCTGCAACGGAGATTCCGTTAAAACATCACACATGGAAGCACACACGCACATGCGAGACGTGCACGACTGTAGACACGCGCGTAGTCACGTGTGTGTATAAAAGGTGGAAAATAGCATTGTTTGATTTGAATGCTTGCTCTTATCACCCAGTGAGCTATTTCTAGTTCTGTTTAGATAAAGGTCCAAGATTTTCGTCGCAAAAAAAGTCCAAATTTTTACCATGCTCTAAGGCATATCCGTCGTTTATTTCTCCTCTCGTACCATTGTCCATCGAGGTTGGTTTTATCGATAGTGGTTAAAAACCAATGAACCTATCGCTATCGTATATTACTGAGCTGAGCGCATTGTAGGACTAAAATGATCTTTAGGATTACCAAATCACTCAAGTACAATCTCCCATGCTCACGTGGACTTTTTATAGGGACGTGTTGGCACCGGATGTCCAATGGGGTAGGATTACATTGGACGGCCGTTTTTGGATTATGTTGGATGGCCGTTCCACCCGCGCGTCTGCATGGCCTATCCCTCGTCCGCTAATTCGCCCTGCCCGCATGCCCATCGCGCCGTCGTCGTGGCCGTACGACTCGCTCGCAATCCGCTCCGTCTACCTCGATCCGACCCGGCCCCATCCGCGCACCCCGCCCCCATCCGTTCGCCCCCGCCCCATCGTGTCCCCGACCGGCAGCCCCCTGAGCGCCGGGCACCACGTCCGCCGGCCACCTACTCGCCGCGTCCCCTAACTCTCGAAACAGCATGAAACACGTGCAACAGGAAACACTTGAATGCAACATACGTCTGAAACATATGAAATATATGGAATATACACTTGCAACATATGTGTGAAAACATATGCAACATCCAGATAGAACACTTGCAGCTTGCAACATGAAACACTTGCTGCAACGGACGATTGGAACAGATGAAACATTTGGAACATATTGTTGTAAAATATATGCAACATCCAGATCAAAACGCTTGCAACATATATCTGGAACAGATGAAACATTTTGAACAAACTCTTCCAACATGTCTCTGAAACACTTGGGACCATATGCAACATGTGCAACATTCTTGATCTACTTTTGCATCATTCATATGAAACAACCGCAACATACATCTGGAACACTTGAAACATATATTTGCAACATAGGGGAGGGGGAGCGCCAGTGCCGGTCAATTTCTAGCCGTCGGGGTGGGAGCTGGCGGCGAGTGGTGGCGCGTGAGCACCACCGCCACCAGCACCGAGCTTGGGTTGGTTGGGTGGGCGGCACGCTCGATGGGCGGAGCGAGCACCGGCCACCTGCACCAGCGAGGGCGACGGGAGGGGGCGAGAGGCGCGCGATTGGATGGGGCGCGCGGCAGCAGCGAGGAGAGTGCGCGTCGACGTGGACTGGGCAGCCGCAAGGCGCTGCCATAGGGGAGGAGGAAGCGGAAGAGATAAAGGATGGGTGATTTTTTTTTAATAAACTCATGGGCAGAGCGAAGGGCGGGATAAAAGGGCAAGCAACGAGGTAGTGGGCTTACGGGAACGTCTGACGATTTGCTTATGTCGGACGTAAGACGCATAGCATTACCGCTTTTTATACTAAGTACATTCTCCCATGCTCCCGATTCTCCCTCTCTTGAGTAGTTCCATGCGTGGCGAGTGTTTGACAGGTGTGTGCAATAGTCTGAACGTAGTAGAGCGGCAGCCTTTTTTATATTTCCATCAAATTACTATGAACTGACCTCTTGTGGAAAATACACCTGATGATGTCTTAGAATATGATGATTGATGACTGTTGAATTCTTTTTTTCCATGTGCTTCTTTTTAGTGTAATTAGCGACAATACAGACACACTTTGAACAGGTAAATTAGTGACAACTTAAAGTTAGTGACAATAAAATGGGTGATGCTCAGTAGCCTCCATTCAGTGCCAGCAATAAACGGAACTTGTCAATATAGCTCAACCTACATTTCGGCTACTATAAAGTTCCTACATCTAAACCTATACATAATAGCTAATATGGCCTATATTGACACAATATAATGTGATGATAGGCTCAATCCAAATAAATCTGATTATTGCTGCTTACAAGAAGTGCAAGTAGCCCTCATGGACGGTGGAAAGGGTGTTTCTCGGAATCAGAATGCAGGGTTCGCTGCACTTGCAAGTCCTGTAAGGAGAGAAATTGGGAGCAAGCATGTATGCGACCCTTGGTGTGGTTTGTTCCTTTTTGATCTAGAATATTGTTGTTGACCTCACCATAAACACTGATCTTCTTTATCTGAAAGAAAATGCCAAGTGCATGTGCTTCAGTTCATGTTTAATATACACTAGATACTTTGTTTATTGAGTTTTGCAAGCTCTCTCCTGGTTCTTTGTGTTTTCATTAATTCTGTTGTTTTGTTTACATATACGTCCATACATATATATTGTTTGTAATAATATAATAATGCAATAGATCATTCAATCATGTTTTTATTTTAGTTAATTTTCTTTGTTATTAAGTAAAGTTGACTCCAGTACTGATACATGTGACAAGATATTTGTATCATCTAGGAATTTGTAGATGAAAAAATTGATAATTTATAGTAAGGCTAATATAATAGCATGCCATCTATTATAGTCATAAAACACGTGTGTACCGCACGTGCATTACCACCGAAAGCATTTGTCTGATGGGCGCGAAAGATAATACACGTCACTTACGTTTAGGAAAAAAGAAAGTGTCGTCTTATGTTATAGACAAAATCATTTTTATACGGCATGCGAGAGATGACACATGCCCCTTAGGATTACCAAACTCTACATCATCTGCTTGTGTCGACTTTTGATAAGAGAGAAAAGCTTGCGAGGCTAGACACTTCACACCCGTAGTATGACAAAAAAAAGTTGGATGTAGCAAAGTTTAGCCCACATAAAACTTCATATCACAAGGATGTGAAACATGACAAGCCATACAACATAAAAAAGCAGATATTTAATAACATAAACTTTTCACAAACTCATGGACAACGAGACACTTGTGGTGATATGCTCGAAGAGCAAAATATGCTTACAAGCATTCATAAAAGGAGTGTGTATGCATGTACTACTACTGTCTAAGGGGGTGTTTGGTTTCTCACCAACGCTGCCACGGTACGTCAGTACATTGGTTGGCGTTTGGATTGCACGTAAGCTGAGGCCTTTCCAGTTTATTTATGCGATAATTTTTACCACAGTTGTGGCAACCACTTTCATCACCACAACTTCAGCGATGGCGCCACACCTCACACGGCGTGTGGTGGCCGGGCACCAAATAGGCCCTAAGTCTATCCATATGTGCTCTTATGTAAAAAGAAAAAAAATGGACCAAACCATTTTCATGCGGCGTGGAAGAGATGACACATATATCACTCACCTAGGCGAAAAGGAAACCAATTGTGTATAAAAGTTAAATTCTCATGTTAAAAACCCATGGAGATAACGACTCAACAAGCAGCGTAACTTGACCCTCAAGTGGCATAACAGCACTCTTAACTCCAACCGTTATCTCACCAACATATTTATACAACGAACCAACGAAACCCACCATAAATGCGCCCCCTAGATAGCTAAGCTACCTCAAGCGTGGTCCAGCAGCAAAGGCACCCAACCAAAAAAACAAAAAAATTCGTCACAATAATTAATAAAAGGAATAAGTGAAACGAACACGAACAACACCTCCCCATGTAAATTCCGGACAGGTGCACACCGCGAGACAGAGGCAGCGGAAAAATAGAGAAACCGAGAGAAAAAACAGACAAGAGGGGAGGGAGCAGTGACCTGCCACACCACAGTGGTGGGAAGGAAAGGAAACGAACGAGAGGGAGAGAAAAAGACCCAGGCCAGGCGCCCCCGATCTCCTCCTCCCACTTCGATCGCCCGACCGATCGCCGCCTCGTGAAGCTTCCCTGTACCCTCCCCGCCGCCCGCGACGCCATGGAGCCGCCGCACGCCGAGGAGGCCGCCGCCGCCGCTGCAGCAGGAGCAGCAGGAGGAGGAGGAGGAGGAGGAGGAGGAGAGGGCGGTGGCGCAAGCTCGGGCACCGGCCTCGAAGGTACTGCCTGCCTGCCTAACGGTTTCTAGGTGTCGTTCAGATCTCCGGTCGGGCGTACGGCCGCGCGGATCTCTGGTGGGTTCCGTCCTGGTGTATGTAACCGTGTGGTGCGTGGCTGTTGCAGGGCCGATGCTGAGGCTGGGGCTGGACGGCGGCGGGGAGGAGGGGGAGGACGGGGAGCTGGGGGCGGGGGAGGAGGCGGACGCGCGGCTGCCGGAGCGGCCTGGCGAGGCGGACTGCGGCTACTACCTCCGCACGGGCGCCTGCGGCTTCGGGGAGCGCTGCCGCTACAACCACCCCCGCGATCGCGACGGCACTGAGGTGAGCGCGGGCGGACGCTTCTTCTCCGCAGCCTCTGTTTCCCGCCTTGCTCTCTCGCGCTCTCACTCTTTCCCGATCTGATCCGTGTCCGCGTCCGAGGCGGGCGCTGCTGCCGGCGAATTATTCCGTTTCAGGTAGTTTCGCTGTGTGATTGAGGTAGTTACGGTTTGATCGGACCGCACAAACTAGTGATTTGGGTAATGTGGTTTGTTCAGAGCGGGTTATGCACACCGCCCTTGTGGAATTATCCGTGGTGTCTTGTTGTTATTAATTAGATATTGGATGGCAGCATCAAAGGTTTGAGCTGCCTCGCTTGGAGCTGCACTTTTGAGGTTCCTTTACTTTTATGGTTGAGACACAATGGTTCCTCTTTCTTGTTTGCTTCAAATTTACTACTAGTTTGTCTTTATTGGCTTCCAAATAAATGCATATGTAGAAAGCCAATTACGCAGCCCCTTTTTTCCATTTTAGATGTTGTCATGGTGATCCTGAGTTCCTGACAAGCGATGACGCAACATAAAAACTTACCTTTTCTTCCCCCATTTTGTAGTTTTTTTTTTGTTTGTGTCAATTAAATGTGAAAAGTAGCGGTTGTCATCTTTGTATTCAAGATTTATATTAACAAAATGCTGCTATACTGGGTAGCTTCAAGTTATTTTTTTTTAATCCTGACTGTTTTTCCGGATTAAATGCTTTATAACCTGCTATACTTGACTTTGAGTGCTGCTATTTTACTCAATATTTACAGTTACCACCTGTAAATCTGCTTCTAATCCCATTTTGCTGATCCTAAAGGATTTAGGATATCTGAGGCTGCTGCAACTAAATCTCTAGTTGCCAATTGCAGTGTTTTCTAATAAAATCCTAGCGAATGACTTTACAAAATTCTCCTGAAATGCCAAGCTGATAAATAGTTTCTTTTTAAAACTTATTTAAAAAAAATTAGTTTGGTGGAGGTGCCAAGAATGGAGCAGCACAAGACTTTCCAGAACGACAGGGTCAACCTGTATGCGAGGTACATTCACCTTCACACTCAAGTTTAACTATCTTTCATAGAAATCTGGGCATCAATCAGACATTCAAGACCTGGCAACTCCTGCACACTATTTGCATGCTCCCAGTCCCAGTGTAGCATGTACTGCTGCTTGTCCATGGGTATGCAGGGTGCACAATATAAAAGAACGTAAAGATTCATGCCTGACTTGTTAACTGTTGGTTCTTTACCTCCTGTTCTTTTGTTTTTTTCTACAGTATTATTTGAAGACTGGAACTTGTAAATTTGGTTCCAATTGCAAATATCACCATCCAAAGCAAGATGGATCTGTGCAGCCTGTTATATTAAACAACAATGGATTCCCTCTACGCCCGGTATGAAAATTCTCCTATGATGGTGCTTCCTGGAATTTTTTTTAACAAAGCCTTGTTGTTGTTGTATTTTTGGGAAAAAAATAATTGACATTCATGAAGTGCAGGGTGAGAAAGAATGCTCCTACTATATGAAGACTGGGCAATGCAAGTTTGGTTTTACATGTAAATTTCATCATCCAGAATTTGGTGGTATTCCGGTGACCCCTGGAATATATCCACCATTACAATCAGCGTCTGTGCCCTCCCCCCATACATATCCTCCAAATTGGCAAATGGGAAGATCGCCTGCAGTTCCTGGATCATATATACCAGGCTCATACACTCCAATGATGCTCTCATCTGGAATGGTTCCATTGCAAGGATGGAGCCCTTATCCGGTAAATAATTTGGACAAAATGCTTTATTTTTGACACAAGGAAAGGTTCCTAGCAACAAGCTTCTACCAAGATATAAAGAAAATGAGCAAGCCCTTTTATGAGCTAGTCTAAGATTCTCATTGGATCATTGTCTAGGCAAGATCTGAAAGACATTCAAGTATGTCTTACCTGAAATTTCTTGGCATTATCAAGGAAATAAATAATGTAGGGCAATAAAGTTGACTTGTTTGATAAATAGTAGAGAACAAACTAAGGAAAATATCTTGTTACCTAAAAGAGCAAGGGACTATTCTTCCCTAATTTTTAACTCTTTTGTTTGATGCAGGCATCTGTAAATCCTGTAGCATCAGGTGGAGCACAACAAACTGTTCAAGCTGGACCGTTATATGGTATAGGACACCATGGATCTTCCACCACAATTGCTTATGGCGGTGCATACTTGCCATATTCTTCCTCAACTGGACAATCGAGCAATAATCATCAAGAGCATGGATTTCCTGAGCGGCCAGGGCAGCCTGAGTGTCAATATTTTATGAGGACTGGAGATTGCAAATTTGGAACTACGTGTAAATATAACCATCCTCGAGATTGGAGCACTCCTAAGTCCAATTACATGTTCAGTCATCTCTGCCTTCCACTTCGTCCGGTGAGCATCCAGAGCTTGGTACATATGTATTGACGGGACTATTCAGTAATGCTTCTTGTAAAGTCACTATATCTCCAGTAATGGGTTAATTCATAGTTCTAACAAATCTGGACAAATCAAGCCTATCAATCCACTCCTCACCACTATAGGAACTAAATGCATACACTATTCATAAAAAAATCTTGAAGATAATCTGTCCAATAGTCTACAGGAACCATTGTATCCATGATATTCTATCCAAACGGGTGACCATCGAGTTTAGTATCTTCATTTAGTTCCTTTTCTATCAGCAATCTTTGCATGTTAAGGGTTTGCAAACCATAGGTCTCTATCAGCCTATATTAGAAAATACGCTTCATAGTAGATGAAAATGAGACATGATTTTACATGAAAAAATCTTACTGAAAAACTGTGAACGATAATCACAATATGAGGGAAATTAGAAGCTGGGCTGTTACAATGTGGTTTCTCTCATGCTATTTGGCCGTATATAAAAAAAGGAGTGGAATTGAAATGGCAGAGTAGGATCCCTCTAGAGTAGATACAATTCCATGTGAACTAATATTGGAATTATGCTATAACAGCCGGGGTAGTGGGTAGTGACAAATGTGATGACCTTGTGAACTTGCAAAACTTCACCTATTCAAGCTGATGAGTGTCGGGGACCAATACTAGAGTACCCGAAGAGGAGGAGCTAATGGTCATCAACATTGATTCATCCGAGCAGTCAAGAGCGTGACTACAGCTCCAATCGACCCACAGGTGCGCGGGCTCCGCCTTGCCCGACCTCTGGGGGCGGGCTTTGCCTCGCCCGACCTCTGGGTTGGGGGCCCCGCCTCGCCCGACCCCTCAGGCGCGGCTCCTGACAGAAGCCCGTACCGTCGCCAACCACTACGGGCCAGAAAGTACAACCCAAGGTCAAACTTCTGGCATCGTGCACGGACGCGTGGTCACTATATGTCGCCTACTCCTCAGACGGCCACCGACCAAAGATGTTGGTTCGCCGCGCGTCGCCCATCGGGACAGAATGGGACGCCACGACCACCGACACGCGGCGGCGTGGCATCGGGCATCACAAACAGCGCCCGGCGTGGAGCCGTCCCTGTCACCATCTGCAGTGTTGGCGGGACCCGCATAAAGGAGAAGAAAGGCCCGGCGGTCCTGGAAGCCTTTCTCTCCTTGGCTCTTCTCCCTCTTTCTCTCTGTGTAACCTGCTCTTCCCCCTCGTCTATAAAAGGGGAAGCAGGACACCCCAGGAGTGGAAGAGGGCGGTTCACCACTCTACACGGCTGTACACATCAAAACACACACCCTAACACGCCTTAGGAGCACACGCACATCAGAGACTTAAGACCTGTCCCCCTCTTGCTCGTTTGTAACCCCTACTATAAACTTTCAGTGCTAGTAACACGAGCAGCAGCGACGACCTGGACGTAGGGACTTTCTGTCCGAACCAGTATAAACCTCGTGTCCTTTAACACACCATCCGAGCCAGACGCACAATACTAGAAATTTACTAGTTGGTAACTCGAAACACCGACAGTTAACGCGCCAGGTAGGGGCTTTTTGCGCGTCTCGACATCCACATCAGGACCTCGGATGGCTAGTCACGACGTTAGCTGGGTCTCGGGCGCGCACGTGCGCTTCGGGAACTTGGACTTCATCATTATGATGGAGGGAGAGTTGGCGCAGGCTCTCGCCGCCGTCCAACCTCTCCACTTCACCGGCCTCGACGCGATCGCCGAGGCGCTTGAGGAGCTACAGCTGCACGCACCGGAGGCCCGCACCCCCGGGAGTGACCAGCTCCTCGGCTTCGATTACAGGAGGCTAGAGCGCCAGCTCGGCGTCTTCTTGGGACCCCGACCGTCCCGGGAGGACCTGCACCACCTCACCTTCTCGTTCGCCAACGTCATGACGCAGCTTGCTGGAGGAGAGCCGCTCTCCCCGGAATACCTCATCCGGAGCGCCCTGACAGCGCTCGCGTCCGGTCTTCGCAACGTCGCAGAGACCGTTGACCACCTTGTGGCGCAACGCACGCCTCTATCCCCAGCGAACGACGAGTTCGTGGGGATGACCGAATATGTCGCGGAATCTTTCCACGACCTTCTCGCGGGAGAATCGGGGTCACCCTCCGACTCTGACTCCAGCAGGGGGAGCCATCACCCTTCTCGTGAATGTTTCATGGCAGGTACCCCGAGGGATACGTTGAAAGCATCCACGAGGGAGAGGATACCCCAACGAACGACCTCGACGACGAGGTCGAGGGGGATGCAGGGGCCCCACCTCGCCTGCGGGTAGAGCAGCTGAAGGCCCGGCACTAAGAGATCGAGGAAGCACGACTCCAGCTCGAGCAGGAACGCGCGGAGCTCGAGCGAGAGATCGAGCGCCACGAAGACGGTGGACGTGCGTGCGCCGTGGCCCGCGACGTGAACCGGAGGATCATCAAGGACGACGAAGTCCTCCCACACTTCACCCGGGCAAGCCAGAACATTGCTTCTGGGGCTCGCAACGCCCGAGGATCGTCGGGCCCATCGCGAGATTCGCAAGCTACTCGAGCTTGCGGCGGCGCAGCAGGCCGAGAGCTCGCTGTCCCGACAACGCGAGCTCGACGCCAGCCAGCGCGCGCCCTCAGAGCGACCCGACAAGGACGTATCTGTCCACCAGGCGCAGCAAGACGGCAGGCCGCGCACCACGGTCCCAGTGCATGAGCGTCTCAGCCTCCACCGTGACGCGCGCGAAACCCTGGATGCCTGTAGGTGTACCCGCGGCGATGCGAGGGAGGAGGCTAGCCGCGGCTACCACCCTCGTCGTGGTGGACGCTACGACAGCGGCGATGACCGAAGCTCGAGCCCCGACCTGTTGGGACCTCAGGCCTTTGGCCGACACATCCTCAACGTCGTCTTCTCACCGCGGTACCGACCACCGACCAACATCCCGAAATATTCTGGGAAAACGAATCCCGGATTGTGGCTCGAGGATTATAGGCTTGCTTGCCAAGCCGGTAGAATGGATAAATACGATTTCATTATCCGCAACCTTCCATTGTTCTTGGCCGATTCTGCGCGAACGTGGTTGGAACACCTTCCGTCCAACCGAATCCAAAGTTGGGCGGACCTAAAAGAGATCTTTGTGGAAAACGTCCAGGGCACATACGCGCGTCCTGGGAACCCATGGGATCTCAAAAACTGCCGACAGAAGTCCGGAGAGACTCTTCGTGGGTACATCCGGCGCTTCTCCCGGTAGTGCAACGAGCTGCCCAACGTCGCCGACGCCGACGTCATAGGAGCTTTCCTGTCTGGGACCACCTGCGAGTCCCTAGTTCACAATCTGGGACGTAAGGGCCCGCGAACCACCAAAGAGATCCTCGATATCGCCACCAGCCACGCCTCGGGCGAGGAGACCATCGGGGCGATTTTTGACCGCCTCAAAGGCAAGGCTAAGCGGGATGAGGACGCCGGCGAAGGCGCCTCCAACCGTCCCAGCAAGAAAAAGAACAAGCAGCGGCGCGAGGGCTCGCTCGTGGCCGCCGCCGACCACAAGGGGGGTCGGAAGCCCGCCGAGGGTACCATGAACCACTTCGAGAAGCTGCTTGAAGGGCCATGCCCGAACCATGCTTTCCCTGTCGAGCACCTATACAAGGACTGCTTCCTCATGAAGCGGTTCCCGTGGTGCTCTGGAGCCTGAGGACGACCCCCAGCCGGGCCACCGGCCACGCGCCATTCATTCTTCATGGTCTACGGCTCCGAGGCTATCCTCCCGACCGACCTCGATTATGGAGCGCCGAGTATCAGGGCGTACGATGAGCAGGGAGCCGAGGCGTCCCTCGAGGATGCCATGGATCAGCTAGATGAAGCGCGCGACGTTGCCCTCCTTCGCTCGGTCAAGTACCAGCAAGCGTTGCGTCGGTACCACAGCCGTCGAGTGCGGGGTCGGGCCTTCAACGTCGGTGACCTGGTGCTCCGCCTCGTCCAAAGCAACAAGAACCGCCACAAGCTCTCTCCGCCGTGGGAGGGACCGTATGTCGTCGCGGAGGTGCTCCGACCAGGCACCTACAAGCTCAGGACTATCGACGGTGAAGTCTTCATCAACGCCCGAAAGATCGAACAGCCACGTAGCTTTTACCCTTAATTTACGCACGCTTTCTCTTATCAGTTTTGTCCCGCCTCCCCGAGGCTAGGCCCGCTTACATCTGGTAGCTTTCCTAGGACATAGACTGCCCTCACAGACCCACACCATTTTTTTTCTGCGCACTTTGTCCTTACTCATGCGCCCCCGGGAAGAACTTCCCAGTCGGTCACCCATCGCTCCAGGCCAAGCACACTTAACCTTGGAGTTCTTAAGAGATGAGCTTCCAGAAAAGAAGTTGCAACTTGTTGGTACGAGTATCCTATTAATCCTATTAAGCCCTAGGCCGGGGTGTTACATAGACATTCTCTATGCCCGACTCTTTCTCACGTTAAGACCAAGAAGCGAAGGTCGCGGAAACAAACACTGAGTAAAACTGGTCGGACTGCAAGAAACCTACGCCCCAGCGGCTACGACGTTTTTGCGCACAGTGATTTTTTTTCGCACCCCGAGCTTTTTAGCCTTAACTACGGAAAGAGTCGGTACGCATTTAATAGTATATCCACCTGGCGAACATTGTCTGTGCCCGACCCTCTCTCACGTTAGGATCTAGAAGCAAGCGTCGCGGAAACGAACGCTGAGTAAAACTGGTCGGACTGCAAGAAACCTACGCCCCAGCGGCTACGACGTTTTTGCTCACCAGCGTGATCAGAGTTTGTTCACCCACACCCTGAGCTTTACAACCTTAACGACGGAAATGGTCGGAACGCATTAATCTTTTTATACGAAAAGGGGAGAAGGGCTAAAAATTTGTTTGGCCATTACGAAATTTAAGAGCTTGTCCACTTATTACGAGTTTGCCGCCTGGCTTATCTGCCTAACTAATATCTTGGGATGATGTCATCCTCTATCTCCACAGGCAAGTCCTGTGCAAACGGGTCACCCAAGTCGATCGGACGGCTCGTACCGCTGCCGAGAGACGGGTAAGGAGCAGTAGGATGCCCCATGCGGGTTATGCCGACCCCGTCACGAACGACGAATCCAGATTCCACTCGGACATATCCGATAATAGCTCCCCGAACCCGTCACTCGAGCCATCGAGGTAAGTCTAGTGCCAGCAGGTCACCTAAGTCGATCGGACGGCTCGGGCCGCTGCCGAGAAACGGGTAACGAGTAGTAGGATGCCCCATGCGGGTTATGCCGACCCCGTCACGAACGACGGATCCGGATTCCACACGGACATATCCGATAATAGCTCCCCGAACCCGTCACTCGAGCCATCGGGGTAACTTTACCAACCCCCACTTTACCTTTCAAATGCATAAGCATTCATTCATCCATTCTCATACATCCAAGCATCGCATATGCAATTATTGTATCACAACGCTTTGCGTCGCGTCACGAAGCGGTAGTCGTCTCATTCAACATGAGCGGCGACCGACCGGGGTTTGAAGGCCGGCCCGCGAAGGGCTCGAGGCCGCCTTGCGTCGAACAGAGCCATGGGAGAAAACACAGATGAGCTCCAGCGGCCTTTGCCCGACCCGCTCAGAAGCGGACAGGGTCATCTCGACCTTCTCGTTTGATCCTAACCTCGAGCCATGGCCACAGAATCTCTATCGAGGAGAGACCAGCGGGCCACCTGAGTCGGTATTCGGAACGACTCGGGCATCTGCCGGGAGGCGGGTCAAGGAGCAGTGGAATGCCACATAAGGGCTATACCGACCTCGTTACGGACAACGGACCCGGATTCCACTCGGACATGCCTGTTAGCGAGCTCACCGAGCGTGACACTCGAGCCATCGAGGCAAGTGACGTTAGCTCAACCCCTCCGGTTGCGTAAACCGCGGACGGGGTGACGATCACAAAAACGGCGACCGACCGGGGTTCGAAGGCCGGCCCGCGAAGGGCTCGAGGCCGCCTCACGTCGAACAGAGTCAGGGGAGAAAACGCAGATGAGCCCCAGCGGTCTTTGCCCGACCCGCTCAGAAGCGGACAGGGTCATCTCGACCTTCTCGTTCGATCCTAACCTCGAGTTATACCCACAGAATCTCCATCGAGCGGAGGCCTGCGGGCCACCTGAGTCGGTCTCCGGAACGACTTGGGCATCTGCCGAGGGTGGGTTAAGGAGCAGTGGAATGCCACATGAGGGCTATGCCGACCCCGTTACGAACGACGAACCCGGATTCCACTCGGACATGCCCGTTAGCGAGCTCACTAAGCGTGACACTCGAGCCATCGAGGTAAGTGACGTTAGCTCAACCCCTCCGGTTGTGGAAACCGCGGACGGGGTGACGATCACAAAGACGAGCCGACCCTCGACCGGACCCCCGCTACGCGCGGGGGCTCGAGGAAAGTTGGACTCGCAAGGAGACCGAATGCGCGGTCGCAGAACGATGGCTCAGATCCTAAGGAGGGGGCATGAACGAAAACTAAGAATAACGTTTCTAAAACAAAATACGCTTTCTCCTACTAGTTTCGCTATCGTCTTCGCGATCTTTAGTGAAACCCGACCCCGCAACAGCAAGCAAAGTTTCATGAAAACGAACGATCGAGTAAGGCTGGTCGGATCGCAAGAAACCTCGCCCAAAGAGAGCTTACTTGACTCTTGCTTACCAAATAAGATCGAGTTTCTCGCCCACACCTCGAGCTCTACAATCTTAACAACAGGAAAAAGGAAGGGTCGGAGCGCTTGACCCCTTTATACGCATAAAAAGGGGAGAAAGAACAAATTTGTTCAACCAAAACGAAAGAACAAACTTGTCCAAACGAAACAAAAGGGATGGCCCGCTAGCGGCTAGTACCCGGGCGCACGAGCGCCGCGAGCATCCCCGCCCATGTTTGAGTCTCGGCCGGATGCGATACACGGTTTTTCCTCGAAGAAAGGTAGAGAGCCCTCGGGACCGGTCGAACGGATCCGAGAACTATATGGATTGACCGCTGAGAATCTGGAGTCGGTCACCAGCTGACCCAAGCCGGACCCCCATGAACGGGATGCCAGGGCCCCACTCGGACTAGCCCGTTAACAGCTCACCGAGCACCATGATTCGTCCATAGAGGAAAATCATGGCACGGCTCAGCCCCTCCGTTTTTATCGAAAAAAACGCTTGAGGGAAGATGATCACAAAGACGAGCTGATCCTCGACCGGACCCCTGCTACGGGCGGGGGCTCGAGGAAAGTTGGACTCGCAAGGAGACCGAACACGCGGTCGCAGAACGACAGACGCCCGTAGGGGTCGGAATCAGGAAAAACCTTTTTCGACCCACCAAATCTCACGGCTATACCCCCGAGGGGTCCGATCACGACAAAAGGGAATCGCCATCCCCAGGACACGCCGTGGGCGACAAAAGAAGGCCAAGGCCCTCAGAGTCCTCCTGTCGGAAAAAGCCTCCGAAGGAGTATTCTACTCCTCCGCAGGCTCGGGGGCTACTGTCGGGGACCAATACTAGGGTACCCGAAGAGAAGGAGCTAATTGTCATCAACATTGATTCATCCGAGCAGTCAAGAGTGC